>OY756410.1:1645152-2366621 GCA_963576865.1 Anania hortulata
ACCATTTGTCTTTTATCTCCCTTGTCATCTTTCTAAGGTCAGCGCTGCTTTGCTTAATTCTGTCTAATATATTTATCTGATCGCTTTGCTGTTGACGCAAAAGGTCGCGGTGTTGTTTGAGAGCTTTAATACAGTAGTCTTCGATGGTGCTTCGTCCCTATAAGTTAAAAAACTATTTACTGTTTTTGTGTTAGCCCTCGGCGAAAATCGCAATAAATCATCGCACCAAAATTTGCATGTCCATGGTGACAAAGACACGCAATTTTTAAACTGACGCTACACAGCACTGATCAAGTAAAACTACGTTAGACCACACAGGATAAACCAATGACAGCTACATAAAACAAATTGATTTTTTTGGCCTAATAGTTCCATTTTTAAATGTATTACTTTTTATATACAGGGTTACATTTCAAAGGGGTGCCAAATCTTCAGGAGTGGCTCAGAATCAGTAACTCAATCAAACTATGCAAAGAACAAAAAAAATGTTTTTCACTTTTATTTATTCCTATTCGCTGATAAAAATCATACGCGTGGATAATTTACTCATTCATGAAAAAATTGCACCGTATGTGTACTGTGTAAGGTCCTTCTTGGCTCGCTCGCTACGCCTCTGATAAATGACCGCGCGGCTTTCGTAGTCTCTCTGTTGACTTTATTTTCGGATATTTTAAAGTATTTTTTTTCGTAACATACGATTATTAAAAATAATAACGATTAAGACGCTTCTTTATATTGTTCTCTAGAACTGGCTAGTTCCGGGAACATAAATAGCAGCCCTTGTAAGTTTAGGCCCACCATGTATAAACATAAAATCAAACAGTTAACTCACAGATGGCTGCGGCCAGGACGCGCCGCACTGAACCGCGCCACCGAATGGAAGCTGTCCTCTCGATTCGGTTTCTGTAACGAATAATACATATTTATTTACTGTAATTACTGTAAATAGATGTGTTCGTTTCTCAGTAGCGGCAAAGCTTTGGAATAATTACTAAAGTTAAGCATACTACAATTGCGTTTTGAAATGCGCCTATCGTAAGTAACGCGCTCTGACAAGTTGGTTGGGTCTGAATGGTGAAAACCAAACCTTAAAAGGTCAAGGTCTAAGTATGTTGATTTGGTTTTCCAGATCGTTCGTAAGATACCTAGATTTGAATCATGCAGGTGAGGTTAGAACAGTGACCTCAGATCTAAATCGTTGGAAATAACTGCAACATTAGGGTCAAGGTCACTGAGGTACACGACCCAGAGCTCGATTTTTAGGTACCTGTGATTCAAGGTTACAAAAGGTCAAGGTTACCCAAGGTCAGGTCACAAGGGTTAAGGGGTCACCTTGCAACCCTTAGGTTCCCTTTACCCTTTAGGTCCCCTCCTTCACCTCCCACTTTTCCCCGGGCCCCAAATGTGTGTATAGACTTTTTTTTTTCAATTTTTTAGTGTGCCCTTTGTGCCACTCTATAAATGGCCAGCAGTGGATTCGACTGGACTGGGCTGATTATAATAATGCTGTTTGATAAGACGGACATCATGTTTGTAGAAGAACCGTAAGACCAGCTTTTGTTTTAATATTATTTCACAATAACGCAGACGAAGACGCGGCACAGCATGTGAGTAAATAAATAAAATAGATTCAATTCAAAAACAGTTTTTTAATTTAACTCATGCTAAGGTAACAAATAAATGATTCGTTGTTACAGTTACTGTCCACAGGTGTCGCTACTATCGAAATCGGCTGTAAGTCATGGCCGACGTTTAATTTTAAACACCCTATATTTAGAGCACTGACACGTCGATAGACGATATCGACTGGGGTGGTATTAGGGTTGTCACTCTATCTCCGGTCTTGCTATCCTGATTTCACTGGCGCGGCTTGAACTGCCCTCTTCAAGTGTTTGCTGCATACAGTGCAGCAGGCAGTAATGGGAATCCGCTTATTATTATTAATTTATTCTAATTACTGTGTGCCCGCGACTACGTCTGCGTTGACCTTACTCGAATTAAAAGTATCATCATCATCATCATCATTTTAGCCATACAAATACAAATAAATATACAAATATCTTTATTGTTAACTACAAGTTGTTTTTACAATGTGTGGGTTTCTTCTTTTAAGTTTGTAAAAACCTGTATTAGAAGAGACCCCTCTCTTTACTGTACATCAAAGTTATAGCTGTAGTTACATAGGTAGGTACATAATATAGATTATTAGTATATTAATTAGTAACAAAAGTACATGCTTGTAGTTTTAAGTATAGTAATTTAACATTCTAGCAATGTGTAAATAAGTGAAGTTGTGTATTTATGTATTTTTTAATTTTTTATTATTTCAATGTTTTGAGTAGTTTTATTTTTATTTTTAGTATGTATGCATTATGTGTACGTGTAATAATAATTCCCTTGTTTTTTATGTATAGTTTATATTAATGACTAGCTATAAGGTTTTCTATATTTTCGTAATTTTGCAATTTTAACCATGTTGTTATTTTTTTTTACATGTGAAGTAAGTCGTTGGAAAAATGTTTAAAATTCTATTTATTTTATTGTATATTAAAACAGATTGAGCCGAGAATTGCTTTCGAGCAAATACCGTTTTGGTAGCTTTAATGCGGACTACTCTGTTTGCCTTTCGTTTATTTAGTAATTTTGGGTTAAATGAATGATTTTTATGTACATTAAGAATACACTGTTGTATATATAATTGCCTCACTGAGAGGACATCAGCTTCTTTGTATAATAAATTAGTACTAAACAGTTTCTTCTTACGCAACATTACCTTTAAAATTAGTCTTTGTACCCGTTCAATGTTTATAAATGTTGTCTTGTAAGTACCACCCCATATTGTTATACAGTACAACAACAAAGATTGAACAAGGCTTGTATAGATATAAATAATAAGTTTTTTGTCAGCTATTTCACGTAAGTGTTTAAAAAGCCAAATTAATTTACGTGCTCGATTTGCAACTACGTCAAGCTGAGGGTACCATGACAAGTTCTTGTCTAATATGACACCTAAATATTTCGTCTGATTGACACGTTCTAGTTTATAACAATTGCAACCATTTGAGACATCTTTTTTGCACGTATGAGCAGATATAGTGAGATTATTATCAGGTTGCATTAAATCACGAATCGAAAAGGTAATATAATTAGTTTTAGACATATTTAGGGATAACAGATTCAAGTTCAACCAGTCCACAACCTTAGACAGTCCAGTCTCAGCTACATTAAAAACCTCCGGCCAGCTATCCCCATGGAAAAGTAAAGCGGTATCATCCGCATACGAAAATACACATCCATTATGAAGTTTTAAATTAGTCAAGTCATTGATATAAATTAAAAACAAGGTAGGTCCGAGGACACTTCCTTGTGGGACGCCGTAGCTATCAGTAATATTGGTTTTGCTATATGTAAAGTTATCAAGTTTGACTATTTGTGAACGGCTCTGGAGATAATCAGTAAGCAATGTGAGAAAATTACCCCTTATTCCGATCCTATTAAGTTTATAGAGAAGAGTGGGGACAGAGACGGTATCGAATGCCTTTTTGAGGTCAAGAAATATGCATAAAGCTTTTTTCTTGTTGTCGAGGTGTGTTGTTATATTTCTAGTGAGATCCGAAATAGCATTTTCTGTACTAATACCTGTGCGAAAGCCATACTGGTTTTTTGATAGAATGCTAAAAGTATTGAGAAAACCCAGCAGGCGACTGTTTATCAATTTTTCCATTATCTTAGAAATAACAGGGAGCACCGAGATAGGCCTATAATTGTTGATATCGCCTCTGTCTCCACTCTTATAGATAGGGTGTATAATTGAGCGTTTTAAATCCAACGGAAAGATACCCTGCTCAAATATAAGGTTGCCAAGAAATGTCAATAAAGGAACAAGGACCGGTTTAGCTATTTTTAAAAACCTAGTCGGAATTTTGTCCCAGCCTGCGGCTGATTCCAGTTTGAGGCTACTTATGATGGAGTCAATTTCAGAGGGTTCTACTTCAATAACACCAATCGAGTTCAACTGAGAGGGGATATCACCATAATCGTGAGATTTCTGTGGAACGTTTGTTTTTATTTGCTCAGCCAGTGTTTTCCCGACGTTATTAAAGTAGCTATTAATGTAATTAGCGGATTCTACAGGAGTATTTTTTAAATTTAGAAGTTCAATGTTAGTGTTTTTTTGTCTATTATGGTAATTAGTTATATTTTTTATACAATTCCATAAGGTTTTATTATTTCCTTTTGCTTTGTTTAGAAGATCGCATTCGTACTGTTTTTTTAACTTTTTTATAAGATTGTTGCAGAAGTTGCGATATCTTCTGTACGTAATTTTTAATATTTCATTTCTTGGATCCATTTGCGTTTTTTTTTGCAAGTTATTTCTATTTTTAATGCATTTCAGAATACCCTCAGTAATCCATGGTTTTAATATTCTTTTCGATCTCGGTAGGTTGATAGTTTTTGTGTTTTCATTTAAGCAGTCGGTGATTAATGCAATTAGTTTATTGGTAAACAAGTTTGGATCCTTGACAATACTAAAATCAGATAAGTCTTTTGATTGTAAAGTTTTTAAAGCGTCGGAGTAGTTCACAATAGTTTTTTGTCTAGGTGGGGGAGTATGTGTTATCTTCGTTTTGCAGTAAAAGTAGGATAAGACCATTTTGTGGTCTGTGATAGTAGTATTTAGGACCGCTATTGTAGATGAAAGTTTTGATATGTCAAAATTTATGAACATATGGTCCAAACAGCTATTGATCCTAGTGTTGAGTCTATGTCCAGGTACTAGACCATGAGCAGCCAGCATGTTAAGGTATATATCAGAGAGTTTGCTGTATAGCCCAGGAATTATATTTATATTAATATCACCTGTTAAAATGACATTTTTATTAAGGTGAGGACAGTTTAAATATGTATCTAGAGAGTTGATAAACTGTTCAGGGTTTTTTTCAGAATGTGTTCGATAAATACAGATGACTGTGAAAAGGGGTGTAGTGATTTCAAGACAAGAGGCTCCGTGTAGATCTATTTCTTTAACCGAATGTTTTATAGTTGTCTTTATGAACACTACGACTCCGTCATTTTGATTTGTCTTTTTAGTGGAGCTGTACGTTGAATAGTTTTGTTTACATGGAAGTGGTTTTTCAGGGCTTAGGCGGCATTCTGTTAATACAATTAGGTCAACAGTTTGGTTAAGTATACTGAGATTTATTTCTAAATCATCCATATTAGACACTTTATGCACGCTTCGTATATTTTGTGTAATTAATGAGAAGTTTGGTTGACCATGGGGCAGGTATTTACATAGATTATCTATAGAGCAACTGAGAGTATTAAAATTGTTTAATATGTCTAATTCCTGTAGTATATTAATTTGTTCATCCATTGACGATGTAGAAAAAAGTGAGAGTGTTTTTATTATATGCAATTGTATATATTATTATGATGTGAACATACGAATATAGAGCTATCCTCTCAAGGGAACATCGAGTTTGTGGAAATAACTTTGTATACTTAAAGATTAAAAAGGGAATATTTTTATTGTAGTGTGTGTTCATTGTTATATTAGTTGCGTTACATTTAAATTCTGATAAAATCAAATTTACTAGGCGGGGATTAACTATGTTACACAAGCAAGCAATATATAGAAAAACAGTCAATATACCCATGAGTAGTCACTTATTAGATAATTGTTGGATTTGCGCTTCATTGGTCACCGTGATGATCGGGTGTTGTCGTCCATACGTAGATAGACCTTACCAAAGCTGGTCCAGCAATATTTATAGTTTTTTGATATTTTCAGGTCTCTGGCGAGAAAATGGAGCCTAGAGGCTTTGAGCGTTAAATTCTCAGAGATAAATATCGGAATGTCGTGATTAGACTTCAGTCCCAGGTGCAGCGCTCTTAGTTTTGAATCTTTATTCTCTGAGTTGTAAGCCTTGGCAGCCTTGAGCACATCAGTCTTTATGAAAGTGTTGGTAAATTCAATAACAATAGTACATTTATCTTTTTTATTTTTATTTATTTTTATTACGTCTTTAACATCTTGTTTTGAAATATCTACTTTTATAGTCTTTGACAAATGATTTATCATTTCCAGCAATTCTTTTTTGGTCTCATTTCCTTTAAGAGGTACATTTCGTATCTCTATATTTGTTTTACGATCTGTTCTTTGGCTATCTTCAATTTTTGACTCTAGCAATACTATTTGTTCTTTGTCTCTTTTAGCTTCCAGTTCCAACTGTGCGATTCTATTTTTCAGTTCTGTGTTCTCTTCAGACAAGAACGTAATAGAAGTTTGGATCATTTTGTTTGTTTGCTGTATATCTTTTAATGAGGCCAAAATAGTGTTAATTTTTTTATCTTGATCTGCGGCAAATTTACTGAATAAATCATGAAGTTCAGTAGTCTCTTCGTTTGTTTTTTCTTGCAGTTGTGGTACTGATGTAGTCGGGCGTCTCTTATTATTACGAGCCGTAATATAGTTTGGGAATGGCTCATCTTCAAAGGTTGACATATCAGGCACAGAAGCTGATTTTTCCGGTGTGCGCTGCTCCGACATCTCGTATTTGTAATTGTTGTTTTTATCTTGTAGTATAATATAGCTACGCTGCGTTTGTTCGTAGCACAACGTCTAAAGCGGTGCTTGTCGTAGCACAATATCCGTAACGGCAATCGTCGTAGTTCAATAAGTTCGTAGCAGTGACTACGAACGCGAGCAGCGGTGCCAAAAAGAGACAGCATGCAGATACCTTGTTTAGTATAGGTGCGGAGCGCCGTGTTTGTCCAGTTGTTACGCGATTATAGCACTTATGTTTAACAATTCGAGCGCACGTCCTCACTCCACGGAGGCACAGAGGCCATAGGACGTCCATTGCTGAACAAAGGCCTCCCCTAATGACTTATCATCAGGGGGGATTGCCAATACTCGCCACGCTTGGCAGGCGGGTTGGCGAGCGCAATTTTTTTTATAAGATTTCGCACGAAGACGCTGCTGCCCGTCTCGTACTACAGGAATTAGTCGCCTCTTACGACACGCCTCCTGTTGGCGGTGGGGAAGTGTATTCTTTACGGCCGTCCCCACGCGGCACATTAATTACACGGCAATTAAAAGTATCCTATATGTTTATCCAGGTCTATCTGTAAGCCAAATTTCATCAAATTCGTTTTAACAATTAATTCAAATTTACTAGTATACTATTACAGAGTCAAAACTAATGAGATTTTGGGTTTCGAAGTAACGAATCAATTATTATATTTGTCAATGTCATATTATATATTTTGAAATTAACTATTCCATTTATTTTCCAATATTTTAATACCTATGAGTAGGTTAATGTCTGAGTTCTAGATATTCCTTTATACTGTAGAAATTTTGATCTAAGAGCCAATGCAACAATATATTTTTAATCTTAACTTTTGGAACGTTCCTAAGATTTGAGGGTAGTTTATTCAGCAGTTTTTGCGTGAAAGAGTAACAAGCATCACTTTCGCGTTTATAATATTAGTAAGTAAGTAAGATTTGGACACGCAGCGTGAATTTATTCAATTTTATTCAAATATTTTGTATATTTGAATAAATTTATTCAAATATACAAAATATTTGAATAAATTTGACCAGTTCTCGAGTAGAAATCACACACTGGTATATGAACGTATCTATAGAGTGTAACCACTCTTAATATAGATAGATAGATAGATACTCTTTATTGTATTTTTCAATAATATACCTCACAATGTTACCAAACTTCCTATTAATAAATTTAAGTCACATGTCAAAACTACACTAATGTCGAAGGGGTATTATAAAATTCAAGACTATCTTGATGACAAGAATGTATGGTCAGTCCAGCCTGCACTAAACTGATGTACCTACCTGTTTATTTTGATTTATATTTTTTGTGTGGCAGCTAGTGGTGACTGAGTTTGTTCCGGCGTTTCTTCTCAGCACTTGCCAGATTGTCTGTGTCTTGTCTCGAAGTGCTAGTAGGGCCCAAAAAATAAGGGTCTATAATGTTATTATTGACGTTCATAAGTGGTAATTTTGTCCTGAATTGAATAAATGATTTTTGACTTTGACTTTGACTTTGTACACCACACAAAACAAACAAATCACAGGAAAGTAAATACATAATGAATAGCAATTATATATATATAATAATAATTGTGATTATAGTAATCTTATAATCACAATCAAAAACCAATTGTGTGCGAAATTAAAATTTCTTGCTCCCCGACTTTACGCACTTTTGAATGAAATCAGCGTTGGCATATACATTTGTTGCACGCGAATAAAAACCGGGATACAAAAAGTGGTACATCGATTTTAAAAGTGGGCAATGATATGCGGGGATCGGATCGTACAGTGGAAAAAATCTACACGTAGAAATAAAAAACTACGGTTGGAAACTAAGTTAGGACCAAAATTTTAATTAGTAGTCATTTAAGCTGCATTAAATCTGACATGCCGATTGACTACTGCGGTGATTCACCTTAAACATAAGGGTTAATTTGATTTTCGATTCAGATTAATTTATATATATTTTTTCTAAATTGGTCCCTTGGTTCTGTAACATAAGGATCTTAATTCCTTACTCCCAGACCATAACATTTCGTGTATTTTTTCGGCACAAATTTATTTATTTCTAAGTATTCTTCTTACAAATCAGAGGCAACCCTACCAGTGGGCGTGCTATATGGATGGAGGCACAACTTTGTGTCTTGTTTATTCAGTCCATACATAAAAGATTAATGGCCCAGATACCATCGATACAATCCTATAAACCGATTCTACGGGGACGGATCTATTTAAAGGTCTAAGGTGTTGTTTCATACTAAAATACGATGCTGAAGAGGTTAAGAACTTGTTTTATAGTAATAACTGATTTACCACCTTTATCAATTTAAAATAACAAATGAATGCACAGATAATTTGAGATAAGGATCAGGACGTCCACCGAACACGTGGATGCGTACGCGCTGTTTAACAATCGATAATAAAATGACTCAATAAGTCAAAATTGTACAAACAAATTATCAAAGTCGGTTAATTTCTATTTTTGCCGAGCCGATTCTCTCGATGCGCCGTCACGCCCATTGATGCTAAATACCAAAACAACAAAAAAAATATATGCATGGTCGTTTAAGAACATTTCAATCTGTAAGCCAACAATGTTGCGATAGTGAAAAAATGCAAGAATGACTCTGCTGTAGGTATTTTTAATATGCCAAAAAATTCTCGCGCCTAGTCAGACATTTCACAAGTTTCGTTTCAAACAGCTGCACAGCTTTTTAGCAGTTCTATTTGAATACCACAGATTAAATCCCGACGGTTTCAAGTTTCAGTGCATACAATTTTGCAGTTTGTAGCCACAATTTCGCTTTGAATTTCTAAACTAAAACCTGTCTAGCTTTATAATTAGTGCGGCTTTGTATATTACTTACAACAGTACGAAATGACAATTTAATTTTCACACTATTTGTTAAATTGCACAGACAGCTAGTTTGTACAATAGGCGAACTTAATGAAATAAGGTTTTCCCTTCTTTGCTATTAGGTTCTTATTACAAGCACTGTGTTCTCTATTGGGTTGTAACCGACTTAAACAACGGCGAAGTGGGAGTAGATATTATATACAGGGTTACATTGCAAAGGGGTGCCAAATTTAAAAAATTAGATCCAGGGAACAATACAAAGAAGCGTCTTAATCATTATTATATTTAATAATCGTATGATACGAAAAAAAAAATACTCTAAAATATCCGAAAATAAAGTCAATAGAGAGATTACGAAAGCCGCGCGGTCATTCATCAGAGACGTAGGTAGCGCGAGCCTGCAAGGACCTTACGCAGTGCACATACGGTGCAATTTTTTTATGAATGAGTAAAATTATCCACGCGTATAATTTTTAACAGCGGATAAGAATAATTAAAAGTACAAAAAAAATTTTTTTGTTCTTTGCATAGTTCGATTAAGTTACTGATTCTGAGTCACTCCTAAAGATTTGGCACCCCTTTGCAATGTAACCCTGTATAATTATATATTAAGATACTGTTCTACCGTATTTCCTTTTATTTAGTTTGGGCGTGGCGTAACAGGAGGCGTGTCGTAAGAAGCGACTAATTCCTGTAGCACGAAACGGGCAGCAGCGTCTGCGTGCGAAATCTTATAAAAAATCTGCGCACGCCAACCCGCCTGCCAAGCGTGGGGAATATTGACAATCCCCCTCAATGAAAGTCATTGGGGGAGGCCTATGTTCAGCAGTGGACGTCCTATTGCTGATATAATGATGATGATGAATAATAATACAATTTTTATTACATTTTGTTTAACTTTCGAGTTTAGTCTAAAGTCACTCAAAGTGACAACTGTTGTGGTGTATAGCGCGTTTTTTTATATTACGTAGTTTAATTACGACTGTCTGGTTAGTTGTTTGCGCACCATATTACAAAGCCGAGCCGGACTACAAATTGGTTGCGGGTTCGAGTTTCGCAAGGGGCAAATGTTTGTGTGACGAGCAAGAGAATTTGTACCTAAGTCATGGGTGTTTATAAACGTATTTAGGTATGTTTATCCGTTATCTAGTCGCCATTGCATAGTTAATTCAACGGCAGGTCAACTTACTTAAACACTTAAGTAAGTGTCATTGTCATCATTGTTGTCACTGAACCGAATTAAGTCTGACACATAGAGTTTAATAATAACAATTTTGACGACCTCCGTAGCCGAGTGGCGAGCATATCGGACTTGGTGTCGCTATCTCTGCAGTCCCGGGTTCGATTCCCGGTCGGTCAATGTATAAAAATAACTTTTCTATATTGTCTCGGGTCTGGGTGTTGTGGTACCGTCGTTGTTTCTGATTTCTGTAACAGAAGTGAAAAAAAATATCTTAGAATTAAAGATTATGTAGCATCCATTGAAGAGTTGCTCATTTCTGATTGCATAATCTATTTCTTAATTAATTGTTTTAGAATGACATTGGCCAGTGCTCAAGCTACTTACCATAGGATCAGAGCAATGTATGTGTGTTGTCCAATATTTACATATATATTTATTTAATATCAATAGGCTAGTTTCCTGGGACCAAAATGATTATTCTATTTAGTCCGTCAGTTAGATTATCAAAAAATATTGGACCCATATTTTGTCTTTTGTCAGTCAAACAAAAAATGACGAAGATAACGCGCATCAAAGTGAGCACGTGACGTCACGTCTTGCTAAAAAGTGTCGCAAGGCGTGACGTTACGCGGAACTTTAACGGGCTATATCTTCATCATTTTTTGTTTGATTCAGAAAAGAAAAAACACGTGTCCAATATTTTCTGTTAATCTAACTGACGGACTAATTTGATTTTTTTAGGAAACTAGCCCATTCAGAAAATTTTACGTTTTGTAGTAGGTTGACGAGATTTTGTCTGTACAATGTGCCCTGTAAAGAATACACTTCCCCACCGCCAACAGGACGCGTGTCGTAAGAGGCGACTTATTCCTATAACACAAGACGAGCAGCAGCGTCTGCATGCGAAATCTTATAAAAAATACTGCGCTCGCCAACCCGCCTGCCAAGAGTGGCGAGTATTGGCAATCCCCCCCGATGATAGGTCAGTGGGGGAGGCTTGTTCAGCAGTGGACTTCCTATGGCTGAAATAATGATGATAATTGGTGTGATTGTGGAAACTATTTATTTATTAAAACTGTTTACGGCCAAAAGTTTTTAGGCAAAGTAACTATGTAGGTAACTATCTCAAAATCGTTTTAAATAAAAACAAGTACCGAAATCCTACAAGAAAATTTCCCTTCCGCACGCGATACTGGCGGCCGCGGACCAACGCGACGGATACGGAAGCAGATACACGAAACGTTAGATTTAAATTTATGGCCGGTAAAATGCAAAACAAACTAACATTATTTAATTATATGAAGGAAAATAATTTTATTGATTATTTTGATGAAACAACGCTGGCTTACTAAAGTTATAAACACTTGAAGAAATTCACCATTACTATGTCCTCCGTCAGTTGGAAGAGCAGTCGCCCGGACAGCGAAAGATCGTAAGTTCGAATCCCATCAAAGGCAGTTAAAAATTTTTTTCAAGTAAAAATCTTTTCCTTGATTTAAACTAGAACTATTGATGCAAAAAAATAAAAAAGTTTAAATTATTTCATTATACATATTTTTAGGTTCCGGTAAGTAATTATTAAAAACTAAACCATATTAGTTTCATTTAGTCCGTTTTTCCTACTTTTCTGCTATGCGCCTGTCTGTCTGTGTGTTCGCCTACCCGTGTGTATGATAACTTATTTAAGTAGTAGCCTAGGTATCAAGCTAAGCTACATAATTTGTATATAATGTTAAGCGGTGAAGATTGTACACATAACATGCATATTTAAAAAATCTATATATATAAAAATGAATTGCTGTTCGTTTGTCTCGCTATAACTCGAGAATGGAAGAGAGATGAGAGAATATAACTCAAAAATCGCTGACCTAATAATTTATCTTTCATTTGCTCTGTGTACTATATTATGTATGTGTATGTATATGTATATAATTGATAATCATATATATTTATACCTATTTATTAAGGATGTAATGTTGGTGTGTACCTATATATATGTATATATGTTTTTTTTTCTTGCTGCACAGCCTGTATTTCTCTGTTTGATCACTGGTTGACTGGTAGAGAATGCTTCTTGGCATTAAGTCCGCCATTTGTACAATTATTTTTTAAATGTGCAATAAGGTATAAATAAAATAAATATAAATAAATTGCTGGACCGATTTGGCTAATTTTGATCTTTAAATATTTGTGGAAGTTCAGGAAGGGTTAAAAGGTCAGAAAATATAAAAAAATGCAAGGAAAGTAGTAAAATAACTATTTTATTTTCCTATACAAGCTATTAGTACCTGTCAAACGAATTGGCGAAACGAAGTTCGCTGGGTCAGCTAGTTTAATATAAATATTTTAGAATTTGAAAAAAAAAAGCTAAAGTAAGAACATTTTAAGTTCTATTCAGCGACACCCTACCGTGTAGGGCTTACACTTGTTTTCGTCATACTAAGATATGTGAATAGATATCTAACCTAACCTAACCTCTAATAGGCTGCAAAATGGATGCAAATACAGGGTTAAATTGGGGTGCCAAATCTTTAGGAGTGGCTCAGAATCAGCAACTTAATCGAACTATGCTAATTACAAACACTTTTTTTTTTTCACATTTACGTATTCCTATCCTCTGTTAAAAGTAGTGTGCGTGTATAATTTTAACTTATTTATGAAAAAATTGCACCGTATGTGCACTGCGTAAGGTCCTTGTTGGCTTTTGTAGTCTCTCTATTGACTTTATTTTCAGATATTTTGAACTATTTTGTTTTCGTAACATACCTATCATATGTTTAAAATTAAAATTAATAACGATTAAGACGCTTCTTTATATTGTTCAATATATCTTATTTTTTAAATTTGGCACCCCTTTGCAATGTAACACTGTATAATGGGTGACATACAAAAGGACAGAAAGATGGCTACATAAACATCAGCTAGTCAGACAGACGGACATACTAATAAATCGTCTATGAAATGTTAACTTAAAATATTAATAGAATAAGAATAAATTGTATTTATTTGGCACAAAAAACACATCATAATAACATTATGTACATAAATAAAGAGAGAAATGTGCCAAAAAGGGTCCCCCGCACAGTATTAGTTGTGGCAGCTAGAAATAGCTGCCACGACACTGGTATTCTTCGGGGGCCCTGGGCTATTTAAACAGACAACTTCGGTGAAAACATTAAAAATAAATTAAATCAATAAATTACCATTAAGAAAAAAAATATAAAAAACATATCATACCAATAAATTAATTCAATCAATCACACAAAAATATTTACATATTTTAATTACTATTATTTTTATTTACAATTATAATTACATTATAATTGTAAATAATAATACGACCTCCGTAGCCGAGAGGCGAGCGTACCGGACTTGGTGTCGCTATCTCTGAGGTCCCGGGTTCGATTCCCGGTCGGTCAATGTAGAAAAATAAGTTTTCTATAATATCTTAGGTCTGGGTGTTGTGGTACCGTCGTTGTTTCTGATTTCTGTAACACAAGTGCTTAAGCTACTTATCACAGGATCAGTGATGTTGTCTAATGATGTTGTTGTTGTGATGTTGTCCAATATCTGAAACATTATTAATCAATTAAATTACAAACAATACAAAAATAAAAAGGCAAACACAAAGGACAACAACTGAGTGCACGAGCGAGGAACAACTTGCTTGTAATTAAACTTGCATTCAAATCCGAGAATGAAATTAAGTATTTTAGGAAAACGGAAGTCGTTTAATAGGTTATAAGAGCGGCGGAGCACGTGGCGATACTATAGCATAGAGACAAGAATTTATAGCGGAAGGGATGCTATGCTGTTTTATCACATTCTTACCAACTCCGTTTGTTTGTGAAAAACACCCATTAATACTCATTAATACTCATTTATTCAGTATATAGGCCCTCTTTCGGGCACTTATAGGTACACGTCCCAAAATATAGCTTTACCCTACCACCGCTTCGGGACTACATATCAGCTGGTGATGAAATGAAATGAAATGAAATGAATAAATGAAATGAAATGAATATTTATTTGCTTAAAACATGGTTTACAATGGTTTTACAATGTAGTATTAAGGCCTCATGTTTTACCATTATGTGGCATGCAAATCTTAAAATAATGTAGCATCATTTAGTATACTTCAAATTTCAGTTAAATCACAATGTCAAAATATTTAATTAAAGAAATGGAGTCAATTCACTCAAGTAGAATGTCAAAATTTATCAAATTCAAATTTGATTTTTATTGAAAATGTCACAAAATTTATAGAAATTCTTCTCTCTGAGCCATTGCATGAGTCTGCGTTTAAATAAAACATTAGGCAATTCCTTTAGGTCACTTGGAATTGCATTAAAAATCTTAATACACATAGCATTACATTGTCTTTGATAGTGAGATAATCTTGGAATATTATAATATACTAATCGGTTTGGATTTCTTAGATTTAGATTATGTATGTGCATCTGTTTTTGAAAGAGGTGCAAGTTATTTTTGACAAAAGTAGCTACCTCTAGTATGTACATACACGGTAAAGGCAATATTTGTATCTGTTGGAATACTGGCTTGCAAGAATCACGAGGGAAGAGAGATGAGAAGAAACGGTGCAACAAACTCAGTCACTTCTACCAGTGTATAGGAAGGAATAGTAATGACGACTTATAGGCTATGTGCTGAAGTGATTTTTTATGCTTATGGGGTCTCTAGTCAAAAGTCAAAGTCAAAGTCAAAAGTCAAAAATCATTTATTCAATTCTGGACAAAATTGCCACTTATGAACGTCAATAACAACATTATAGGCCGCTAGGGGGCCAGAACATGTCTCCTTATTTTTTGGGCCCTACTAGCGCTTCGAGACAAGACACAGACAATCTGGCAAGTGCTGAGAAGAAACGCCGGAACAAACTCAGTCACCACTAGCTGCCACACAAAAAATATAAATCAAAATAGAATAGAATAGAATAGAATATTTATTTATTTGCTTAAGACACAGTATAAAAGCTGTTACAGAGTTAGAGCGGATTGTGCACATGTCTTGCTTCATTAAGATAGCATGCAAATATAAATTAATTAAATTTAACACTGAGTTTAGAAAGTCATAATAAAATTGAATACTAGTTAATTATAAATTAATGGAATTAATGGCACAATAAAATAAATAATACAACATTCAAAACTATTAATTAATTCATTTCAATGTCAAAAAATCTCGGATGTCATAGAAGCTGTGTTTATTCAGCCATTTAAACAGTCTATTTTTAAACAAATTAATAGTGAGTCCCTTCATTTCATTAGGTATTTTATTGTATATATGAACACACATGCAAATACAGCTTTTTTTGTATTTACTTGATTTTGGTATATCGCTAAGTATCAGTCTTTGAGGATATCTTAGTCTGGTATTACCAGCTCTCTCGAAAAGCGTTGGGTTTTTGTGAACGAATATTGCCACTTCATAAATGTAAAGTGATGGAAGCGGCAATAAACCCATGCTTGTAAATAGTGGTCTACACGATTCAGAAGGAGGGATACCACATATAGCCCTAATGCATCGTTTTTGCGCAATAAATACCCGATTTTTTAATGTGCTATTGCCCCAAAGTAAAATTCCATACCTAAGAATTGATTCTATGTAAGCGTGATAAGCTAAGACGGCTGTTTGTCTACATGTTACGTTTTTAACTTGTCTTAAGGCATGTACAAATTTATTGATTCTTGTGCAAACGTTATCTAAATGTATTTTCCAGTTTAAGTCTTCGTCGATTTCTACACCAAGAAACTTAAGGTTTGATGTTTCCTTTAGGTTTGAGATATTTAAATTAAAATTGTATTTGTCCTGTTTACATTTATTAAATTGTATGAAATTCGATTTATTAAGATTAATTTTTAAATTATTTGCATTTATCCATTCAATTATTTTGTCAATCGTATTATCTATGTCTATTTTATGATTTTTAATGTGTTTTTTATCCTCGGATGTCACAATGATGGATATGTCGTCAGCGAATAGAATGCATTTGTGGTTAGTAACATGCGTTATGTCATTTACATAGAGCAAAAATAGGATTGGTCCCATCACACTCCCCTGAGGGACGCCACAGGAGTTGTCCCTAAATTTCGATGAGAATGTTTTAACTTCGCTTCCTTCAATATTTTTTATTGTTACACATTGTTGCCGATCATTGAGGTAGGATGTAATCCATTGCAGTGGGAGACCTCTGATACCGATTTTTTCTAGCTTGTATAACAAAAGTTTGTGATCGACATAATCAAATGCCTTCGACAAATCGAAAAACAGTCCAGTGGTTAGACGTTTCTTGTTAAGGCTTGTTAATATTGTTTTTATCAGATCAAACATGGCATAGGTAGTAAACAGTTAGGTACATCAGTTTAGTGCAGGCTGGACTGACCATACATTCTTATCATCAAGATAGTCTTGAATTTTATAATACCCCTTAGACATCAGTGTAGTTTTGACATGTGACTTAAATTTATTAATAGGAAGTTTGGTGACATTGTGAGGTATATTATTGAAAAATTTAATACAATTTCCCAAGAATGAATTACTTGTTTTGGCCAATCTAAAGTTTGGGACTACAAGTTTGTTTTTGTTTCTGGTGTTATATGAATGAATATCACTTTTCTTTATAAAAAGATCTAAATTTTTGCGTACGTACATGATATTATCAAATATGTATTGAGAGGCCACAGTGAGTATGTTAATTTCTTTAAAGAAATCTCGCAGGGATTCACGCGGACTAAGTTTGTATATAGCACGAATAGCTCTTTTCTGTAAAATAAAGATGGTATCGATGTCCGCAGCAGAACCCCACAAGAGAAGACCATAAGACATAATACTATGAAAGTAACTGAAATACATCAGCTACCACTAGTTTGATTCCCGGTCGGGTTAAATTATGGAACAAACTTTAGAAATATGGCTCGTGTCGATCGGTGATGAGACACGCCCATCGATGTAAATACTTAGTTGCCTAGTGTTAGAAATCACTATATTCTATTGTCTGTGACATAAGTTGACAGCCCGCCCTTGTCCATGTTTTATAATCTGTGTGAGTGTGTGTCGTAGAGAATCATAGAATGTAGGAATATGGCGTTCTGTAATTTGTAAAAGTGAAAAGAATAAACCCATCAGCATAAGTCGTCGTTTATTATTAAAAGGTTATGGGCACCACAAATGTTTTGCCGCAATTGTCTGCGGAAAACTTTAATAACTGGAAATTCAGAATAAGATGTCTTTTAGAAGAAAAGCAATTGTTGGACACGTTGGACGAGGACGCCAAAAATATCGACAAGAAAAGTGACTCGCGAGCCAAATCGCTCATTGTACAATGCATCACCGATAAACACTTGGATTTGATAAAAGATGCAACAACAACTAAAGAAATGTTTGCCACGTTGTGCTCAATTTTTGAGCGGAAATCCATAGTAAGCCGTATACATCTAAGAAAAAAGTTAATAACCCTAAAACTACAAAGCAATGAGAAATTGGAGGAGTATTTTTTGAAATTTGAGTCTGTCATCAGAGAACTTGAAAACGCAGAGAAAAAACTTGATGAAGAAGAAAAAATTACATACCTTTTATTAGGACTTACTGAAAACTATAGTACTGTGGTAACCGCACTGGAAACTATGAATGAGAAGTTGTCACTAGATTTTGTTAAGGCGAGATTGCTGGATGCTGAACTAAAGAACACAAAACAAATTGATCAAACTGACGGATTAGCATTCAAGTCCAATACAATAATATGTTACAAATGTAAAAAAAGAAGGTCACAAAAGCTATGAATGTCAATCAAACAGTGCAAGAACAACGAATGGAAATTACAGAGGAAGAGGTTATAGAGGACGTAGCCGAGGCAGAGTGTACCATCATAGCCAAAGTCATGCTGCAACTACAGAGACGGATCAACGGGAATTTTCTTTTCTATCAAGAACTGACAATCATTGTAATTTATTCGGAGAGAATGATCAGAATATAGAGTGGATTATAGATTCTGGATGTACAGAACATCTTATTCAAGCTAAATATGAAAAATACATGAGTGAAATTGTTACACTACAACAAGAAATAAAGATATATATTGCAAATGGAGATTATGTGACAGCCAAGAAGCAAGGAACAATAAGATTGATGTGTAATGGACATAAGTTAACCATGAGTGCTCTTATAATAGATAATTTATCATTTAACCTAATCTCAGTTAAAAAAATTGTGCAAAATAATTGTAATGTTCAGTTCAATCAACATGAAGTAAAAATTCGCAAAAATAATTCAAAAGATTGTATTACAGGGTATTGTAAAGGAAAACTGTTTATCTTAAAAGCATCTTTATTTTCAGAACATAATTTGTGTGGTCTTAGTACAGATTTTTTATGGCACAATAGATTAGGACATGTTAACAGGTACAGTCTAAAACTTATGCAGCTTCCTGTCTCTAAGAAGCAATGTGGACCATGTATGATTGGTAAGTCAACTTGTCAGCCATTTCCGCACAATCCGAAGATGAGGTCATCCTGTATTGGTGAACTTCTTCATACTGATGTAGCCGGACCTGCAAACATAAAAGGGATTAATGAGGAACTATACTATCAGGTAATTGTTGATGATTATTCACATTTTGTAGTAGTTTATTTACTTAAAAGTAAAGATGAAGCGACTCACAACTTAATTAAATATATAAAAAATATTGAGAATCAGCAGAACACTAAAGTGAAACGAATAAGATGTGACAATGGTGGAGAATTTAAAAATAAAATGATAGAATCTTTTTGTACGGAGAAAGGAATAAACATTGAATACACTCACCCCTATTCACCCCAGCAAAATGGAGTTTCCGAAAGAATGAACAGGACATTATATAATAAAGCAAGAACACAGATGTTAGAAACAAATCTTCCAAAATATTTATGGGGAGAGGCCATATTAGCTTCAGCATATCAATTAAATAGGTGTCCCTCATCAGCTATTAATTTTCAGATTCCAGCAGAAGTGATGTTTGGTTCCTTAGACTTGAATAGACTGCGTGTTTTTGGAAGCAAAGCATGGGCAATTCGACTACCTAGAGGAAACAAATTTGATAAGAGAGCTCATGAAATGAGAATGGTAGGATATGCCCCCAATGGCTATCGACTGTGGAATCCAAAAGAAAACAAAGTTTTAGTATCAAGCGATGTAAGATTTGATGAGGAAGATATTAAGTACAAACTAATAAATGGTGAAACAAAGAAGGAACACAAATATACTTATGATGAAGAAAATGAAAATGACAAAAATACAGAGTGTGATACTAATGAAGATATTGAAAAAGACTTAAATACAGAATGTAATACAATTGGACAAAAAGATAGATTTGACAAAAACCAACAAAGAGATAATACTGAAAATAATTCACAGGCAAGACCGCAAAGAACAACTAGAAGACCAAACTACTTAGAAGACTATGAAACTAACTATGATAATAATAATGAAACTGACTATGAAAGTATTGAGTCTAACATAGCATACTGTTTAAATACCTATATTGACACTGAACCGATTACCTACAACGAAGCGATTAAAAATTCTGAATGGACAGAAGCAATAGAAAAAGAACTAGATGCTCACCAAAAACTACAAACATGGGAAACGTCTATATTACCAGACGGACATAAAGCTATTGACACTAGATGGATTTTTAAGAAAAAGTCGGATGGAACAAAGAAAGCCAGATTAGTAGCTAAAGGCTATCAAGAAAAGAATACCTATGATGTTTATGCACCAGTTGCTAGAATGTCTACTGTGAGACTGTTAATAAGTATATCACTACAAGAAAATAAACCAATAAGACAGATGGATATACCAACAGCCTTTCTAAATGGAAACTTGGAAAAAGAAATATTTATAAAATACCCAGAAGGTATTAAAGAAGAAAAAGGAAAAGTATTGAAACTAAGAAAAGCACTTTACGGACTAAAAGAAGCACCACGATGTTGGAATGAGAGAGTACACATTTTTTTTATTGAAAATAACTTTGAGCAATCGAAGTATGATGTTTGTCTATACTTTAAGCCTGGAACTTGGGCACTAATTTTTGTCGACGATTTCCTATTGATGGGTAATTTTGAAGAAATAAAAGAAAAACTACAGATAGTATTCAAAGCAAAGGATTTAGGAGATGTAAAAGAATATTTAGGAATGGAAATACACAAAAGCAAAGATACTGTATGTATAAAACAAGAAAAAATAATAAGGAAAATACTGAAGAAATTTGGAATGGAAGATAGCAAAGTAGTAAAAACACCTATGGAGAAAGAACCTATAACTACAGAAGAGGAGGAAATAGTAAATGTACCCTACAGGGAATTAATAGGCAGCCTTACTTACCTTTCAGTTACAAGTAGACCTGATATCACTTACGCCACTTCTTTCTTGAGTAGATATCTGGACAAGCCTACATCACAGCATTGGAAAGCAGCAAAGAGGATCTTAAGGTACCTAAAATACACTATTAATAAAGGACTTACTTACTTTAGGACTGACAAACCGATACAGCTGATAACATATACAGATGCAGACTGGGGAAGTGATAAAACTGACCGCAAAAGTGTAAGTGGATCCGCAACTTATTTTGGTAAAAATTTAATATCTTGGTCATCAAAGAAGCAATGTACTGTCTCGTTATCGTCTGCAGAGGCAGAGTACATAGCAGCAGCTTCAGCCACAACAGAGCTCATCTATCTCAAAGGTATTCTGAATAATTTTTACAGTCATCATTTTGAAACTTTACTTTTAATAGACAATCAGAGTGCCATAAAAATAATAACTAACAGAGAAAATGGAAAAAGGACTAAACACATTGACATCAAATATCATTATATTAAAGATGCAGTTAGGATCCATAAAATTAATATTACATATGTACCAACTGAACACAATGTATCAGATATATTTACAAAACCATTAAGTGAAATTAAGCATAACTATTTTTCATCTAAATTGAATATTGTGTAACAAAATAATGTAAAAATATTTTTTTTTATTTGTAAACTGAAAATTAAACCTACCCTAGTAAAAATACCTAGAATTTTTGGTTGGTGTTATGCAACATAAAAGCATGTAATAGTTTAGTAATAATTTGTATTAGTAATTGTTTGCAATGTTACAAATATGATTTTAACATTGAAGGGGGGTGTTAGAAATCACTATATTCTATTGTCTGTGACATAAGTTGACAGCCCGCCCTTGTCCATGTTTTATAATCTGTGTGAGTGTGTGTCGTAGAGAATCATAGAATGTAGGAATATGGCGTTCTGTAATTTGTAAAAGTGAAAAGAATAAACCCATCAGCATAAGTCGTCGTTTATTATTAAAACCTAGCACCTCCTTATGCCTTCGCGTTACTTACCTACGGTAGACCGGCAAAATAATGGAAAACAATAGGGAAAAAATTTAGTGGCACGACGAAGGATGGCAATTCCATACTATTAAAAAGTGTCTTATTTTAGCTGGCAACTCGTTATTAGGGATGTTAATTCCATATCATTACGAAGAGAAGAGGTACGTTTTATTTTTGTTAAACCTCCTAGGGGCTCATTCTGGTGGTGAAATACAAAAACTTTTTTCAATGAGACCAATGATTGTAGGAGTCCCAGTGGAAACTTAATATTAAAAGTTAACAAATACACCGGGAACTCCACACAGGGAGTATCAAACGAAAGATAAATTTTGAAATCGGTCCATAATTCACGAAAATATGGACAAAAATGCATGAAAAAAAAACATACAGCCGAAATAAAACCTCCTTTTTTAAAATCGGTTAAAAAAGGTATTGCACCTCTTTCAATTTCGCTGCTCATAAAATATCTTAAAGGTCGCTCTAAAATAATATCAAATGTCGAGTTGAGAGCTATTTTAAAGTTTCAGCAAATGGCACAGTTTACAACGAAAGCTATGTTGAAATTTCTTGTAATTTTTCTGTAGATATTTTAGTTTGAAACAGTTAGTAGTAAGCTCAACAGAAACTTGCAAAAGTTTTTATAAGGCTGTGCCCGCGGTTTCACTCGCGTTGAATATGGTTTGGCACACCCTATTTTGCTCGCTGAGGAGATAGAAAAAAATGGTAGCCTACCTACCTATGTCCTTCCCTAGGGTTCAAGCTTTCGTTCAAAAGTTCATCAAAATCGGTTCAGCTTTCCAAGATCCCATTAATGTCTATACAAAAATTCATCGAAAATGATTTAGCGGCTTTGGCGTGAAAACTTAACAGACAAACAGACACAGTACTATGATTACTACTCCTCTGTTATGTGTCGAGCTATAAAGACACAATAAAATACCCTTTGAGTAAGAAAATACCCTACTTAATTGATAATACATCAACATTATAAAGATTGAAAATCTAGCTGTATTGTTAAAAAATGGGCAAATACAAAACCAAAGTTATCATAATAAAACTACATACAATTATTCGAAACAAAATTCGTTTCAAATAATTTTAACAATATAGAGGTAGTTAAAAATTGAAACACACTTGTGTATGGAATTGGTCATAACAAATCAAATTGGTCGAAATATGAAGGTTTTACTCATTACTATCAAATAGTTCCACTATCAGCTATCCTGGCTCTCACCAGCTCAATTATTGTAATGTCATCGGTATTACACTCATTATTAACAAAGTTATAAATGATACGACAACAGATAGTAGGTCAAACTCGAATTCCAAGATTTGATCACTTACATGTTTTAAGTAAAGATTGTTGCTTGTAAGTTAAATAATTGAAAAGTTAAAAATAATTTATTCAGTTTAGGACAGAAAACTGCCATAAGAACACGCTCCATATGGGGCATGTCTCCTTATTTTTTTGGCCCTACTAGCGCTTCGAGACAAGACATAGACAATCTGGCAAGTGCTGAGAAGAAACGCCGGAACAAGCTCAGTCACCACTAGCTGCCACAAAAAAAAAAGGAAAATAAAATAATGTATACCTGTGCGAGCAGGGCAGTATTTAATTCCAGACATTTTTGTCATTTAAATAGTCATTAACAGTATAATAACCCTTTTTCATTAAAATAATCTTAACATACGATTTAAGCTCAAACATGGGTAGTTTAACAATAGACTGTGGTAATTTGTTAAAAAAGCGAATACATTTCCCCATGAACGAATTACTAACTTTATGCAGTCTGAAATTTGAAATAGCAAGTTTATCTTTATTCCGGGTATTAAAAATATGTTTGTCACTTTTCTTAGGGAAAAGATGCAGGTTTTTGCGAATGTACATAATATTTTCATAAATGAATTGAGAGGCCACTGTAAGCATATTAATATTCTTAAACTGTTCTTTTAACGAGTTTCGGGGTCGAAGGTTGTAAATTGCCCGTACAGCTCTCTTAAATTATCAAAACGAATCGAATGAGCCCAAACAATAAGGTTTTACTAGTAGTCATTGAAGAGTTCCACTACCCACCTCCTGACTCCATCATCAGATCAGAGATCAGCATGATGGTATCAAATTATTGTGTTGCCGTCCGAATGTGAAATACTTACAAAGTTTTAAGTTGATACGTCAGTAAGAAGTAAGTAAAAAACTACTTCCAAGATTCGAGTTAGTTAGTTAGTTAGTTACAAGTGAAGCTAATATTAAGTTTAAAAAAATGGAAGAAATATCAGAACGGGTTTTCGTTTCGAATGTGACATGGGTAAGTAAATACATGTTCGCTTGAAAAAAATTCACTTCATAAATATTTTTTTACTCAAACCACAAAAATAAAGTATATAACACACATACATTCAATTGTTATAATAATAATAATTTCGAGCTTACAGAAATGTTTTCTGTAGGCTCACACTTTTCCGAATTTCTCCGGAGACCCACGTATCGATAAAGCCTGATAAATAACTGATGCAGAACTCGGATAAGAAGAAGCACATTATTTATGCAATATGCCAAATCTAGAGAGATTATTACGGTTTCAAAAGAGGTAGTATTTTTTTGGTAACCCAACAATTGAGTCTCATTGGGCCATAGCCAAAGCTATCTGCTGTCCAATTAAACGTTTCTATTACCATCTAGCAACATAATCCTCAACAAAATAACATAATCCGATGCCGTGTGAGGACGGTCGTAAAGAATATACTTCCCCACCGCCAACAGGAGGCGTGACGTAAGAGGCGACTAATTCCTGTAGCACGAGACGGGCAGCAGCGTCTGCGTGCGAAATTTTATAAACAACTGCGCTTGCCAAACCGCCTGCCAAGCCTGGCGAGTATTGACAATCCCCCTCGATGAAAATCATTAGGGGAGGCCTGTGTTCAGTAGTAGTGGACGACCTATAGCTGAAATGATGATGACGATGAATATAATTGTAGAAGCGGCAAGTTAGGTCTTCCGTTTAGAATACCTTATGCACTTTACACAGGACCGATCACGCCTACTAGTATAAAGCCTCGACACGTACATGCAAGCCTGACCTCCGCTAAATGGGCGGAATAGTGAATGTCTCATGGCATTAAGTCCACCTTATAAATGATTTTTTAAATCCGTGCAATATAGTCTAAATAAATAAATAAATTGTGCTTGCCACAACTGCCCGGTTAGCCAAACAAGGGTTTCTTAGTTGCAAGTTTTAGATTTCTCTGAAATAAATAACTGCTTGAACCCTAAATCTTAAACAAATAAAAAATAGGTAAAATGTAAAAAAACATAAAAACAAAGGAAAATTGTATCTATTATTGCTCTGCATCAGTGAATTTATTACGACCCTAAGATATCAATAAAATCTAAAGTATAGGAGCTATGCAATTAAAACTTTATACGTTTAATAGGTCCGCTATTGACAACATATCCCGAAAATTTTGTTGATCTGGCATAATCCAAACCCAAGTTATAAGAGTTCAAAAAAACGAAACGCTTCGCTTGATTCGTCAGATATAAATGTCAACAATAAAACCCAACAACAATCATTAAGATCAATCAATGTCACAATGTGTCTTACAAGTCAAAACAATAAACAATAATGTCAGATATTATCAGTAGCAATTAAATAATGAAAAATACTAATACATTAAAATAATGCAATATAGCAATAATTACTAGGGGTCACACTATCAGACCGCACACTTAATGTGCCCATCGAAACAGTATTTTATGAACTCTTCAGTGCTATAAAATCAATTTTCCACCGACCGACCGAATATGACCGTATTAATGTACTTAATATTTTGTAAGACTCATTGTAATGTCTGTCTTGTACCAAATAAATGATTTTCAATTTCTTTCTATTTCTAAAATATTAAACAATTTGTTTCTGAGAAATCTTAGCGGCTTGACCGGTCGCATATTATCCGAACTTCTAATAGAAACATTCTAGCGCAAACCTGAAGGCATTTCGGTGCATACATTTTGTTCTAGAACCCGCATATTGTAAGAAATGTTTCTTGCCGGTCATCCGGTTCTAATGCGCGCCGGATTGAAATGTCATCAGAATTCTTGAGAGGCCCAGCCCGTATACATTTTGTACTAGACCCCGCATATTATCAGAAATCTGTGTCAGTTTGGCAGACGTCGCCGTATGCTGTACACACGCTTTTTGTTGCAAAATGTCAAATATGAAAGTAGGGTTGCCAGAAGTTTACTTTTGTTAACCGACTACAAAAAAGGAGGAGGTTATAAATCTTTTAGCGTTACAACCGACTTCAAACAAAAAACTAAAACGCTAAAATAATCTTAACACTTAAGTACCTAATCAGTTACTTTTGGAGTCGGTTCAAACGAAAACATAGAATCTCTCATCGACTGGCACCGACTCCAAAAGTAACTGATTAGGTACTTAAGTGTTAAGATTATTTTTAGCGTTTTAGTTTTTTGAAGTCGGTTTTTATTTTTTTAAATAAAATTAACTTATTTCATCTATTTTAGTGATAAATCCTTATCAAAACAAATCTTACGAGTGCAAACTAACTAAGTTAATTTAACTGCTGAACACCGATTTCATTTCCTATTTTTCCACCCTTAAGGGTTAATTTTTTTCCGAAAATTTTCTATTATAGTACTTTTGAAGTAAAAGCTATTAATCAAAAAAAGAATTATCACATTTGGCAAAGATATTAGGTAAGATAGATACTAAAATCAGTTTACGTGGTACGGAGTTCATGCAATGTTTGATAATTTTGTTATAGATAACATAATTATCGAAATCGGTTAACGTAGTAACGAATGATCGCTGAACATACATAACTTTTAATTCTGTTTAATACTTATTCGTGTTTTTTAATATGTGTTTTTAAATTTCGTTAATTTTTTCAAATAAACGTATTCTTTTCTTATTATTATTTTATATACTAAAGATTCTGTAGCTGGAGTGGAAAAATATCTGTGCATATGGAATGTGGATAGTGAACACTATCAAAATAAAATACAGCCGGACCTAGCGTAGGAGAAAATATAAACAATGTTTTTTTCTTTAATAAACTAATTAATAGTACCAATAGCAATAACGTATCGCCATCCTTAACATCCCTGTGCGAACGTCAAAAGACGGAGAGGTGTGTCGTGGCGGCGCAGTCAGCATCAACTGGCGCCGGATCGCCGAACCGAATAATGTGCGGGGCTTGTGACAGTTCGGTCCGGCGCGCGCTAGAAATGTTTCTATTAGAAGCTTCTGATAATATGCGACCGGTAAGCGGGCATGATAGTTAATTAAACAGCTTTATTCACATTATAAAGCAGTTTTAGATAAATATTTGGTGGTTGATTGGGTTCTAACAAATCGTCCAGGATACTGAGTCAAGCAAGAACGAATCGCATTAAATTTCAAGCAATCTTGAATCTTAACGAGACAATTTAAATCATAATATTATTAAAAACTGGTCAACTGCGTGTCGGACCACGCGCAATCTAGGGTTCCGTAGGTGCTAATGACATTTTGCATTATCAGCCTCCTTCACTAAAAAATAAGTAAGTTGGAACTTTTTAAGGTATGTGTAATAAGAGTTTAACAAAGGCCAAGGTCAACAAAGGTCAAGGTCAATAAAGGTCAAGGTCAATAAAGGTCAAGGTCAATAAAGGTCAAAGTCAATAAAGGTCAAGAGCACCAAAGGTCAAGGTCACCCGGTGTGACTCCCCCCCTTAGGTTTCCCCACCCTTCAACTCCCACTTCCCACCGGGTCCCGAAGCTGTGATTAGGCGATTTTTTTTTTGCAATTATTAGTGTGCGCACCCTTTGCGACACTCTGACCCAATATACCTATCCATTATCAATGTAATGCCAATATGCCTATGTAGTGGGCAACGACTTATGCTGAATGAGGTCTTTTTGCGATGGACTTCGCGACGCGCTTGTATAAAGTATATACCTGCACTGGAAGTCATTATTGTCGTTAAATAACGTTATCTACCCATTTTCAGAAATATTTTCTAGTCTGAAATCAAGTGTCACCACTATATGTACGTACAGGCAACGGCAGGTCTGCACAAAAAGTTAAAGGTCATTTTCAACTTTAAGTCCAACATTTAGAGATCAATATTAATTGAGAAAATTTGACGTTTTGAGGTTTAAAGTTATTAGAGGGAAGGTTTGTAATGCTGTAATATTGGAACAGGTAGGCCTATGTGTGCCCGACAAATACTTAGGGCGGCGTCGTAGACCGCGACTGCTGGCGCGAACCTACCTGCGGAACAAGTCAGCGCTGACGCTCACACGCTTAATAAGATTGCGGAAAAGATTGACATATTTAACTGTTATCTAAGTGAATTTACTAGGGTAACACTGTATATTCTGTGTTATTGATTGACACTGGGTTTATTATGTATTAATTGTAGTTCTATGTTTTTATGTTGCTTATCTATTGTATTGAGTTTCCTGTAAAAATAGATGTAAGCTTGAAAATAAACAAATAAAAAAATATAAAAAAAAGGTTGACGTGCTGTTGTGCCTAAACCGAGAGTTAAGCTATCTGTACCATGCTACAAATACATTTATTTTAATAAATTCTTTCAACAATATTACTAGTTATCTAGCCCCAAACTAAACAAAGCTAAATGGCGACTAGATAATGGTTAGTCACACTTAAATACATTTAGCACACATGGCACATGATGGCACAACTCAAAATAAAATTGTGTGTCTTTGGTAATGTAGTATGAGATGTTAGAGCAGCACGTCTCAAGTACACGGGTGTCTGTTAATGTAGACTCCACTCACATTCATATACCGCAATAAAACTAGATTTTAAATTATTTTTAGTTGTACTACTCTATATTTTATTTATTTATTTAAACTTTATTGCACAAAATAAAATCGTACAAAAGGTGGACTTAATGCCATGTGGCATTCTCTACCAGTCGACCATTAGGCTAAACAGAGATGTTTTGTGGGCGGTGCATATGACGTTACAAAAATGAATATTATTATATAATCACAGCATAAACTACACACAGTATCTATGTCAAATATTATAAACTAAATAATATATTACATAGACTACATAGATAAAATACATACATACATAAATATGATGACGTTAACTGGAAAGTAGAGAGTCAAGGGTTCACGATGACGATTTTATTTTACCCAGAAAATAAGTGCGAGCAAGTATCTTAAAGGCGTATCCATTGGGAGCTGCTTTGATATATTCGGGAAGGCTATATGTGTGCGATTCATAAACTTATGGGTTATGTAATCACCTTGTTTAAATTTTTATAAGTTATAATATGTAATAGATAGATAGATACTCTTTATTGCACACCACACAAAAAAAAAACAGTACAGAGAAACAATAAATTTAGAATGGTACAATTTAGGCGGTCTTATCGCTAAGAGCGATCTCTTCCAGACAACCTTCAGGTAGAGGAAAGTTGGAAAAAAAAACGTTATGAGGGGAGGCGGTGAAGAGTTAAAAGTAATTTTATATTTAATATATTACATAATATATTATATATTTATTACATAGATACTAAAAAATAAAATAATATACATACACATTGTTATAAATAATGATCATACCTAATATAAATACATATAAGTACTTACACTAATTAATAACCCTATTAATACTGTTTTACGGATGGACTATGTCTTTAAATTGTTTGCTTTGAATTAAAATGTATGTCTTGTTATGGTGCATGCTGTGTTTACTAGTAGATAGGTCTGGGTGACTTATAATTACGTTATAATTATTCATATTACACAAAACAATAACACTCAATTATTCTATTTTATATTTGAATATATATATACCATTATAACAATCTTTCATACACATAACATTCATACTTCACACACCACCAAAGTAAGTAGTCATTACACTAAGCTCATAAAACTGATTAGTTAGTTTCAAGATTTTTTTGTCAAAGTCAAAGTCAAAATCAAAAATCATTTATTCAGTTTAGGGCAGAAAACTGCCACTTATGAACGTCAATAATAACATTATTGGCCCATATGGGGCAGAACATGTCTCCTTATTTTTTGGACCCTACTAGCGCTTCGAGACAAGACACAGATAATCTGGCAAGTGCTGAGAAGAAACGCCGGAACAAACTCAGTCACCACTAGCTGCCACAAAAAAAAGGAAAAGAAAATAATGTATACCTGTGCGAGCAGGGCGGTATTTAATTCCAGACATTTTTTTTGTCATTTAAATAGTCATTAATAGTATAATAACCCTTTTTCATCAAAATAATCTTAACATGCGATTTAAACTCAAACATGGGTAGTTCAACAATAGACTGTGGTAATTTGTTAACCTGTGGTGTGGTAATTTGTTGTTTGTTTTGTGCAAGTTGACTGTTAGTGAGCTAAATAAATAAAATGAAATAAATAAACATCGATGACTCAGGTACAGATGCTCGTGTTTATCACACAAAACATTTGCCTTTTGCGGGATTCGAACCCTCATCCGCAGGGCTTGTAGTCCGGAGTGCAAACCATTGAACCGTCGTCAATGTCGCATGGACGGAACCCTAAGTGCACAAATCCGATAAGCACTTGCCCCCCTAGCATGTCTACCAAAACACGATATGATATGATATAGCGATATATCGACACCAACTTTAAAATATGATAGATATAGCCGCCATTTTGAATTTTTATCGAAACAGCGATCTTAATATGTGACGGCGATTCAACATGGCGGCTATATCTATCATATTTTTACAGTTGGTGTCGATATTTCGCTATATCATATCATATCATATCGTGTTTTAGTGCTCATGCTAGGCAGGTTGGTCGGGTTTTTGTCTACATTGTCTACATCGACCCATTTTCGCTATTACACACATTTATAAGGACACTGTTTTAAAACAAAAGTTTATTGTTGACGCTCCTAACACAAATTTGTGAACAGTTAAATTTCACTGAAACATTTCAAGTAACACGATATTGCATGTGAGTTGTAGCGAAGTGCTCGAAATAGTCAGCGGTTAACGTGAGTAAGCTATTTACGGTTTAAATATTCAACGCATTCCGACTCCTTCAGAGACAAGCACTAAACTTGCAGGTTTAACCTGTAATAAAACAATGGTAAAACACTCCAAAACAGGAATTTTTTATATAAATTAGGTATTATGATTGGTAAAATTTTTCCTTATTTAATACGTTTTTTTTTTCTGTAGACAATATCTGTTACTGGACCATTGCCGTGCCGTGTGGGGACGGCCGTAAAGAATACACTTTCCCACCGCCAACAGGAGGCGTGTCGTAAAAGGCGACTAACTCCTGTAGCACGAGACGGGCAGCAGCGTCTCTGTGTGAAATGTTATAAAAAACTGCGCTCGCCAACCCGCCTGCCAAGCGTGGCGAGTATTGGCAATCCCCCCCCAATGACATTTATTGGGGGAGGCCTATGTTCAGCAGTGGACGTCCTATGGCTGAAATGATGATGATGATGAAGACTGAACCGTTACAAACTAAACTTACAAAAACATTAAAAACGATGTAAGTAATGCTCTTCTGAGGTTCTAGTAGCTCAGTGGTGGCAGGACTTTGGTAGTGATTACTAAAGTTAAGCAACCTGCGCCGCGGTTGTAAGCGGATGAGTGACCATACCGACCATATTTAGTGTCATTTGGCACAAGCTCGCCTTGTTTCGAAAGACACGTTCATTATTAGCCCCGGCTAGTTAGGTAAGGTTTAGTCACGACTGGCCTTACAAAAGTCAAAAGTCAAAAATCATTTATTCAGTTTAGGGCAGAAAACTACCACTAATGAACGTCAATAATAACATTATTGGCCCATATGGGGCAGAACATGTCTCCTTATTTTTTGGGCCCTACTAGCGCTTCGAGACAAGACACAGACAATCTGGCAAGTGCTGAGAAGAAACGCCGGAACAAACTCAGTCACCACTAGCTGCCACAAAAAAAAAGGAAAAGAAAATAATGTATACCTGTGCGAGCAGGGCAGTATTTAATTCCAGACATTTTTGTCATTTAAATAGTCATTAACAGTATAATAACCCTTTTTCATCAAAATAATCTTAACATGCGATTTAAACTCAAACATGGATAGTTCAACAATAGACTGTGGTAATTTGTTAAAAAAGCGAATACATTTCCCCATGAACGAATTACTCACTTTATGCAGTCTGAAATTTGAAACAGCAAGTTTATCTTTATTCCGGGTATTAAAATTATGTTTGTCACTTTTCTTAGGGAAAAGATGCAGGTTTTTGCGAATGTACATAATATTTTCATAAATGAATTGAGAGGCCACTGTAAGTATATTAATTTCCTTAAACAGTTCTTTTAATGAGTCTCACCCCTCCACCGCACCGCACTGGGCCTGCGTCATGGAGTATGGCCCAAGCCACCTCATAGTTGAGGTGAGGCCTGTGCCCTGCAGTGGAATGTTTAAAGGCATGCTTTACTTTTATATGTAAGGTAATTCATCTGCCCAAGCAAAGACGTACCTACCTACTTCACCTAAAAGCGCTGTCCAATTGGCAGAGTATTGGGCCCACAAAAATATTTAGTTTCCCTTCGACACGAAAAGGAGTTTATAAGGAGTCAACCAAAAATTTAAAGATTAAAATCTCTTAGTCAAAGGGTTCAATGATTATTTTGTATAAATCTCGAATCCGTAAAACTCTGTAGTAAGTAAGTATATTTATTGTTTCATCTAACTGCAAGGAAGAAAAGTATTGTTTTTTGAGTGCATGAATATTATGTCTGCTTATCCAGGATGACACATTTTCATGAAATTTTAATTATATTTTCATTGAATTGAAGATCAGTTAGTTTGGTCATGTAGCTTAGGGATGGTTTTTATCCGGTTTCTCTCCGGTTATTACAAAACAAACGAAATGGGCCCCGGTCTCTGCCCAATTCAAATATTTCAGGAAAATAACTAACTATATACTAGCGCCCTACATTCGAATACCACAGTTACGATAGTCAAATAAATTATTTATTTGCCAGAATATGGTTACAATAGGTAGGTCGCAGAAGGAAGTCGTGGCTCCGAAATATCCGGGAATGGACAGGAATAACGAGTGCAGCCCAGTTATTCTACATCGCCAAAGACAAAGACAGGTTCCGGGAGCTGGTAGCCAGCCTTCAGTAATGGAAAAAGCACTATAAGAAGAAGAAGGTAGGTAAAAGATACATTTTCCAACATACTCTATCGCAATGCGACGTGCAAATATTATTTAGTACAGTGTTTAAAAAATATATTAAAAGAAACAGAAACAGGTTTTGTCAAGAAGACTACGACGATTACCGCAGCCGCTCTGTCTCAAAGATGTCTGGGGACTACCAATATCGCACGACATTTGAAAGTGTTGCGTCATCAAGTGCGAGAATGCAATGCTATGTGTCCGGTGATTGAGCGGTCAGCTTGAATAGGTCAAGAGTTTATATTCATTAATTGCGTCATAAGTGTACATTAAGGTGTTATTACATTCTGTGAAGTGAGACCATACTCATGGACCCTGTAGTTTTTAATAGTTAGGCAACCTACCTCTATAGTCAACTATCCCAGGTCATCATCATCATCATCATTTCAGCCATAGGACGTCCACTGCTGAACATAGGCCTCCCCCAGTGACTTCCAGATTGGCCGGTTGGAAGCCGCATCCAGCGGCTTCCTGCAACCTTTACCAGGTCGTATGTCCACCTTGTACGTAGACGTCCTACGCTGCGCTTGCCGGTACGTGGCCCCCATTCCAGAACCTTTTTGCCCCATCGGCCGTCAGTTCTACGTGCTATGTGCCCCGCCCACTGCCACTTCAGCTTGCTTATCCGTAGGGCTATTTCAGCAACTTTTGTTTGTTTACGAATCTCCTTATTCCTGATTCGATCTCATCATAGCCCTTTGCATAGCACGCTGTGCAACCTTGAGCTTTCTTATGTGGCCCATAGTGAGAGGCCACGTTGCGGTTCCATATGTCATCACTGGTAACACACACTGGTTGTAGACTTTCGTCTTTAGGCACTTGGTCCCCGGTCTCCCCTAAGGTATTTCTGGGAATAGACCTGAATTTTTTTTCTTCTCGGAGCTAGCCCAATATTGTCCCGAAGCAGTGATAGGGTAAAAAAAATTAACGTGTAAAAATAGCTTTATTATGCAAATTTTAAGTAATACATTGGTTTTATTTACACGTCCTCTTGTCTAACCCTACCACACTGCGTAACTCACTGGGCAATGACGCAGCAGACGAACTGGCTAAAAGAGGATCGAAGGCAGTAGTGTACGGACCGGAACCACTACTGCCCATACCCCAAGCCCAAATAAAATCATGATTGCGCGAAAGAACCAAAGAAACACATCTAACAGAATGGAGAAACAGCGAGGGATGCAGGCAAATGAAAAATGCAGTTCCGGCGGTATCAAATAAGCTTGCCCGCAACCTCATCAGATTAGCAAGGGACAAAATTCGCAAGGTTATAGGTGTTATAACCGGCCACTGTCCCCTTAACAAACACCTGTTTAACATAGGTGTGACAGACAGCCCGACATGCAGAGGATGCATGGAGGCAGAAGAAACGCCACAGCATGTGCTATTGGAGTGCAGAAGCGTGGCAGATCAACGGGCACGGATTCTTCAATCACCAGGATCTCTCCCGGAAGCCTGCAGCAGTCTGAAAAGGCTGCTGACCGTCTGGGACGACCTAGGATGGTTGGAGTAAGAAAGACTATGTAGCACGCACAATGGCCCAATCATGAGGCTAAGTGCGGAGAAAGCCCAGCTAAACTAACTAACTACCACACTGCGTCAGGACAATTTATTGTGGGTAAGGATATAATTTACTTAAGACCATGATTATTTAGCATGTTGCATGTCGTTTACTAATAAATTTAATCGTCGGTCAGCGAAAAACAAAGATTGATAAAATTGGGTCTTAATCAAGCAGTGCAAACCACATAATGTTCCATAACAACTAACCGACTTTTTGAACTAATTAAAAACTTTCATACAATGCTCCATCCAAACAAATAGTAATAAAGTCCGTTACCACCGTTCCTAAACATTTGCCAGCCAAATGTTGGTCTTATTTTCATGATCATAAGAACTATATTCATTAACTTTTGCTGCTGTTTTATCAGCCCAGACAGCCATTGTGTAACACTGCATAATGATCACTAAAAAGAGATATACATAGTACACACATCAAGTTATACATTCATATAGTAAGATAAACGTTTTATCTTCAAAATGTTATAACGAACTCAGAAACACAAAATCTGTTGACTTCAAAACACCATCTTAGATCAGAAAATCGAAAATTTTGGAACATGATTTTTAATTCAACAGTCCTCTACCTCAGGGTTGTCTGAAAGAGATTGCTTCTAGCGATAAGACCTCCAAATTCCTGCTAGTCTAAATCAATTTATTTCCTGTACTTTGTTTCTGTTGTGCATTAATCTATTAAGTAGAGATGGAGTAGAATGTATTCTACATTTCTTCAACTTTTCCTCTCTAGTGGGCTAGAGAGTGTGGGGGCCCCCTGCTCACATTTCATACTGTACAATGTGAGCAGGCTACCAGACTGGGTTGATCCCGTGTGTACAGGATCACCTATATCCTACACCTGAGACCCGGCATGAGCCGTACGTAGGCGTTGCATGGTCGTCCTTACGGGTTCCCATGTATCGACAACGTTCGTTGCGATGTACTTACACTGCAGGTTTTTTAGTAGGTGAACTTTGCCGGGAAACAGTTGCGAAAGCCACTGTTACCACACACACAAACACACACACACACATTGACACACACATACAAATGATATTTGGTAAATGTTTTTCATTCAATACTTAATTAAATTTTTATCTATAATTGCGCTCTATAATATACTTTCTTTGATTAATGTGCAATCCGCTGCACAAATTGATAATTAATGTATTCTTTTGCACTTAAATCTAATAAGATAAGGTTTGTTTTTGTTAAAATTAGTATGTTAGGGAGGAGTGACTTCCTCTGACACAGGTACTTCCGTACCTAATAGAGGAAGTCAACACCTACATTTGTAAGCCTAAATTGTGAACGAAATAAACATTTATCTGAATATCTGAAGGTTGTCTGGAAGAGATCGCTCTTAGCGATAAGACCGCCTAAATTGTACCATTCTAAATGTATTGTTTCTCTGTACTGTTTTTTTTTATGTGGTGTGCAATAAAGAGTATCTATCTATCTATTTATTTATTTACCTGACAAGGTGGTCCCACATAACCATGCTGCTTCCCCAGAGCATTTTTCCTGCACTATAAAAAAGGATGTATTCCACATGCATGATTTAAGTATAAATTATCATTACACTGCCCTAAGGTTGTCTGGAAGAGATCGCTTTTAGCGATTAGGCCGACTGATTATACATAACTGTGTCTTGTTTGTAATAACCTTAAGGGCCACTTTCACCACTTGCTAATAAGTTCTGACTATCTGGCACTTGTTTTGACAGATAACCCATACAATTAGCTATCAAAAAAGTGCAAGATAGGTTATCTGGAACTTATCAGCAAGTGGTGAAAGAGTCCCTATAATGTTTTTGTGCAATAAAGTGTCTATCTATCGGTCGATCTACACAAATTTGCCGTTTGCGGGATTTGAACTCGTAACCGATTGGCTTTGTAGCTCAAAGCGGGAACCACTAGAGCTGACAGTCGTTGAAATTTCAATTGTTCGTTAAAACTACAAATAAACAATTTTCGATGTGATCGAAATAAGCGATGGTCAACGGAAAGTCAAAGGGGAAATATTAAGGGTTATTATTTCTTTGAATGCATGGAACCTACGAGTAAAGAGCGCTTAATAATGCAGCAACCTTGTAACAGATCGTAAGTTCAAATAAGCGGCTAACGCCAGACAATGTTTGATAACCGGCTTAAAAATTTAAGAACACTTTGTTTGAACGAGAAAGTACCTAGTATAAACTGTTTTCATCAGCCATGTAATGCTTTAAACATGCGCCAATTAATAAAAATAGTTTCTAAAAACACAAGAAAAAACAACAATTTTGACCCTTTAAACATGATGATAAAATGATACTACTACTGTCTGACTAACCTTACAGACTCCCAAATGTTTTCAAGTCGCATTTAGGCATCTTACTTAAGACTTACGAATCCAAAATTAGCCGGGACCAACTTTACCATCTAAATCCATAGATGCTTGTGACAAATGTCATCAAATAGGTATAATCAGAATTCGCAACTTGGAAAATACGCAGCGTAGGGTGCCCCCGGAGCGGATGGAAAAGATAAACCGAGAATCGAGCTCAGTAGTGTGCATTGTGAAAGGCTTAAGTCCAGCAGTGGGCTAATGTGGGCTAATTATGATGATGATCTGAATTATTTTATACTTACAACCGCAGCCTAGGTTGCTATGTCTATGGTGATTACTAACTGAGCTACAAGCCCCTATTGATTTATTTCCTTAATATATATTATAATTATGTAAATGCGTGCCTTCAATTTGTGTAAAAGCCAATACCAATAAATAATAACACATAATAAAAATACAATTTATGGTAAATTATCAAATACAGGTTTTCCAATATTATTATTAAATTATTATTATAAATATTGGACAACATCACATACATTGCTCTGATCCTGTGGTAAGTAGCCAAAGCGCTTGTGTTACAGAAATCAGAAACAACGACGGTACCACAACATGTTACATTTTAAAAGTATACTTTGAATAGGAAGGTATAAAATTTTCCAACAATCTCAATAAATTTACTAAACAATTAAAAATAATAAAGACATTGTCTCAAGCTTGGGTCTACAGCAAGTTGAGGTGCTTTGATATAAAATTTTTGGAGCCCAAAATCCTTTTATTATGAGAAAAACATTTAGTCCTATTCATTATAAACAAAGAAAGAAAAAAGAAGATTACAAGCATAATAATATAATTTATTTTGTGGAGTTTTTGAAACCTATCTTAAAATAATTACAAAAAGTTTTTGAAATATTTTTTAATTTATCAACAACTGTTAAATAAATAACATCGTTTTTTCTTTATAGTCACAATCAACTAGTGTACTCTTGAACCTGATCTAGCATCCAGTTTAGTTTACAACAAAGTGCAATGCAGGATATCCCAGTTTCCAAAATAATTCTGATATGAATTTTCAAAAGAAAATTAATAAGACAAAATGGAAATCAAGAAGATCAAAACTGTTGGATGCGAATGTCTTCTTAATAATTACGTTGACGATTATATTCAAGCGTTTTTAGTGCCGTTAGACTTGCACGTTTTCCTGATCCAATCGAAATTTACAATACGAGACAACTTTATCACCCCTAATGGGTATATTTACAACGCACTTGCTTTTATCATCACGTTCGGTATCACCATATGGACTTTAGTAAATAGCAATGGGTTCTATATCGATTTGTACAATTTTAAAAACTACAAGCTTTATTTTGATTTAGTCCATTGTTCTTTTATAATCATCTGTGTCTGTAGCTTATATTTTACAAATATTTTTAATTGCATATTCAATATAGAACTTGTACTAAAAATTCAGTCTGTCAGACGATGTGCAATGTATTCTAAACGTGGCATTGAAAGAGTCATTATGTTTAATTGGATCTTTTTAGTAACACTTGTAATAAATTATTTAGTTTTGGAGGGTAGTCTTGCATTGAATGGAATGTACTTTTTTTTGAACGATTTATTGTCGTCATTCTTTGATCTGGCAATATTATACGCGTCGAGGATGATGACTTTGCTCAGAATGACACTGGATATGTGGATTGAAGAGATAGAAAAATGTAATATGTTATCATATATAAAATCCGAAGAATCAGAGGCGATACGCAATCGTTGGGGCGAAATGATGAAGATGTACAAGGAGTTGGCAGACGCGATGTTTGTTTATAAAAAAGTGTTTTCTGTGCCAGTGAGTAGTTGCATTACACTAACTATATTACATAATATATTGAGAAACGGAGTAGTGAGAACCTGTATACCTATGTTCTTTACTTACAGGTTCTGGTTTACGTCATATTAAAGTTCTACGAAACAATGTTGTTTACAGAATCTATTATAGATTATCGGAATTCAGATTTTTCCATGTTTTTTGTGAGTAATAATTTTACTCAATTTTTTAGTTCTACTTAAGAATACATTTACATTTGTGCAACTCTCAAGTATTTTGAATTAAGTATGTTATTTTTATTATTCTAGAGAGAAAAACGCACATTAAAAATTTGTGCTTTCGTGTGGGCATTGAAAAATGTTATTTTGATATGGCTTTTAAGCCAGGAATGTGAAAAATTTTACTCTTCAGTTAATAAAGTAGAAGTCAAATCAGCAATTGTTTTAGGACAATCTACTTCAGGTTAGCAATAGTGTGCTATTTCACCATTTACCTACTTCTGATCTAAATGTATTTTATCATCATCATCAGCCTTTGCAAGTCCACTAATGTACATACGCCTACCCCATAGATCACCACAGCAAGCGGCTCTGGGCTGTTTGCATTCAGCGGCTTCCCGCAACTTTGACTAGGTCGTCAGTCCAACGGGTGGTAGGCCTGCACACGCTGCGTCTTCCAATTTGTAGTTGCTACTCGAAAACCTTTCTTCGTGTAAATTTATTTCAACGACAAGATTATCTTTTCTAAATCTACGTTATCTCGCTTAATCTACAAGACTAAATGTAATGTATCGATCTCACTACTCTCTTAAATAAAAGCGAATACAAGGTAAAAACCCTCCAGTAAAAAAATAAAACCATGAGCCCATGACAAAGACAAAACTGTTGGCAGCGAAAAGAGGAGAACAGCCGAGGAATGGGCTTAGTGCAATCCAACAGTGGCCTCAAGTTAGCTGAATATGATTAACCCTTTTTTCGCACTTTTTTCTGTTACAGATACCCAAAAAAGAGTATGCAAGAACCTAAAACGTATAAATCGAATTTCTTTCACCAAGTTCACCGTGTGTTCTTTGTTTAACGTGGATGCATCTTTGCCGGTCAACTTCATCCAACTAATCACTTCATATTTTATAGTCCAACTCCAGTTTGCCTATTTGTAAGGTTCTAGAAAAGTTTATTGTGATGGATTCATAAATAACATTCAATGAGGGTGAGGATCTACAGATATGACACGCAGACTGAGTTAGCTCAGAAAGGGATAATTTTTCTTTGTGTTTTTGTAAATAAGAGTTAATAGTTTATATTATAAATTTTTCGATTTGTTAAAGTTTAGTAAAGTATTATAAGTGTGTGGTAGTAATTGTCCCATGGATACATTTTTTTATTGGTGATAATAAGGCTGGCAGCTATCTCGGGCAAAAGCCTTTTGGCCACCATCCCTAGTGGCAGCGCTGGGGCCATATATTTATGTGTTCTGTGACTATGTTTATTTTCCATATACAGTAGTTATTTAAGTTTAGGTTAATTTTTATATTATTTTGTAAATATCTTATGAGTATGTAATCCCTATTTGTAAATGAGTTAGTAAATTGATCATAAGGCGAAGTCTTATGATTATTTTCAGAAAAATAAATATCATCATTATCATTTAGCTATTTTATCATCATCATCATTTAGCTCAGGTTACCTATTAATTAATAAATCCGAATTGTTTTAGTACGAATTTTATTTTTCCGAAACGTTTTGCACTTTTTTATTTTCCAAATTTTTATTATATCGAAAACACAATTGAAATTATTGCTAAAATGCTGATATTCCGATTTTCGGTTGTTATTTTTAAAAATTTTATGTTTAATGTTAGATTATTTAGTTTCCAGAAAAATGTTTCCAATATTTATTATTAATCCTTTATACATATCCTTAGAATTGGCGGTCGCTGCCGCGGCCCGCGCGGTCTTCGCGCTGTGTGTGGTCACTGTTCTGACGTACCGTCACCTTCAGAGGCGTCTCAAGCCCATGTGGCGCCCGTGTGCAAACATCGCGCCCCCTAGTAAGCGCGTGGTCTAAATGGAATGGGTACTAAGTAGCGAGCGGCGCACGGCGCCCCCTAGGACCGCTGCGCCCGTGTGCAACGCACACCCTGCACCATAGGCAAAGACGCCTCTGCTAACCTTATCAATTTAGTCTTGTTATACATATACGCAGTATTTACTATTTAGTTAGAAATGAAAATTATTGTGAGTGAAACAAAGGTGAAACAAAAAACAATGGTTTTGATAATCGAGTATCTGTTTTTCTGGAAAATGAAACATCGTTAAAATAAATTTATATTTTATTTTATTTTTCTTTATTAAGGAAACAAACAGCTATCAATATTACATTTCGTTTACAAAATAATGTATAGTACTAAAGCATTACAAGTTTCCACCAATAGTTTTTACAGTAATATGTTGACGAGATAAAAAGTTTAATTAGAAATTTAATTTAAGGGATAAAACAATAAAACAGGCCATAAACTAGTTGTAGGTACTTGTACTAGGGCTCAACTACATCGAGTGGCCCTCGTAACAAACAACGAAAGCGTATCAGTTTCTCGTGAAATATGTCGATATGATTATAGGTACTGTTATACTTTTACTTTTTTTACTTACAATATTATGTTAAAAAAATCTACCTGCCCCCTTAGCATGTCTACCAAAACACGATATGATATGATATGATAAAGCGATATATTGACACCAACTGTAAAAATATGACAGACATAGCTGACATTTTGAATTTTTATCGAAACAGCGATCATATTAAGTGACTTCACCGGCAAATTGATTCAACATGGCGGCTATATCTGTCATATTTTTACAGTTGGTGTCGATATATCGCTATATCATATCATATCATATCGTGTTTTGGTGCTTATGCTAGAGGGGCTGGTATCAATAATTTCCGAACTATTGCAATAGGCTAGTTTCATCATCAAAAAAATATTATTCTAGATATAGTCAGTCAGTTAGATTATCACAAAATATTGGACCCATATTTTGTCTTTTGTCAATCAAACAAAAAATGACGAAGATAAAGCACATCAAAGTTTGGGAGTGACGTCACGCCTTGCTAAAGTGTCCCAAGTCGTCACGTTACGCGGAACTTGAACGGGCTATATCTTCATCATTTTTTGTTTGATTGAGAAAAGAAAAGACACGTGTCCTATATTTTCTGTTAATCCAACTGGACTGAACTAAATAGGTTAGTTTCCTAAAAAATCGAATTAATCCAATTAGATTTTTTAGGAAACTAGCCTATTCGAACAGAAGAGTTTCGGAAGTAAGATAGGTTACCACCAGTCAGTGATTTGCCAGCGGCGCCTCCCAGCCCACCTAGACTCGTGCTCAATTAGAGAAATCCGTTTTCTAAATTGAAACAAACCAGGAGTCGAACCCAGGACCCATTGCGTTTATGGCAAATTACTGCAACGCTACGGCAAATGGGTCGTCGTTAAATATTAAGGCGAGTTCGATAATTCCATTTTTAATTCAAACTATTCCAGTTTTTTATATAACAGATGATAAAAATACACGGTATTTTTGTAAAGGCCTAGTTACACAAACTATTGCATGACAACTCGGCTAAACGGCTTATGAATTCGTAATTAAAGACCGTTGAGTGCTAAGCGGCCGATCGATTTATGTGAAGGCGCCTTTATAAGTCGGCTCTTAACTTATTTATACGGCACTCGGGAGGTGCCACCGCAGTTTGAACTTTGTTCTCTTGCCATAAAGTCAACTTTTAATGGAAAGCGTTCTGTTTACCACTGGAAAGTAAGTTTTGTACAGGGTAAGTGTTATTTTGCATTTCTGCTGTGTCTTTAGTATCTGCTAATGCTGATATGCTACGACTTATTGTTGATTAATAGGGTACATGCACGAAAATAATACTTATATATATACTACTTATATACTATGATTATAAGCTAGCTGTCCCGGCGAACTTATAATTTTATTTCGTAAATTTTTCCGTGTTTTCTATAGTTATTCTACGCCGACGCAGACGCAGACAAATTCAACAACTCAAAGATCATAAAAATCGGTCCAGCCGTTCTCGAGTTATAAATGGTGTAACTAACCCGACTTTGTTTTTTATACATAGATTATTTGGCATTAAAGTGATCATGGTGAAAACAAAATTGATTTTAGGTAAAAAATAACCTGTCTCTTTCTGAAACAACTTTTACAATGAAAAATGAATGTCGGACGTGTACAGTGACGTCACGACGTATCTCCTTGTCTAGCACGCGACTTTATTGGGTTGTAGCAAGTCCGGTATTATCAATATATTTCGAAAATTCTTATTAATTATCATTTATAATAGCGCCGGTTGCTGCAAGCACCTGTCAAAAAAGTCGCCTATTGGCTTAAGGCGTCTTATGTCAGTAGGTGACAGTGAACACTTGACAGGTGCTTGCAGGCAACCGGTGCCATCGCAAGAATTATAATTAAGTACTATTTATTTTATTATCACATACATCGTCATGGCTCCTTCGCCATGGTTAAGCCATAGCAAACATTTTGGTATCATATCGGGGCATTTTTTGTTACGAGTTAATGAAATATTTTTCTTTCTTTATTATTTTACTAGCGCCCAATGGTGCAATGCTGACACTATGTATAGTACAGAATATCTTTATGTACAACGTTCACAGCTTTTTTGTCATTAGACAATACAAACATATTGTCTTCTTCCCCCCGGCCGCCTATGTCTCTGCATTGCTGTCAAGGGCCATAATGATTATTAATAAATGCACAATGTATTTAAGGTACTTAATTGGATAAGGATTAATGCTGTATTGCTTAAAATCGCTTCGTAAGCCATTATTTTTCGTAAAAAATTAAGGATAAAAAATGGTTATTGTGGGTTATTCCATATACTATTGCGGACTTGTTTTTAGGCCTTTTAACCGACTTCAAAAAAGGAGGAGGTTCTCAATTTGTCGGAATCTTTTTTTTTATGTATGTTCAGCGATCATTCGTTACTACGTTGACCGATTTCGATAATTATTTTTTTGTTTGAAAAGTAATACTTTCAGAATGGTCCCATACACATTTAGTTAAATTCTGATGATGGGATATATAAGAAAATCATCAAACATTGCATGAACTCCGTACCACGCCAACTGATTTAAGTATCTATCTTACCTAATCTTTGCCAAATGTGGACCGATTTTGATGATTCTTTTTTAAATTAAAGTGTACAATACTGTAGTACATTATTTTGATCTATCTCGTAGGGTTCAGCCAGCGTTTGCAATGTAAGCGCAAAAACTGTGTTTATTTACGACATCACATTAGAAACCCCAAAATTATCAGTATTTCTCTACTATATTATGCATGTATTATACATACAAACCTTGCTTCTGCTTTTTTTACAGACAGCGAGAAGCGACTTAGTTATATACCACTCGTATGTAGTGATAGTGATAAATAGCAACCGTCATGTATGCGGAGAAGACGGCCGTAAAGAATACACTTCCCCACCGCCAACAAGAGGCGTGTCTTAAGAGGCGACTAATTCGTGTAGCACGAGACGGGCAGCAGCGTCTGCGTGCGAAATGTTATAAAAAACTGCGCTCGCCAACCCGCCTGCCAAGCGTGGCGAGTATTGGCAATCCCCCCGATGAAAGTCATTGCAGGAGGCCTGTTTTCAGCAGTGGACGTTATATAGCTGAATTGATGATGTATGCGGAGGTTTTAGCAGAGAGGCCTCTGTAGCAGAGAGGCGAGTACGCCGGACTTGGCGTTGCCATTTCTGAGGTCCCGGGATCGAATGTCGGTCGGGTCAATGTAAAAAACTAACTTTTCTATGTTGGGTCGGTCTGGGTGTTACCGTCGTTGTTTCTGATTGCTGTGACTCAAGTGCTTAAGCTACTTATCATAGGATCAGAGCAATGTGTGATGTTGTCCAATAATCTATATATTTAAAACAAAGTCGGGTTAGTTACACCATTTATAAGTCGAGAACGGCTGGACCGATTTTTGTGATTTTTGATTTTTTGGATTCGTCCCCGCCCCAAATAGCAGAATAAATAATAAAAAAAACATTTTAAAAGATCTGAGGTGGTACGATGTTCGCCAGGACAGCTAGTAAAAAATAAAAATTAAATCTACTCTCAATTTTTCCTGCGTAGTCTTCAGATGTAAGTAAGCCAAAGAGGAATGAATAATTATCCCACGGGAACATAAAACGAAATACGAATTGTCCTATGATTGTTTTCAGCTAATGTACGTCAACTAATTCTGTTCAGCCATTTCGCTTGATTGAGTAAAGTTCATAGTTTTACATTAAAAATTAATAAAATATGCGTGAATACATAGTAAAGCACATATCTTATAAAAGGACAGTATACTATCTAATGACTTGCCGACATAGCAGGAGGTATTATTGCACACCCCTTAATCACTGACCTACCACAATTAATCAGCCAGCAAGGCTTTAATTGCACCACACTGTGCATGCGTTTGTTTCGTGTAGTGATGTGCTGAAGTCGATATTTTCCGTCAGATGTATCCACTTCTGCTGCTTTTATGTTTGGTGCAAAATATAACATTATTCTTTTTGTTCTTTTGACTTCTGAAAACAAGACTACCTTGGCTATGCAGGACTGTTCAAAGAGTATCTCTACTCATTTTATAATTCATGCGTTGATGATTAATTTTGTTGTTGTGTTACGTGCTGTTTGTTTCGTGTCAATGGGGAAGCACAAACACACTCACACACACACACACTCCTTATCCCGATAGGTGTCGCATTGTGTTTGATCTGCTTCTAGTGATTATTTGATCATTGGTTTTGATACGTTGTCTTCTGAACATGTAATCACCATGTAAAAATGTTCTCAATCTTGCGGCAAACAAATCTAATATAAGAAACAGTCCTTATTACTCTGTTCAAAATGATGTGTAGTGCGGATACATTTTTGAGTTTCGAGATAAATAATTTTATGAGTGCACATCTTTTTAACCGACTTCAAAAAAAAGGAGGTTCTCAATTCGGTTGTTTTTTTTAAAATGTTTGTTACCTCAGCACTCCGCCATTAATGATCCGATTTGAAATACTATTTTTTTTAATTGAAAGGGTATACCTCCAGATTGGTCCCATTTTTTTCAAAATTCAATTCTGATGAATGAATTCTGATTGAGGGAACTTGTAAAATATTATAGGTATACATATAGCGATTTTAGTATATTTAACAACAAGTCAAGCATTTGCATTCAGAAAGTATCATTTGCTGAGGTGGAACTGATGATGGAGACCATAGTTGGTCGCAATAGTCTTCCACGAGCAAGGTACGCACGCCCCACCTACACGATATTTTCATTAAGACAGTTAAGCCTTGCCATAGTCGACAAATCAAATTTTAATAAATGATTCTGGTGAGAATGATACCATCAAACTGATCTGAAAAAAGGCGGAAGGTAAGCACCGGAACTCTGTGATAAAACAATGTATCATAGTCGTGTTTGGACTTATTTGAATCGTCATGAGAAGCAATTTAGCTAAAATTACATCACAGATCGCCATTTAGAATGTAAAAAAACACTAAAAAAACAGACAAATAAAACATTTTTTTATAAAAAAAAACCGACTTCAAAAACACTAAAAAGCTAAAAATAACTTTTAAACAATCATACCAAACAGTAATTATTGGATCGGTGCCAGCCGTGGAATGTTTGAATGTGGTTGTATGCACCGACTCCAAAAGTAACTTTAGGTATGATTGTTCTAAAGTTATTTTTAACTTTTTAGTGTTGTCGAAGTCGGTTATTTGTTTTTATAAAAAAAAAAAATCATATCTGGATTGACAGTGGGAAACATTGACATTGTCTGAAAAGACCAAAACTGTGGTACATAACATATGTGTTAAGAGTCAGTTTGATCATTGCACATTTAGCTAAATGTTAGCATACAAATCTTAAGGCAGGATTTTGTAGTTATTCTATTTTTGCTTTAATTTTATCACACTCACATTTCTCGCAAGGCCAGAATGAACAGACTATTAACTGAGCGCATACAACAACAACAAGTCTTGTCAAGTCTCGCCCGTACTAAAACGTTGCTGATCGAAATTACATAATGACAGAATTTTCAAACAAAATAAATAATATTCCTACTGTATACGGTAAGTGCTCGATGAGTTCAACCGATTCTAAATTACCGACTCCCATCACTATTCTTTCATGACTGGATGCAGTTTGCGTATTCCTAGAACCGTTGGGCTTATTTCACGGGTTCAGTGCAATTTCAAATGTGGGTAGCTTAATAGATAAAAGCATAATGTTCAAATATACAGCAGGCGCACTTTCTCTATAAAAAACGAACAAAGAATAGTTTGTTTTTAGGGTTCCGTACCTCAAAAGGAAAAAACGAAAACTTTATAGGATCACTTTGTTATCCGTTTGTTTGTCTGTCCTTATGTTTGTCAGGATCTTTTATCTGGGGAACTTGTGGAAGTATCGAGTCGAAAATGAAACCATATACCCAGGTCTACAGTCCCTTGAAGCTGTGAAAAAAAACAAACTGGGTCTTTAGTCGTTTCGCCCCACGAGTTATTGAGTTATTCGCCCCGCGGGGCGAATCGCCCAAGAGCTCTTTTGAAATAGGTTGTTTTGCACCGCGTGATTACAGCGGTGCGAAAGGCCCCATTTAAAAAGAGCGGGACGAAACGACCCAATGCTCATTTTCTAGTCCGCTTTAGACACATAACAAATACTTAACGATTCCAATTATTTATTTGTATATAACTGTTTTGTTCCTCACTGCGGTCCGAATCGACCCATTACAAAAAGCTCATGGGCGATTCGCCCCGTGGTGCGAAAGGATCTATTTAAAAAAGGTCTTGGGCGATTCGCCCCGCGGGGCGAATAACTCGTGGTGCGAAACGACTAAATACCCAACAAACTTCTAAGTTAACGTTAAAAAAAGATACGGTTGCTTATGCTGCAAAAAAACGTGTATTTTTACACTCCCAAAGGAATCAAAATTTATAGGGTGCTTTCCGTCGACTTATAATTATGAATGGCAAGTTAATTAATATCGTCTTATACTAAGAAAAAGGAAAAATCTGAAAATTATACATTTTAATAAAATTTATTTGTAATCAAACTGCGAGACTCAATTCATGAACTATTTATAACTAGCTGTTGCCCGCGACTTCGTTCGCGTGATTTTAGTTTTAATTTTTTTATTTATAACTATTGGTATTGGTACATTTATAAGTTTATTCACAGAGGATTTTCTTCAACTTCCTTAATTTTTTCTTTCAAAAGAACCTTGTCCTGACAATAATTAACACAACAAAAAAAGAATTAGCGCAATTGTTAGATCCGTTCACGCGTGATGCGATGACCAAGAGAAATAGAGATTCATTTTTATAATATAGATAGATTTATAGCTACAAATCTGTAGGTTAAGGTATCATAAATCGCACTTGTCCGTTTTTTTAAAATTATATTCTGAGTGTGCTAGAAGATGCCTCTGGCCAAATTCATGGTTTGGTACTTCGTAGCACAAGAATGTTGATTCATAACTTCAAGACTATGACAATTGTTGTATTTGCTCATATTATTTGTAACTGTGGAGTTAAATACCGCCTTTGCCTGCAACTAATTTGGGAACTGCTACCCATTGGAGGAAATTAGGCTAATTTGCAACACTGTCCAGAAATCCATTGATTTTTTAACTTTTGACGCAAAAAGGAAATTATAAGTTTTGAAGTATAAGAAATCGGCATATCGTACACACAGCACATAAATCGTACACACGTAGAACTGACGGCCGATCGGGCAGAAAGGTTCTAGAATGGAGGCGGCGTACCGGCAAGCGCAGCGCAGGATGTCCACTCACAAGGTGGACAGGCGACCTGGTAAAGGTCGCAGAAAGACGCTGGATCCAGGCCGCTTCCAACCGGCCAATCTGAAAGTCAATCTCATTGACTTCTAGATTGGTGGCCTATGTTCAGCAGTGGAAGTCCTATTACTGAAATGATGATGATGACATCGTGAGTTCCCAGTAAATGGACCCAGTTTTAATAAAATAGAAAGCATGTTTAAGTGTATAATCTAAAGTAGTTTTTATAGCTATGTGTAATAAAGATTATTTTAGCTATACGAAGATTACCAGTACTTTTCTTTCTTTGGTGACGAAATGTCAACTGTAAAATGGAACTTTGACACTCTTTCACTCGTCTGATTGACTTCGAACTAGATAGTCATGGTTCATTAGCTAAAACAAAGTGTAGCGCTATAAATCAATAGGTAAAAATGGTGATACTTTATGAATGACATGACCATTTAAGTTTATTGGTTTTTATTGGTTTTTGGCAATGATTACGCTATTCTTTACCATATTTTTGTAAATTATGTAAACCACTAGATATTGTTTTCCCTGTCACACTTTTTATCTATTTATTTATTTATTTGATGTATGTGAAACGCTCACTTCTCAGATTATAATTTATTGATAGCACAACACTCGTTAAAAACTATTAAATCGTATTTTATTCACAGAAACACTACGCGAACACGTACTTCTACACATACTATTCACTACTTCTGCGTCGTCGCTCAGGTGGTAGCAGAATACCAGTATCTTTGCTCCAAGAGCAAATTTTTACTGAGCTACCTCCCTTTCGTAATGCAGCGGTACCGACACTACCTACTCGGTTTAATGTAAGAAGTTTTTGACAATGTTTGTTTTCGTGTTTTAGTTGTTGTTAATCTATATTTTATTATTTTCTGTCTTGTTTTTGTGTGTATTTGTCCGTTTTACGAAATATAATTTCTATCTATCTATCTATTATTATGGATAGGTACACCGTAGTGACGACCTAATTGACTTGACGAATACATCGATAAATATTGTATCAATTGCAGAGTATCGGACACTTTCACGAAAAATTCTTGCAAATAAACATTTACGGACGCCATGTGATTAAAACGGTTAGGTTTTTAACCTCACTTTTTAACCTCAATCAGACATTAGTGAACAGTGAAGTTACCGTGAATTTTTTATGTATGGTAAGTTCGCAACCGTTTAGTAATTTCGTTTTCTAAAACGGCACTGTAAATGCAGGTTTAAGAACGTCCGTGTCTTTCAGTCACGTGATATATCGATAGAGTAGTTTACTTAGCTGTTATTTTCCATTCTTTAATCCTGTCATCTATACAGGGTTATTATTAAAACATCAACAACCCCCTAGGGTCTGATTCTGGTGCTCAAATACAACAACTTTTTCTATGAGACCAACATTAAATCGCAAAAAAAAACACTTTCCCATACTAAGCCGCCGACCAGCTGACATCAGTTTGTATGGAGCAGTGTTTTTTTATAGATTTCAATGTTGGTCCCATAGAAAAAGTTGTTGTATTCGAGCACCAGAATCAGCCACTAGGAAGTCGTTGATGTTTTAAAAATAACTCTGTATATTTTATTAGTTTACTCCCTTTCAGCTATTTATCAGAAACACCCTCTAAAATATAGCAGTAGCTGAAATACAACAACATAGGTTTAAAGATCTTTATTCTCATACGAAACATTTTACATTTCATTTAAAATGAGATTACAAGTAACAAAATAAAAATTAAATATCTAAGTTATTCTCCGGTACACGCTGCGAGATGCAATATGAGTTTATTCTTGAATTCGTTCATATCTTCGCAGGTCTTGACGTCGTTTGACAGTTTGTTAAATAATTGTGCTCCCTCAAACAACAACATTTATTACCGTTTCGAAATAAAAATACCAAACAAAAAAATTACCGATACTAAATACTTAGCCAAGGTGCTTGTGGCTCTGTGGCGGCAACGCTTTGGTAGTGATTACCAAAGTTAAGCCACCTACGCCGCGGTTGTAAGTGGATGGGTGACCAATGACCATTCCAACCATATTTAGTGACATTTATCACAAGCATCTCCGTGCTTCGAAAGGCATGTTAAAAGTTGGTTCCGGGTGATATCGCTTGATTAGTCGTGAAGCCTAGTCAGAGGCTTAATAACATCTGACAGTAAGGTTAAGTCGCTAGCCTTACAATACCCATCCACCGATCCGCACTGGGCCAACGTGGCGGAGTATAGCCAAAACCACCTCATAGTTGAGGCACTGAGGCCTGTGCCCTGCAGTGGGACGTATAAAGGGTGGACAGAAAAGTGACGTCCGACGACGACGACGTCGAAAATTTTTTTTTAGCTGCCTCGTGTTGTGAGGTATCTGAATTACCCCTATGTATGCTCTACGATTTTTCGTAGTTTTCGAGTTACTATCTTTTTATGAATTTTTGCAAAAGTTTGAAAATTTTCAAAAAAATAAAGTATGTTTCTTCGATTTTATTTCTGGCAGCAAAATCTCTATGTACTGTGCATATGCATAAAATAAACAGCCTCATTAATGGAAATTACTACAAAATTGACCTAAGGTTGAGAATTTATGTTAAGTGATTTATCATTTAAATATTCAACTCAAAATCTAAACTGATAATTTCTTAGTTTCTAAGTAGCTTCAGAGAATGCGCTCTAAGCTTTTATAATAATAATAAAAAGTAGAACTTTATAGGCTATTAAAAAAAATCGTAACGCAACAAATTACGAAAAATCGTAAAACATACATAGGGGTGATTCAAATACCTCTCAACACGAGGCATCTAAAAAAATTTTTGGACGTCACTTTTCTGGCCACCTGTATACTTGACTTTTACTTTACTAAATAACTAATTAACTGTTCAAATAAATTATATACATATGATAATAATTTTACTAAAAGGTAAATTGAGATTTTTTTTTAAAATGGCGTACATGGTTAAATGTTCAGAAGCATTATCTTTTTTGATTTCGATAACGACATAAGCAGCATCACTAACATTTTCATTAATAGTTCTGAACTAAGATACTTCATCATGTCTGTATCATAATTTGCTGAATCTTTCCAACTCTACACTCTCCATGATAAATAATGCCATCAGATATCACGTAATCACTATAACATATCCGTTGAAATGAAATGTAATGTAGTAAATCAATCTTGCTGACGTATCACGAGGTGTCAAACTATCAAGTTCGTATCTTGGTAACATTTTTAGACGAAGAAAAACAAAGGAGTATCGCAAACTAACGCATTAATATATTTTATTAGTAGATTGCTTTGAAATAAGTTAGTCTTGTAAATGTAACATTGAAAGTTTTGTATGTTTTTAGAGGGATTTCTATTATTTTTTTACAACATTATAACAATTTTCTTTTATAAAACACAAAGCAAAAGAAAATGTAGCAGGTGGTTGCATAAAATTACGTAATTCGTTTTATTATAAGACGTATCGTGTTTTTCAACCGATTGAAAGTATACGATAAAATGAATAATTTATCCAGAGAATTCACAGTTAATTATGGCAACATTTAATTATAATGGTAGCCGTTTCAGTGCTTATCGTCTGACCGACATTAACTTCTAAAACACTAAGGCCCGATTCGACCAAACACAAAGTTAAATCAGTTTAACTATAACAGGAATAACTTTACTTCTTGAATTTACTGTTCGTTTGCGTTTTTCCAACTTTCTTCAGGAATACACTATTCTCAGTTTTATTTTATTGTGAATGATGAACGAATGGATAAACCTACTAAAATCCATGTAATCGATTTCTTCTAGGTTGTCATCAATTGCCACAACAATTAAATTTTGTAGGATAACAGAATGCCAATGGTAAATTATACAACTTGTCAGTTTCTAGGTGACAAGAGAGGATTTGACAAGTGACAACTTTGACATTTACTTATTCTCAGTATAATTTAAACACTGTCAAAATCGCCCGTTTAAATAATTTTCAAAGATTAGTGGTTGGTAAATGAATAATCTGCTTACTCTAGATTAAGCAGTGGTATACTCTCAAGTTAAAACTTACACCAGCTTGGTCGAATCCGGTCTAGGTGGATTTTGATGCGACATTTACGTTGACGTTTGCGTAGACTTCAGAATTAAACCAATGAGGGATGAATGTTTTTTTACCCAAAAACAGGAAAAATAATAAGGTAGGAACTGACTGGCGTGAGACGAGGCGTTATACAACATGTTACAAAGCAATCATTCATGCAGTCAGTATTGGGAAACGAGCGAGCGACAAGCTTGTTCTACGGATTTTAGCACATGGCGTAACGTAACAATGCTCGATGCGAATGTTACATTACACCTCTTAACACCGATCAGTACCTACCTTTATCTATCATATATGTTAAGATCAATTTCTATGTGTGCCAACTTTAGTTTATTTCGTTTAGCTAAAGTGTGTTTGAGTAACTACATGCACATTTCTTCTTCTTCTTTGCCTCCTTCAATTATTAAGGGACGGCGCTCGTTTTTATAGGCGCGGATATTCCAACAAATCAAAGTTCATAAAAATCGGTTCCGCTGTTCTTGATTTATAAATGACGTGTAACTTACCCCGACCATGTTTTTTATATATCGATTTATTGTTAGGGCTCTGAATCAACGGTTGTTCACAACGTGGCCAAGGACCGCCCTCCGCCCCTCTTCCTCTCTGGGATGTCCTAGAGCCTTCCTAACACTAAATGATTTTCACATTTTATGAGTAACAGTTTCTTCAACGATTCATGTAATTGTTCAATTATAAATATAACGTTATTCATGTCCCGTGTTACCATGGTTAAAAATAAAATCTACCCACACCCCATCAATATCAATTTAAACCGATCCGAAAGTACCAGGAGTTCATGACACCGAAAGAGCTAATCCTCCCATTGGGGGTATACATTACACGTCGAAGCGCGTGAGTTATTGCTAACTGGCTTTTTCCGTCCATCTGATAATTCTACCTAACTTATGAGCTCCCGTTACTCCGAATTAATTGCAACGAGATTACTTAAAGAAAAATTTTGTTTATCTTAAACAAAGTAGCAAGATAAAATAAGAATTTACTTATATTGAATACAAGAAGAAACATTTTTTTTCAAAGAAATATATCTTGTTCAATACTCTTTTTCCTATCTATGAAAGGTTTTTACTAAATCGTATTATTTTTAGATAAAAAATAAAACCGACTTCAAAACACTGAAATGCTAAAAATAATCCTAACACTTAAGTACCTAATCAGATACTTTTGGAGTCGGTGCCAGCCGATGAGAGATTCAATGTTTTTGTTTGCACCGACTCCAAAAGTAACTGATTAGGTACTTAAGTGTTAGGATTATTTTTAGCATTTCAGTGTTTTGAAGTCGGTTTTATTTTTTTTAATAAAATTTACTTATTTCATCTATTTTAGTGATAAATCCTAATCTAACTGCTGAACACCGATTTCATCCCCTATTTTCTTACCCTTAGGGGTGATTTTTATTTTTCAAACTTTTATCATAGCATCTTTGAAGTATAAGCTATTCAATAAAACAAAAATCATCAAAATCGGCTCATATTTGTCGAAGATCTTATCATGTTTATGTTATACAATCTAATAGATGAATAGAATCTGACTTTTTCAAAGAGCTGTGTAATAATATAAAACATCAAAACGTTTTTATCCTAAAATTGAAATATAAACCCTCTTAAACAAAGACATCAAAAACGTTTGTACGAACAGTGGTGGTAAACGTATTTTGAAAATCCTATGAGTAGATATTAAATTAAATAATTTGCTTATGTGGCACCACAGAATATTAGATATTCTGTGCCATTAACATTATTTACTCAGGCACTCTGAGCTTCAAATGTGGTATACTGCGTCATCGTGATACCACTTAATTTGAACGGGGTTAAAAGTATAATATTTTCCGCTGTCACCCGCAATTTTGCATGCTATTTGAACAACAGGTTTAATCGCAAAGTTAGACCTATTTCTAGGTAGCTTTGTATCAAAAAACGGTCAATGGTTTGCTTTTGTTTGTTTTAAATGATGATTTCTTTTTATGTATATACTAGTTTAGGACTAGCCAATTGGTGTGATTGTGAAAACAATTTATTTTAATTAATTTTTACACTTTTTTGATTAAATTTAGTTATTTATCAATTTTAAAGAAATTGATAGTCAACAAGACAAATACTAATACAAGTTTCGTATACTGATTTAGCGCTAAAAATTCAAAACATAAAAAAAAGTCGTTCCTTTCCGATGCTTGTTTGATAGATTAGGGATCTTACTGAACACTCAATGTGTTTGCGAAAAACTGATAAAAAGTTGCCGAACTGTGAGTACTTTCCATGATGCCCAAATGCTTCCGTAGTGGGACATAAAAAGGGAAGGAATCCGCTGATTTTCAGCACTGCTTTTTGTGTTCTCTCAAAACGTAAGATATGGGTTTTTGCAGCCCCTCCCCAGGCGTGATGCAGTATCCCAATAAAGATTGACATAATGCAAATTAAACAGATTTTATAACAAAATGGTCAGCTACATGTCTTAGGATCTTAAAAATGTAAATAGTCTTTATGATTGCATGTTCTTGCTTAAAGTCCAATGTGCGGTTGAAAAGTTATTTTAAAATCGATTAACACGCCTAGATATTTCATCGAGTCAAGTGGCAAGCAGTTCTGGATATTTTTTGAAAATAAATTGATTGTATTCTGTAGCTCTTTTGAGATGGAGCCGGTTACTGAAAGCACCGTTAAAGAAAGTCGCTTATCGGCTTATGGCGCCTTATGCTAATAGGTGACAGTGAACACTTAACAGGTGCTTGCAAGCAACAGTTGCCATCACAAGAATTAAATAAATAAATAAAATAAAATGTGCAGTTAAAGCCATACCAAGACGAACACGCGTGGTAAACCAACGAAAGCCCAGGCGAGATAATATGTCTTTTCTTGATTGAAAATGTAATGTACTTTGTCTTATCTACATTGCAAGTTAAGATGTCTTGCAAAAGCCATTCTGACATGCTGTTTAATCTAGTCTGGGAATGTCACAGTAGCGTGGAACAGCAGGGCAGTACTCGTATAATCGGCAAAAGTAATCATACTACCATTTTGCAATTTCAATTGGCATAAGTCATTGATGGAAATAAAAAATAGTGTAGGATCAAGGATACTGAAAAACACCATACGTGTCTGGAAGCTCATCACTGGTTCAGCTGCCGACCTAGAGAGAAGCCTAGAAGCATCGACCACATACCCTATAGAGCAGAAATGCCCTACCCTACCCTATAGAGAAAGATGGTCCATCTTTCTCCGAAACACGTTACAGATTTTTTACTGACACTTGGTATGACAAGTTCTGTCAACTCTTGCTAATACTAAAATCAATACAGCCGCCGATATAGCCAAACTACCCCTCTGACTACGACTTTTTCCAGTTTATCAACAAAAATCGGGATAGAGACTGTGTCAAATGCCAGATCCAGAAAAAGACACCAATAACTTTGCAATGGCAGGCCAAGTATGCCGTAGAGTCGAGGAAAGGTGGAGTCATAAGGTCTCGTTCTGGAAACCCCGTACAGGAAGACGAAGTGTGGGCAGACCACCAGTTAGAATGGTCGGACGATATAATAAAGACGGCAGGACTGGAGCGAGAATCGCCGCACTAAAAGCTAGCAAGAGAGAGAATCTCAAAAGGTATAATGACCAACAGTGGACCAAACACATATGCTGAAAATGAAGAAGAGGTATCGTTAAAATTCTTTCGTTCTTCTAGGTGACATTATGTAATATCATAATAAAAATAATATGGAGAATTATATACAAAATAATGGTCAGGCCTGAAGAAAAAAATATTCATAAACCTCAAGTGGGGTACCAAATTAATTCAATTCAATTCAATATATTTATTGCATTCTATAATGTTACACAGGTGTTATAATTAGATACATAAAATAGATCATTATAGACCCTGTAGGGCACAACAATAAGATAGGTATTGTGGGCAGAGAGGATGACGCCATGCATAATTAGATCAATTTGTTTATTTTAAGATTATAGGGTTATATTTATTTAATTATAGGGTTTTGAAAGTCGATTACAAAATTATATACACTTTATATTATGCTTAAGTATACTTTTCGATGAGGAATTGTAAAAAAAAGTATGAAATAAAAATAATATCATTAAAAACCTGACTGCCGTTTATAAACGCGTACTAAAAAGTAAGAAATAAACTGTAAATACAATAGTAAATAGGGAATATGCATGAAAATAATATACTGTTTTTACTGTATTTATAGGAAATTATATGAAATGATTGATAATAGTGAAAACAAAATTGATTTTAGGTAAAAAAGATAAAATTAAAAAAAAACGGGCCGTGTGGGGACGGCCATAAAGAATACACTTCCCCATCGCCAACAAGAAGCGTGTCGTAAGATGCAACTAATTCCTAAAAAAAAAAAACGGGCAGCAGCGTATGCGTGCGAAATCTTATAAAAAACTGCGCTCGCCAACCCGCCTGCCAAGCGAATTACGGAGCGACAGCCGGAGGATCGAAAAAAAAAAACGAAATTACTTAAAATCTAATTTAATTAAAAAATAAAATTACAATAAAACTAGTTCCTAATACTACTCGTAATTGACTCGATCGATGTTAGATACGAAGTGTCGGAGATGGCATGTTGGTGGCCTGATGTCCGCTGGCTTGGTCACGTTGATGGTCCACGAGCTCGCTGTCCATTATTTCCATTAATTAAGTTACTTCAGGGATTGTCGCGAGATGAGATTCTAGATACAGGCAGGTACAGTGCGAATTTGATGGTTAACGTCTTCTTTACAGAGATAGCCGTGTGATAACTTCGGACATTCTGCCTCTATGTACAGAAATGCATTCTCGTTGGTAGCAATGAAAGGATAAAAAGGAATCAGGGCTTGGTGGTGGTGGTTGGTGGATATTATTGGATAAAACTTAAAGAATTAAAAAAAATATTGGTACACACCTGACTAACAACAACCCATTAAAGTCGCGTGCTAGACAAGGAGATCCGATATGTACCGTGACGTCACATTACACGTTCGCCATAAATTTTTCATAGTATATGTTGTTTTAGAAAGCGACAGGTGTACCTCAATTTCTAATGATTGTATTACGGAATTTTTTTTTCATCATCATCATCATTTCAGCCATAGGAAGTCCACTGCTGAACATAGGGAACATATCTTCCCCAATGACCTATCATCGGGGGGGATTGCCAATACTCGCCACGCTAGTTACGTACTCTACCGGTACGAATACCGCTGACCTCGGGCGCCTAACTAGAACACAGAAATTATTGCGAGATCACGGAAACGCTGACAGCGCGCTCGTGGACCATCAACGTGACCAAGCCAGCGGACATCAGGCCACCAACATCCCATCTCCGACACTTCGTATCTAACATCGATCGAGTCAATTACGAGTAGTATTAGGAACTAGTTTTATTGTAATTTAATTTTTTAATTAAATTAGATTTTAAGGAATTTCGTTTTTTTTCGATCCTCCGGCTGTCGGTAGGATCCTCGCGGTCGGTTCCGCGTCGCGTTTCATCACGAAGATTTCCGTCGTCACGAGCCGCCCGTGTGGCTATCAAGTCACGTTCGAGGATCCTGAATCTGAAGCCAGCCAGAGGGTATCCAGACATCGATACACGAAAAAAAAGGTACCTTAAGAAGTCCCCCGACTGCAAACATTTTCCAACAGTATTCACAATTCATTTTTAACTGTTTAGCACGCGCTTAAAAACGATAGTCGTGTTTTTATTTTTTCTACATTAAGTAGGCAAGTATTATTGTAATACATATAGTCAAATGAAATTGGTAGCTCATACCTTTTATATAATAATATTTGGATCAAAAAAGAAAAGTAATTTATTTTATTTCGGCCACCCTGTATATTTCCGTGCCGTTTGAAGTATGGCGCCCGGTAACGCGTTGAAATCATAAGATGTCGCTTCGCAGATTGCTCCGAGATTTACTGTCAAAGTTGTTTCAATATTGATCTTATGTACATATTAGCTTTTGTCGGCGGCTTCGTCGGTTCGTCCGCGTGGTATTAAGTTTAACGCAGAAATTTAATTATTTGTATCCCTAGGAAAATAGCATACCCTTATCTTTTTTGGTAATATTATAAATGGACAAACAAATTGATGTTATTATAGTGGCTTTCTTAATGAGAAATTTTGACTTTGACGTAAGGAATATCAACATGACATGACTTACATCGAGACCTTGATGATTACTTCGACTTACTTCGAGAACGTTATCATTACTTTAAGATTAAGACGTGTTAGCTTGCTCATTAAATACATTTTAATTTTGAGACCTCTAAAGCCTTACTTTTCTAAATACAAAGCAACAAAATTAATTGCATATCGGAAATTGTCATTGTACACAATACTTAATTCGACACGTTACCACATCGGCCTGTCAAAATATCTAAGCTCCAGGGAAATATAATTGGTTTTGACCTCTGTAAATTGCTTTGCCGATCGCTGTATAGCCGCTGTTTTCGATTTTGCCTCGTCCATAGTATTGTTAAGGTGACTATGACTTGGTTTTGGAACAGGACATTATTCAGATTTTTTTTTAATTCAATAACAACTTAGAGCAGGGGTCACCAAATAGCGAACCGCAGTCCGAATCCGGACCGCCGACCTATTTTTTGCGGACCCAGAAAAGTCTAAGAATATCAGTATACTTCATCATCAGCATCATAATTTCATAGGACGTCCACTGAACTGAACATAGGCCTCCCCCAGCGACTTCCAGATTGGCAGGCTGGAAGCGGCTTGCATCCAGCGGCTTCCTGCGTCTGTCAAAATTAAAGAACACGCGAACGAAGTCGCGGGCAACAGCTATTGTTACATTTAATTTTTCACATTCAAAAAATGTTTTTCAACTGAACAGTGACATCTCCTGGTAAGAAGCGCAATCCATATTGACAGTTATCTTACATCCCACCGGAACCGTAAATTTTTCCGAGATGAAAAGTATGCTATCTTTTATTCTAGGCTAATATCTATGTCTGAGCCAGATTTTATCTAGATCCATTCTGCTGTTCTGCCGTGATTGAGTAACAAACATCCATCCATCGAAACATTCGCATTTATAATACATATTAGTAGGAAGTATTTTTCTTGAATTGGCAATGTGAGTGCTTTCGTTTTGTAAGCTTACTTGAAAATATTATAAAGTTTATTTTTTTCGTTTAGCCTCTGTCCCTCTGCTGGGTCTTCCTACTCCCACCAACCCCAAGTTTTTAAAGCAAACTTTGGCGATGGTCTAAATTTTCCATTCCCGGGAGAAACCGTCCATTAAAAAATAAAAAATATATATATCCCAATTCTTTTTACAAACTTTTAAATTAATCTGCCTTTTTGTAGGCGGATATTATGGTCACACTAGTGATTATACCCCGCTTGAAAATGGTTTCCGTATCTGTAATTTGAATCGCTTACACTAACTAAGCTGGACCGTTAAAAGTGATGTTGAACACAGTAGTATACTTATTATACAGGGTTTACAGGTTGTTCTTGTAATAAATATTATTTTTTTTATTTATACAGGGTGTAACAAAAAGGTGAAATAAAACTTTAAGGGGTTATTCTACGGCTAAATTACATCAACTTTTTCTATGGGACCAACATCGACATCTCAAAAAAAAAAATTGACGTTTCCATACAAACTGATGCCAGCTGGTCGCGTTTTAGTATGGGAAAGTGTTTTTTTTTTTGCGATTTCGATGTTGGTCCCATAGAAAAAGTTGATGTAATTTAGCCGTAGAATAACCCCTTAAAGTTTTATTTCACCTTTTCGTTACACCCTGTATATCTCAGGGACCAATAGGGTGGATACGAGAAAAAAACTTTACAATTTGGTCTTGTAGCACTTATTTTTATTTGTTTAAAACTTTATTGCACAAAGTTCATAAAAGTGTCAATAGGTGGACCTAATGCTAAAAGCGTTTTCACAACAACTTTTGTTCTATAACTTTTAAAAATATGCATATTTTTTGTCTTTCTATACAAATTTAATTGGCTGTTCAATAATTTTGTATAGCAAGTCAAAAAAAAATATGCGCAAAAGTCATAGAACAAAAGTTGTTTACCGTAATGCAGCCATACTCTAAGTGTGTTCCGCGGAACCCTAGGGTTCCGCGATACCCCTGTCGGGGTTCCGCAAGAAGTTAGAAAAAAAAATCAAAACACCTCTCTCTGGTCGACCGTTCTGTCGCGGCGTATCACGATTCACAAACAATTTTACTATGCCGCCACCGCCGATACCTACTTGTGACCGCGCAATCCCTTTGATAAAAGCCGCCTTTGAAATTAGACGCTATAATTGTGAACAAGCGACTTTCGGCTCTAACTTCAAAACGTAAAGTCGAGATTGCTTACACCACATTTTTTGAATTTCTATTTTTATATCGGCTTTTTATTTATCAAAGACGCCGACTCGAGTATTTTTGAGAATGTTCGAGATTGAGGCTAGGACTATAAAAGCGATGATCAAGCCTTGACACTAGTCAGTCGACGATTAGCGTTCGGAGCGATAAGTACCTACCTGCTAGAAAAAAATTGTGTATTGTTCTACTGCTGTTTTCTGATTGTATCAGTTTTGTACATTTCTTCTTTGGACTAAAGTGCTAAACTCTTCTACGCAGTAACGACCGTGCATTATTTTAACCTCACCATCCTGAAAGAATGGAACGTTGGCTTAAAGGCGTTAAACGTGTCGCAACAACATCTTCCAACGAAGCCGAATGTTCAAAAGCAGTCCGCGTGGAGTATACAGCAATTACCGATCCAGACGATGATGCAACGACGTCAAGTTCCACGGTTTCAAAGGCGAAAAAAAGGAAGTATGATGAATCATATATCAGTTTTGGATTTGTTGATTCCAACGGCTCACCTCTCTGCATGTTATGTAGTAAACTGCTTCCTAATAGTTCCATGGCACCTGCCAAGTTGCGCCGACATTTAGAAACTGTACACCCCGAGTCTAAAGACAAGAATAAAGAATTTTTTGTACGTAAAAAAGAACAGTTATTGGAAAGTCAAAAAACAATGATGCATGTAACCCAAACTATCAATGAAAAGGCCACGGAGGCATCATATTTAGTTAGCTATCGCATTGCACAAGCAGGAGAAGCGCACACTATCGCTGAGAATTTAATAAAACCATGTGTATTAGACATAACAAAATGCATGCTCGATGAAAAATCTGCAAAGCATCTTTCTACTGTGCCGCTATCTAACGATACTGTTTCACGGCGAATTCATGATCTAGCAAGCTACGTCAAACAAGAACTAGTTACACGTCTACAAAAAACACAATTCGTCTTGCAAACGGATGAGTCGACTGATGTCGCTGGTCTGGCTATCTTGCTGGTTATCGTGAGATATCCATGTGAAAGTTCTTTTGAAGAAGACATGCTTATGTGTTCACCTCTACCCACAAACACTACCGGAGAGGAAATTTTTAATAAAATAAATATATTTTTTGAGGAAAATAATCTCAGTTGGAACGATTGCATTGACATTTGTACAGATGGGGCCAAGGCGATGACGGGTAAAACAGCAGGAGTAGTGTCACGAATAAAAAATAAAGCGCCTAATTGTAGTTCCAGCCATTGTATCCTGCATAGACAAGCACTTGCGATGAAGCAAATGCCGTCCAATCTAAAATTAGTTATGGATGAAGCGGTAAAAATAATTAATTTTATCAAATCACGACCACTACAATCCCGATTGTTCTCATTATTGTGTGAAGATTATGGCAGCACACATAAAACACTGCTGCTCCATACAGAAGTGCGATGGCTGTCTCGGGGTAAAACTTTAACAAGGCTATTTGAACTTAGAGCCGAGTTACAAATGTTTCTTTCAGATACTTCTTTTAATTTGAAAGACCGTTTGTATGATAAAACTTGGTTGTTCCGACTGTCTTTTATGGCGGATATCTTTCAGAAACTGAACGAATTAAATTTATCATTGCAAGGTAAACAGACAACAGTGTTCCAGGCCTGTAACAAAATAACTGCCTTCAAAAGAAAATTAGATTTTTGGATTATTTGCGTTGGAAATAGAGAAATAGAAAGCTTTACGTCACTCAGTGAGTTTCTTGGCGATAACAACTCAGAAATATTTCAAGATGATGTATTTGAAGAATTGGTCCAATATCTCACTTCGATGCGCGCATCTTTTGAGCAGTATTTTCCTGAAGAACAGAATACAAAAATGAAACTGAATTCATGGATTCATAATCCTTTTTTACCCAACTTACAAAAGCCCGAAAGTATGTCAAACGAGATATATGAATCTCTTTTAGAAATGTCATCTGACACAAGTATGGAGTCACTGTTCAAAACGACGCCTCTCAACGATTTTTGGTGCAGAATCCGAAATGAATATCCAATGCTTGCCAAAATGGCTTTGAATATTCTTCTCCCGTTTCCAACAACATATTTGTGCGAAACAGGATTCTCAACCTATGCAGCCACGAAAACAAAATACCGCAATAGACTGGACGCCGAACCTGATATGAGACTTCAACTGTCCTCTATGAAACCTGATATCAACCAATTGATGAAAAATAAAAAACAGTTTCATACATCCCATTAGTTAGATTTTTTTTCTTTTTCAATGTTATATTTATTATTATACTTGTTATGTAAGTAAGTAATAAGTAACTGTTACATGGTACTCTAATTATGCTTATTAATAAAAAATACACTTAAAAACCATTGTTTTATTGTAGGGTTCCATCAAGTATTTTGCTATCCAAAAGGGTTCCGTCACCAAAAAAGATTGAGAACCGCTGCCGTAATGTATATGAATATGTACTGGCGAATGTAAAATATGTAAGCGTACCGGCAAGCGCATCGTAGGACGTCTACTCACAAGGTGGTCAGACGACCTGTTAAGGGTCGCAGGAAGACGCTGGATGCAGGCCCCTTCCAACCGGCCAGTCTGGAAGTCAAGGGGGAGGCCTATGTTCAGCAGTGGACGTCCTATGGCTGAAATGATGATGATGATGATGACGTATAGATGTCAATAAATACGTTACTTCCTAAAGGGCCTTTGTACAGCAAAATGTAATTAGTTCAAACTTTTTTGAATACTTATACATATAGATGTGGGTCGTTGCATTTGAACACCTGAATCAGTTGTTAACAGGTTACCGTATTTTTCAATTACCTACACATTGCGTAACTAATTTATTAATGTAACAGTACAGAGTATAACAATAGACAGCGCTAAATCAAGCTTTTTAAATAATGGATATTTCGAGAAATAAATATCCCAATTTACACATAGTCGCTTGTCAGAGGCTTACCCCGCGGGGTTGTAGAGTCAACATTGCCCGGGCAATGTTGTTGTTGATTTAGTGGTAAATAAACATTTATATTGTCACACTGTTGACTCTACAACGCGTTGCACTGGACGTAGTAAATTACACAATAATTTTTAAAACACGCTTTTTGCAAGAGATCTAACGAAACGAGTGCGCAAAGAAATCTAATGAGCCCAAACATTCGCCATTCCAATGGTTCCACTATCCACTCTGACTTGCAGTAATTAGAACCAAAATATTGTAATATCATTCGGGCTATACAAACAGCCAGGATCCTGACTAAGAAGAGTATTAACAAAAAACAAGTTATCCAGAGAAAACTGCAAAGAAAACTTGCAAGGATATCGCTGAGAGACCGCAGGACAAACACCTGCCATGGCTTAGAGAGCAAAGTAAGGTCACCGATGCCATCAAAGGAGTGACAAGTCTGAAGTGGCAGTAGGCAGGACACATAGCCCGGAAACATGGCTCGTGGGCCAAAGCTGTTCTAGAATGGAGGCCTTGGGGCGAAAAGAGACCTAGAGGCACACCACAGATGCGATGGAAGGATGACGTTAGGAAAGTTGCGAGATGAACTAGATGGAAGTAGCGCAGGACCAGGCTTAATGGCACTAACTGATAAAAGCCTACATCACACTGGTTGCAAATGGTTCAGAAGAAGAAGAGAAGAAGACACAAACATAAAAGTTTGAAATCGTTTAGACATAAAAGAATATTGATTTAAAAAATTATGACATATTTACAACTTACGTGCGTATTATAATATAAATAAGATATAATGGGGTCCAACTGAATAATGATGTTGACCTGAAATATTAAAATGGTACACAATAGTTGAGTAAAGAACATCTATCCATCCAAACATTTTTCTTCACAATACTCGTATTAGTAGGAAGTGTTTTTCTTGAATTGGCAATGTAAGTACTACTCGTATAGTTTTGTACTTACTTGCAAATAGTATAAAGTTTTCTTTTTCGTTTAGCATCTCTCCCTCTGCTGGATCTTTCCACTCCCACCTCCCCCAAGTGTTTAAAGCAATCTTTGATATAGTCTAAGTTTTCTAAATAGTACCTACACAACGTTCAGTTGAGTATCGTATCAGTACCTATTCATAGCTGAGACTTTCAGAAAGTAAAGATCCTCACATTATATTAACTAGCTGTTGCTTGGGACTTACTTCGCGTGGCCTTTAAGGCGCTGGGTAAGGAGAATACACGTTATAGAGACCGGAATAACTCAAAACTGAGTTTAAATTTTAAAAACATTAAAAAGCCAACTCTAACGATCCATTGGAGTGTAGGTATTTATCTTAACAATTAGGCCTAGTATCGGTACTGCTTTGGCTTATTTTAGTGTCATCATCATCATCATTTCAGCCATAAGACGTCCACTGCTGAACATAGGCCTCCATATAGAACATGGGGAGGATTGCCAATACTCGCCACGCTTGGCAGGCGGATTGGCGAGCGCAGTTTTTTTACATGATTTCGCACGCAGACACTGCTGCCCGGCTCGTGCTACATGAATTAGTCGCCTCTTACGATACGCCTGTTGGCGGTGGGGTAGTGTATTCTTTACGGCCGTCTCTACGCGGCACACTTTACTTTACTTTAGTGTGCTTGAGGTGAATATTTGTAAACATTTTGGTCCAATAGGTAAATACAGATGAATCTTAAAAAGCATCGATACATCGTAGTGATTTTGGTAGAAATCCATAATATTAGATTATTTTATCGACAATGTTATGTTGTTAATGTAAAAATATAACAGACAGCCTACACTGAATAACATGGACTGTTATATAATAGAGCTTATTTATATAATCAGAGATGAAAAACAATTTTTATTACCCACGACGGAAATCAGAAGGTATACCTATGTGTTTTTGGTGACAACAGGTTGTTTGTTTGTTTGTGTGTTCAATCGAATGTTGTCATTTATCTTCGAAACAGTTTGACTGATCCGGATGCGGTTTCTTGTTAAGGATTGGTGAGTCATCCATCGGATGAATTTTTAGATAGATGTTATGGCGAAGTTTTGCGACGAGCCAATGTAGGTGGTATGAAGGCTTTTATAATGCGTGGGCAGCTTCGGTGGTGTGGACACGTATCACGTATGAGGGAAGAAAGAGTGGCGAAGCGCATCTTTTATTCTGAACCGCGAAAACGCGGCGGACAACTCCTCCGATATAAAGATGTTCAGAAGCATCACATGAAAAGATGATATCGAGCCATCTCAATGGGAACATATGGCGTCACAACAGTCTAAATGGCGTAAGCATGTGCAGAGGCAAGTGCACGACTTTGAGGAGCAGCGTAAAGCGGACCTCGATGCCAAACGCGACCAATTAAAAGCCCGTAAACCCGTGGCCATCAATTACCACATTATAAATGGGAAACTTACATGCCTACAGTGTTCACGGGAGTTTGCTGCAAAAATTGGCTACGTAAGCCATCTTTGAGATGGATAATTAGATTAGGGGTTGAAGTGGTCGCCATGGTCGAAATCGGTCGGAAGGAAGTAGTAGTAGTAGTATGGTGTTAACTCGCCAGGGGGCGCTGCAATGAACATTTTTCGTATTTTCGATAGTAAGGTTTGATTACAATGATCAAGATAAAAAAAAAACTAAAATGTTTGAATACCTAAAATAAAATAGAAAAAAATATATCAACATGTGACGGATTCTTATTGGTTACATAAGTCCTATAATTAGTCGGAAGGACAATTGATTGGATTCGCTGTAGTTAAATTTAGTAATTATGTAATAGTTTTAGTAGTTTCTTTAAAAAAAAAGTATTCCTTATTGTAAATTTTAAACCTTTTAAAAATTATTAATACCTACTTTAATTTGCTATGGCCGACAGGGTCCCTTTGTCACCTGTACCTAACAAATAAGACCTTCTGTAACTAAACATATGGTTATGCAATAAATAAATAAATAAATAAATAAATAAATAAATAAATAAATAAATAAATAAATAAATAATTGAATTGATGTTTTTTTTGTTGTTTAATAATCCTTTTTTGTTTAGGTACACCTTTAGCATAGGTCAGCTAGTTAAATAATAAAATTAAAAATACTAAAACACACTTATACGTACTGAACTCGTCAAAACAAATCAAATGAGCCCAAACACGAAGGTGTTATAGTAGTGGTTGAAAAGTTTCACTATCTACCTCCTGACTCCATCATCAGATCAGCATTAAGTATGATGTCTAATTATTGTATTGTCATTCAAATGTCAATTACTTACAAAGTTTCAAATCGATACGTCAGTTAGAAAGTAGGTTAAACTACTTCCAAGGTTTGATTACATAGTTAGTTAGTTATTTACAAGTAAAGCTAATATAAGTGTGTTAAAAACTGAACATAAACTTCATATGGTAAAGTAAAACAAAGATAAGTCTTTATTCGCTGTGTGCGCGATGACAGCGCCCCTAGTGACCACAATTGGATGGTTTGAGAATGATTTTCGGATTGTTTTTCTTCGAAATTAGATGAAAATATCTAAAAAGTTTGCGCATATTATTATAAGTGATTTTCTTGCTTGAACTAAAATACGAATTTTATAATACCTAAGGGATTTTAATCAATACAACATGATATAACTTTTCAACCTCAAAATGTGCAATAAGGGAAAACAATAGTATTAGCACAGCGTGTGAGAGATTTTGAAGAGCTCAGAACTAACGGACAAAGCTACTTATTAAGAGCTGTGATCATAAGACAAACGTAACACAAATTCCCTACAAACTTTTTTCTTTTCACAGCTGCAGCTATCCATGTATTTCTTTGCTCCAATTTCTATCTTGATGTTGGAAACGAATAAAACATGTACGAAATGTTTTTTCCATTGTTTCTACACTTTATAACAGAACACGTATGACCCATATCACGTTTTCACTTAAAAACACTTAATAACGTTAGTATGGAATTCTATGGAAATATAGCAATTTGACACATGACAGTCCAGAGTTTTTTCACATTTCTGCTACATTGCGTGCTGCGATCGATTTAACGGCTCCCACCTCCCACTTTGCACATAGCGAATACGTGACACTGCAGAGCACAAGCCTCACCTCAACATGATGTAGCTTAGGCCATACTCCACCATGAGGGCCCAGTGCGGATTGTTGGAGGGGTGTTGTAAGGTCATTGACTAAGCCTTACTGCCAGATGTAATCAAGCCGAGTTAAGCATCAAAATACAAACACTTGATGAATTCGGTGGGGGGTAGTCGAAGGAAAAGCATGGTCGATCTATTATAATGGTTTTTATTTATCATTTATAGAGCTTTATTTTGCAAGTTTGGTGTAGTTTGTGTTCTTATCTTTTGTGAAGTGATGATCTGAAACTATTGAAATATCATTGCATTCAACGCCGCATAGAGTGTCAAGTGACTTGTCTCAAGACAACTTGCTTTAGACCCGATAGCGTCCTGCCTGAAACCTGCTTAGCAAAAGCAATAAATACTAAACACCCGTTATTTATTATGAACTTTGTCAAGCTTTGAATTTAAATCAAGAATACACTCGACATTATTGGCAGAATCACCGCTCTGCTTTAAGAGCAGGATGAGTCCATAATCAAAATTACCGCTCTACCTTAACAGCGGGATGAGACCATAATTTAAAAAAAAACACACTTGATATAAGACTGCTAACTCAAACTGTTTGATGTGCTGTTCTATTTCTTTATGCTCTGTATTTACTGACATAGCACAAAATTGGCTGAGACTGAGACGAATAAAATTTGCTTTTTATGGTATCACCGTCGCGTGTTATGACGTCGAGAGTGACTTAGTTGCTGAATTTGTATGGTTTATTTCGTATATGCTTCAAATCGAAGAGCTCTTTCAATAAATTTGAGTAGATAGCGTCTATTAGGTTATTGCATAATGTCATCATAATGCCATTGACAGACGTCGAATAACTATACTCAGAAAACGCTATGAGAGTGCCAAACGAGTTACTTCCATGGATATAGTGTTACTTCACTTCAGCCCCTCTGTTATATATGTTTTTTTATATAACAGTGTAAGAGCTAAAGCGCACGGGTGACTTTTCAGTTTCGTCACTCATATGAAGTTCTTGGATATGTATAGAGATTCTCTCACGTTACGACGCGGCGTCGTGACAATTGAGTGATCAAGGACTTAAGATAGATAGACACTCTTTATTGCACACCATACAAGTAAAATACACATGATTTTTACAGAAAGATGTACAATTTAGGCGGTCTTATCGCTAATAGCGATCTCTTCCAGACAACCTTTAGGTAGAGTACAACCATTAAAGAAAGGGGAAGGTGTTGCAGAGTTCTTAAAATTCTTACCTGATACAAATAGGATTGCATAAATTTATGGCATAGACGTATACATACAGTAATAAATAAATAAAAATAAAATAAAATAAATACATAACAATAATTATACATACATACAATAAACATACATACTACTTGATATATGCGAGGAGATGTCGAGACTAACATTCTAAGATATAAAGGCAGTTTGTGTCAAGAAGAAAGAAAGTGTGCTATTTTTATTTTGTTTATATGAGTTACGAAACAGGAGGCCTACTACGAAAATGTTTCGTTCGTTCAGACGAATAAACCTAATAAATTAGAACAACTATTCATCTGTGTCAATCCTTTGACAAAACATGATCATCTGAAATTAGCCAGGTAAAAAACACGACCGTTTTCAATTGTTCATAAATTGTCAAAGGTTTCACACAAGTAGATGGTATTTTAATTTGTTAGGCTTATACGTCCGAAGTCCGAACGAACGGATCAGTTTCGTATTGGGCCTCCAGTCACGGTGACAAAAGTCACCCGTGCTCTCTAGCTCTAAATAAATGTTAATAACAAAATGACCTCCATCAAAGATGGTATTTGTAAGAATTTGACTTCTTATACTTTAATGACAGATGAAAGACCAATTTAGAGTCGCTAAAACTAGGATAAAACCAGAAATAAGCTTATGCGACCAAAAACTAAAATAACTGAAAGAACAAAAAGTCTAATATTAATTAAACAGCCACATTTTTACGTGTCAAAAAACATAGAAATAAAGATGAAGATTTAGCTAACTTAATCTGATCTCGGGATCTATGGACCCGAATATTAATTTCTTAATTCGAGACCATGCTAATTGGTGTGTTGTCTTGCGCAGATTGTTAATAAACGATAAATAAAATAAATAATATACCACAGACAAGAAACGAATTCTTGCTGGTAATGTCACACGGATTGCGCATCTACTCAATATACAACACTAGGTGCATGTTACATGGTTCGTGTATCACGTATCATTTTAAATACGCAACCCTGAGTGGCAGCACGATTTATTACTTCAATTTAGTTCCACGAGGCTGGGTGAAGGCGTGGCCTCACTTACAGCGGACTTAATAAGAAAACAGAGTTTTTTCATCTTTATTATAAACTGGATTGATTGGCATTAAATGAATTTGTGTTTGTGTATTGCAAAGTGTTTTTCGAAATGCCATAAATTTTTGCAATCCTATTTGTATCAGGTAAATTTAAGAATTTTAAGAACTCTGCAACACCTTCCCCTTTGATGATTTGATGAATGATTGTCCTCTACCTGAAGGTTGTCTGGAAGAGATCGCTATTAGCGATAAGACCGCCTAAATTGTACATCTTTTTGTAAAAATCATGTGTAATTTACTTTAATGGTGTGCAATAAAGAGTATCTATCTCTAAATATTTATTTACCGACTTGAGGAAAAGCATTTAGAATTAAAAATAATTTTTTTCGTAGATCGTTCGTTATCTAAGTAGGTAGCATGTATATTATTTATTAACAGTTTGTATGTTTAAAATGTTTTGTAAATGTTTACAGTATTTCTATTTAGTAATTTAAATCTTTTTAGGTTTGAATGTATAATTTAATACATTTAGCTTTTAAAAGACTTTTCTTCTAAAAACATGGATCAAACTCCATCTTAATACAAAAATGGTCACACTATTTGTTTATTTTTTTTTTCACCCGATTTTTCTCAAAAAAACATTACATTTTTTCCGTGTCGACGGCAATACTGTCAAGATTAACCCGTTTTTAGGGTTCCGTAGCCAAATGGCAAAAAACGGAACCCTTATAGATTCGTCATGTCTGTCTGTCTGTCTGTCCGTCTGTCCGTCCGTCCGTATGTCACAGCCACTTTTTTCTGAAACTATAAGAACTGTACTGTTGAAACTTGGTAAATAGATGCATTCTGTGAACCGCATTAAGATTTTCACAAAAAAATAGAAAAATAATAATAAATTTTGGGGGCTCCCCATACTTAGAACTAAAACTCGAAATTTTTTTTTTCGTCAAACCCATACGTGTGGTGTATCAATAGATAGGTCTTTAAAAATGATATTGAGGTTTCTAATATCATTTTTTTCTAAACTGAATAGTTTGCGTGTGAGACGCTTCCAAAGTGGTAAAATGTGTGTCCCCCCCTGTAACTTCTAAAATAAGAGAATGATAAATCTAAAAAAAATATATAATGTACATTACCATAAAAACTACCAGCGAAAATTGGTTTGAACGAGATCAAGCAATTAGTTTTTTTTTAATACGTCATAAATCGTAAACCGCAATTTAACTTTCGTAATGTTATGGATTTCATTTTGCAATAAAAATACCATAACTATGACTCGATTGTCGTGATGGGTGAACTTTTACTCATAACGGTACCTACAGGTTTGTACGGAACCCTCGGTGCGCGAGTCCGACTCGCACTTGGCCGGTTTTTTACTACACCAACCGCACTATCAGGTGGCGCGTAGCAAGTCTTCGCTTGGTTTAGGAAAAAGCACCACTGAATCGGAGTGTAACGTGTCATACCTGTTCTGTGAGAAGCACCAAACAGAATGATTCTAATCGATAGTACTCACTCATTTAAACTAACATTTAAATACATCCAATAAAAGGATTGTCATCATCATAACAGCCATCGGTCGTCCACTGCTAAACATAGGCCTCCCCCAATGACTTTTTTTTTATATTGGGGGGGATTGCCAATACTCACCACGCTTGGCAGGCGGGTTGGTGAGCGCAATTTTTTATAGGATTTCGCACGCAAATGCTGCTGCCCGTCTCGTGCTACAGGAATTAGTCGCATTTTACAACACGCCTCCTGTTGGCGGTGGGGAAGTGTATTCTTTACGGCCGTCCCCGCACCGCACTACGGCTGTCCCCACACGGCACAAAAGGATTGTACTAATTTAAAAATAAGGGTGTACCTATAGCGGATCGTTCTTCTAACCGCTGTTGGTGAAGGCACACGCATAACGTTTACAATGTAGATATATGTTATGTATTGATATATAATATGAATCTTACATAGATAAGATATCGCCTAATACCATTTAGGTTCAACAAAGGTTTAAATAAAACAAAATATACGCGAAACAGCACACCAACATCAACATCAACAACAATGAATTAACATCCTTGTGTTGCGATATATGATACCAGACAATGTATTTTCCCAGCAGAACCAGACTCAAGCCAAATTAGAAAAGATTGTTTCCTAAATGGACCAGGAACCGGGAATCGAACCGAATGTACATTTTCCTATTGATATTTCATAAAATGTATTTTATTTATTAAAATTCCTTACCTACATTCGGGAAAGATAATACTATAATACCATTTTTGTAATCAAATAAGCAAGGTAACATTAAAAAGTAATAAATTAGAATTTACAACGTCCAATTTAATTAGGCTTAACTTTAATGTAAAACCCTTAATAAATTTAAACAATTCAAAACTCACGACTATACACAAAAATACATATTTATGTAATCTCTCCCTCCAGTATTTTTCAAAAGCATGTACGGTAAAATTTATAATGCCATCAAAAACATAACTTGTAAAAAGACAAGTCTCGCAAGTCGGTTCTTTTACCGTAAAAAGTTGTGAGATCCATGTAATACCAAGTCGGTTAATTTATTCAGTCCCTACTAAAGATGCCTTTTGTCTTATGTTATAAAATATTAAATAGTAGTAACGAGCTAACTAAACAACACCTTATAGTGACCATAACAATATTAAAATATTTTATGTTTTAAATAAATATATTTACTTGGCCATCGCATGAAAATACAATGTATCTTACTATGGTAATTCATATTTTAAATTAGATTGATTTGTGCGATGGCCAAGTCAATCTATCTATTTAAAACATAAAAGATTTTTAATATTGATATGGTCACTTTAAGGTGTTGTTTATACTATTCCATTATATTATACATATACAGGTACACTGATTCATTCACTGCAAATGTTTTCTTTCATTCACCAACTGCTTAATTATTAACTTTGTCATCCCATTAAATATATAGCTGTCATTAAATATATATATAAAGTTATTTATGCAGTTAGTGTATCTAGAAAACTGGACTGAAATTGGAAAATACATTAGTTTTTCTTGATTTATACACTAAACACTAATTTCATTTTAAATTTGAAGCTTCTATGTACGCTAGAAGTGCCTTAGAGTTTTGATGATCGGTCAGTCAGTGAGCGAGTGAGTGACAAAATTAAGAAACTCTGACTAGTTATAATTCTTAAAGTACTTGTTCAAATCGAATGAAATTTAAAAAAGAACGGGTTTATCGTACAATGCCAGTTTGGTTACTGAACATTCAGGCTTTTAGTTTTATCCACAACAAAATTATAGGGGGTCGAAAATAGAAATGGATGGTACGGCCGTGCCGCTATTTTGCTCGACATGGCGGCAGATAAGTAGACGAAATCGAGGGTGAAAGCTAGTTAGAAAATGAGGGCAGTTATATACTTCTACATTATACTTATAGCGAGTGAAACGGGATCATACTAGGAGCTTTATGGGCGGAGTTTGGTCCAAACTTTGGACTTTCCGTAAGTTCCGTGCTCCCTGGTTTGTGTAGTAAAAACATAATATTGTAAGCTATATTCTAAGCAATTAGCTTTTAGAAAAATTCTTCTGAAGTTCGTCAAGAAATGGTAACTTTGTAGTATTTATTATTAACATTTTAGTGCTTTTTAGGCTTTCGTAGCCAAATGGCAAAAAACGGAACCCTTATGGATTCGTAATGTCTGTCTGCCTGTCTGTCCGTCCGTATGTCATAGCCACTTTTTCCGAAACTATAAGAACTATGTTGAAACTTGGTAAGTAGATGTATTCTGTGAACCGCATTAAGATTTCATACGAAAATATTAAAAAAAAAACAATAAATTTTAGGGGTTTCCCATACTGAACTGAAACTCGAAATTTTTTTTTCATCAAATCCATACGTGTGGGGTATCTATGGATTTGAAAATGATAAGAGGTTTCTAATTAAAAAAAATCTAAACTGAATAGTTTGCGCGAGAGAGACTTCCAAAGTGGTAAAATGTGTGTGTCCTGTAACTTCTAAAATAAGAGAATGATAAAACTAAAAAAAATATAGTACTAACTAGTAAGTAGTTTTTTTTAATACGTCATAAATCGTAAACGGCAATTTACCTTTCGTAATGTTATGGATTTCATTTTGCAATAAAATACCTTAACTATGACTCGATTGTCGTGATGGGTAAACTTTTACTTATATAGGTACCTACAGGTTTGTACGGAACCCTCAATGCGTGAGTCCGACTCGCACTTGGCCGGTTTTTTATTTAATGGATCATCACCATCATTAGTTCAGCCATAGGACGTCCACCGCTGAATATAGGCCTCCCTCCGCTCCTTCAGGTTGGCCGGTTGGAAGCAGCCTGCATCCAGCGGCATCCTGCGACCTTTACCAGGCCATCTGTCTACCTTGTGGTCGGACTTCCTACGCTGCACTTGCCGGTACGTGGCCTCCATTCTAGAACCTTTCTGCCCCATCAGCCGTTACTTCAGCTAGATGCAGGCTGCTTCCAACCGGCCAATGATGTAAGTATAGTATAATCATTTAAGTTAATTTCCTAATTAAAAAATGTATCTACTTCATTGACGTCATAATGCACACAACCTGACACCGAAGCAAACAATTTTATATTTACCCTGATTTGGATGCAACACAATACCGTTTATTTTCTAACTTAAATTGCGCAACAATGCAAGTCCATTCCCCAAAAGTTTTGGTATCTCATACAAACTTTTAATGGACGACAAACAGCGCCACACCGTAAACAGGTAACTTACTCAGCTATTAACTGTGTACAAAGCAAAGAGTTATAGACCTACTTTGTTTGGGCAGAAGGCAATTACAACTCAGTAAGTCACTTTATTTCGATTACTTTAGATAACTGTCTAATGTCCTCATTTCTGATTATTTTCCTTTGAATAAATCCCGAGCTTATCTGAAGTGGCAGTGGGCGGGGCACATAACACGTAGAACTGACGGCCGATGGGGCAGAAAGGTTCTGGAATGGAGGCCACGTACCGGCAAGCGCAGCGTAGGACGTCCACCTAGGGCCGCATTTAACCGGCTAATCTGGAAGTCACTGGGGGAGGCCTATGTTCAGCAGTGGACGTCCTATGGCTGAAATGATGATGAAATCCCGAGCTATTTCAATAGCTCGCTGAGTAACTTGGAATTGGTGTACTAGTCGTAACGTCAGTGTCCACGTCTCAGCTCTGTAAGTCATATCATTTAGTACGGACTCGTTGAAGTCTCTCGTCTTCAGAGTTTGAAGGACAAAAGTAATCGATAGAGCTCAAAAAATAAGCAAGCTGAAGTGGTAATGGGCTGAAGTGGTCACATTTGCCGTAGAGCCGATACCCGATTGCGGTAGCCGTGTTCTTGAGTAGAGACCACGACTTGGCAAACGCAGCACGGCGCCCTCCAGTAAGGTGAAGCGATGATTTAAGCATAGTAAAGATTCGAGGATTCGGCTAAGCCGGGACCAACTTTTAACGTGCTTTCCGAAGCACGAAGATGCTTGGGATAAATAACACTAAATACGGTTGGAAAGGTCAACCATTCAATCACAACCGCGGAGTAGGTGGCTTAATTTTGATAATCACTACCGAAGAGCTGCCGCCACTAAGATACAAGCAACTCACCACCAAGTACCTCTAGTTTACCCTAATTACCCCTAATTCGACAGATAAGGAAATAAAATACAACAATAATTGGCATCGAAGTAAGGTATTCACATCCTTCTGATGTGAGGTACCGATAATGACCTGCGGCTTGGTTATTACGTTATTAGATAACTAGAAAGCAAGTTACTGCTTGCTATATACTGTGTCTGTTGTATTCTCACAAAGCAGTTACGTCACTCTGACGTCACCGCAGCCGTACGAGTAGAGAGCGCTTCATGAATTCGATGATCGAGACACGATGACTGAAGGCTTTTGTTCTTTCACCACTTTAGACTTGTGACCTAGAATGTCTAAAGCGATACATATACTAGAGATTGCTAACGACCTTTACCGAATTCCTTTACAAAGTTAAGAAGCTTGGAACGCAAATGGTTCAAATTTAGGTCTTGTCGTACCGTACGACTGTGAGACATTTCTAAAAGTTCACTGTATAAAAGGACATCATTTTTCAACATTGTTATTTCCTCTAACAATAGCTAGTTTCCTAAAAAAACTAATTAGTCCGTCAGTTGGATCAACAGAAAATATTGGACACGTATTTTTTCTTTTCTAAATCAAACAAAAAATTATAAAGATACAGCCCGTTAAGTTCCGCGTAACGTCACGCCTTGCGGCACTTTTTAGCAAGACGTCACGTCTTCTGCTGCAACTGCTTCGTCACTCGTTAACTTTGATGCGCTTTATCTTCGTATTTTTTTGTTTGATTGACAAAAGACAAAATAGGTATGGGTCCAATATTTTGTGATAATCTAACTGAGGGACTAAATAGAATAATCATTTGTTGACCCAGGAAACTAGCCTATTGCACTTACGAGTATTATCAACCCCAACACTAAGCAAATCTTGTATAATGGCGACTAGTTAATAAATAAACATAGTTAAATAAATTTATAAATAGTCTATGCTCGTGCTCATCACATTGTGGGATTCGAACCGGCAAACGCCAAGCTTTGAAGCTTGTAGTTTATAGTCCGTTAGTGTCCTCAAATTTGGTGATGATGTAACTATAACCAAAGTTTATGCATCGTTATGACCTATTACTATGTCATGTGGTACATCGAGACAAGTGTTTAATTAGTTATCGATATTGAAACTACGGACCTAATTACCAGACAAATAAATTGCTTTTTTGCATGTAAAGTTATGTGAGTAAGGCTCGCTTCTTTTAATAAGAGCCAACTGCTGTATTATATTAAATTTTCAAATTAACTTCTTAAAGGGTAATTCTGGTCTTTGAAATATATTTTGGATCATGGTAGTCGATTGTATGTAACCCAGTTTTACCTCGTTCCGATTTAAAACTTTGGAAGTGTGTATGTAGGGTTGCTCCGTGTTCCTTTGCGAGATCGAATTACAAATGAAGAGATACGTAAACAAAGAAATGTCACTGATATAGCCCAATAGATTAGCAAGCTAAAGTGGCAGTAGGCGTGGCCGTGGTTTTTGACACAAACAAATTTACTAATAATAAATTTATATTAACGGGCGGCTCTTTACACCTGCCATATAAATTAAAAAAACAAATAGCTACTTTGTTAGCACATAATATTAACAATAGTTTTATCGAAACTAAGACAAACTGTGACCATGTTAGTACTAGTACTAACTTAAATATTGTTCCCTTGACAACCTCTAACATTTTAAACTAAGAGAGAAGACAAAAGCCAAGTCTACCTTTAATATTATTCATCAAAATATGCAAGGCTTGGCTGGCAAAGAGTTAGAATTAGCCTTATTCTTACAAGATTTAAGTGTAAATGTTATATGTTTAACGGAGCATTGGATTAATCAATATGAATTAATGTTAAACATAGAAAATTTTAAAATCGGTAGTTCGTTCACAAGAAAGTCTGCTATAAGGGGGGGGTCATTTATACTATTAAATAGTAAATTAAAATGTAAAGAACGTAAAGATATTGTGTCACTTTCGATAGAACGAACTATTGAACTAGCGTGTGCTGAGCTAGAGCAGTATATTATAATAAGCGTTTACAGCCCTCCCTCTGCAAATTTCCAGCTTTTTGAATCCACTATGGAAGAGGCCTTAAAAAAAGTATGCAATTCTAATAAGAAAATTGTCGTATGTGGAGATTTTAACATAGATATATTAGTAAATTCACAAAATTCAATTCGTTTTCTGAATCTTTTTAAACCATTAAATTTAATTAACCTGTTTAATGACCCTACAAGAGTGACTCCCACATCAGCTACTTGTTTGGATAATATTTTTTGCAATAGCGAAGTAATAGACAAATCAATTATAAATTATTTAAGATCTGACCATAGTGGACAAAAGGCGTCTTTTGAGCACCATCATGCCCGAGAAATTGTAGATGCTGTATGCAGGCCAATAACCGTAAATAGAATAGACCGATTTAAGGAGAAAATTTGTGATGGTATAGACTCATTAAAACCTAGCAATAACCATAACGTCGATCTGTTATATGAGGATCTTTTTGGCGTAATCAAAAATGAATTTGATCAAATTTTTACACAAAAAAAGATAAAAGCAAATAGACTTAAGTGTAAGTTCAATGAATGGGCTACATCAGGAATTTACAAAAGTAGAAAGACATTATATGACTTGTATAGTCTAAAAGCAAACTCTCAAAACCCACAGGTCATAGAACATGTGAGGAATTACTCTAAAATATTTAAAAAAGTATGTGCCACTGCAAAATCAAACCATCTTCGTAATGTTATTTTGAATTCTGATAATAAAGCAAGGGCCACATGGAAAATCATAAATAAAGAAACATGTAGACATAAACCAAATGATAATGCTTACTCTCTTAAAATTGTGGATAAACTGGTTAGTTCAAATGCGGATGTCGCAAATACTTTTGAGGAATTCTTTTCAAACATAGCTCCCTCTACAACTAAGGAACTAGCTTCTTCTGCTGAACTAGTCGAGTCCCTACTCAAGTCGGGTGTTGACGAATGTAAAACTTCATTTAATTTTAGACATATAAACCCTGATATAGTAATAAAAACATTTAAAGAATTAAACATGAAAAAAACTGAGGACTTATGGGGTATTTCTGTCAACATTATCAATACAATTATAAATACGATAGCCCCTTATCTTGCAAATATTTTTAACAAATGTATTGATGATAGACAGTTTCCCACTTTGATGAAATTTAGTAAAATTATCCCTTTATTCAAGTCAGGCGAGAAAAATAATCCCTCTAATTTTCGACCAATTTCAATACTACCAGTACTTAGTAAAGTCTTTGAAAAAGTAATTTTTAGTCAACTGTTATCTCACTTTGCCCTGAATAAACTTTTACATGATAATCAATATGGCTTCACGAAAGGTAGAAATACTACTGATGCTGGAGTTGCACTCTTAAAACACGTGTTTGATGCTTGGGAGAGTAGGCAGGATGCTTTGGGAGTTTTTTGTGATCTTTCTAAAGCTTTTGATTGTGTGGACCACCAAACTTTACTAAAAAAACTTAGGCACTATGGTGTTTCAAATGATGCCTTAGATTTAGTAAACTCTTATCTCACAGGCAGAACACAAAAAGTATGTATAAATGGAACTGAGTCTTCTGGGTCGCCTCTTACTATGGGTGTGCCGCAGGGATCAATATTAGGACCCCTACTGTTTCTAATTTACATTAACGACCTTCCGTCTTTTACAAAGGACCTCTGCGAGACAGTGTTATTTGCGGATGATACTTCATTGATTTTAAAAATCAAGAGAGGTAAAGATTTATTTGACGATGTAAATACTGCTCTCTCGCAAGTATTGCATTGGTTCACTACCAATAATCTTATGCTTAATGCAAATAAAAGAAAATGTATTAAATTCACCATGCCGAACGTAAAACTGGTCCCAACACATATAACTGTAAAAGATGAACTGCTAGATACATCTAGTTCCACTACCTTTTTAGGAATCACTTTAGATTCCCGTTTGCAATGGGGTGCTCATATTGAGACTCTATCGGGAAGACTTAGTTCAGCTGCTTATGCCGTGAGAAAGATAAGACAATTGACTGATGTTGGAACGGCAAGATTGGTGTACTTTAGCTATTTTCACAGTATAATGTCATATGGAATATTATTATGGGGCTCAGCAGCAGATATTGAATCTATTTTTGTGCTACAAAAGAGAGCTGTACGGGCAATTTACGACCTCAGACCCCGAGACTCGTTGAAGGAACTGTTCAAGGAAATTAATATACTAACAGTGGCTTCTCAATTCATTTATGAAAATATCATGTATATTCGCAAAAACCTGCATCTATTTCCTAAAAAGAGTGACATGCATAATATTAATACCCGGAATAAAGATAAACTTGCCGTTCCAAATTTCAGACTGCATAAAGTGGGTAATTCGTTTATGGGAAAATGTATTCGCTTTTTTAACAAATTACCACAGTCCATTGCTGAACTGCCTATGTATGAATTTAAATCGCATGTCAAGATGATTTTAATGAAAAAAGGTTATTACACTGTAAATGACTATTTAAATGATAAAAATGTATGGAATTAAATACTGCCGTGCTCGCACAGGTTCATTTTATCTTGTAATGTAAACACACTTTCTTGCGCTGCTTCTTCTCGGCACTATCCCACAATATTGTCCCGAAGCAGTGGTAGGGTAAAAAAATATATTGGGACGTGTAAAGAGCGTGTTAATTTAGGCCTATTTACAGAAATAAATTGGTTTTATTGGTTTTACATGGCACTTACTGCACTTACGGCCACGGGCAGAAAGGTTCTAGAATGCTGGCACGCGTAACGTCCACCCAGAAGATGGTTATTCGTCCTGGTAAAGGTTGCAGCCGCGGGATGCAGGTCGCTCTAACCAATCCGATAGGAAGTATGTAAATGTGACACCGGATGACAATACAATAATTTGACACCGTTGGATAATCAAATAGTAGCCAGAAGAATAGTACAATTCTACAATCGGTACCAATGAAACCATCTAGTTTAAAGTCCGTTTTTCTTTGCTTTACGAATATTGTTAACAATCTTGACATGTCTTCTTACAAAAATATCATCATATTCATCATCATTTCAGCCATAGGTCGTCCACTGCTGAACATAGGCCTCCCCCATTGACATCCAGATTGGCCGGTTGGAAGCGGCCTGCATCCAGCGTCTTCCTGCGACTCTTACAAGGTCGTCTGACCACCTTGTGAGTGGACGTCTTACGCTGCGCTTGCCGGTACGCGGCCTCCATTCTAGAACCTTTCTGCCCCATCGGCCGTCAGTTCTACGTGCTATGTGCCCCGCCCGCTGCCACTTCAGCTTATTAGCAAGCTGTTGCTGCTGTTGCTGCCGTTGGGTTCATATATTACAAAAATATATGTACCTACACACACAACAAACTGTAAGAATAAAATGTTATATGATAATTTACTAAAGTAGGTTATTATTTTTGTGTCTGTTGTAATTTAAAATGAATAATTTCGTTTAAAAATAATGTCAAGATTGTTTATAATATTTGCCAAGCAGAGAAAAATGAACTATAGGCTTGTTTAATTATTTTTGGCAAACATGATACATGTAAACCTCCGTAGCCGAGAGGCGAGCATACCGGACTTGATGTCGCTATCTCTGAGGTCCCGGGTTCGATTCCAGATCGGTCAATGTAGAAAAATAACTTTTATATTTTGTCTCGGGTCTGGATGCTGTGGTACCATCGTTGTTATTGAGCTACTTATCACATGATAATAATCCTAATCAGAGCAATGTCTGTAATGTTGTCCAATTGAATTATATATTATCATATATTAAATTATATACAACGATCTTTGGTAATAAAATGCTGGTGTGCGCTGTGTACGTACACACCATCTGTGAACTACAGTTTGCATGAGTAAGAAAAGATACAGAGTGTTTCATTTTTGACTGCGTTTTAATTTATTTATTTTGTTAGAAAACGTAACTTTTAAAAATGACTATAAAACAATACCTTATTTTTTGTCATCGCATTCAGTATGATGTATAGATACCCCCCTTTAAAGGAACGCAGTTGATTTTGTTAGACCTTGTATATTAAATTAGTAGATTATATATAAATGAATCTCTATTCCCTTTGGTCATCGCATCACGCGTGATCGGATGGAACAATTTCGCTAATTCTTTTTTTGTTGTATTAATTATTGTCAGGACAAGGTTCTTTTAAACGAAAAAAATTAAAAAGTTGCTCAGTAAATTCTTTATGAATAAACTGAAGACCACGCGGACAAAGTCGCGGGCAACAGCTAATTAATATATAAAACAAAGACGGATTAGTTTCACCATTTATAAGTCAAGAACGGCTGGACTGATTTTTATGATCTTTGATTTGTTGGATTTGTCAGTATGCGTCATGGTAGATATTGATTTAATATTAACTACCATGACGCATACTAAATAAAATATTTTAAGTGATGTGGTTTTAATACCGCTCAGCCCTCCTAGCATGACTACCAAAACACGATATGATATGATATGATATGATATAGCGATTTATTAACACAAACGGTTTGTTTTTTTACAAATATGAGAGATATAGCCACCATGATTTTTTTTTATTAAAAGAGCGATCATAAAAATTAAATATGGCGTCTATATCTATCATATATTTACAGTTGGTGTCGATATATCGCTATATCATATCATCCGTGCTCATGCTACGGGGGCTGGAACAGCTAACTTTACTACAGTTAATTTACCAGTCCGCTGACCAATTTAAGATGCAATCAGCTTCCCAGACCTGTCGCAAATGCAACTCAAACATGATCAACACAAGCGACTGAGTGGAAGGATCTGTCGGGATACGACACTTACGGGAATCAAACTAGCGCCAAACACTACACGTTCCCGTAATTAACAGTAGTCGCAATCCAGTTTTGATTTAGTTCCAGTCATTTGTTTTATTTATTTAAAACTTTATTGCACTAATAGTGTACAATAGGAGGACTTAATGCTAAAAACATTCTCTGCCAGTCAACCGTTGGGTCATGCAGACAGCTTTCAATTGGTGCGGTGCATGTAACAGTCATCATCATCATCATTTCAGCCATAGGAAGTCCACTGCTAAACATAGGCCTCCCCCGATGATGTCATTGGATAGATGACCTATCATCGGGGGGGATTGCCAATATTTGCAACGCTTGGCAGACGGGTTGGCGAGCGCAATTTTTTTTATAAGATTTCGCATGCAGACGCTGCAGCCCGTCTCGTGCTACAGGAATTAGTCGCCACTTATGACACGCCTCCTGTTAGCGGTGGGGAAATATATTCTTTATGGCCGTCCCCACACGGCGCAATTTAGTTAGTCCCAGTAATCAAGATCAAAACCGGCCAAGTCCATGTCGGGCCACGTGTGCGATATTTTTCACCTGTTTTACTAACAACTTCATCTAAGTAATTTTCTTGTCCAAGTATATTATATAAGAATAACCTTGTAACCACACAATAATATTAAATACATCATGGTAAATAGTTCTATGACTGGACAGGAGAATTACCTTATGTTAATAATGTTGACCAATTTTACGCCATTAATTACAGCCTGTTTCGCGTTTGTGGCAGTTTGACTTCCAACAAGTGTCATTTCTAATCATTAATTTAGATATCCATGCGATATAATATCTTATTATCAACCAAAGGAGTAGTTTCAAGTTTTAATTGGACACTCTGTATATTCATAAATACGTACTTATTACGAAGTTGTGTGCAACAACATGGTGTAATTACCCTCATAAAAGATGGAAACTTGAGTGGCTTAGCTTGCTTAGTTTAAATTCTTGTCCTACTTACTTAAGTAGCGGAGCTTGAGATCTTTTTTAATAGCTTTGTTCAGAAGAATTACCTGAAAAAAATACATTTAAAAGGTTAATAATACTCGTAGATCATCATCATTAAGTGCATCTTCTAACGAAGTTTGGAGAACAGTATGTAAAATGCAGTATAATATCTTTATCTATCTATCTATCTATTTTCAACCGACTTCAAAAAAGGAGGAGGTTCTCAATTCGACTGTATGTTTTTTTTTGTATGTATGTTACGCGATTACTCCGCCAATTATGAATCGATTTTAATGATTCTTTTTTTGTTTGGTAGATCATACTTCAGAGGTGGTCCCATATAAATTTTATCGAAATTGATTTAGAACTTTTTGAGAAAATCAACAAATATATACCCAGATAATATTTTGGTTGTGGTTCTTGTTACCTATCTTCGACAAATATGAGCCGATTTTTATGATTTTTGTTTTATTGAATAGCTTTTACTTCAAAGATGCTATGATAAAAGTTTGCAAAATAAAAATCACCCCTAAGGGTAGGAAAATAGGGGATGAAATCGGTGTTCAGCAGTTAGATTAGGATTTATCACTAAAAATAGATGAAATAAGTAAATTTTATTTAAAAAAACCGACTTCAAAACACTAAAATGCTAAAAATAATTCTAACACTTAAGTACCTAATCAGTTACTTTTGGAGTCGGTGCCAGCCGATGAGAGATTCAATGTTTTTGTTCGCACCGACTCCAAAAGTAACTGATTATTTTTGTTTTTATTACTTGTTTTTCTTTTTGTGTCATTTGTTTGTACTATTTGTGTGTGATGTCCAGTGTTTAATAAATATCTTTTCTTTCTTTCTTTCTTTCTAAAATCGTGGGCGGTCGCTGATTAGGTTTTTGATTTTGCGGTAGGATCTTTGATATCTTCAAACCATTTGCATGTTTGACGTCCTAGCGCTCATCATCCTAGTATTTTCCCCCCAGAATCAGCCTTGGGAATTCATATAGCGCAAATGTCAAAAAAGGCAACATTCCTTTTCCTGATCGTGTACATGAGCTCGTATTAGTTCCATTCCAAAACTTGTCCATGGAATCCTAAACATTTTACAAACGGCTGGAGTCGTATTTTTGAAATGTTCGAATTTGAATTCGCATACGAAATCGCCATAATCGAATACGAATTCCTAAAATCACTATTTTTAAAATTACTGGTTTTTAGGGTTCCGTAGCCAAATGGCAAAAAACGGAACCCTTATGGATTCGTCATATCTGTCTGTCTGTCTGTCCGTCCGTATGTCACAGCCACTTTTTTCTGAAACTATAAGAGCCATACTGTTGAAACTTGGTAAGTAGATGTATTCTGTGAACCGCATAAGGATTTTTACTCAAAAATAGAAAAAAACAACAAATTTTGGGGGTTCCCCATACTTAGAACTGAAACTCAATTTTTTTTTATCAAACCTATACGTGTGGGGTATCTATGGATAGGTCTTCAAAAATGAAATTGAGGTTTCTAAAATCATTTTTTTTCTAAACTGAATAGTTTGCGCGAGAGACACTTCGAAAGTGGTAAAATTTGTGTCCCCCCCTGTAACTTCTAAAATAAGAGAATGATAAAACAAAAAAAAATTATGATGTACATTACCATGCAAACTACCACTGAAAATTGGTTTGAACGAGATCTGGTAAGTAGTTTTTTTTAATAAGTCATAAATCGTAAACCGCAATTTACCTTTCGTAATGTTATGGATTTCATTTTGCAATAAAAATACCATAACTATGCCTTGATTGTCGTGATGGGTGAACTTTTTCTTATATAGATACCTACAGGTTTGTACAGAACCCTCAGTTCGCGAGTCCGACTCACACTTGGCCGGTTTTTATTTTAAATTAATAAGTTTTTGCGTTCCAGTTTTAAATGTTTTCTGCGTGAAATGAGAATATTTACAAGATTAAATTTAAAAATGAATAGTAGAGTGATTCGGAAAAGCATATGACTTGCCGTAGTCAAATTAAAAAACCCTCGACGTAAGAACTAAGCTACTTGTGCAAAATGTTTGATTCTACTGAGAAAATGATCTTTCTAAATTGGCTAGAGTCTGGTTGTCCTAAAAGACGCAAGGAATGCACGGATTTTATTTCCTTACTTCGAGACCATGACAATAATTGCTGGTACTTATATATTTATTACCCAATTTAACCTTTATCAGACTCAATTCATTTCACCCTTCAATCAATAAGTTTACCCTTGTTACCTTTCCCGAAAGGTAATTTTGGTTCTTCCATCTACACAGGCCCTCTCAACAAGTACCTCTTCACAATATCAATAAAGCCTCCCGGATTCGCCATTGACCCCTTGATCCCATTTTTCTAGATTGAAAAGCAATTTCATTCAAAAGCTTTGGGATTTTGCTAGATAGTTCAATTTTAAAAAAATATTTAAACCATTAATGTCACTGAAAATGTAAAGAGCATTTTGGGCAGGGTGTGACAGTTTTATATGACTTGCAGTACTGATGAAGAAGTAGCTTTAAAAGTCCGCAGTTGGACATAGGCCTCTCTCATAGAACGCTACAACAAAAAGCTCTGGGCCGTTTGCATCCAGCGGCTTCCTCAACCTTGGTAAGGTAGTTAGCCCACCGATTGAGAGGCCTGGCAACGCTGCACCTTCCAGTTTATGGTCGCCACTCCAGAACCTTTTTTTCCCAACGGGTGTTACGTTTTACGTGTGGGTACCTACCTAATGAAGGTGTGAAAAGAAACCCACAACGTAAACACAATCATTTATTTGGGTACTAGGGTGACAAGGGCCCGACTGATAACTACTTCCGCAGGTCTGGACTTCCCTGATGTGGTGAAAGCCGGAGATGGCAGTTGGCTGGCCGTAGACTGTGCCGGTGCAATCCTCCGCGTCCGAAGTCCCGACTCCGTATCGCCAACTCGCAATATTGTTCCCCTATCGGGGAATAGCACAACACGCACTTGTAACTACAGTACTTAAACAGTCGATACGGTCAATACGTGACCGAAAAAGTCGACATAATAAGTAAAAGATCATATAGCGAAAGACGTCCGCATATGAATATAGTCACATTGTTCGTGCGCACAGAAGGCGAGCCTGAGAGTGAATGTGCAGGTGATTGGGCGACGGTCGCGGAGCATCCCGCAACCGCTGCCCGTCTCGAAGGTTCGAGAGGACAATAGATTGTTCCATGCGAGTTTTAGGGGCCCGCGCAGTAATTCGTGAAATTGTAAAACGGTTTATTGTTACAGAGAATATTTTAATTTAGTAGTTTTTTATTGTAAATATTATTTTTGATTAATAAGGGTCATTGTTTGATTAATAATTTGCAGATTAGATACAATTAGGATATTAATAAATTATAAAATATGTTCATAATAGTATTTTAATGTGTGTAATAGTAATAATTACATGACAATGTACGTACAACGTTACACGGGTTTTAGCGATGGCGTGGAGACCATTAATTGGCAAACGTAGTTTTTTACAAATTTGCAAAAGTCATGGAACTAAAGTTGTTCACAATGATAGAAAGAATATGTGGTTACAAGGCATTTTTATCTGTATTGCTGTTTTTGTGTGGGCAAGAGTTGACAAGAATTGGCTAGTTTCCTGGGTCAAAAAAGTATTATTCTATTTAGTCCGTCAGTTAGATTATCAAAAAAATATTGGACCCATATTTTGTCTTTTGTCAATCAAACAAAAAATTACGAAGATATAGCGCATCAAAGTTTGGGAATGAAAGCACGTGACGTCATGCCTTGGTAAAAAGTGTCGCAAGGCGTGACGTTACGCGGAACTTTAACGGGCTATATCTTCATCATTTTTTGTTTGATTGAGAAAAGAAAAAATACGTGTCCAATATTTTCTGTTAATCCAACTGACGGACTAATTAGATTTTTTAGGAAACTAACCCATTGTCATTTCATACAAATATAAGTGAAAAATCCCTAACTAGTTTCGGAGAAATATAGTTCGTATTGCTGCTCTATAGGTATGTGCTCGATATTACAAGATTATCATTGAGTCACAACACCCTGTATATTGCTATATAAATGTATTTATTTTTGTTTCTTTCTCTTACGCACTCTTATACTTTCGCACTAGGTTACCCCACTCCAATACAACTTGATTTTCTCTAAACAAAGCTTGTCTAAAAGAGATCGCTTTTGGCAATAATATCGTCTGATTGTACATAACTGTGTCTTGTTTTATTACAAACTTTAATGTTTTTTTGTGCAAAAAGCGTCTATGTATATAGGGTTAACTGTAAAACATCAACAACCTCCTAGGGGCTTTACAAAAACACTTCCCCATACTAAGCCGCGACCAGCTGACATCTGTTTGTATGGAGAAGTGATTTTTTTTTTAGATTTCAATATTGGTCCCATAGAAACAGATGTTGTATTTGAGAACCAGAATCAGTCTCTAGAAGGTTGTTGATGAAGGCTTCACAAATAACCCTGTATATCTATCACTTAAATCAGGGTTATATTACCACTGTTTTTTGTCTTTCCTTACAATTGAACTAGTGTTGATATTGGATTGCTGGCTATACGTCGCTTCCACGCAGATATACATGTCGTGGCAGCTTCTAATTAAGGCGACACTGTAAACATGTATAAATGTTATTGTATTTGTGCTAATGTAGGTGTATGTCTTGTTAGCTGTCCATAAATAAATAAATAAATAGTGTTACAACAGTCAATAGCTGGTTAACCTACTACAAAACGTCAATTTTTCTCAATTATTATTGATCTTTAATTTTGGACAAAGTTAAAAATCGGTTCAATGACCTTTTACTTTTTGAGTAGGTTGACCTACCTTTGTCTGTACAATCGGATGTCTTACTATGAGCTCTGGAACCAGTTTTTTTTCTTCAAATATTTGACAATATCACATACATTGCTTTGATCCTTTGGTAAGTAGCCAAAGCACTTGTGTTAGAAAAATCAGAAACAACGACGGTACCACAAAACCCACACCCGAGACAATATAGAAAAGTTATTTTTCTACATTGACCAACCGGGAATCGAACCCGGGACCTTAATTTATCAATTAATTCAACCTTGTTGTGTATTTTCTGTATAAAGAATTTGACGTAAAAAAATACTCTTTAGGTAATAAGAAAAAAATCATTTAGTAAAATAAATTAACACACTATGAACTTTCTCCTAGTCGGTCAAAGGAAAAACAGATGAAACATTGATACATCCCGGCGATATTAAAAAACTTATTACAGCACCAGTAGACAATATAGGTTGATATACACCAGAGAGGATAGAGCTGTTATAACCATTGCCGAAACTGATCAGTGTTTTTTCTCTTAAACTTAGTTTTGCCGTAGGTATGGGGACGGCCGTAAAGAATACACTTCCATTCCACAGAAGGCTTGTCGTATGAGGCGACTAATTCCTGTGGCACGAGACGGGCAGAAATCTTATACAAAAACTGCGCGTGCCAACCCGCCTGCCAAGCGTGGCGATTATTGGCAATCCCCCCCCCCCCCAATGATAGGTCATTGAGGGAGGCCTATGTTCAGCAGTGGACGTCCTACGGCTGAAATGATGATGATGAAAAAAAAAATGCAAAAAACTCGGGAAATCGGTAAATATCTTCGAGACTCGATTTCTGTTAAAGACGAACGGAACCCTCTGTGCGTGAGTTCGGCTTGCGCGTTGCGTTTATCGTCGCTCCACCTTCTCGGAGGATGCCCCACGCTGCGCCTGCCTAGTCGCGGTCTCCACTATATAACGCTATGTAGTATGTTTTGCAAATACTTGCTTGATACATAGATTTTAATCTAAGCAATCTATCTATCTAATCCCACTGCTGGGCAAAGGACCCTACTTTCCCTTTTCCGAGCATTTAAAACCAATGCTTCTGTAGGCCCACCTTTGTGTCATTCAGCTGAAATGAACATTGTTTAATTGGTTTTCAATTAATAAATAGTGATATCCGGTAGTAAAATTCTCATAGTTAAAGCCATCGTCTAGTGGAGCAATCAGTCAATGGTGTTACCTAAAATGAAAATCCATCAGTAATTTTAAAATTCACAAGAGACCTAACTATTTATTTTACATTATCATCATTATCAGCCTTTAGAAAGCCAATAATAAAACCAATTTATTTCTATAAATAGGCCTAAATTAAGCTATTTTTACACGTCCCAATTTTTTTTTACCCTACCACTGCTTCGGAACAATATTGTGCCTATTGTGCTAGTGCCGAGAAGAAGCAGCGCAAGAAACTCGGTCACTATTGTCAGATTTTTTTTTAAATAGTGTGTTTACATTACAAGATTAAATGAACCTGTGCGAGCATGGCAGTATTTAATTCCATACATTTTTATCATATAAATAGTAATTTACAATGTAATAACCTTTTTTCATTAAAATCATCTTGACATGCGATTTAAATTTATACATAGGCAATTCAGCAATGGACTGTGGTAATTTGTTCAAAAAGCGAACACATTTTCCCATAATTATATTTACCTACTTTTCCACAAGTCTGGAAATGGCAAGTTTATCTTTATTCCGGGTATTAATATTATGTATGTCACTTTTTTTAGTGGGTTTTTTTAAATAGAGTTAGACCTTTAGAGAACAATACAGGAATCCTATGGCTGAAATGATGATGATGATGATGAACAATACAGGAAGCGTTCTATGTCTCTGAGTGAACTCACAAGAGTTGCTCTCTTTACTTGTAGCTATAGATTATAAGTGTACCTTAAATAGTTGTTTTTAAATATTATCTTTTATGTATTGTCTTCACTATCGCATTGGGGTAACCTGTTATGATAGTTGTAAGTTTGGTTGCTTTAAATAAATAAATAAAATAAATAAATGTCGTTTGCATTCAGCGGCTTCCTACAATCTTGACTAGGTCGTTAGTCCACCGGGTGGAAGGATGCCCACGCTGCGTCTTCCAGTTCGTGGTCGCCACTCAAAAACCTTTCATCCCCAACGATTTGTTTTACATAAATAAATAAATTTTACATAAGATAAGATAAGATCAGATAAGATAAGATACGATAAGATAAGATAAGATAAGATAAGATAAGATAAATAAGATGGGATTATATGAGATAAGATAAGATAAAATTTGTTCTGTGTAAAAACAGCATTAATACATTAAAACTTAAGTAACTAAGCTATTAATACCAGAGCTAACTAAGCAAAAAAGTGTATGAGCACAATATAGGTACGTAGTAAGCCTTAGGCCCTATGAGGCCATTATATGCCAAACGATACGCTAGCCTTTTTCAAAGTCGAGGAAAGATATAACGAATGATACTCGACAAGCGATATTAAAAAACTTTTATAGACGGACGTGAATATGGCATTATAGAGGTTCACTTTAACATTATCGTGGGCAATGTGTTAGCGCGTATAAAATAATAAGATACGAATCTATACAGGGTGTAACGAAAAAGTGAAATAAAACTTTAAGGGGTTATTCTACGGCTAAATTACATCAACTTTTTCTATGGGACCAACATCAAAATCTCAAAAAAAATATTGACGTTTCCATACAAACTGATGCCAGCTGGTCGCGTTTTAGTATGGGAGTGTTTTTTTTTTTTTGCGATTTCGATGTTGGTCCCATAGAAAAAGTTGATGTAATTTAGCCGTAGAATAACCCCTTAAAGTTTTATTTCACCTTTTCGTTACATCCTGTATATATAAAACAAAGTCGGGTTAGTTACACCATTTATAAGTCGAGAATGGCTGGACCGATTTTTATGATCTTTGATTAGTTGAATTTGTCTCCGCCCCGAATAGCAGAATAACTATAAAAAACACAGAAACCTCACAAAAAAAAAAGTAGTTCGCCGGGACAGCTAGTTACCAATAAAAATATATACACTTGTGTTACAGAAACAACGACGGTACCACAACACGCAGACCCGACACAATATAGCAAAGTTCTTTTTCTACATCAACCGACCGGGAATCGAACCGACCTGTTATTGACCATTACGACCATTGCTGTACCTAGGTATAGTGTTGCCGATCGCAAACTGATAGTATCGATATCGATAGTTAACAACATTTTTTACTTATTTCGATAGTATAGCAAAGCTACACAATACTATTGACGGTGGGTATACTACCGCTACTAGTTTTTAGTCAACTTCAAAAAGGAGGAGGTTCTCAATTCGTCGGGATCTTTTTTTAAATATGTTCAGCAATCATTCGTCTACGTTAACCGATTTCGATAATTCTTTTTTTTTTTCACTTTTAACGTCGGAAAAATAGCTGGTTGAAATCGGTATTCAGCAGTTACCTTTTTTTGCACTCTTATGATTCGTTTTGTTATGTATCCATAATAAAATAAGTAAATTAAAAAAAAACTACTTCCTAAAACATAAAAATAATATTAACACATAAGTACCTAATCAGTTGCGGTCAGTCAGAGGTGCTTGTGGCTCAGTAATGGCAGCGCTATGGTAATGATAACCAAAGTTAAACCATCTAAGCCGCGGTTGTGAGTGAATGGGTGACCATTCCAACCGGGTGCACTTCATTTGTGTTAAAAATAAATGAACTAATTTTAAAAGGTATAACGCTCATTGGATATAATTTTTACTTTGACTAAATAAATAACTAACTATAACTTCATTTCATATATATACACATATACATTTAATTTTATAATATTTTGTATAAAGCTCATAAAATATAACAATCATTTCATATACTACTGCGGCCAGCATGCACTTGATTCTAATTGTCGAAATTACTTACAATGTAATAACACGTACACTTGCCTGTACAACAATGCATGTGTGCATTTTAAGGAATTTGACTAAAAGATTGTTATCTTAAATTAAAATTTAGAATGTAAGACATATAAAACGTTCATTGAACTATGTAAGTTGTTATAAGAAAAAATAATATATTAAATAAAATTATATCATTAAAGCGTTATACGAATAATATTTATTTGAAACATTACACACCCCATGCCAACCATATTTAGTAGCATTCATCACAAGCATCTCCGTGCTTCGGAAGGCACGTTAAAATTTGGTCCCGGCTAATATCGCTTGATACTAGTCGTAAAGTCTAGTCAGAGGCCTTAAGGCGGCTTAGTAACATCTGACAGTAAGGTTAAGTCACTGGCCTTAAAACACCCCTCCACCAATCCACTCTGGGCCCGCGTTGTGGAGTATCGCACAAACTACCTCATAGTTGAGGTGAGGCCAGTGCCCTGCAGCGGGACGTATTATAGTCATACTTTTATCTAATCTAACTCTGAGTCTGACTTTTGGAGTCAGTGCCAGTCAATGAGAGTTTTAATGTTTTCGTTTGTGTGTGTTTTCGTGTGTTACCAGTGATGACATATGGAGCTGAAACGTGGCCTCCTAATATGGGCCTCATAAAAAAGCTCAAGGTTGCACAGCGTGCTATGGAAAAGGCTATGCTCGGTGTTTCTTTGCAAGATCAAATCAGGAATGAGGAGATTCGTAAAGGAACAAAAGTCGCTGACATAGCCGGATTACATCGGATTAGCAAGCTGAAGTGGCAGTGGGCGGGGCACATAGCACGTAGAACTAACGGCTAATGGGGCAGAAAGGTTCTGGAATGGAGGCCACGTACAGGCAAGCGCAGCGTAGAACGTTCACCTACAAGGGGGACAGACGACCTGGTAAAGGTTGCAGGAAGCCGCTGGATGCGGGCCGCTTCCAACTAGCTAATCTGAAAGTCACTGGGGGAGTCGTATGTTCAGCAGTGGACGATGGCTGAAATGATGAGGATGATGATAAGATAAGAAAATCACTTTGGCAGGATATTGTGCCCATTAATGACAATGTGAACACCTTGAGGCCAAGGTCGCAATCGCAACATGAAAAGCATAATCGTCAAGGCAAATGACTATTTTGTATAGAAAGGTAAACATTATTCTTCTGATTTTGATATTGGTGCTATAGTGAAATTTCTAATTTCAGTGCGTCGATCATACCTACTATTAATACAATTCCCTGATCTTACTTGTCACTAAATTATTATAAATGATAGTTTTGTTGTAAGGAGCAACACTGTCGGTTGTATCAATTATTATTACGAATAGCATTGTAAAGTCCGTTTTTTTGACCCGTCTTGAAATATAATAAAAAAAATATATCAGTGTAAAATATATAAAATCAACAAACTATTAGAATAAATAGAACTTTATGTTAAAATATTAACTACAACAGAAGGTTATTAATTTTGTGTCTATCTTATTTTTAAATTCATGTTTTTGTAAAAAAGCAATGTCAACGTTCTTAGATATCGATAGTATCATTTTTATCGATAGTCTGGCAGCACTACTTGCTACTTTAAGTACATAATAAAATGTCATTGTCTGCACTCAGAGCGTTATATCTCAAAACTCACGCCTGAAAAATTTCAATATAAATTCATTATTTTCACGGGCTCAGAATATCCAGAATGTTTCAAGCAGGAGTGCAGACGTGACCTCACGTTAATGGATTTTCACTCTAGTCCAATACCAACCTAAGCTTTTAATCCACAGAGTTGGTTTTCGCTTGACCGGGACAAAGTAAGCTTAGGTACGAATATCAGTTACTTAATGCTTTACGTTTCCTTTCTATTCATTAGATTTTTATTTTTACTAGCAGTGACATACGATGACTTGGTGATAAAGTTTATAGGGGGAACTAGATTCTGCCATCGACTACGTCTGCGTAGACTAAGAGAGAAAGATTAAGACAAAAAAGAATAAATAATATTATCATAACAAGGGAACACAACAACGGTATAAAAATACCTACTGTATCAAGATCAATATTTATAATTATGTGTACCAACACGTCTTCTTGTCCAAAATAGCTCAGCGCCTAAAGACAAAAGTCTACAACCAGTGATGATATAAGAAAGTGAAATGTAGCCTCTCACTATGGGCCTCATAAGAAAGCTCAAGGTTGCATAGCATGTTACGGGCTATGCTCGGTGTTTCTTTGCGAGATCGAATCAGAGATGAGAAGATAAACAAACAGAAGTCGCTGACATAGCGTAACGGATTAGCAACCGAAAGATGCAGTGAGCGGGGCACATAGCACGTAAAACTGATAGCCGATGGGGCAGAAAGGTATTAGAATGGAGGTCACGTACCAGTAAGCGCAAACGACCACCCACAAGGCTGACAGACGACCTAGTAAAGGTTGCAGGAAGCATACGTGGTCACTGTTCTAACCTAACCTAACCTAGATGTTCTAACCTAACCTAACCCTACACTCTAACCCAATTTTTGTTACGCGGTCTCTTGCGTCCATTTCGGGCTTCACGATTTATTATAAGTAATTTATAACAACATAGTATTTCATGAGAAGCAATCGTTATGGAATTCGTTAGGTCTTTTTTATACGGGCTGAGCCAGCCCGCTTTCCCAGAAATAAATTGAAGTTTCAACATTGATGGATTTTCCAATCCGAAGCCGCGACGTTTGGAATGGTTTCATTTAACGATTCATTCTTTTATTTAATTGAGTGGTAACGATCTATTCAGTTCGTCTCTCCGTCTATATGTCACTTATATTGATTGCAGTCAGTCTTATCATCATTATCATTTCAGCGATAGGTCGTCCACAGCTGAACATAGGCCTTTCCCAATGACTTCCAGATTAGCCGGTTGGAAGCGGCCTGCCTGCATCAGTCAAATCGCAGTCTATCAGTGATAGTTTTTTTTTTTTGTCATTTTGTACTTTTGATTCTTTAACCATTAGACATTAATTTTAGACATTTTGAGCTTTTACATTTCTATTTTTGGCATTTCGTACGCATGATAATGACAACCCCATGGGCGTAGTGGCGCAGTTTATTCGCTTTAAAGGTCAAGTGCCCTGGGTTCAATTCCCGGTTTTCGTCAATACATTTTTATTATTATTTTTAGTCTGGTTTTGTTTTGGATGGGAGACGCTTCTGGAAAATTTATTGACTACCACGTAACACAAGGATGTTAATTGATGTATTTTTAGGAGTTTTATATTACACAAATCATATTTTCAGAAATGAGGAGATCTGTAAACGAAAAATAGTTAGAAAAATAGTAGCTATGTCAGCATAGCCAGTTCCGTCTTTACCATAAGGGCACACGGGGCATGTGCCCAGGGCCCCGGCCTCACGGGGGCTCCGAAGCACTGAAACATGTTTGTAAACTAAGGAACACTGTTAACTGAAAAGAAAGAAAAGAGGTTCAAGGCTGTGAAAAAAGAAGGATAAATTCTAACGAAGATATGAAATTCTTTGAAAGTCATGAATTCATACCAACTATCTTATTTTTACTTTGCAATAGGGCGCCCGAATTCATGTGTACCCAAGAGCCCCGGGATATGTCAAGACGACGTCCTATGGCTGAAGTGATAAAGTACATTCATCATCATCATTTCAGCCATGGACGTCCACTGCTGAACACAGGCCTCCCTCAATGATTTTCATCGGGGGGGATTGCTAATACTCGCCACGCTTGGCAGGCTGGTTGGCGAGCGCAGTTTTTTATAACATTTCGCACGCAGACGCTGCTACATGTCCCGTGCTACAGGAATTTGTCGCCTCTTACGACACGCCTCCTGTTGGCGGTGGGGATGTGTATTCTTTACGGCCGTCCCCACACGGCACATAAAGTACATTGTTCTACGGTAAAAGCAACAAAGTTGTGATTATAACGCAAACCCTGTTGAACAGCAAATTGTTAAAACCGGTCCCGCACTATAGTTAGATAAATAGTTGTAAATACGCCGGAATGAAACTCTCGGTGCATGCCTGCGACTTGTACTCCACCGTTTTTTTTTTCAACAACAAGAAGTTGGACGATTTCAGTCTTACTGAATAAGGTGGATGGAACATTACCTTTAAGTAGGTAGATACTCGAAACGGCAGGATGTAAGAAGAGTTCAGCCAATGATGCTTGCAAAGCTTCCGTCTGTACGCCACTTACGAGTAGGGTTGTCGCGAAGAAATAATGTAAATACAAAATTGTAATTTTTTACACCTATTATCTAGCCCAATACTAGGCAAAGCTTGTATTATGACGGCTAAATAATGGATAAACTTACTTAAATACGTTTATAAACATCTAAACTTGAGCACAAATGCTCGTGCTCATCACATAGACATTTGCTCTTTGTAATCAGACTAAATGACGACACCTATTGGGATACCATGCAATGTGTTTTCCCATTGTGCACTTCAAAATGTTTTGTACTTGTTTGTTTTGTGTAATCTGCCATACAGAATATCTATCTAATCTTTGATAGCCTCTGATGCTTCATCAGACACAGATTTTAAAGTCGCCAACCCTATTTGTGTCGTGGCCGGTCTTACCACTAAGTGGATTTTGAACTCTGCAAACAATGCCGTCTAAGTTTAAGCGATAGTCGAAGTTTTTATATTGCCCTGTCTGAGTCTCGTCTGTATTATGGATCGTAAATGTTGTCTTGATTATACTGTAAAATGGGATTGGCTACCCTTTTTTAGGGTTGCGTACCTCAAAAGGAAAAAATAGAAATCTATAAGGATCATTTTGTTTTCAGTCTGTCTGTCAGGACCCTTTATCTCGGGAACGCGTAGAGGTATCGAGTTAAAATTAAAACAGTGTTTTTCAGTCTTCAGTTCCTTGAAGTTGTAAGAAAATCAAACTTCTAAGCTTGCGACAAAAAAAGTTGCGGCCGTTTATGCCGCAAAATTCAAAATTTTTAGAGTACTTTTCGTTGACCTAGCACTATGAAAGCTGACAAGTAATATCGTCAAACTACAATTACAGGCCGTGCCGTGTGGGGTCGGCCGTAAAGAATACACTTCCCCACCGCCAACAGGAGGCGTTTCGTAAGAGGCGACTAATTCCTGTAGCACGAGACGGGCAGCAGCGTCTACGTGCGAAATGTTATAAAAAACTGCGCTCGCCAACCCGCCTGCCAAGCGTGGCGAGTATTGGCAATCCCCCCCGATGAAAATCATTGGGGGAGTTGTGTTCAGCAGTGGACGTCCTATGGCTGAAATGAAGAATGATGATGATGACAATTACAGGGAAAAATTTGGAAAATATAGTGACCGGTTGTACAAGGAAATCATTTTGACAGTAAGTATTATGTAGAGGTGAACATTTATGAGGCCAAGAAAGGTATTAAAGGTTAATTGCTTTCTTCCGATTTTGATATTGGTGCCATAGTGAAAGTTAGTAAATTTGTAATTAAACTGCGAGACTCGATTCCTGAACTATAGTATATAATATGTAGCTACGAACTTGTACGGAACCCTTAGTGGGCGAGTCCAACGCGCACTTGTCCGGTTTTTTTCTTTCTCATAAGCCTGTCCATTTTCTTCACACGCTTGACCATTATGCCGTGAGACTTATTTAGAAGCACTAGAAATGAATTTTGAATTAGTAGACCCAAAAACTATTTCTGTATCAAATTAAATGTATATTGTTGAATCACAAAAATAAATATTGCTATTAAATTGAAATCTAATTATTTTTGTGTCACGCAGAAAATGTTAATAACCAAAAAGCAAACTCGTTGGTTTTAAATACCAGTAATTGCTAGCCGTAAAGAATACAAATCCTCACCGCCGACAGAAGGCGTGTCGTAAGAGGCGACTAATTCATGTAGCACGAGACGTGCAGCGTCTACGTGCGAAATCTTATAAAAAACTGCGCTCGCCAACCCGCCTGCCAAGCGTGGCGAGTATTGGCTATCCAATCCAATCCCAATTAATGTCTTTGGAGAGGCCTATGTTCAGCAGTGGACGTCCTATGGCTGAATTAATGATGATGAATCGCTGAAAGCGGATTATAAACGAAAGTTATTAAGTCAGTATTAATGTCAAATCTTGGCTAGATGGACAAGGCCCAAGGCGTAAAACATTTCGTAAAACGTTTACAAAAAAAATATCTAATCTGTGGCAACCTAAAATATGAAAAAAAGGGTGGGTGGTCCTCCCCACCCTTTTTTTAAAATAAAGAATGGTAGGACCACTAGCAGAATTCACGTATTGATTTTACAAAGGTATACTCGAATGCGTGTGTCTGATTTCAGGCATACGCATTCGATTCGTTTATGCATCATGATGTTAATGCTTCAAAAATACGTCTGTCTGAAGATGGAAAGGGAATCTGGATCCAAAATGTATTACCAAAACACTTTTCTAGTTAAAAGTATACATAATTAAAACATTATTCATATTTTGAAAGCTCTTATTTTACTTTGTAATTGACGCTCCATTAGTAATACTTGGGAAATTTCTGCAAAATATAGATTTTAAGAGCCGACTTCAAAAAAGGAGGAGGTTCTCAATTCGACTGTATGTTTTTTTTTTTTGTATGTATGTTACGCGATTACTCCGCCAATTATGAATCGATTTTAATGATTCTTTTTTTGTTTGGTAGATCATACTTCAGAGGTGGTCCCATATAAATTATCGAAATTGATATAGAACTTTTTGAGAAAACCAACAAATATATACCCAGATAATATTTTGGTTGTGTTTCTTGTTACCTATCTTCGACAAATATGAGCCGATTTTGATGATTTTTGTTTTATTGAATAGCTTATACTTCAAAGATAATATGATAAAAGTTTGCATAATAAAAATCACCTCTAAGGGTAGGAAAATAGGGGATGAAATCGGTGTTCAGCAGTTACATTAGGATTTATCACAAAAAATAGATGAAATAAGTAAATTTTATTTAAAAAAATAAAACCGACTTCAAAACACTAAAATGCTAAAAATAATCCTAACACTTAAGTACCTAATCAGTTACTTTTGGAGTCGGTGCAAACAAAAACATTGAATCTCTCATCGGCTGGCACCGACTCCAAAAGTAACTGATTAGGTACTTAAGTGTTAGGATTATTTTTAGCATTTTAGTGTTGTGAAGTCGGTTTAATTTTTTATATAAAATTTATCATTATAGCAATTAGATATCACGTATCTACCTTTTAGGGTTCAGTACATTTAAAGGACAGTGTCGTGTGGGGACAGCTCTGAATAATACACTTCCCCACCGCCAACAGGAGGCGTGTCGTAAGAGGCGACTAATTTCTGTAGCACGAGACGGGCAGCAGCGTCTGCGTGCGAAATGCACAAATCTCTGCACGACCGTCTGGTGTAGTAGTTCGCGCTCCAGACTACAAAGCCAGCGGTTGCGGGTTCGAATCCCGCAAGGGGCAAATGTTTGTGTGATGCGCACGAGCATTTGTACTTTAGTCATGGATGTTTATAAAAGTATTTAAGTATGTTTATCCGTTATCTAGTCGCCATAGTACAAACTTTGCTTAGTTTGGGGCTAGACAATTGGTGTGATTGTGGTAACTATTTATTTATTTATTATTCAGCCAAAGGACGTCCACTGCTGAACACAGGCCTCCCCCAGTGACTTCCAGATTGTCCGGTTGGAAGTGGCCTGCATCCAGCGGCTTCCTGCAACCTTTACCAGGTCGTCTGTCCACCTTGTGGGTGGACGTCCAACGTTACGCTGTTAGTTATATTTAACTTTAACTACAAATATCGTCCTTCAAATAATATTAAAATCACTACCACAGCACTGAATTCAAGCTGGAAAGAAGAGTTAATCAACGAACCTTCTACTAAAGAGGAATGAATAAGGGCAATACAGAAAATACGGACGGCATATTTACGAAATATACTCGTACTTCTACACAGAGGTCATGGTCATGAAGTGACTACTCGATCTAGTATCAAGTATATATTAGGGTACCAAGTTATAATTGTAATTAAGTCTTGGTTGCATAAACAATTATAAATATTGCTAAATTAAAAATGATTGATTGGATGACACGGTAAAAGACGTACTAACATTTATCTACAAAAAAAATTTTCAAAATGTTTCTATTCAACAAGCAATATATACTTCCTTGCAGAGCTCAGTCATAATATTGCTCAAATCGGTCAGTAAAGACAGTTGCATTTACTGGCAATGGCTTCAGCTGAATGGATTGCAAAATTGCAACCAGTAGAAATCTTTTATTCAAACTAAAAAAATACTGTAATAATTCATTACCATTATTTAGATCTCGCACCACCCATACATCTCGACGAGATTAATTTTTCCAATATGTTTTTAAGTATCAACCTAAAGTAACAACTTCTTTACTTGAACTTCGGAAATAAGCGGCCAGACGCTCAAGTCTAATTTATCAGGATTTCGAGTGTAACTCGTTCCGCCAGTTGTCTTCTAATCTTTTTTTTTGTTGTAGAATCTATCTATATAAGTTGCTTTAAAAATATCTGCCACGGCTGAAATGGGTGAAAATATTCCTTATATAGATTACGATAGTAAAGAAATTTTATGTCTAGAACATCATTAAATGTTTTTATTAAAAATAGTATCAATTAATGACTAGGCTTTATTTAGTCTCAAACCGTCCACACTCATCTAACCAGCCCGCTTGTACTACGTCTCACGCGCTGCGGTTACGAATTCGTTCATGTTACCGCCAAAATGCTAACGTTGCTGTCTTTTACTGTCTTTTCTCAAACAATTATAACCAATCCGTGGCACGTAATTCCTTCACTATCGTAATCTACATAAGCAATAATTTCACCCATTTCAGCCGTGGCAGATATTTTTAAAGCACCTTATTATAAAATTTGATAAAAAAAAAAAACGACTTCAAAACACTAAAATGCTAAAAATAATCCTAACACTTAAGTACCTAATCAGTTAATTTTGGAGTCGGTGCCAGCCGATGAGAGATTCAATGTTTTTGTTTGCACCGACTCCAAAATTAAGTGATTAGGTACTTTAGTGTTAGGATTATTTTTAGCATTTTAGTGTTTTGAAGTCGGTATTTTTTTTTTTATAAAATTTACTTATTTCATCTATTTTAGTGATAAATCCTAATCTAACTGCTGAACACCGATTTCATCCCCTATTTTCTTACCCTTAGGGGTGATTTTTATTTTGCAAACTTTTATCATAGCATCTTTGAAGTATAAGCTATTCAATAAAACAAAAATCATCAAAATTGGCTCATATTTGTCGAAGATAGGTAACAAGAACCACAACCAAAATATCTGGGTATATATTTGTTGATTTTCTCAAAAAGTTCTACATCAATTTCGATAAAATTTATATCAGACCACCTCTGAAGTATGATCTACCAAACAAAAAAAGAATCATTAAAATCGATTCATAATTGGCGGAGTAATCGCGTAACAAACATACAAAAAAAAAAAAAAAAAACACAGTCGAATTGAGAACCTCCTCCTTTTTTGAAGTCGGTTGAAAACAATCTCTATTTCCCTCGGTCATCGCATCACGCGTGAACGGGTGGAACAATTTCGCTAATTCTTTTTTTGTTGTGTTAGTTATTGTCAGGAGAAGGTTCTTTTGAAAGAAAAAATATCTAATATAAGTAACTAGCTGTTGCCCGCGACTTCGTTCGCGTGGTGTTCAGTTTATTCATAAAGGATTTTCTGCGAAACTTTCTTAATTTCTTCGTTCAAAAGAACCTTCTCCTGACAGTAAATAACACAACAAAACAAGAATAAGCGAAATTGTTCTACCCGTTCACGCGTGATGCGATGACCAAGGGATGACACTCTGAAGAACACGTCTATTACTGCCGATAACCTATGAATGAGAAGACGTGTTTTGAGTTGAAATTGGCAGGGAAAATGTGACCACTTTGGCTTATTTATTTTTTCTTCAAGCCTATTTATTAGCGCTAAGGAATGGAGGGGGGGGGCACTCTTGCGAGTAGCGGACAAGGTTTACTCCGGGGTTGGGGTTGACCTAATCTCACTAAGGACTTTGGCAGAGACTAGTAGGTTGCTATTGGTGCATAGTTAGTTTAAGGAGTTATCTCACATGCATTAATGCAACCAAAGGCGTTATTAGAAGCAGTAGTATAAGCTGATTCGATAATATAATTGTTTTGTAGTTTATTAACATTATGAAAAACTGCAAGAAATAACGAATAAAACACTTAATCTATTAACTCTGCTTGCCCCAAAGATTGGCTGGACAAGAAGGCCTTATGGTAATGAAAAACTATCAGTACATTTTTCTTGATTTAAAAAATATATATCTTTTTTATTTTTAACTGAGTTAGCGTTTGACTTTAATCTTATCTGATAGTAAATCATTTAATCCTGCTAAACAGTAATGGCACTTAAAAGTTTAAGCTTCAAAAAGTTAAGATCGTTAAGTTTGGTTATTTTATTACAATATAAATAGGATCAGTAGGCCTCAACCAAAATTGGTCTTTACAAAACACACACTTACCGTTTCAATCAAGCAATCTCAGATGGTCGCGAAAAATGTTGACAGTTTTTCTGGGTGTAAGAAATCCAATCTATAATCCACTCCGCAGTTAGCTTTTTTCTCTACATCAACGATACTCAATGTGTGGTCCTCGGGACCTTGGGACTCTGCAAGACCTTTGCGAGTTCCTCCGATAGTTTAAATAATCGTCTTACTAGTAATCGAAAATTAGGCAAAACTGAACCTGACATGCGCCTGTAACTCTCTCTATCAAGCCTGACTAGAGTTGTAAAGTGTCCGTCACGTTATAAATGTCTGACCAATATGACCGAGCAAATTAGACATTTTCTCAATGTGACGGACATTTTGGACAATTATTGTCACTAACGTCACATTCAATTCTATTGAAAAACTATGCAAAAAAGTCATTTGGTCACAAATAAGTGCATTATTATAAGAGAGACGAGCTTTAGTAGTGATGATCTATAAAGAAATAAAATTTCTAAAATCTTTCTGCACGAACAAGCTAAAAAGTGTCGTATCGTTACCGCGAGTTTTTTTTAGTTCGATCCAGATCCAATTACATGTTTTACTGTATGTTTTTACTGTCAAATACTTAACATTTAAGACTTACTTTAGTTGAATTCTTCTTTTTTTAAATTTATACTAAAGAAAAATAAGTGACCATCGTGACAATAAATGTCCAAATGTCCAATGTGACTAAGCTTTTATCATAAATGACGGACGCTTATAGCATATGACCGTCAATTTGCAACTCTAAGCCTGACATTAAAATACCGTTAAAATTACAGTAAAATACCGATTTTGAAATAATGGAATGAATGAATTTTTAGAAAAAAATATAAGTACAAAAAGCTAAGATTTCCTTATTTTTGGAACTCGGGACTCCGAAATAAGTGTTTAGAAAGGGTTCTGTCGCCAATAAAATTTGAGAATCGCTGCTCCTAGCGCTTCCTGCCGCTTTTTCTCGTTCCTGGTCAGTCGCGTTTCGTTGACCATGGTCAGTCATGGCCTTACCAAACCTGGTGAATACTATGGTTCGTAATGGTATTTTTGATTTGGGAGTAAGGCGACAGCGTAGCCGGCTCGCCACGAATAGCACCGTGGAACCTTTCCGTATGTATTTGCGATTTTTTGTAGGTTTCCAGTTTTTTTTGCACTTTTTTTAAACTTTGACGATCTAGGACAGAAACAAGATTATTGAGATGCATGCTTGATTTTTTTTCCAAATTTCTTCCGATTCTTATACTTACTAAATAATAAGTGAAGTAAGCTTTACAGTAGTTAAAAAAATAAAGTGAGTTAATCTGATACTATTGCAATAAAAAAATAAGTCCTTGTATTTTATAATACGTTTTTTTTTGGTGCCTCCAAAAAAAAAAAACGTGTGGGGATGACCGTAAAGAATACACTTCCCCACTGCCAACAGAAGGCGTGTCGTAAGAGGCAACTAATTCCTCTAGCACGAGACGGGCAGCAGCATCTGCGTACGAAATGTTATAAAAAAACTGAGATCGCCAAGCCGCCGCTGCCAAGCGTGGCGAGTATTGGCAATCCCCCCCGATGAAAGTCATTTGGGGAGGCCTGTGTTCAGCAGTGGACGTCTTATGGTTGATATGGTAAAAAAAATAATTGACATTTATTTATTTATTTATTTAGGACAACCAACAAAACACGCACTTAATACATGATTTGCACATATAAGGTTAAAGGTTACATTGCAAAGTGATGTCTTAATTATAGGCTTCCACGGCAAGCAATATAAACAAGTTAACTTAATATTAGCTTAAACAGAAAGTCAAATTTACCTCAACTGCATCAGCCCTGCGATAATTGACATTTATCTAGAGGTCGAAATCAATTCACTGATGCAGAACTTTGAGTGATACAAATTACCTACTTTGTTTTTATGAAGTTGTTAGTTTTAATTAAAATTTATTATATTTTATTAAGATTTAAGGTTTAAGAAGAAGTAATATTTTGCAGGCGGCCTCCTAAACTCGAACCAATTTTAAAAAGTTAGTTTTCCGAATTAAAATGAACGACACAAGCGATGGGCACTGACGTCACGGTGGCGCTATTGATATATTTTCTACTGTGACACTGAAAGGAGTGACGTAAAAGAAAATTGGTCATTACGAGCTATTTATAAAACGGTTTGGACGCTACGAAATTACCTTTAATGCGCTTGTCGATAACAAAAGTAAAATGGGTTTATGTATTTTGTTTGGACAACTAGAATACTAGCTTATCTGATTGCGATGAGCGATGGGGCGTTGATTTGTTTAAAAAAAAGTATTAAAGGCTTAAGCTTTTGACTGCCACGACACTAGACACAATAGAAAATCTATTGTTTGGGGGGCACCGGTGACCACCATGGCGCTCAATGTGTTAAGTATATTACTTTCCAATATGTGCAAAAATATAACACCTACCTACCCACCTTCTTATAAGTTGGTGGTAGTCTTGGTTTTGTTTGTATTTAGCCACTGGAACGTCAGACTACACTTTAATACACTAATTTGGTATTTTTTGTATTGACCTAGCTCGTATAATTTTCTTTTGACATACGTTTTTATCGGAGGATTTCTGACGCGAGTACGAACACCTACACCTGGACGTTTCTGCGCGTTGACAGTTCCGCGGCTAGACGTTCCAGTGGCTAGAGTTATAAGTATTTATATATTTATTTATATTTATATGGCTAAAGCCGAGTTAACCGAGTGATTGATATTGTATGTTTTCTAGTTTAATTTTAAATGCTGTTTTTAACGCCTATTATTAGTATACGTATTAGAATTTAGCTTAAATTTAGCTTAAAATTACAAAAATACTAAGTATTTTCATAAGAATATGTTATGTATTATACATGGTGTCAGTGTTAATGAATAAATAAATAAACAAGAAAAATACACCAATGTTAATATACAGGGTGTAACGAAAAGGTGAAATAAAACTTTAAGAGGTTATTCTACGGCTAAATTAAATCAACTTTTTCTATGGGACCAACATCGAAATCGCAAAAAAAAAACACTTTCCTATACTAAAACGCGACCAGCTGGCATCAGTTTGTATGGAAACGTCAATTTTTTTTTGAGATTTTGATGTTGGTCCTATAGAAAAAGTTGATGTAATTTAGCCGTAGAATAACCCCTTAAAGTTTTATTTCACCTTTTCGTTACACCCTGTATAACAATAACATTCTTAAGTTACAAGGTACCAGCCAATGATTTTTGGCTAAGGCGTCTCCTAGCACACACAAACGCAAATTTAGAAAATTTAGTTTTTTAATTAATCTGACACCGGGAATTGCCAATCGGGCCGTCGAAATTAAAGATTTTATCTACAATTTAAATAATAAATAAATAAATATTAGACAACATCACATACATTGCTTTGATCCTGTGGTAAGTAGTCAAAGCACTTGTGTTACAGAAATCAGAAACAACGACGGTACCACAACACCCAGACCCGAGGCAATATAGAAAAGTTTTTTTTCTACATTGCTCCGACCGGGAATCGAGCCCGGAACCTCAGAGATAGCGACACCAAGTCCGGTATGCTCGCCTCTCGGCTACGGAGGTCGTCAAATTAATTTATTAATCATGAAACCTTATAGTTTTTTTTGTTACCTATTACATTTAATAAACTTGTATTTCTCAAAAAGTATTGTTACCAAAGGAGACGGGGATTTCTGGGCCCTTGATGTAAGTTGTTGAAGTATGATTTAAAAAAATGGTCATATTTTTCCATCCTAATATACAAAAAATCTGCCCATTTTTCTTCCTGGAAACTAAGCATTAAGAAAAACAAGATTTTTATGCAGTCACTACAAAATCGATTAAAATGATATCGATTTATGTGAATAAGATTACACATTTGATAAAAAAGAAATACTCTTGGTCTATACTAGGCAATTAACGCAAACAAAATAATAATTTGCATTAAAATAAATATATTAAGCTATTTTCGCTGATAAAAACGTATAAATAAAAAAAAAATTAAAAAAAATTTCGTTTTCGATTACCTAAATAAAAACGATACTGTATATTTATTCTGCGCACTGATACTGACAGCTGGCTTGTCAAATAAATAAATAATCTTTGGATCACACTACGTTTTGTATTTTACGTTTCTGCGTGTGCGTTTTGTTAATTGTTTATATTATCTTTTTGTTTTTTCATCGACCACGGCTTTGATTTACTAATTCTGACCCTACCTAACTTGAACGACCCTGCAATGCTTTAATCTGGACATGGAAAATCTTGCTTATACGTCTGACTTAGATTTTTTACTTTGGATTTTACTACCGGCATGGACTGGATACAGAAGATATCTGTGTAAACTGTGTAACAGCGACTAGGTCACTGTATGCACTAGGCAGACGACCCCTAAATGATGGAACTACTTTGCATGTATTTCAACAATGGCTTTGCACCTCAGTCTGTAAGTATACCTTATCTAACCAGTTGTTGTCGTCTAGTTTGTGGCCTAAATGTAAATAACTGTATAGGTAAAAATATCTTTTATTTAAACTTTATTGCACAAAATAAAATCGTACAAAAGATGGACTTAATGCCATGTGGCATTCTCTACCAGTCGTCTTTTGTATTTCAAAAATCAGCTATTTATTACACAACGTTACTTTTACTAAACCCTTAATTAATCGGCTCTGAGATTGACAAAAACTGCAGAATAGTCAAGAATTGCCAAGTATTAATCTATTTATTTACACCATTTTCATCTTAATATATCAAAGGCCCAAATTTGTATGGAAACGTTTCCATCTCCTTTTGCTGAAACAGTCGATATTAAAAAAGTCACTCTCTCTAATTGTATACTGACTTCACTGACTAGAGATATGTCGTTTCTGAGAACATTCCCCATTATAAAAAAGCGGCCAAGTGCGAGTCGGACTCGCCCATGAAGAGTTCCGTAGCAGCAAGTAACATAGTATAAAAGTTCTTGTAGTTCGTTGTAACTTTGATCGATGTTTTAATAGTGTAAATTGCGGTTTACGATTTATGACGTATTAAAAAAAACTACTTACTTAGATCTCATTCAAACCATTTTCGGTTTAATTTTGCATAGTAATGTACATCATATATTTTTTTTAGTTTTATCTTTCTCTTATTTTAGAAGTCACACACATTTAACCACTTTGGAAGTGTATAAAAAAGTTTATAAAAAAATTATATTAAAAAACCTCAATATCATTTTTGAAGACCTATCCATAGATACCCCGCACGTAAGGGTTTGATGAAAAAAAAATTGAGTTTCAGTTCTAGGTATTAACCCCAAAATTTATTGTTTTTTTTTTCTATTTATGTGTGAAAATCTTAACGCAGTTCACAGAACATAGTATAGTTCTTATAGTTTCGTAAAAAAGTGGCTGTGACATACGGACGGACAAACAGACAGACATGACGAATCCATAAGGGTTACGTTTTTTCCTATTTGGCTATTTGGCTACGGAACCTAAAAAATGCGGGGAACATTTCCCAGGATCGGCACATCACTAATACTGACGATGACGGGACGTCCCCTATGTTGCAGTGGGTAATGTTTCGACTTGAGCGCAGGAGGTCCCGTGTTCTAGGTACTCCTGGCCTGGATTTAGTACCGTTCGACAGCAAATTGTCGACCGATAAACGACGTGAAACTTTGTGATTTAGCATAAGCCCCACGTGATCAATTCGTTGTCGAAGGGTTCTGAATTGGGCAGCTGGTCAGGCTTACATGCAAAATCGAGTTTTCTAAATGTCTCGGTCTCGCAAAAAAAACATGATACATCGCAACACAAATATTTTTTAATCTCACTAAAGACAATGCCTACTACCTACCTTACCTACGCTACCTACCTTATGCATAACCTCGTGTTATCCAAAAAATAAAACACCTCTAAAAATAAATCAAAAACACCGCAATTCGATTTCAATCAGAAGGAGCACAGAGTTGCGAGATAATCTTAGAAAGCTCTGAATTAAAATATTTTGCTTAGCAACGACAATCGAGGACCCTTTGTGTAACTCCTAAGGCGCTTTTCCACGAGATGGATTTATCCGATTTATAAATGCTGAAGCTATGCACTTTTTTCTGCCCCATAATAATAACATTATTGCCCCATATGGGCCAATAATGTTATGATTGACTGATTTTTGACTTTTGACTTTTTAAGCCGGGTAGTCATCTGACCAACTGTATGATTATTTTCTATTGAATCAACATCGACGTTTTGTCATTTTAATGTTAGTCCGTAGTAAATGACGGCCAAAAGGAAATTATTCCCATAAATATATAACAGTAGATCGATCATTTAGTGTTTTATCTCGGATTTAAATGTTTATTTATTAATTATATTTTATTGGGATCAAAAGAAACACTCCCGAAGTTAGATTACTTTAATATAGGACAAATAGATAATGCGTTATTACAATGTAAAACAAATAAGCTCCACAACTCATGTAGGAGGACGTTTTTTATTTGGATGCATTGAGATTTCTGACGCATTAAAAAATAGTGCTAGTGAACGAGGTAAGCTGGCCGACAAGATTTGTAAGGATTCCTAGCTCACTAAAGAACCCTAAAAGTTATAACCTCACTCTGGCTTAGCTGCCAGACGCCGCAAAATACGCACGCACAGCAAGATACGTGATTTTAATACAGAAATCTTCATTTGAAACCGATTCAGATAAAAAATACATTTCAAATACATGACTATATTTATTTTGACGCGGCCGGTAACTTTGTTTGTCTGAGGTAATTTTATTTCCTGTTTTCCCGTTCCTATTTTTTTGGGTAAGCTGACGTTCATGCTCGGGGTCACCAGTTTGGAGGGGTGCGAGGAACAAGGTGTAAAGTTTCTCATCCCCCATTGAAAAGGGAGGATCCTCCGACCAGACGGGTGTTGTGTCTGGTGGGCTACTGCCCGACGGTTGTTGTCGGGTTCAATCTTGTTCAATCGCTCTGATAACTTTAATATCGCGATGTAGGATACGTCAGTTTTAGTTCGTATGTGGCGAGATAGATGTCACTACAAATCATTCCCTAGTGTTCGCACAACTACTCTCAAAAGTTTTAGGCAATCACATTCAGAAACGCACACAGAACAACCGTTCCTTACATTTACAGGATGTAACGTAGCTCAAGGCAAAACTTGTAACCACATAATATAAATTATTCTTATAGGTACATCATAGTAAACAACTTCTATTCTATGACTTTTGCAAATGTGCAGGAAAAATTTACCGACTTCCCATACAAAATTACCAAACAGTCGATTTAATTTGTATCCAAAAGACAAAAATATGCATTTTTTTCAATTGTCATAGAACAAAAGATGTTTACTATGTTGAATAGAATATGTTGTGGTTACAAGATTATCCTTGATTTAAGGGACACCCTGTATATTTTTTACTAGATTTATTATTTGCTAAAAAACATGTATAAAGTTGTTACATAAGTCATGACAGAAAGTGCACATGTTTTGCTACACAAGAATAGCATGCAAATTTATATATTTTATAAAATAAAATTATGTCAAATTGCAACAGAATTATTATTATTATTAGTATCATTTGAAATATCAAAATTAAAAAGCATATCAAAAGAAAAGATAATACATAATATGTCACTTAAAACATAAATAATACCTAACATCATAAAAGCTTTTGTCAGTGAGCCATCTATAAAATCTACACATAAATGAATTAAGACTTAGCGTTTTAATTTAATTGTTATAAACGCAGACATTTTAAATCTATACAAGAGACAAACAACATAACAGTTTTAACACAATATCAAACAGACGCCCAGTGACTTGGTTATCCTTAGGCTCATTTTTGACGTTTCCTGTATATTTTCTCCGTCTTTCCCAGCATATGCACAATTACACACTAAACACATCTAAAATTAGTAATGAAATTGACTTATTTTATTATTAACTTCTCTCTAAAGTGTCCTTCTGCCGCGATATGTAGTCCCACAGTGGTGGTCGGGCCAAATTATATTTTTGGGACATGTATAAGTGCCCATAAGACGGATGTTTAAAGCTCAGAGGGTCAATTCCCGTAATTTGACAATAGTCGCAATCCGGTGTCGATCCGCTCCCAGTAACATTACGATCCCAAACGGTATTCTCGTAAACCCAAAAAATGCAATTATAGTTCGTAATGCGACTGAAAATAGAAGAAACCAAAATTAGATATTTTTTTTCTCTGTTTTTAGTCTTATTGGGATAGTTTTAATAATTTTACGTGAAATTGAAAATTTACGAGAATACCGTTTGTGATAGTAATGTTACTGGGACCGGATCGACACCGGATTGCGACAATTGTCAAATTACGGGAATTGGGCCTCTGGATTTGAACAAATGGTTGTCATTTCAGAGTCAAAGTGGAGTCCACTATTGTGTCATCTCAGGTTGTTAATTGGATGACAACACAGCCTCTCTCTCCCTCCTGGAAATCCAATCTAAGTGTAGGTATTTATAGGGCCATCTTTAGCGGTGTTGTTTTAAAAGCCAGTGCATTAAAAAGCAAACAACTTTGCTTTGCAATCAAAAAGCAATTACATTGCTTTCATGTATTTTTACAAATATTGGGACATGAAAGAAAATAGCACGAGTGCCTACTTCAAGCACTTAGTTTTAGTTTTGAAATTCCTTTTTATTTATCTTGTGAGTTAAATTCTTTTAGCGAAATTAATGTCGTGACTTGTAAAACCAAAATGGCGGCCGAATGAGACCCCGTAACAACAAATTTTTCACCGCGTCTCGATTCCGTGGGCTGAAAACCGTAAGTTATATAGATTGGGAAGTAGTAATTTTATAATATTAGAATCTAAAATCGTCTGTACTTCATAAATATTAGAAGCGTCCAAGAAATAATTTAAAATCACACATAGCTGTCATTCTAGGTAGCTTCCAACTTAAATAACCTGATTTATTGATCGATTTCCATGGAATACACCACCCGGCATTCGTAAAACAATATGGTGATCATACATAGTCGATGTTACGTACTTCGATGGTTGAAAGCTGGCCAAGTGCGAGACGGACTCCAGGACAAAGGGTCCCGTATTTTATTACCTAACCACCTAGCGTATTTTTCTGTTCCCAATCGGGGTACTCTAGACTATGATCTTATTTATCGGATCATTGGCCGGTTGGAAGCCTGATCCTATTATAAGTAAGTAAAATTTGTAATTTAGAATATGTATTTCAAATGTTTTTGTTTGAAAATCATTGAAATTTGTAATAAGTAGTATTTTACATTTCACTAGATTACTTATTTTGAAATATTTTAATTTCATATCTAACAATTTGTAAGCAGTGACGGTAAATGTGTTTGTAATTTCACTTCATGTTCATGTTCAAGGTTACAACCTTATTAAAATTAAAATAAATAGCCTTTATTGCTGTAATTTTCTTACAATTACTGAATAAATGAATAAACACAACTAAACTACTTAATGTTATTTAATTTTACATGTTCACAAACAAAACAATAAATTATGAAATTATATTGTTTTAGTTTGACGGTACATACAGAGTTACATTGCAAAGGGGTGCCAGTTCTCTAGGAGTTTAAAAAAAAAATCCTATCTGCTGTTAAACATCGTACGCTTCGATAAGTTACTCATTCATGAAAAAATTGCACCGTATGTGCACTGCGTAAGGTCCTTGTTGGCTCGCCGTACCTACGCCTCTGATGAATGACCGCGCGGCTTTCGTAGTCTACATTGACTTTATTTTCGGTTATTTCAAAGTAAATTTTTTTCGTAACCTACGATTATTAAAAATAATAACGATTTAGACGCTTTTTTATATTGTTCCTTAGATCTTTTTTTTTAAATTTGGCACCCCTTTGCAATGTAACCCTGAATAGTCAACACAACATTATTCACAACACAAAAAGTTACAGCACAAAAAAACGGGGAAGCACAGGCCAAGCTCATCTCAGATGGCGCCAGCGTGTTTGGTCTTGACAACCGTCGTCAATTAATGTCCACGAAGATGTCAAAGATTTTTTTCTTCTGTGCTTGCCAGTAACATACTTCTAGTAGTATGATGCAAGTTTGACACACGCTTGACAACTTATCTTATCCTTTATCGTAGTGATTATTTGATTAGTGGCAACAGTGACAGAACCATTGATCAAATAATCACACGGGCAAGACCAAACACAATGCGACACCTGTCGGGAAAAATATGCAGTGTAGAAGTTTTTTTTTTCTCTGGGACATTTTGGAAAAGAGGTATGTTAGAAAGATACATTCTGGGTAAAAGACACATTGAAACAAAATGACATTTCAGGAAAGGGCAATTGAACCTAAACGATGTTAAATTCAAACAGTTATTTATTTAAAAGCCTCCACTTGAATCATGGCGAAACTCCCGCAACGACAATAAAACGGATAGAATCCGGAGTTAGTGTACATAAACAAAAAGGGCGATAATTTCCGGGCAACAGCACAAACGTGAAATAAATTCTAACCCAGAACTCAGACAAATCACACTAGTCACAACTTTGAGAACAAACTTTGCGTCGAGATATTAAAAGAAAAAGTTTTGCACTTTGAACAGCAAATTATTTGGGAGATTTAAACTCCAAATTAAATTTAAACGGGTACTTATTTGATATCTCTATTTTATTTAAGTTCCGAACAGCCCCGATTGATCCTTCGTTTTAGATTCGGCACAATATATTAGGTTTATTTTGCATGAAAAAAGCATGCATCAGAGGTGAAACAAAAAAACTGAGGCCCAGTTACCGTAATTTGACAATAGTCGCAATCCGGTGTCGATCCGCTTCCAGTAACATCACGATCACAAACGGTATTCTCCTAAACCCAAAAAAATCAATTATAGTTCGTAATGCTACTGAAAATGGAAGAAACCAAAATAAGTTTTTTTTTGCTCTACTTTCAGTTGTATTGTGATAGTTTTGGTAATTACGTCAAATTAAAAATTTACCAGAATACTTTTGTGATCGTAATGTTACTAGGAGTGTATCGACACCGGATTGCGACTATTGTCTACTTACGGGAATTGAACCTCAGGTATTTCCCCTAAGGTTAATATGTGCTTCATGGCACATTAAATGACCATCCCTGTAAATATATTTGCTTGAAAAACAGCAATTTGAAATCTGTATACATATTAAGTCAGTTAAGTAAGATAGGCAACTGCCCTGAGAGAAACTAAAAACCGGACAAGATGGCGGGATATTGTGAAAAAATCTGCGAATCTTACAGGGACACGCGCGACCTTCAGAAATGAAGAAAACGATTGAGAAGAAGAGATAAAATTACTTTTCTGTTTTAATTCAATGAGTTTTTTAATGAAATAGGAAACTGCATATTGTGATAAATGTTAGTTAATTCATCATCATCATTTCAGCCATAGGACGTCCACAACTGAACATAGGCCTTCTCATTGACTTGCAGATTGGCCGTTGGAAGCGGCCTGCATCCAGCGTCTTCCTGCGACCTTTACCAGGTCGTCTGTCCACCTTGTGGGTGGACATCCTACGCTTAGTTTAAGCTACTGGTTAGCTGGTTGCTATTACAAAACTCAATCTATAATAGCATCTAGATACGCCTAATGGACATTTTAACCCGTTAACATCCAAGCGGTCTCATGAGCATAACAATAGAATTTCTAGTGTCTCGTTTACGTATTCTTGATCAGTTAAACGGAGTTTTAAAACGTCAGGTTACGTTTTTTATCGACTGTGCACTGAGCAGTTGGCTCGTTCCATATTATTGAAGGAAGGCTTTGAAGAATGAAGGACAAAAAGGGTCGAAAGTGACAAAGGACACTCACAGCGTAAATCCGTCACAATTTTACGCGGAGTATCCGAACTATTTCGTTGGAAATCTAACAACGCCTAACGTTTGCAGGCTTTTTTTTGCTACAAAAAGTTCGAAACCGTTTTTGCACCAGGGGATCAATTTTCATGTCACAGTATGCGTGGTAATGGCATTATAATGGTTGGTTTTATTTACGTTTTAGCATCAATGGTGTTTGGTATTCGATTATGGTTTCATAAAAAGTTGTTTTGTTTGCAGTAGAATCAATTTAGACCCCCTAGAAGGAATTTGACTAATACATTAAGATACTTATACATATAATTTCTTTCACAATACAAAAAAGAAAAAAAGTAACAGGAAAACATTGACTTATATATTACTTCGTAAGGACAGGGCGGACCGCACGTCAGGCTGTTGCCTATAACCGGGCCCTACTCTGGGGCCTGGATGTTCTTTTAAGAATTGTGTCAATTACGACAGAAAATTTATCAAAAATAATTCTAATATTACATTTCACCGGTTAATCGTAAATTTGATAATTATTTACATTACTTTAATATTTTTTTAACGTTCTTGTGAATTATACGAAGCGACGCCATATTTACCGTACGTCTGTCCGATACAACTTTGTAGCGGCGTGCATTAGTTCTACACTGTGAGCACTATCATAGTTTTAGGTGATGTCATACAAATATTATGTTTTATGATGATAAAATATCTGAAGTTTCGATTTATCTAAATCAATCTAACGTGTGTTTTAACGTAGTAAGTGTAAAGTACATAGAAATAACTACGTTTTTAACTGTTGATTTTCTACTGATCCTTGGCAAAATGAATCATGGCGTAGTATTTTTATTTAAGCAAGATAAAGTTATACATATTTACTATGATAACTCTTTAATATTATGTTAAATAAAATAAGAAAAGTTTTTTTATTGAGTTCCTCTTTAATTATAAGCCGCTCTGACAAGGTTACATCTGTGATGCGGTTTAACAGATAACATTAGAGTCTAATAGATGGCGTTAGTGTGTCATGTATGGCGAAAGTGTAATGTTAATTGTTCTGTCAGCCGTATCTTTACTTTTTAAATCAATGCAGGAAAATTTAAAATTCTTGTGATGGCACCGGTTGCCTGTAAGCACCTGTCAAGTATTTACTGTCACCTATTGGCTTTATGGCGCCTTGCTAAGGCGATTTTTTTAACAGGTTCTGGCAGCAACCGGCATTTTAGCAACAATGTTAAAAATAACGCAATTCCGGCGGTCTTATCGATAGAAGCGATCTTTTTCAGAGAACCATCAGGTAAATTGAGAGGGAGAGGCGGCGTAATTACATTATTACCCCGTAAATACAGGTTAAAAAGATCTTATCCTGTTGCCGTCCGAGACGATTATCGTCTCTGCCTGTTGCCATGGAAACATAACCAATGAATTCTTGAAACTTGATCTGCGAATTGATGAGCCAAAGTTAGACGTTAATTTTCCGCCGATCAAAAAACATAATTTTGCCGACAAGATAATTAAAACAGATTGAAGTTTATTCAATATAGAATATGCATCTACATATTATATATATAAAACTTCCACTGGAATAATTCTGTCTATTGTTCAAAACCTCATCAAAATCCGTAGCGTAGCTTAAAAGATCTAAGCGTAAGATAGACGGAAGAAGTGACTTTGTTTTGTACGATATAGCACTCGAAATTATTATACATTAAGACGACCTCCGTAGCCGAGAGGCAAGCATACCGGACTTTGACTTAGTGTCGCTATCTCTGAGGTCCCGGGTTCTATTCCTGGTCGGTGAATGTTGGAAAATAACTTTCCAATACTGTCTCGAGTCGGGGTGTTCTGGTACCGTCATTGTTTCTGATTTCTGCAATACAAGTGCTTATACGCTACTTATCATAGGACGCTGGATGCAGGCCGCTTCCAACCGGCCAATCTGGAAGTCAATGGGGGAGGCCTTTGTTCAGCAGTGGACGTCCTATGGCTGAAATGATGATGATGGTGAAAAATTATATTTTAATAAAATGGAAATAAGTTAATTGTGTTGTAATACGTAAAACAATATTATATGCCTTTCTGTAGAAAAGAATATTGCAAAAATATTGTAAAAAGATTGCTTTGCAACAAAGAGTATTTATCTAATATTTTCTGGCTCTTTCATTACTAACTTAAACCTTAAATGATAATTAAAATATATTCTAAGGAAAAAATATATAAGAAATTGTATGGAACTAGATTAAATGTATCGAATATATTATAGATAGCCATTTTTATGTCATACGTGTAATAATGACGATGTTTACAATGATAATTTAGGTACCGACCTCTTTTTAGTTAAAATCGTTTTTATATGTAACATTTACAACGTTTTTTAAGGTAGATCTACTTAATAAATTGCGAAATGAAACTAGATAAAATTTAAATGAAACTTCAATATAAGAGCATATTCATATCTCAAAAGCGATGTGTTCGTGCCATATGCAACGTTCCTCCTCTAACCTCATGCAAGCAACTATTTCCCGATCTGAATCTCCTATCTCTTCCATCAATGTATATTCTGGAATGTTGTGTCTTTGTAAAAACTTATCCGTCTTTATTTGTGCATCAAGATGATTATGCAACTAAATCAATCAGACATCGGGGAAGGCTATTGTTGCCCAAGATACGAACTACTTTATATAAAAGAAACTGTTATCCAAGCTGTATAAAAATATATAATAAACTGCCGCATTCATTGACTGAACTACCATTAAATTTATTTAAAAATAAACTATTTAACTGGCTCAAGATAAAATGTTTCTACTCAGTTAATGAATATCTAGATTGTAAAGTTGACATTACCTAATAATTAATAACTAACATAACTGACGTTTTTTCAAAAGGTATGTATGCGTGTATAAATTTGATTAATAACTTAAATTGTTTGGAGGCGACTTATCTCTGACTTGTTTGTTGTTTGTTGATATATTTGTATGCTATTGACTATGGCTGAATAAGTGAAACCTATATATGTTTGTAACCTTATGATGTACCCTATTCAAAACAAATAAATTATTCTTGATTCTTGATTCTTGATTCTTGAAGAAAAGAAGAAACATTATAAAATAAAAAACATTATAATACGTTTCAAACTTTCTAATGAAAAAGGTAAAAAATGAGATCTCATTTCCAGATAGCAGAAATCTTTGCCCGTTCGAGTTTTATTTATCTTAAATACTGAATAACAATACATTTCTAATTGTTCACGTAAAACAGCGATTCCTATTAACTTGACAGATAATTATTATCAACATTTAACAGCTTATTCGCTTATTTAAAAAATCTTACGGCTTCCATTTGACACATTTTAAAAATCTTCCAGAAAATGAAGCTTACGATCCTTAAGGACGAACGTTTTCCTTACTTTTCACTTCTCATGTCACTTTGGTAATTCCAACACTTAAATTCCTTAAAATCTAATTTCAACTTTATTTCGCTGTAATAAAAAGCATTTTACTTACCTGTGCATATCCTGAGGACTGTTATGACACACAACCACTCACTGCCACAGTTAAGGGAAAACTGACGCCTGTTGGTCGGGGTAGGAGGACCTACATAGAGCTGCCAAGCCGATACGTAGATTCAATTAAAAGCCGGATACATAGTAATTGCAGCTTTTAGCCTGATTTGGGTAGTTAACCGGCAAAATTGATGTAACAGGTTCAGGAAAAGTTTGGATTGAAAAAGTTTTGGGGTTCTTTTTTCAACCGACTTCAAAAAAGGAGGTGATTCTCAATTCGACTGTATGTTTTTTTTTGTATGTATGTTACGCGATTACTCCGCCAATTATGAATAGATTTTAATGATTCTTTTTTTGTTTGGTAGATCATACTTCAGAGGTAGTCCCATATAATTTTTATCGAAATTGATTTAGAACTTTTTGAGAAAATCAACAAATATATACCCAGATAATATTTTGGTTGTGCTTCTTGTTACCTATCTTCGACAAATGTAAGCCGATTTTGATGATTTTTGTTTTATTGAATAGCTTATACTTCAAAGATGCTATGATAAAAGTTTGCAAAATAAAAATCACCCCTAAGGATAGGAAAATAGGGGATGAAATTGGTGTTCAGCAGTTAGATTAGGATTTATGACTAATAAGTAAATTTTATTTTAAAAAATAAAACCGACTTCAAAACACTAAAATGCTAAAAATAATCCTAACACTTAAGTACCTAATCAGTTACTTTTGGAGTCAGTGCAAACAAAAACATTGAATCTCTCATCGGCTGGCAAAAAAATTAAATGGTATTATTTTTCCTATTAAAATTGTAACTAAGATTAACACATCGGTTTAGACTTAGCAGAAGAAATAAGCACAGTTTATTTTCAAGTTTATTTATTTTGAGTGGGAAAAATATTTGTAGTTACCTACAAAACCTTGATATATTTGTTTTATATCTTCATGTCATCCATACTGAAGATTATTTCGTACAGATTTTAAAAGACAAGAAAAATTTACAGTTTTTCGAAATTATAGACAGACATTTTAATTTTATTTATTTCTTTTATGATTTCTACATTATTGTAACTAATCATATATCAACAGATAAACGTGTTTAGATTTGGAAATCGGATAAATAAGTCTACGTCTAATTAGGTATTTGTCAAGATTGTATCGATAAAATCTATATATATATAAATTAAATGCTGTTCGTTTGTCTCGCTAAAACTCGAGAATGGCTAGACCGATTTGGCTAATTTTGATCTTGAAATATTTGTGGAAGTTCAGGGAAGGTTTAAAAGGAGAGAAAATATTTTAAAAAATGCAAGGAAAGTTGTAAAACAACTATTTTATTTTCCTATATAAACCGAATTGGCGGAACGAAGTTCGCTGGGTCAGTTAGTATATAAATAAAATTAAATATTGGACAACATCACATACATTGCTCTGATGCTACTGTGAGTAGCTGAATCACTTGTGTTACAGAATCAGAAACTACGTCGGTACAACACAAAACCGTTAAAATTGTGCATTCTTCTCTAAATATCGATTGTAACTTATTTGTATAATGTGCAATAAATGATCTAATCAAACGTAGCGATAAGGTATCACGAGTAAATGATCAATGAACTTCAGGACATTTTTTATGAAGGAAATGATTAGGTGTAACCAACATCAAAAACGCAAAAAGAAATTCGTTTTCCCATAGATAGATAGATACTCTTTATTGCACACCTCACAAAACAAACAGTACAAAGGAAAAAAAAACATTTAGAATAGTACAATTTGTGCGGTCTTATCGCTAGAATTAATCTCTTCCAGACAACCTTCAGGTAGAGGACAGTTTAAAAAAGTTAAGACGGAGGCGGTGACGAGTCTAAAAATAATAAAAGGAGAAAACATTATAATAATATGTATTTAATATAGAAAATAAACATAATAAATAATATACATTGTATACATACTTACATACAAATATATTATAAATAAATACATATAATAACCCTATTAATATGAATATGGATCTCATAACCAAAATTACCCATACAAATCGTAACAAATTAAATTAAGATTAAAATATATTGTTTGCGATTTCACTGTTGGTATTCGAGCACCAGAATCGGACCTTAAGAGGATGAGCGTTAATTAGTTCACACCTTGTATATATTTGAACTTAGTAAATAGTGATTTCTAATCACCTAAACTATCATAGAAATATGAAGCCATAGGTTTTATTTTCTCTATATAATTCTGTCTGATAGGCTTCAATTGTGAGGCACGATTTCCCGCGCGCCCCTCTCCCTCCCAGCAACAGTTGATCATAGGGTTGCTATCGTTACCCAAATTATCCTCGATTTTGGAGTTTTTCCTCCTTATTTTGACGATTTTTGGAAGGAAAGAAAAAAAGGTTTTTGTCGCAGAAAAACCTTTCACCTATCTACCGCCATGGGGGCAGCGATAGGTTATGTAGGACTCCTTTGTCAGAAAACAGTGGCTTTCGCACCTGTTTCCCGACGAGGTATCACCCACTAAAAAACCTGCAATGTACACAACGTATGTTGGTGATACATGGGCACCCGTGTTCTGAATTACTGTCCATGCATCACCTACGTACGGCATGCTATGCCTTGCCTCTGGTATTGGGCATGGGTGATCCTGTACACATGGGATCACCTCTGACTGTGCAATGTGAGCATGGGGCTCCCGCCCCGCGCTCACTGGTCCATTAGACCCCTCTAAGGAAAGGAAGGTGAGCTTGGCGTAACGACGTCTTCTCCTCCCTCTTCGACGATGGATTGAGTCAGCAAGAGGATTGACTCCCTGACTCGTTCCGCGGCCTCCTTTCGCGACATGACGTCATCACAAAAGGTTTTGACAGTTCCTAATCGGAGTACGCTTGACCATGATTCCATAAGCGGCCAGTCTAGTTGCTACATTGCCATCTGACTGTAACCCTTCACCATCATCATCAAAACACATCATTAATTTGGACCATGGCTACACATCTACTCAGGTCCGGATTAAGGGCAGGGCAACAGGGGCTCTAGCCCTAGCCTATCGCTGAACTAGTGGCATACCTAGATACGTCTGTAGTCCGTATTTTATAAGGTGTAAATTATAATTTAAACCTTTAAGAATACTATACAAGTAAATATATATTATATGTATTTATATATTGTTTTTTTTCCCAAAAGCTCTTATCCCCAAATTAAGCAAAGCTTGTACAATGGCGACTACATAACAGATAAACATAAATGGGCCATACATACTATGGGCCTCATAAGAAAGCTCAAGGTTGCACAGCGTGCTATGAAAAGGGCTATGCTCGGTGTTTCTTTGCGAGATCGACGCAGGAATGAGGAGATTCGTAAACGAACAAAAGTCGCTGACATAGCCCAACGGATAAGCAAGCTGAAGTGGCAGTGAGCGGGGCACATAGCACGTAGAACTAACGGCCGATGGGGCATAAAGGTTCTGGAATGGAGGCAACGTACCGGCAAGTGCAGCGTAGGACGTCCATCTACAAGGTGGACAGACGACCTGGTAAAGGTTGCAGGAAGCCGCTGAATGCGGGCCGCTTCCAACCGGCCAATCTGGAAGACACTGGGGGAGGCCTATGTTCAGCAGTGGACGTCCTATGGCTGAAATGATGATGATGGTACTTTTATAAACAACTATGACTTACGTACAAATGCTCATCACACAAACATTTTCCCCTTGCGGGGAAGCTTCAACCGCTGGCTTTGTAGTCCAGAGCGAGAACCACTTTACCAGACGGTCGTCAACTAAGACACAAAGTACAGGAAAAAGTAAGTACTTAGATCTTCGCAAGCTTTGCTGTATTATCGCTAGATTGCTAAAGAGAAATGCTCTCTTGCAGACAACCTTAAGGTAGAGTTAAGTCAGAATAGTAGAATAAATGTTAAGCTGTAAAAGTCGCAAAAATATGACACTTGAAAAAATACATTAAATTAAAAAAAATATTAATTTATTTAATTATTCAATAAGGTACACCATCAGCATATATTTTATTTATTTTATTTTTTACAAAATCCACAGCTCTTAAGTACATAATACATTTTCTTGGTGACAAAGCAGACAGCCAGTATTGGATTTACATTTTGTTAGATTCTTAAAGGGATATACTTATTTGAGTAAATAAGTTCTTATACATATTTTTGAAATAGAAGTGTTGAAAAGGTTTAAGTTATTCCTTCAATTCAATTCTTTATTGCATAACCATTATGTTTAGTAACAGTAGGTCCTATTTGTGTGACATATTATACATTGTCGAGCATTGCAATTACTCGTCAGTTAATGTATTTATTTTAATTTAATTTACATGGAAAAAATTCTTAGCACTTGCAACACCAGATTTTCCACAAGATAGTTCTTATTATCCGACCGATTGGAGTTGTCACTCTTTCGGTCAATATTTTCAGCCCTACAAAGACCAACCTTCGTTCGTCGTTTATGCGGGATGCTGAATTACTTTGTACAACCCGATGATATATTTTCAACTCTATGCAATGGTAATAAGGCTCATTTAATAATATCGTTTGCCATTTCATATTGAACTCTATATCAATGAGATAGGAAATCGTAGGAGGAGGACCACCCATGATTGCGTAGCTGAGTTGACACTTAGATGAGGTCATCATTTGATTACAGGAATTTGGTTTTCAGGATAATAACAGGCTTCGTAAGAAAGCTGATTAAAGAATGTTTGAAATTTATATAATTATGGTAGCTTAATTTGTTATTACTAATAAGAACGAACGTATGGCGTAGTGGACAAAACTAATCGTTGCAGGTTCGAATACTATTAGGGGCAAATGACGCTGCTTCTTCTTGGCGCTAGTCCACAATATTGTAACGAAGCAGTGGTAAGAAAAAATAATGGGAAAGAGCTTGATTCAGGCAGGCAAACATTTAAAGAAATTGATTTTTTTAAATTATTGGTTTGGTGCCAGTATTTCATTATATATATGACATGATTTATATCTCTGAACATTATTTTTTAGTAAGATGCAGCCAATTCCAACGTACCCACATAGATACGTCATAAAATTAATTCCCAACTTGAACACACTGGAGGGCGGGCCGCCATTACGTTATGAGCACCCATTACAAGTGTCCACTTGTTAATAGATTGACCGACTTAGTCGAAGAGATGGACTTCATACACTACCACCGTATATAAAAACCAGTAAATTAACTACATAATAAACGTATGAAATACGCAGTCACACAGATGCATGCATCGTTTTCTATGTCTACGCATGCATCAACAACACGCGGGCACAGTATACAGGGTTACATTGCAAACTGGTGCCAAATCTTTAGGAGTGGCTCTGAATCAGTTACTTAATCGAAAAAAACTATGCATAAAACAAAAAAAAATATTACATTTAATTATTCCTATCCGCTGTTAAGGCGCCGGGTAAGGAGAATGCACGTAAAAGAGATGTTTTTGTACGAGTTTTCTGGCGAAAATACTGGATATAGGATGTGATTTTAATATATCATGTAACTTACATGTTGAAGTTTTTCCTGATGGATCTAAATACTAGTTATTATTGCTTATAAACACTAAAAAAATATTTCAAAGTACCGCAAATATCACGAGCTTGTACACATTTATATTTTAAACAACGTTTTTGTTTAGCTTAAAAGTTGGTTTAGTTATCTTTAATATTCGTGCTTGTAGGGTGAAGTTTTTTTTTTTCAAATAGTCAACCAATTAATTAATTAAAATATATAGAATTATAAGGTTATCTGGAAGTCACCGGATTATGTTATTTTTAAGCAGTGGACGTCCTATAGCTGAAATGATGATGATGATGATAATGATGAGTATCCAGGCTTCATTATCATTCATTACTCGCAGAACTAACAACGGTTGGTGAACATTGGTTTACAAGATGCAGCGTGGGCAGGCCCCACCCAATGGACTGACAATCTGGTGAATTAAAGAAAGTTTGAACACTGTCCCTAGGACTATGTTCTCATAAAAATGTCATTTGATATTACTTTTTACGCGGCGCTAATTGTCTAATGGTGAGTGTTACTGTCTCTTTGTTAAATTTGTTACTTCCATAATGGATATGAATGATTTTACCTACATATGAACACAAGGTCACTTAATAGTCCTTATGTATAAAATATATATAGTAGAAAGTAAAGTTATATCGGCACTACACCAAAGAATCTGAGCATTTAACCTATGTCTGATCCCATATGCGTTTGGTAATATAAATAAATATTGTTTTCTCACTCACACTAATTATAAAAAAATATATGAAGACAAGATGACAGATCATCATCATCGTCATTTCAGTCATCTGACATTCACTGCTGAATAAAGGCCTCCTCCAGAGACTTCTAGATTGGCCGGTTGGAAGAAAAAAACAACAATAACGCAAAGTAACTCAGATACGAATAAACTTCCATAAATACGTATGTAATCCATGACTTAGGTTCAAATTCGATACCTCCACGCTTTCCCGATATAAAAGGTCTTGACAGACATACGGACAGACAAACAGACTGACAACAAAGTGATCCTTACGTCTTGGTACGGAACACGGACAAGCATCCGGAATTTTTCAGAACCCCATACAAATAGGATTGAATCCGGGCTTGTCCGGAGCCGTTTTGTATTGAGTTCTGAAAAATCCCGGATGCATGTAGTCCGAGCCTAACAGTATAGCCGATTAAGTACCTACTTAATAATGTGCGGCCTGAAGAAAAAAAACCGGCCAAGTGCGAGTCGGACTCGCGCACCGAGGGTTCCGTACAAACCTGTTTGTTTTATTTTCACAGCTTAAAGGCAATTAGACCTAAGTATTTGATATGAGTTTTTAACTTGATATCTCTACGCGTTATCAAGGAAAAGGGTAATAAGTTTATAATTATTTTTTTAAAAAAGGGGTGTTACTAAAAATTTAAGGTTTTTCGAATTTTTCCTTTATACAGGATGTAACGAAAAGGTGAAATAAAACTTTAAGGGGTTATTCTACGGCTAAATTACATCAACTTTTTCAATGGGACCAACATCGAAATCGGCTGTATCTTTTGATTGCGTTGGCTTAGAAGTTTGATTTCATTACACAGCTCCAAGGGACAATAAACTTGAGTATTTGATATAAATTCCAGCTTGATACCTCCACGCGTTCCTGAGAAAAAGGATTTTGACAGACAGACAGACGGACGGACGGAGAACAAAGTAATTTTGGTACCCTACCGTATTAATTTATTTTATATTTTGTAAGACTTATTCTAATGTCTGTCTTGTACCAAATAAATGACTTTTTATTTCTATTTTATTTTATTTATTTAGTAATTATACAGCGTTACAAAAGTATAATAAAATGATGAGCATGTTGTATAAAGTAAGGCCAATTACAAGGTTCCATTTTTCATATTATTAGTAGGTAGCACAATGACATTAGGAGTAAACTAAGAACTGCTTCTGCCTCTTTTTGTTTTGTTGTTTGGTGAAAAAAAAAGGTGAAATAAAACTTTAAGGGGTTATTCTATGGCTAAATTACATCAACTTTTTCTATGGGACCAACATCAAAATCGCAAAAAAAAAATTGACTTTTCAATACAAACTGATGCCAGCTGGTCGCGTTTTAGTATGGGAGTGTTTTTTTTTTTTGCGATTTCGATGTTGTTCCCATAGAAAAAGTTGATGTAATTTAGCCGTAGAATAACCCCTTAAAGTTTTATTTAACCTTTTCGTTACACCCTGTATAATATCTCAGTCATGTTTTGATTATTTTATTTTATTTATTAAGTACTAGCTGACCCAGCGAACTCCGTTCCGCCAATTCGTTTGACAGGTACGAACAGTTTGTATAGAAAAATAAAATAGTTGTTTTACTACATTCCTTGCAACTTTTTTATATTTTCTGACCTTCCCTGAACTTCTACAAATATTTCAAGATCAAAATTAGCCAAATCGGTCCAGCCATTTTTGAGTTTTAGCGAGACAAACGAACAGCAATTCATTTATATATACATATATAGATAGATAGATGTAATAATAAAGAAAAAAAAAACACGTGTCCAATACTTTTTGATAAACCTGATAGACGAAGAAATAAAAGTTTGTCGTCATCACTATTACTATTTACAATAATTCGGACTCTCGCAACTCTTGTATTTTTATTATTATTAATTTAATTTAAAAATCGGGTGTCTCAACGCGGAACCGAATTACAATGACTAGTTTTCGTTGTGTAGTTATTTTAAGATTAGGTACGATTTTTTAACCGACTTCAAAAAAAGGAGGAGGTTCTCAATTTGGTTGTTTTTTTTAAAAATGTTTGTTACCTCAGAACTCCGCCATTAATTAACCGATATGAAAAATTCTTTTTTCAATTGAAAGGGTATACGTCCAGATGGGTCCCATTTTTTTCAAAATCCAATTCTGATGATGAAATCCATGAGGAATTGAGGGAACTCCTAAAATGTTATAGGTATACATATAGCGATTTTAGTATATTTAACCACAAGTCAAACATTTGCATTCAGAAAGTATCATTTGCTGAGGTGGAACTGATGATGGAGACCATAGTTGGCCACAATAGTCTTCCACGAGTAGCGATAAGATATTTTCATTAAGACAGTTAAACCTTGCCATAGAGGACAAATCAAATTTTAATAAATGATTCTGGTGAGAATGATACCATCAATCTGATCTGATGAAGAAGGCAGAAGGTAAGCACCGGAACTCTGTGATAAAACAATGTATCATAGCCGTGTTTGGACTTATTTGAATCATCATGAGAAGCAATTTAGCTATAATTACATTACAGATCGCCATTTAGAATGTAAAAAAATACTAAAAACAGACAAATAAAAAAAAAAATATAAAAAAAATAACCGAGATCAAAAACACTAAAAAGCTAAAAATTACCACATTCAAACACTCCACGGCTGGCACCGACTCCAAAAATAACTGTTATATGATTTTTTAAAGGTTATTTTTAGCTTTTTAGTGTTTTTGAAGTCGGTAATTTTTTTTTATAAAAATTTGTTTTTATGATTTATGAAACCCTCTCTCCTGCAAAATGTATCATCATGATGATGACAATATTATTTGGGTTTTTGGAGCATATTCACAATTTGTTTGTCGGCCTCATAAAATAATTGAACATCTAGTAGTCACGCTATATTTTAGAATACCCAGCACTATCATATTGCGTACGCTTCGTCATATCGGAACTGATCACATAACAGGCACAATTTTCAGTAAACGTCCCACTTATGAGAACACTTCGGGTAATTTCAGGTAATTTTCAGACTGCTGAAAGCTTTTGCAACAGGTGGTTTGAGTGAAAATACAGGGCTGCCTTTATTTTGTTACACTATAGTATCACAGAGCATCAATAGCTCGGAGCTAGCTGGTCGGAGTCTCTCTCACGTCCGTGTGTGTGAGTGTAATAAGTTCGAATCCCAGCACCTGGTGTACTGGGTTTTTGGGTTTCGTAGTCAAAACGGAACCCTTATAGTTTCGCTATGTCTGCCCATCTGTCTGCCTGTCTGTCTGTTCGCGGCTTAGCTCCAGAGACTCTTGGTACTAGGAAAACGTAAGAAAACAATTGACAACAATGTACAGTCAACAGGAGGTACTACCCAAAAGTTAAAGGTCATTAAATAGATTTTTTTAACTTTAAGTATGATACGTAGATATCAATATCAATTGGGAAAATTTGACGTCTTGTGATAGGTTGACGAGCTTGTCTGTGAACAGGCGGGAAGCAAGTATTTGTGAGGCACCATTCCAAACTCGTCCAGAATATAATGTCAGACAGGATACTAACTCCCTAGTGAGCGTAGTCTCTTTTACTCCAAGACACTAAGTCCCTAGAGCCCTAGCCCCACCTAACAATAAATGCGTAAATATAATAGAAAGGAGAGTAAGAGCTGCTCCCAGATCGCTGCGGGTAGCAGCGTTGGGACGGTAGGTAGGCGGAGTGGATCCGCCGCCAGTCTGGCAGACTCACCAGACTGATCATACAGACGGCTAAGGTAGTCTTGGCCTTGAAGGGAAATGAGAACCAACATGGACGGTTGATATCTAATTTATTAAGAAAAACGTCAAATTTATATATTGAAGTTACAGAGTGTATACATGGAAAGGTTTTTTATTGTGTGCCGTCTGTGTAGTGCCGACGGTGCGTACTGTTATACCTTGACTCTGCAGCATAAAGAGCTGAACTGCTAAATCCGCAGTCCCCCGCATCCCTGTGACTTGACTCTGGGTCGGCCCAGAGCACGCCAGTCTGCTTTCGATCTCCGTCGGGTACGGCTGCCGGGTCCCTCCTTGTATTATATTTTTAATAAATAATTGTGTTAACTTTTTAAATCTTTTTTTAAAACGATCTTCCCGAGGGACCCTATAACATTTTTGGTGGCAGCGGTGGGATACGAAAATCCCCAGTGTCTTAAAAATTGTGAAAAACTAATAAGAGCAGTCTCAAGTGCCGTGCCCGAACATCCTCAAGTGATAGTGAAAGAAAATCACTCATTTGTCTACTAGTTCCTGTTATAATACGTATCTACCAGTTCCTGTTTTACGTGTGTGTTTACGTGTTTTACGCACTAGTTATCATATCTCAGCGTTCATATTCGCTAATTGTCGACATCCCGAAAACAACGAGCTCTCCATCGGTTCCCCACGAGCCGCGTCAACGAGCCCCGTCATCAGTCGTCGCAGCGAGCTGCGATTCCAAGCAACACCTCCTTATCGGTCCGGAATGCGGGCTGCATTTCCGTTCGTCGCGTCGCTGGCTGCTGCAACGTTGCATTTGTAAGTCGTTGGTCATTGCTCATCCGTAATCTTAATTAATTTATTGTTTGTGTTTGTCTCAATCCTTTCTGCTTAAAGCTTAAACGATTACGTTTTATGTTAATTAATGTACGGGATGTTATGAAACTTGTATTGTGTATATTATAAATCCGTCATGCCAAAACAAGCAAAAAACGAAGATTTGCCGGAATTAACGATAGAAATTCCAGAGGACCAGCAAGCTGAGTGTTCTAAATCTGCGCCTAGCTCCCCGATTTCTCGTCCAAAAACTAGGTCACAGACTCAAGTAGCCAAAACCATAGAAATGGATTTGGGCGTCCTTCTTAAATTCATCAAGCCATATGATGGCAATAGAGAAACATTGAATTCCTTCCTTGTAAATTGTAATAATGCGTATGATCTTGCCTCAAACGAGCAAAAGGATGTACTCTTTAAGTACATCCTCTGCCAACTCCAGGGCAAAGCGGAAACCGCTTGCTCTATTAAGGAGTTCGAAAATTGGGACCAACTAAAAACCTTCCTCAAAACTCAATTCAGTGAGCGTAAACATTACGCTCACCTGCTCATGGACCTGCAGGAGAGCCGGCAGGCCCCTAATGAGAATGTATCCCAATTTGCGCTCAAAATAGAAACTCACCTCTCCCAACTGCTGACCGAAATTTCACTCTCAACCTCAAAGGTAAAAGAGGTCGCCGGTCGCACGGCAGCCATGGCAGATCTTGCCCTTCACCATTTTTTAATGGGACTCCAACCAAGAATTTCAAATATTGTTCGGTGCCAAGCGCCTAGAACTCTAAATGAAGCAATTAACCTCGCTATTTCTGAGGAACGTATTCAACAATCCCTATACAAGAGGACCACTCCTCAGTCAGACCTGAAAAACAACCAAAATAACAACAACAGACGATTTTCTCAAAATAAATCACAGCCAAATCAACAATCTAGTAGTACTCAAAATAACAATCCCTTAGGCCTGTTCTGTCGGTACTGTAAGAATCCAGGGCATGACATAAAAGATTGCAGGAAAAGACAATATAACAATAATAAATCCCGAGAGCAACCCTCTTCATCCGGTTTCCCGGGTCATAGCTCGGGCCAACCGACGCCTAGGCGCGTCAACCATGTCATCCGTCATGTCCAGGAAGTCATAGAAGAAGAAGAAGAAGATCCAGGTCACGATGAACTAGACACACCTTTAAACGATTAAGGGGCTCACGACGGTGTCTCGCGAGACCCAATACAAAAAATAAAATAAAAACTTCTACATCCAATGACACCACATTCGAATCCAGGGACCACACGGGTAACCAGCCCCAAATAAGCGCCCTATCTCATAATTCTAAATCCAGGGACCACACGGGTAACCAGCCCCAAATAAGCGCCCTATCTCATAATTCCAAATCCAGGGACCACACGGGTAGCCAGCCCCAAATAAGCGCCCTATCTCATAATTCTAAATCCAGGGACCACACGGGTAACCAGCCCCTAATAAGTGCCCTATCTCACGAACCTAAAATAGAAATCTACGAAATAAATATGGACACAACTCAAAAGTTGTTACCCCATATCCTAGTAAGGACTCAAATTTCTGATATTCCAGTAACGCTTTTGGTAGATTCTGGTTCTGCTATCTCGCTTCTAAAACAATCCTGTATCGATAAAAAACCAGTTCTCACAAAAGAACCTGTCAACCTAAAAGGTATTGACCCCGGAGATGCAGCTACCCCCACTCTTGGCCATTTCCAGTTGAAACTCGAACTGTCCGAAGGAAAGAAAATCAAACACAAATTTCATGTCATTAAGGACATAAACCTACCCTATGATGGCATAATAGGCACCGATTTCTTTACGACCTTTGGTTGTAGCATTGATTATACAAAAGATGTTCTTAAAATAAAGGGCATCTACATAAAGCTTCTTTTTAATGAACCGGTTTATATTATTCCTCCTCGTTCAGAAACGGTGATTGAATGTACAGTTCAGAATCCGGAATTAAAACAGGGGCTTATTCTAGATCAGCATATTTCAGAATCCTTATTGGTTGCCAACTGCATCGTCAAAGTAAAAGAAAATAACCGAATAAACCTAACGGTTGCAAACACGTCCGAGTCACCTGTAAAAATTAATTCTAATTTCGATTTTAAAATTGAACCTTTATATCCCGAAGCTATCCAGGTGCCCTCAGACTCACAAAACACCTCTAGTCGCACAAAAGAAGTAATAAATTCTCTGAGACTTAACCATTTAAACGAAGAAGAATCTATTGCCATAAAAGAACTCTGTTCTAAGTATTCGGATATTTTTCACCTTCCAGGTGACCAATTAACCTATACTACAGCACTAGATCATAAAATTAAAACTACAACGGATGTGCCCATACACACAAAGTCCTACAGATTTCCAGAATGCCACAAAAGCGAAGTGGAAACTCAAATTAATCAAATGCTCGATCAAAACATAATCGAACCCTCTACATCCCCATGGAGCTCTCCCATTTGGATAGTTCCGAAGAAATTAGACTCAAAGGGACAGAAGAAATGGAGGATCGTCATCGATTACCGAAAGCTAAATAATATAACCATAGGAGAAACTTATCCAATTCCTCAAATTTCCGAAATCCTTGACCAGCTTGGATCAAGTAAATATTTTAGCACCTTGGATCTGACATCTGGCTTCCATCAGACCCTTATAGACCCTCAAGACGCGCCTAAAACCGCGTTCTCCGTGCCGCAAGGACACTTCCAATTCAATAGAATGCCTTTTGGGCTTAAGAACGCCCCATCTACGTTCCAAAAATTGATGAACAACTGCTTGTCTGGCTTGCAAGGCAACAGGTGCTTTGTTTACCTAGATGATATTGTTATCTACAGTTTTGATCTAAATTCCCATATAAATAACCTCCAAGGTGTATTTGACAGACTCAGAAGTTTCAATCTAAAACTCCAGCCAGACAAATGCGAATTTCTCCGAAAGGAAGTCGTCTATCTGGGTCACATCATTAACGAGCACGGCGTCCAGCCTAATCCTGACAAAATCCGGGCAGTCACAGACTTCCCAGCGCCTCAAACCCCGAAAGAAATAAAATCCTTCCTTGGACTTGTTTCCTACTATAGACGTTTTATCGAAAATTTCTCCAAACTGGCTAAACCTTTGACGTCACTTTTGAAAAAGGATGCCCCATTTAAATGGCAAAACGAGCAGCAACTGGCATTCGAAACTTTAAAAGAAAAGCTGGTTACTGCCCCAGTCCTTGCTTATCCGGACTTCACACAGCCTTTCCTTTTAACCTGCGACGCATCAAACCACGCAATCTCCGCCATTCTGTCACAGGGGCCGATTGGACAAGATCGACCAATTGCTTATGCGTCTCGTACTCTTAATAAAGCCGAGTGTAACTATAGTGTTACCGAAAAAGAATGTCTTGCCATAGTCTTTGGCACCAAGGTATTTCGCCCTTACCTTTATGGTAATCGATTCAAAATCTTATCCGATCATAAGCCACTACAATGGCTCTTTAACAGTAAAGACCCTGGTTCGAGACTCGTCCGCTGGCGACTCAAACTAGAAGAATTTGACTACGACATTCATTATAAAAAAGGAAAAACGAACACCAATGCTGATGCGTTGTCACGTTTTCCAGTCAATCCTATCATACAAGAAAACACGTCTAACGAAGTACCAGCTCAGGCCTCGCCTACAGAAGATCGTCCTGAGCCTGAGGCATCGCCGTCTTTTAGCCCTATAACCTTAGGGGATCTTGATGTTCAACTCCCTTTTAGTCCAGTCGACATAGACAGTAATGATATTCCATCAGTAGATCTCCTAGAAAATAACGATTTACCTTCAATCCCCGATAGCCCTGAAAGAGAACCTAACGACGAAGTCGAAGCCATACCCGGTCCTTCTACTTCTAACTCTATTCCATTCTCCGGCGATTACCCACAACTACTTAAAACTCTATCAAATCACGATCTCATCCTTAACACTCACATCATCGAACATAATGAAGCCCTTACTAAAAGCGCGTCGAAGATTATTCTCGTGCCTATATCCATCGATTTAGATGAATCCAACCCCTACCTTTACGAAATCCTCGGAAACTCGCCTGACAACACCCTCGGCGCTGAAAAAGAACTCTATTCACATTGCAAGTTGGAATCAAACAACAAAATATATTACTTCCTTTTTACTAAAGTAAACCATTTCGATGTTGCTTCATACCCTGAAATTCTCGAAACAATAAAACAAGTCCGTAACTCACTTGTATCAGATGGAGATGTCCTCGAGATCAGCATTTCAGACTTCAGAAATGCCTTCGAAATCCATTCGTTCACTAAAATATATAATATTCTTCTTTATCTATTCCACAATACAAACATCACTGTAAACATTTACCATAATAACATTATCTACCCCACTCCGAGTGAAACAAAGAAAATCATGTTCGAAAATCACGACATCCCCATAGCAGGTCATTTGGGGTCTGCTCGTATGCTCAGTAGAATCAAAGAACAATACTACTGGAAAGGGATGCGCACTGATATCGAAAATTATGTAAAAAAATGTAAACATTGCCAAGAAAATAAGGCCCTTAGGAGAATAAATCGTGCACCCATGCAAATAACCAGTACTTCCACAGCCCCTTGTCAAAGAATATCTTTAGATGTAGTCGGCCCACTTCCTGAGTCCGGGCCAGCGAAGCTACGATTTATTCTTACCATACAAGATGACCTGACGAAATTTTCATCAGCTTATCCTCTTCGCAGTACGACCGCTGAGGAAACCAGTGAATGTCTTCTGCATTATATTTCTATTTTCGGCATACCGAAAATTATCCTGACAGATCAAGGGACTAACTTCACCTCCGATCTTTTTAAGAAAACGTGCGAGTTCTTAAAGATAAAGCAACTATGGTCTTCGCCATACCACCCGCAGACTCAAGGTGCACTCGAGAGGAGTCATTCAACACTGAAAGAATATTTAAAATCTTACGTAAACGAAGGACAAGATAATTGGCCTCGTTATGTATACACTGCCATGCTAGCTTATAATACAGCAACACATTCAACAACACACTACACTCCTTACGAGTTAATGTTTGGCACTAAGCCTTTTATCCCAAATTCCATCTTTGAGGAAAACTCAAGTGTAACCTACCCTGAATATGTAAGAATGTTACAAAATCGCCTAAAATACTCACGTGAAAAGGCAATTGAGCATATACAAAGATCTAAAGCTATATCAAAAAACTATTACGACTCACACACTCGTCCAGCCCAATATAAGGTTGGCGACTACGTGTACCTGAAGAACCACCTTCGGTTACGCAAAGCCTTGTCACCAGTCTGGAAAGGCCCCTATAAAGTCGTCAAAATACATGGGAATAATACTCTCTCACTTCTCATAAATCGACGATTTGTTAAACACCATTATGACCAGGTTAAACTTGCAGAAGTCCAAAGGAATCTGTAAGCAAAATCTAAAAAATTAATAATACGTTAATAAATGTAAGTATAGTTTAATAAAGTAAAACAATATATAAAACATAAACTTAAATAAAATAAAATATACTAGTTTAAGTATATAAATAAAATATATATATATATATACAAAAAACTAAAGGTACTTAAATTTGAATAAGGGTTAGAATAAATAGTTTATATACAAATATCTAGTTAAGTTAGGTTAGTTTAGGCAGGTATCGTTAACAGTAATAGCTAATAGTTAAACTTACCCCACTTTCAGCATCTCCCTCGAGGTCAATAGCCAGCAAGAATACATACAACCGATCAGAGCAGGTCCGGGACTCTATTTCGATTACCTTGGTGAACTTAGAATTGAAAATGGTCAGTTGGATGTTCTGATACCCATAGATATCTCGCACTTATGTCCCCACGTAGAAAACATAAAAACCGCTTTAGAATCCGCCGAAACATTGTGTAACCAAATCGGTACCATAGAACCGTCAGAATGTCGCAGCGTGCTGGAACCTCTGGCAGTACTATATCACGATATGGCACGAGATTTTACCTCGATTTCTCACCTCCTTGATAGCCGAAGCAAACGCAGTGCTTGGATAGGAGGCGGCGGAACCGTCCTCAAGTATATTTTTGGCACGTTGGATGAAGACGATGGCATCAGATATAATGAAGCCATAGAATCAGTACAAAATGACCAGAAGAAGTTAGCTACATTGATGAAAGAAAACATTTTAGTCACAACCTCAGTAATATCTACGTTTAATGAAACCATAAATAAAATAAAGAACAATGAAGCTAACGTGATCAAAGCTATCGACAAGCTCTCTTTCGGTTTACAAAATGTCTCTATTAAAACGGATGAATTAATAATCCGGTCGTATGCGGATCAGATTTTACTAAATTTAGAAACAGCCATTTTAGTGTTATCATTTCAAATAGAAGATATAATTAGTGCTATTCTTTTTAGCAGTCAAAATATATTACATCCCTCGATATTAAGTCCACAACAGTTGTATCAAGAGCTTGCCGAAAGCTACCGTCACTTACCCGATGATTCTAAACTACCAATTGTACTAGAATTAAGTTCTATTCATTTCATTTTAAATATCTCTAAGATAATATGTTATTATGTAGACAATAAGATTATTTTTGTATTACAGATACCTCTAGCTTCTACGGAAGAATTTATGTTATTCCATTCTGTGGCTTTGCCAACACCTCATAGTTCAGACAGACCTAACTCTTTTAGTCTAATCATACCAAACTCAAAATATATAGCAATGACCAAGGACAAAGTCCATTACTGCAACTTAGAAAATCTCGATTATTGTAAAACCCCCACGGCCAACAACTACATATGTGATATCCCCAACGTTTATGCATCCGACGCCAGACCGTCCTGTGAAAGTGAGTTAATGTCAAAAGTGATCAGTGAAATACCAGTTCAGTGCGAAACGAAATTTATCTACGGAAAAATAGACGTGTGGAAACCCATTAGTAATAATAAGTGGATATTTATACAAACACTACCTAATAAAATTTCCATAGATTGTCTAAATTCAAAATTGTATGAAAATAGCATTTCTGGAACAGGGATAATCACTATCCCGAGCGGTTGCACCGGCTTCTGTAGAAGCACCACTCTTTTGCCCAGAAATGTAGCAATTAATGTCACCTCTCCAATCAGGACACCCGATTTTAACCTTCTTAATGACACCTGCTGTAATTTAGTTAAGTTAAATACGAAAATTAATAATGTGTCTCCTATCGAACTCAAGGACATTGACTTAGACAATTTAGATTTAAAAAACGATATTCTATTAGAAACTTCATCCGATTTGGATAAAATTATTGATAAACCGCATATTATTCAATATGGGACGCATTATTCAGTTTTATTACTTATTATTAGTATTATTGTAATTTCCTTTATTATGTATAGAACTTACCTGTTGTGTGTAAAATGTTTACCCGGCAGCAGCCTCTCATGTTTTCCCAAAATTACTTTCCCACCAGCAGCAGCACCCTCAGTGCCTGCCAGAAACACAGAACCAGCAGCAACCGCACCTTCGATGCCCAATGACAACATAGAACCAGACAGACAAGACTCTGACCACGAATCTATTCACTTACCTACCATTAGATCTAGAATTTAACCAAGAACAGATTCAACCCCTTCTGAAACTTCTCCTTTTCTACCCTAGAAGTTTCCTCTAAAAGGGGGAGGTGTTATACCTTGACTCTGCAGCATAAAGAGCTGAACTGCTAAATCCGCAGTCCCTCTGGGTCGGCCCAGAGCACGCCAGTCTGCTTTCGATCTCCGTCGGGTACGGCTGCCGGGTCCCTCCTTGTATTATATTTTTAATAAATAATTGTGTTAACTTTTTAAATCTTTTTTTAAAACGATCTTCCCGAGGGACCCTATAACAGTACGCAGAGTCCATGGTGTTAGGTAGGTAAGTCAAGATAGTTCTTATGTCAATATTAGAGGGTAGCTCCTTTTGTATGCCCGCCCAATCTGCAATAAATACTGTACAGTACACACGTACTCCGCGTCTCATTTTGGACAACAAATACCAAGGATATACTACATGGTTCGTCCGCCGGTGTATAGGTCGCTGACGGCGCAGCAGATGGATATAGGTGCGATGTAACTCGTACTCTGTACATCGAATTTAAAAGGAAAGCTATCATAGCTGGGTACTACGCTTTACAAGTTACCGAGGTAACTTGTAGAATTTACTTGGAGAAGAAAATTACTTAGATGATGTTGTTAATTATGTAAAACAGGTAGCAAATACCGTATATTGTGACGGGAAGCTATGGAACTTTACATTACGTTGCCTGACATGCTCTGAGGGTAGGAAACAATAGACTCTAACAAAAAAACAAGTTTTTTCAATGTTTAATTGCACATGAGCTTCATCATCATCATCATTACAGCCACAGAACGTTCACTGCTGAACATAGGCCTTCCCCAATGACTTTCATCCGGGGGGATTGCCAATACTCACCACGCTTGGCAGGCGGGTTGACGAGCGCAGTTTATTATAAGATTTCACATTCAGACGCTGCTGCCCGTCTCGTGCTACAGGAATTAGTCGCCTCTTACCGTGCCGTGTGGGGACGGCCGTAAAGAATACACTTCCCCACCGCCAACAAGAGGCGTGTCGTAAGAGGCGACTAATTCCTGTACCACTTGAGCTTAATATTACGCAAACGGATACCTGAATCTAGAGTGTTTGCACATCCATATTTAAATGACCTATTCAACGACACCCCACATCATGCAATAGACGAGAAAAAGAACATCCTTACTGTAGATGTGAGGGAGATACCATAAAAAACAAGTTTTAATTCTAATACTTTGTTGTCGTGATGTATACCTACCCTTGCGAAGTAATGTCTTTCTAGTACTAAGAGTCACTGAGCTAGACCGAGGACAGACAGGAGGACGGACGGATATAGCGAAACTATTACACAGTATGTTAACTAACGAAAGGCGTTTCCGTTAACCTGTAGCGTTCATACACACAAAAAAAAACATTTATAATAAAAAATGTTTATTTTAAAATTTCATAAAAAATAAATCCGACCCTTTTCTCACCGTTCGAGTATGATAGAAATGCGACGTTGCCAGTTAGCGCATTGCAATTACGCTAGTAACGTTTCGATTTTGGTTTCAAACAGGCGTTTCGTTTTTTTTTGTAATTTTGTGGATTTAGAATTTTTTTATGCATATTAGTTGTAAATATTTATTTTAATTTTAATCTATTATTGATGTAAATAAAATGGTATTTTGTATACTATATATGGGTTCTGTTTTGACTGCGGAGCCCTAAAAAAGCAGCCGAGACGACGTTATCAGCCTGAGCCAAAGTTATCCACGAGAACTCGTCTTTACTGTACATGTTAAAATGCTACAAGTAATGCTTACAAGAAATCAGACAAAGTTAGTATATTTGTAAACTATGAAAAAACCAAACAAACTCCAATCAAAACACCGAAACTAACAGCTTTGAGTACCAGGGCAGCAAAAACCGCTGGGCAGTCGGATTTACCGCAGCACAGGTGGCACACCAGCCAGTCTAGACTATGCTTCTCAGCTATAAATACCAGGAGACCATCGGCGTTTTGGAGTATGTAGTCTTGTACCAACTTCCATACGTAGATTAGAGAGAATTCGAGTAGCGCGACTGTTGTGATGACCTGGAATAAAAGGATTTTATCTGCAGTCAGTTTTATTAATCATTAAACTTTATATACCTCTGAAGCTCGTAAGCGTATGTCGCCCCACTTGAGTAATTTATATCTATATGTTATTTATACGTAGGTAAAAAAATCATCATGGCGTACATCAATGGTGTTCAGAAATAAAATATATGCTAGCAAAGATCGTAAAACTTACTTCCAATATAAAGCAAATGGCAGAACACTTTCTCCAGAAAGCTTTTGGGAAAATATTCACTCTTCTAAGCAAGAAGCAGACGCTTAGAAGATGGACCAAGTTGGATGCAAAGTACTTGCCTTTTATAATTTCCACTGTAATAAAAGGACAGCAATCAGTCAATGAAATCGATATAGCTCAAATGGTCAGCAAGTTGGAGTAGCATGGGCTAATAATTTATTTCTTAAGGCGAGTATAGATGTCAACTAGTATTTGGTTTCAAAAACCTACTACTTAAGCCCAGTTTGTCAGAAAAATATTCAAAATATATGTTTTTAATTGACAAAACCTCTACAATATTGTGAGCATAGCATTTGTTTCTAGTACCTATACTTCAGGAGAAAAAAATATTGAAATTATTGAAAAAAACAACATTAAATTTAAAGATGCCAATTCTCTTTCTTCTAAAAAACCGCTAGACCGATTCGTTTTTACGTCGATTGATAGACCTGAATAAATCTGTACTAGTTACTTAAATAAAACCACAATGAACTGTATGTACAAATTATATTGGTGTGCATATCAACCTAACTCAAACAAAAAATGCAAATACTTGCGCGAACTAAACGACCGTCAGCGCCATCTCTTAACAAATTTATGAACTAACCTTATAAACTAACTAGTGACTTGAACAGACCAACATAATAGCTACAAACTGAACATAAGATTTTTTATTCGAAAGACGCAGCGACTGTCGTAACAGCCACGTTTTATTTCACACTGTTATGAACCGTATTTCAATTAATTTTCGTGCTATATTCTTACTAACATTGGTCAAGTCACTAATTTAGGGGCCTTAAAACCGAAACTTGATGGGATAGACGTGTTCTTAATTGGAGACGCCCTCCGACAAGGTGAAGTGACCTTATTCGCAAAGGTGCTGGCAGTCGACGGGAAAGAAAAGCCAAGGATTGAGCATAGTGGCAAGCATTGAGAGAGGCCAATGTCCAGCAGTGGACTGATGCGGGATGATTATGATGATGATGATATTTCAGGATTTTATCCTTCTCGACACTTACCATTGTAAAATAATGTAATCTCGTTTATAATTAGCGCCAATGCTAATACAAGTGAGGCCACTTTTGTCATCGCATTCTGTTTTTATCTTGTGTTATAATTATAATTTCTTCTTTTTCTTTTGATATAGTAAAAACCCGCGTTTTGACATTTGTCGTACACGATTCCGGCAATTTCACGTCACGAATGAAGTTTTTACCATAAAGTTAATATACCGTATGGTTTTTGCACGGTGAGTAACACTGATCAGGTAAAACCATGTTAGAGTGAGTAATAAATGAACAATTAAACGATTAACAAAATTAAAACCAAGAAATGTATAAGTACTACGATCAAAAATGATTTGACTGTCATTATGACATTTATAGATTATTTAGTATTATTTTACTCTTTGTTACTTACTTTTTTATATTAAAAAGAAAATACAATCTTCTTTTTCCAAGTTTTTTTTGTTCTTTCATTTTTGCAAGTTCGCCCTTCTGGGGTAGGCAAAGGAAACGTGAAAATAATTATGTTTAAAAATAATTATACCATAATATGGAAATAGATGAAAATCTGTAGATATTTACAAACTTGTTTTACTTATAACTATATATGTGAAAGTTTGTGTTTAGAAGTTTGTTACTTAATCATCTTAAAGACTTATCAAGAAGCGTAGCGTGTCATTCCTGTTTTGTGTTTTCAAGTAAATTTATATCCCCGTGCAGCAGCATTCTTGCGTTCCTGTGGTATTATTCTTAATTCACGTTAGACTTAATTCCGAAGTTTACAAAAACTAACGAGGTCCATAAGTTTGATTCTAATTTTAGCACTTTATTGTGCACTTATGATGACACAATGAATAAACATGAAATAAGTCTACGCAAACGAAATTAGGGGCAGAAATTATATTAAATAAATAAAATATGCGCCTGAAAACACATCCTTGTGACACTAGGTACCAGACAATGTATTTTGCCAGAGGCCTCTCCCGTATTAAAAACACATTAAAAATCAATATTTAACTTCCTTTAAAACTTAGTTATAATCAAATATATTTTCTTGACCAATCGCTATTAATTTAATATGATTAATTATTCTAACTTCCCAATTTTTTGGGTTCCGTACTTCAAAAGATAGAAGCGGAACCCTTATAGGATCACCTTGTTCTCCGTCTGTCTGTCCGTAATTTGTCAAGAGCCTTTATTTCGGAAATGCGAGGAGGTATCGAGTTGAAATCAAAACCATATACCTACTCAAGTCCACCTACAGTCCCTTAAAGATGTAATAAAATCAAACTTCTAAGTTAAGGTAAAAAAAGATACATTTATGTACTTTTCGTTGACCTAGAACTGAAATTTGGCAAGTAATATCGTCTTCTACTACAAATACAGGGAAAAATCAGAAAACTATACATTTGTAGTCGGCGAGCCCGACTCGCACTTGTCCAGTTTTTACTTATACAGCCTTGTTTAACTTCATCTTCACAATTCAGCGGATGTAGCAGGATTAACGAGACAAAATTATTAATAAAGGTGAGTATACATTACATGTTCTTGCCTAATATTCTTGGAATAGTGTGATGCAAGCAAAAGCATTTCCATGTCATGAATTTTCCCTCGTATGCTCGACGCTATGTTTGACGTAATTCTCACGGCAAGTAAGCGTTAACCTGAATCATTGCGTTCTGTTTTGCGTTTACTCTTCGTTGAAATGAGGGATCAGCATTGATTGTATGATCGCTCGACCGTTCGTTGCTTGTTCGATGAAATGTTAGACTTTGCTCCATAATAATATGAAGTTGTAAAATAATATTTATCGTCTTGTCAAATATTTGGTCCGTAAAAGGCTGATACATTATAGCGTCCTAAGTGCAGTGACTCACAGAAAATACTCTCTGATGATGGGGCACTTGATTTACCAAAACACATAACTTATTCTGTTTTTATCTTATTGTTATGCTACTTTTGTTTTTCTTAACTAACAACTTAGAGGCATGAAAAGTTTTGAAATTCAATGCTTCTTTTTTATAATTATCATCAACAGCTTTTGGAAGTTCATTGCTGGACATAGGCCTCCTCCGTTGAGTGCCACAGCAAGCGCCTTTGGGCCGTTTGCATCCAGCGGCTTTCCGCAGCATTAGGCTGCCTTTCCACCAGAGGTGCGAGAAAGTTATTTCTAGATACTCGAATTTTCAAATATTTTAGCATCAGCCATATTTAAAAAGAAATAATGAATGATGATGATGATCCAAGATCCAAAATCTGTGTGTTCTTCTATTACTCAAAATTATAGAACTAATAAACTCCGTATCTTCTGCTTCCATTTCTTCATCGCAAATTGTTAAATATAAAAGTATCTTCTTTTTCCAATTATCCATATCTATTTTGCGTACTTCTACTTCCAACAAACTCCGTCTTTGGACTGGCTGGTACAGTATGCGCAAACCTCACAACATATCCTTCTCAACACACATCCCTCGTACACATTCCTCGCACACATCCCTCGCTTGTTTTGTATGCGCAATAATTTAGCTCCGCTAAGCCGTTTCCACCAGAGCTGTGCTGACCGAGGCGAGGTAAATGAAGCGATTCTATTGTTTTATTACAAACACATCCCTCGCTACGCATCCTCGCACATCTCTAGTGGAAACGCAGCCTTAATGTCGTCAGGATTACTTATGCTGCCTCTCCAATTCATGGTCGCCACTTAAGAAACATCTATCCCCAATAGTTGTCAGCTCTGCGAGTAATCATCATCATCATCATTTCAGCCATAGGAGGTCCACTGCTGAACAAAGGCCTCCCCCAATGACTGATTATCGGGGGGAATTGCCAATACTCACCACGCTTGGCAGGCGGGTTGGCAAGCGCAGTTTTTTTACAAGATTTCGCATGAAGACGCTGCTGCCCGTCTCGTGCTACAGGAATTAGTCGTCTCTTACGACACGCCTCCTGTTGGCGGTGGGAAATTGTATTCTTTACGGCCGTCCCCACACGGCACTGCGAGTAATGTTGCCTGCCTATTGCCACTTCAGTTTTGTAATTAAATGCCTAAAATAAATAAATTTTATATATTAAAAAAATTAATAATGGCTCGATGTTCCGTTACAAGTAAATGTTGTAGTGTATAAACACCTTTTGACCATCAAAACAAACCCAAGAAACCATATGAATCAAACCGATCAAGTTTACGACGGAACCGTCCATAAAAAAGACTATAAAAATACTTTATCGGAACATTTCAATACCTCGAGGAATAAAAGAAAACTACATGAATATTGTACTCGTGCATAGCAGCGATGCACGAGTTAATACGAAGATGAAATTATAATGTTCACAGCAAATATCTATCAGTACCTGGACATAGTTAGACTAGTGCTCATAGTGAACATTGTGAAAGTTAATGTGGTGTGTCTAGAATTTATAAAATACCGGGGTCCTAGCTACCCTGATGATTTTATAGAAACCCCATCCTTGAAACACTATGAAACGTCGATCTATCATAGAGAAGAGCCAGAGTTTTTGATAGAAGAAAGTGTTCCAGTTTTAAGATCAGGATATAGTTATAATAGCAAAGAAGATGAAGATATAAAAACGCTATTAGAAGAGAAGTATAAGTTTAAAAATGACGAGAGCTCGACAAGGTTTAGAATATCTAGTGATGAAAAGGAATTTCAAGGTTCGGTTTTATAGCTGTTACCTTTATATATGCTTCTGAATTTTATGGTCATCGATTGCCAGTTAGTACGGCTTAGGAATTTTACTAGGGTCATAAATACTGATGCGTGGGAAAGGTGTGATATTTACTTAGATCTGTAAGTCTTAAAAAATATTTAAAGATGCCACATGCAGAAGCGAAGTGTCGATGTTTTTGCATGATAGGTATTAACAATTTTATTAACGAGTTTGCATGCGGTATGTTATACCTTTTTATTTGCTTTTATGCTTTTTCAGAAACTTTTAGGCACAGATTTGATTAGCATATGCTGGCATCAATTTGCGGGATATAATTGCAAAATAATAACATTTGTATATTTGAGTTTATTTTTGTTTGCCATCTTGGTATGGAGAAAGTATAAGCATGATGGTTGATTGACTCCATAAATGCATACCATGAAATGTATCATCATCATCATCATCATCATCATCATTTTAGCCACATCTGCTGAACAAAAACTTATTGGCTAATTATATTAACCCAGTTTTAAAATACCGTTTTAAAGCGACCACTAATACGATTGTCTGGACGGACAATCAAATCATGTAAACGAACTTACTTCATACTTTGGCTATCGGCTATGACATACAGACATCGAGTACATACCCTATAGAGCAGCAATACAAACCATCTTTCTCCGAAACTAGTAAGTGATTTTCCACTTACATTTAGTATGAAATGACAGCTCCTGTCAACGCTCACCCATATAAAAACAGCACAGATACAGATTAAAAAATGGCGGAAAAATTTGTCGAACAAATCTTATGACATTTCTACTCTATAGGATATGTGCTCCATGCGTACATACAACAGCACGTCAACCTACCACAAAATGACAAATTTTCTCAATTGATATTTATCTCTAAGAGCCACTTTCACCACTTGCTGATAAGTTCCGGATAACCTATCTGCACTTGTGTTGACAGATAACCCATACAATTAGCTGTCAAAAAAGTGCTAGATGGGTTACCTGGAACTTATCAGCAAGCCGTGAAAGAGGCCCTAAGTGTTAGACATAAAGTTAAAAATAAATTCAATGACTGTAATGTACTATCCGGTTTGATCTAGCCAGGAGATCCAACTGACTTCAGCTGATGTTAATCTCATAGAGACGACCTCCGTAGCCAAGAGGCGAGCATACCGGACTTGGTGTCGCTATCTCTGAGGTCCCGGGTTCGATTCCCGGTCGGGTCAATGTAGAAAAATAACTTTTCTATATTGTCTCGGGTCTGGGTGTTGTGGTACCGTCGTTGTTTCTGATTTCTGTAACACAAGTGCTTCAGCTACTTATCGTAGGATCAGAGCAATGTATGTGATGTTGTCCAATATTTATTATTTATTATTATAGAGAAAACTGTTTATTAAAAACGCCAATCTTTAAAGTCACCTTACGTATTAGCTTCTTGTTTTTTTTGGTCCATCATCATCATTTCAGCCATAGGACGACCACTGCTGAACATAGGCATCCCCCATTGATAGTTACAGTAACCAAAATTAGCAGCCAGTTAATCTGAGTAATATTGTAGACCAGATCATACGCTAAATTACGATTTTTTGAAATACTGCAGAAGACCGCCACATCGCTTGGGCATTCCGCTCCTACGCCGTCCGCCGCATCGTGGGTGGGATGGAGACGAGCATCAGCATGTATCCCTACAACGTAGCCATATCTAGAAACGGGAAACATTGGTGCGGGGGGTCCATCATCGACGAGCAGTGGGTGCTAACTGCTGGACATTGTCTTGAGTCGTAAGAACTACTTACTTAATTAAGAGTTTTCTCTCAGGATCTCATCAACCTCTTAAGGTACACCTCTACTTCTACCTCATATGCCTGAGTTAAAAAGAGTAGAATAGGAAATTATGCTTGTTGATAGTGAAAATGCAACAATTCATTGTTTTGGCTTCCTGAAAAGTCTTATTACTAAAACTATACAGAGTGTAACGAAAAGGTGAAATAAAACTTTAAGGGGTTATTCTACGGCTAAATTACATCAACTTTTGCTATGGGACCAACATCGAAATCTCAAAAAAAAAATTGACGTTTCCATACAAACTGATGCCAGCTGGTCGCGTTTTAGTATGGGAAAGTGTTTTTTTTTTGCGAATTCGATGTTGGTCCCATAGAAAAAGTTGATATAATTTAGCCGTAGAATAACCCCTTAAAGTTTTATTTCACCTTTTCGTTACACCCTGTATATTTTTTCTGCCTGGCACCAGTCTATCTGATTTGTCTTATCTTACAGAGCTTTCGATGGTAATAAAAATAAACTCCAACCCTTCATAGTTAGAGCTGGTAGCTCCTTCCACAACCGAGGCGGATATCAAGCAAGAGTAAATAAGGTATCTATACAATTTAAACATTGAAAAAAAGGCATTTAACATTACTTGTGTGTGATCTTTTTCTCTGCACTTTCATAGCGGGGAGGTCCATCTGTCCGCCACTTTTCTCAGGATGCTGTTGTGACTGTCTCGCCCTCGTTGATAAGGGATACTGTTTTTTTTTATCAAATAATGACCTAAAACTATAAGAACAAGCCCTATAGATAGAGTTTTCACCTTTTTTTAGACAAATAAAATGTATTTTCAGTGTGGTAAAAAAAATACACAGCATTGAAAAGAATAGTTAGTTTGCTTTACCAATTTATTTCGTTTCTTAACCAGTAACAGTTAATATTAATTAAATAGAGTATTTGGTACAGACAGTGGCACGTCATTATACCACAAAACGTCTTCTCTATTGATATCAGTGTTAGAGATAAAGTTCAAAATCAATTCAATGACCTTCAACTTTTTGGGTGGGTTGACTTGCCGTTGTCTGTACTTTAATAGTGTCGTTCATCAAAAAGTTAAAAAAAAACACAAAAAAAACAATGCTTTAATGCGGCTAGCAGTCTAAACTACAGCGAAGCAGTCCCTGCAGCATTCTAAAGATTATTGCGTTAGATACGCAGAACGGTTTTGTCTCCACCGATCCCGGGATCAGATTGAGTTAGCCACGGATCACGGTGAGATGTAGCGACTGATACCGTGATCCGTTTCCCTCGAAAAAAAAAAAAAAACCTACTGATCACGGTCGTCGCGGCTACAAGAAATAAAGTAGGTATATTATTTTTCGAAACTGATACAGAGAAAATTAAATTATGTACTTACATTACAAACGTTATAACTATTTTTTGGTAAAATAACCAAAAAAACACTATGTTCAACAAAAAGTCAGATATTAATTTTAACAACTCTTATTTCTGAGATTCACTATTATGTACCTAAATTGTAAAATGGTCGCGGTATCAGTCGATACAATTCGCCATGATCCGTGGCTAACTCAATCTGATCCCGGGATCGGTGAAAACAAACCCCACGTTCACTTATATCTTTGAAGTATAAAATAATATTTTAGCCCTTTACCAGGTCTTCTTCCCAAAAAGCTATAGTCCAGGTAGCGCGGACTTCGACTATTCTCTGTTGAGGCTGGACAGGCCGATGCCCATCGGCCGCAACATTGCTGTGCTGAACCTACCTTCCAAAGACTATGTTATAAAGGAGGAGGATATTCTTATAGTGACTGGATGGGGGAGCACCGATGTAAGTAAATTAAATTTCTATAAAAAACCTAATGTAGTAAAATATTTTGGTCAAAAGACCAAAATATGTTTGTAACTTGGAGCCGGGAAAGTACCTACATAATACCTAACAGATTAGCAAGCTGAAGTGGCAGTGGGCGGGGCACATAGCACGTAGAACTGACGGCTAATGGGGCAAAAAGGTTCTAGAATGGAAGCCACGTACCGGTAAGCGCAGCGTAGGACGTGGGTGGACGTCCTACGCTGCGCTTAGGTAGACATGCGACCTGGAAAAGGTTGCAAGAAGTTGCTGGATGCAAGCTGCTTCCAATTGGCTAATCTGGAAGTCACTGGGGAAGGCCTTTGTTTAGCAATGGACGTCCTATGGCTGAAGTGATGATGATGATGGTGAATCAAATTGGAACGTCTGTTACTTCGCAGTGCTGTCATCCCCTTCGATCGGGCCCACTAGATTGGAGCCTGCGTGGTCTGATCTGCGTTCACAGACTAGTCTGTAACGTCGCGTTAGATCACGTCGGTGCAACCACTAGTCGGGTGCACTTCTTGGGTGCCCTCAGCACTCGGCACGGTCCGATCGCGCCCGCTAGTACTTGGTCCGGACGCGGACGAGCCTCAGGCTTGGTGAAGCGAATTCCCTATACCAAACCGCCGACCAGCTGACTTCAGTTTGTATGGAGAAATGTTTGTTTGTTGGTCCCATACAAAAAGTTGTTGTATTAAGCGTTGAATAAGTTAGGGTTAAGTTAACAAATAAATAGGGCTTTATGTAAATTATTTTTTTACTTATAATGGGTTAGGTTTTTATTATACAGGATGTTGTTTTGTACAGTAGAAAAATGTAAAAAGGCAAATATTTTTATCGATATCATATCACATCGATAAATACGCTGCGGTGGATGTGCGGAGTCACGCGAAAGGACCGCGTGAGGAACTCGCGCATCCGCGGTAGCGTTTGTGTCCGTGATATTGCAGACGTCCTGCAGGAGAGTCGCCTTCGCTGGTACGGTCATGTTTTGCGGAAACCGGCAAGCTATGTAGGAAACAAATGTCTGGCCATGCTGCCACCGCTGGGTCCTGGCAAAAGGGTAGACCCAAGAAATGCTGGCTTGACGTCGTGAGGGCTGACATGCATGCCAATGATCTCACAACTAGAGACGCTCAAGACCGTGCGAAGTGGAGGAGTAGATCAAGGAAGGCGGACCCTGGGCTCCAAAACGATGGCTTTGGACGCAACCGGGATTGACCGTATAGATGAAGAAAAATATTTTCATCGATACAAACCACTTTTACTATAGGAGAAGTACCGAAATCACGAAAAAAAAATTTGCAGCTCCATACATTATCGAGGTAGAGCGTTAGATTATAATCATATTATTATGATAAAACATTTTTTTTATTTATTCAAGAACATCTTAAATTTGGCTATTTATACAGGGTGTAACGAAAAGGTGAAATAAAACTTTAAGGGGTTATTTTACGGCTAAATTACATCAACTTTTTCTATGGGACCAACATCGAAATCTCAAAAAAAAAATTGACGTTTCCATACAAACTGATGCCAGCTGGTCGCGTTTTAGTATGGGAAAGTGTTTTTTTTTTGCGGATTCGATTTTGGTCCCATAGAAAAAGTTGATGTAATTTAGCCGTAGAATAACCCCTTAAAGTTTTATTTCACCTTTTCGTTACACTGTATAGCGATAAGACCGCCTAAATTGTGCATCTTTCTGCAAACACAAATAAATTGTAACTTCATTGTATGGTGTACAATAAAGAGTATCTATCTATCTATTGTTCAAAACTACAACCTGTATAAACTAATCATAAGGAATGATTACGCATAATGGCTATCATAGCAAAAATGAAGTCGTTTTCCATTGCCTTCGTCACTCTATTTTACCGTTGGGCAGCGATACTTTCAAAAACAGTTAAACTTAAGCCTTTGACTGCCACGAAACTAGACACAATAGAAAATTTATTGTTTGGGGGTCACGGGTGACCACCATGGCGCTCAATGTGGTAAGAACTGTATACACAGTTATTTTTAAATAATTTTAATGTTTTTTACAGGAGTCCGGCTTCGGCCACATTCCGGACCGGATGCGGTTCGTGCCGGTGCCGGTGATGCACATCGACGACTGCCAGAAGTCGTACCGTTTCTTCATCACGCCCAGAATGCTCTGCGCAGGGTACGCGACAGGAGGAAAAGATGCGTGTAATGTACGAGACAATTACTTACTAATACAAAAAATGTGCAAAGTAAAGTCTGCCTTTACATCCCACTGCAGGGCACAGGCCTTACCTCAACTATAAGGTAGTTTTGGGCCATAATGTACCACGCGAGTTCAGTGCGGATTACTGTTGTAAACTGTTAAGTTAAGTGTAATTAACCTGTTATTAAGGAGCTATAAGGCCTCTAACTAGGCTTCACGACTATTAGGCTGACAATAGTGACCGAGTTTTTTGCGCTGCATGTTCTTGGCGCTAGCCCACAATTATCCCAAAGCAATGGTCGGGAAAAAAAATTGAGACGTGTAAAAGAGCTTCAATTTAAGCCTTTTTGCAGAAATAAATTGGTTTTCTTCGTTTTATTATTGGTTTTGGTATCAAGCGATATTAGCCGGGACCAACTTTTAACGTGTCTTCCGAAACACGAAGATGATTGCAATAAATCTCACTAAATATGGTTGGAATGTTCAGCCATCCACTTATAGCTGCGACGTAGGTGGCTTAACTTTGGTTATCAGTGCTAAAGCGGTTACGGTTTCTTATGAGGCATAAATTTTGCCTCATAAGAAATTAATTACTATGGGCATCATAAGAAAATTCATGGTTGCACAGCGCGCTATGGAAAGAGCTCGGTGTTTCTTTGCAAGATCTAATCAGAAATAAGGAGATCCGAAAACGAACAAAAGTCGCTGACATAGCCCAACAGATCAGCAAGCTGAAGTGGCAGTAGGCGGGGCATATACCACGTAGAACTGACAGCCGATGGGGCAGAAAAGTTCTAGAAAGAGGCCACGTACCGGCAAGCGCAGCGTAGAACGTTCACCTACAAGGTGGACAGACGACCTGTAATGTGTAATTTTGTCCATTTACGTAGATTCTACTACAAGGTTTCAGCGGAGGTTATTTCAATTACTTATTAAAAAATTTAGAATGACTAATGTAATCGAATTGAAGTCTATCTTGACTGGACCTGGACTATGCGAACTATCTTCTTTCCACACAAAACTTTTTGTGACAATCTCAAATACAACAAAAAAAGGATAAGCCTTTTAGATGCAGCCGGTCTAAACTGATGTGCTTACATCATCATCATCATCATTTGAGCCACAGGACGTCCACTGCTGAACATAGGCCTCCCCCATTAACTTTCTGATTGGCCTGTTGGAAGCGGCCTGCACCCTTACCTTTTGCGCTTACATACATTCGGCAATTGATTGTTATTTATATAACTAAGGAATGATTAAACGGTTTCTTTTACTTCTTTCCCTCTATTTCAGCACGACTCAGGAGGCCCGGCCGTCCGCGATGGGGTCCTCCTAGGCATAGTTTCCTTCGGAGGTAAGCAGTGCGGAGACCCTCGCTCCCCCGGCGTCTACAGCCGGGTGTCTGAGGTCACGGAATGGGTGGAAGACGTCATCACGAATAACGAAGCTCAAACTGTGCCAGAGCTTCAATCGAAAATCAGGAAAGCGAGGTTGAGAGAAAGAGAATTGCAGAAGTAAGTTGTCTTTTAGCATCATCCAAAATTCACATAGAGAAAAATACAAAATGTATACGTGTAAAAATGGCAATATTAAAAACGGTATAATATACTTGGTCTAACTTATATCCGTAAAAGATATGATAATACCGATAGATATTTGAATCACAAAGCTGACAAACGTTGAGGGAGAAAGGTTTTCGAGTGGCGACAACGAACTGGAAGACGCAGCGTAGTACGCTCATCAACTAATAATATTTTTTTATGGATATTTGGCCTTTAATTCTTTAGCAAAGCTGTTTAAAGTTAAAAAATCTAATAGTAAAACAACAATAACACAAAGTTCAGTTTCTAAGTCAGCCAGTAAGTTAGTCAATAATTCAACTAATAAGTAACATAAACAATCCGTTTAAAAGATGAACAACTAGATACGACAAATTCCACTACGTTTTTGGGAATAACTTTAGATTCTCGTTTGCAATGGGGTGCTCATGTTGAGGCTTTGTCAGGGAGACTTAGTTCAGCCGCTTGTGCTGTGAGAAAGATAAGACAATTGACTGATGTTGAAACGGCAAGATTAGTGTATTTTAGCTATTTTCACAGTACACTGTCATATGGAATACTGTTTTGCGGCTCAGCTGCAGATATTGAAACCATCTTTGTACTGCAAAAGAGAGCTGTTCTGGCTAATTATAACCTTAGAACACGAGACTCTATAAGAGAACTATTTAAAAAAAATTAACATACTTACAGTTGCTTCTCAATATATTTATGAAAATATTATGTATGTTCGCAAAAATGTGCACTTATTTTCCAAGAAAAATGACATACATAAGTAAAATACGCGGCATAAAGATAAACTTGTCGTTCCAAATTTCAGATTGCACAAGGTAGGAAGCTCATTAATGGGAAAATGTTTTCGTATTTTTAATAAATTACCACAATCCTTTGCTGAACTGCCAGTATTTGAACTTAAATTACATGTTAAGATGATTTTAATGAAAAAGGGTTATTACACCGTTTGTGATTAAATAAATGATAAAAATGTGTGGATTTAAAACTGCTTAGCTCGCACCAAAACTTGTAAAAATATTAATTTTAAAAGAGGCTGACAACAGTGACCGAGTTTCTTGCGCTGGTTCTTCTCGGCACTTGCCCACAAATTGTCCCGAAGCAGTGGTAGGGCAAAAAAAATATATTGGGATGTGTAAAAGTGGTTTTAATGGCCTATTTGCAAAAATAAATGATTTTGATTTTGTTTTTTTTTTTTATTTTGATTGTTTTTTTTATCCATAGATTCAAAGCCCGCGTTGAAGACAAGAAAAACAGAATCAAGAGCTGGCTCCGAGACACCCTCAAGTCTCCAACGTTCATAGAACTGGCTAAAACGAAGCTGAAAGAGGCCGGATACCACAGTAGAAGGAGCCAAATGACGGAAACAAATTCTAGTACTTTGGATGACAAGGCGATGGATGAGATCAATCTGTCAAACATGATCCATGAAAGGATTATTGAAGGTGAGGCCCGGTACTTTTTTCTTTTTTTAGTTCTCTTTTCAAATTGCACATGAAACACAGGTATATTATATGGGTAGGTAGGGACAGTACTCAGATTCTATTCAGTACACTGCAGAATGCGATGATTAGAAATTCTGATAGTGCGCAGATTGAAAAACCAATTCGGGTCGGCCACACGCATGTAGGGTAGTGGCTCGTCAAAATATGCGGTATTTGCTACCTGTTTTACATAGTTAACAACTGCACTAGGTAATTTTCTTTTTCAAGTTAATTTTTCATGACGGTAACTTGTAAAGATCCGTCGTGAATTTTTAAATTTCATACAGCAACCATTTAGCTGGCAGACACGAAGACACTTTACCAAAAAAATTAACTTCAAGTCTCCAAAGTTCAATAATATTAAGCAAACAGATCACTAAATAAAAAATGGGATAGTCATATACGGTAATTATTGACGACCTCCGTAGCTCTCGGCTACATAGCATACCGGACTCGGTGTCGCTATCTCTGAGATCCCGAGTTCAATTCTCGTTCGGTCAATGTAGAAAAATAACTTTTCTATATTGTCTCGGGTCTGGGTGTTGTGGTACCGCCGTCGTTTCTGATTTCTGCTTTAGCTACTTACCATAGGATTAAAGCAATGTATGTGATGTTGTCCAATATTTAATTCTTTTTCATACATAATAGAGAAATTATGTCAATTCAAAAATTTTGATTCTGCTGTTAGTTTCAAGTAAATTACAAAGATAAATGTTCTCATATTACCGCCTCCCCCTCTTAAAAATAATTCAACTGTCCTCTACCTGAAGATTGTCTGAAAGAGATCGCTACCAGCGATAAGACCGCCCAAATTGTGCTATTCTTAATGTATTTATTTTCTCTGTGATTAGTTTGTTTTGTGTGGTGTACAAATAAACATCTAGGTATCAATGTATTAAATAAACAGCCAAGAATATATTTTTATGACTGTGTTGCTGATGCCATTATTTATTTTTTAAATTCTAGCCGACGAAGGCAACGAAGCAGACAAGTTACTTCGCACACTAGCGCTCCAAGAGCTGATGCTAAACACCAACAGTGAAGAGCCGTTCTACAAAGACATGGCTAGCGGCAGCGTGGAAACATTCATAGCTTATTTCGACAGGAATTAACAAACAGCATAAATAAACAATCCAATTATTAATAAAAATAAATGTTTTCCGTCAAAAAGAAAATAACCAAAAACAATGTTGCAGTAAAAACTTTAAATACCGCCATCTATTAGAATTTTAAACAAGTAGTTTCTACAATATTTGCATTAGTAGAACCAAAATTTCTGTAGTTAGTTACAGTTTTAATAGATGTCACTGTTAAATTTTATTTTTAGTACATCTGCTCGATGCTAGATGGCGCGAACTACAACACACGGATTAACTGTAGAGTTACTACTCGCTCCTAGATGTCACTATAAGCTGTTTCTAAAAAATATTCTACTTGACCGATTTCGTACAATACCAGTTTCAGATTTTTTTTTACTCTTAATCATCACTTCAGCCGTAGGACGTCCACTGCTTCATATACATAGCATTCAGCCTTCAGCATTGACTGCCAGATTTATAATATTAATTTGCTGTAAAAAAATTTAGGAAAATAATGCTGAAAGCGTGTTTCAAAACGCCTTTTTCCGGGAGATAAACTAAGTACAGTAGGCCAAGAAAGAAGTGTTCTATCACCCTAAGGTTTTAAACCATTTGCGCGTCATAAAACAACAGGGTTGATTTTCCATGCAAAATTATTCTGACAGCTACTAATGTTCTCTTTCTATGACGTCAAAAACGAATAAATAATACGTCATAATTGACCATCTCTCTCATCGTTAAAAAGGTAATAAGTCCATAAGTTCAATCTTATCGCTATTTTACTCACACATCAAATCTTGCTAAAACTGGTAGACCACTTCTTTGGCCGACCGTACCTCTTTAATTGAATCAGTTTTATCAACACAGTTTATTTTACACGAATTTAGCTTCCTGATGCAGAAGAGTACTTATTGTTATTTTGCTGAACGGGGTAGAGCAGTTTGTTAATGTAGGACATTGACTTAATTACTATTGGAGTTGATTATAGTACTTGCCAGTTGCTTAAATTAATGTCTTTAAAATAATTGGTAAGTATTGAGTAAAGTAGCTGTTAAAAATGTCTTTCATTGAGAATTCCTTCTAATAGTACATTTTTAGTGATAAATTCTCATCAAGACGAATGATAATAGTGCAAATATATTATATTATATCGTACACTGTTATCTGCTTTGTCCTTCCTGCAGTGGCGCCAATCCCCAAGGGTAGCGCGGCCGCCCTGCGGTTAGTATGGGCTCAGTATGGGCAAGAATTTGGTCTCACAGATACGGGTCGTTTTAGTCTTTTACTTGTAATGTTTGCTTGAATAAATATGACAGCAAAGTAAGCTAACGTTAAAATACGAACATAAGGCATTATTTATCTTTTTATTAAAAATGAACTAGGGGTGTCTTTCGGCGAATTTTTCAAACACGTTTCCTGATTATGCTTTGTATGGAGGTGTATTGATGTTTTTGGCTTATCCTCTTAATTAAGTTTGATAAATTAATAAACATTACTAGGTGTGTCGTTATTTACGTCTTTTTATTGAAAAATTTTACAAAATAGGGTAGCTTTTATGTTAAATATCAGTTATTACTCATTTTGCTAGTAGTTAAGGAAGAATTAAGGTTGGTTCATCTTTCAGCCATAGGAGGTCCACTGCTGAACAAAGGCCTCCCTCAATGACTTATCATCGAAGGGCATTGCCAATACTCGCCACGCTTGGCAGGCGGGTTGGCGAGCGCAGTTTTTTTTATAAGATTTCGCACGAAGATGCTGCTGCCCGTCTTGTGCTACAGGAATTAGTCGACTCTTACGACACGCCTCCTGTTGGCGGTGGGGAAGTGTATTCTTTACGGCCGTCCCCACACGGCTTGTTACCATAGAACAATTATCTGTGAATACGTTTTCTACTTTATTTCGATGCTTTTTATACCAAAATATTTTTTTAAAAAGTCGATTATATATGGAAAGTTTGTTTGAGCAGTGGGGCGGCCGACTGGCGGGTCCACTCCCTACCCCAAAAACAATATTAACGACTCCGCTGGTTGTTTAAATAATACAGCTAGAGTGCATCTCATGACGATTCCAATGAGTCCAAACACGGCTCAGAAACAACTTTTTATTACGTAGTTCCGGTGCCTTCCGTCTTCAGATCAGTTCGATGGTATTTTCACCAGAATCGTTTATTTTGTCAAAGACGAAGCTTAATGTATTAATCAAGATATCTTATCGCCACTCGTGAAATAATTATAATTCCGGAGGTCATCTGTGATCTTCTTCATCAGTTCCAACTTACCTAATACTATCAATGAAAATGCTTGACTTGTTGCTGAATTAAAATCGCTATAACATGTGGCATTCCTGTTTGAGGAGTTTTTTCAAGGAATTTATGGACCCCATCATCAGAATTTCATTTTGAAAAAATGGGACCAATAAAAAGTATAGGTACCAAAGTAATAACTACACTTTTGAATATAAAAGATTTCAAATCGTTTCATAAATGGCGCTGTTCTGATGCCCAATTCCCGTAATTTGACAATAGCCGCAATCCGGTGTCGATCCGCTCCCAGTAACATAACGATCACAAACGGTATTCTTGTAAACCCAAAAAATGCTATTATAGTTCGTAATGCGACTGAAAATGGAAGAAACATTGATTATCCCGAGATATTACAGTCTATTAAGTTGAATGTTCCTTATAAGTTACCGCGTCGCAGCAGATACGTTCCTTTTTCAACAAATTTGTCCAAAAGCAACCTTGGTCACCATGCCACCATGAATAGACTCCAAAGACAATACAATAAACTCAGCAGAGAATGTGACATCGACATCTTTGCTGACTCCATGGGAGGAGGGTTTTGTTATCCTTATCTGTTTAGCCAATGTCTAATTTTGTTGAGTTGTAGGTTATTGATAAATTGTTTATTTTGCACTAAAATAGTAATAGCTAATATAGCAACAATATAATTAAGGTCACTTATGTAACTAAAACATTATGTAGTCCATTATTGCATGCCGTGGCAACCTGTTATTAAGACGGCACTTAGTCTATAGCCAATATTTGCATGTCTTACCAATTTGCTTGTAATTGTGCTTGTCTTGTTGGTTGTCCTAATAAAATAAAAATTAAAATTAAAAAAAAAAGAAACCAAAATAAAATAGTTTTTTGCTCTATTTTCAGTCGTATCGGGATAGTTTTGATAATTTAACGTCAAATTAAAAGTTTACGAGAATACTGTTTGTGATTGTAATGTTACTGGGAGCGGATCGACACCGGATTGCGGCTATTGTCAAATTACGGTAATTGGGCATCTGAGGTAACACATTTAAAAAAGTAAAAGTGAAGTAAATATTTAAGTATTTGCGTGAATGGTTAAAAATTGTATAACAGTAGTATTAGTCTCTTGTACATCTGCTAGCTAGCGTGACCACCAAAACACGATATGATATGATATGATATAGCGATTTATTGACACCCACAGCCATTTTTTTAAAAATGATAGTTAAAGACGACTTGTTAAATTTTTATCGAAGAGCGATCATAACATGTGACGTCACCGGCACGGCGATTCAACATGGCGGCTATACCTATCATATTTTTGCAGTTGATGTCGATAAATCGCTATATCATATCGTGTTTTGGTGCTCATTCTAGGGGCTGGCAGAGTATTTTTACACCTGTCACCATAACCATAGAAAATATAAGACCCTTCGCGTGCCACTTACCCACTGTAGACCGGAAAATTCGTAAAAAAATAATATTGCGGCACGCCAGTGATTATGCTTCCGCCCGCGGCTTCGCCCGCGTGGAGTTCGGTCTGCACTTAAAGCCTTTATCAACAACCAAATAATGCATTACTTTTGAACAAAAGACTTCGAACTTTTTTGTATGGAGCCTGGCATACCTCAAGTTGCAAGTAACCTTAAATAACAATATTTTGGTGTACACCTACGAAACATACGTTAATCGATAGAGAAAATAATTACAAACAACAAACACTCTTTGACAAAATGTCGTAAATGATATGCTTTTTTCAGAATTTCAGGGTGAACATGTAATATTTATTTTTATACATAATCAAATTGTAATTCTGAAAAAAACATATCATTTACGACATTTTGTCATACAGTGTTTGTTGTTTGTAATTATTTTCTCTATCGATTACGTATACCAAAATATTATTATTTAAGGTTACTTGCAACTTGAGGTATGCCAATTAGGTTCGATGCCTTTTGATTATCAAAGGGTTATAGTGAGTCAATCTTAAAAGCTACACATATGCTGTCACAAAATTTATTTTAGACATCTTTTATATACAGAGTGTAACGAAAAGGTGAAATAAAACTTTAAGGGGTCGTTCTACGGCTAAATTACATCAACTTTTTCTATGAGACCAACATCAAAATCTCAAAAAAAAAAAATGACGTTTCCATACAAACTGATGCCAGCTCGTCGCGTTTTAGTAAGGGAAAGTGTTTCTTTTATTGCGATTTCGATGTTGGTCCCATAGAAAAAGTTGATGTAATTTAGCCGTAGAATAACCCCTTAAAGTTTTATTTCACCTTTTCGTTACACTCTGTATAAAACAAAGTCAGGTTAGTTACACCATTTATACTCGTAAATCGAGAATGACTGGACCAATTTTTATGATTTTTGGTTTGTTGGATTTGTATTCACCCCGAATAGCAGAATAACTATTAAAATATCGGAAAATTCACAAAAAAAGTATGTAAAGGCGCGGGCGGTACGAAGTTCGCCGGCACAGCTAGTTTTAAATAAAACGATTCCATCATAAATGTTTTTTGCATAACTTTAACCTTTTACGCAGCGCACGCAACTGAAGATCTCTGTTTAGCCTAATGGTCGACTGGCCACTTTAAAAACATTAAGTCCACCTTTTGTTCGATTTTATTTTGTGCAATAAAGTTTAAATAAATAAATAAGATCTCAAAGGAAACAAATATTCCCGTTTTTGCATCATTTATCATTGATGCTCTGCTTCTATCGGTCGTAGCGTAATGTCATATAGCCTATAACTCTTCTCAATAAATGGACTATCTATAACAAAAATAATCTTTCGATTCGATTCAGTAGTTTCTGAGATTAGCGCGTTTAACCAAACAAACACACACTTCAGCTTTATAATATTAATATACAACGTGTAACGAAAAGGTGAAATAAAACTTTAAGGGGTTATTCTACGGCTAAATTACATCAACTTTTTCTACGGGAACAACATCAAAATCTCAAAAAAAAAAAATTGACGTTTCCATACAAACTGTTGCCAGCTCTGCCGTCAATAGCATAGTTACAATAAGTCCTTTCCTTGAACCTGTAATTGCTCAGTATTGGTTTCCAAATTAGTAATACATAGATGCTGCTGAGGTCCTCTTTCATATAAAGTATCAACCACCATGATCTGATTAAAAACAAAGGATTTATGGAAGATTTTCGCACCAAAACTTTTACTGCGTTTTTGTCGAAACAGTCGAGCACTTACTATTACTATGCTATTGGCGGCAGAGTTGGTCGCGTTTTAGTATGGGAAAATGTTTTTTTTTTTGCGATTTCGATGTTGGTCCCATAGAAAAAGTTGATGTAATTTAGCCGTAGAATAACCCCTTAAAGTATTATTTCACCTTTTCGTTACACTCTGTAGATTAGTATAGATGGGAAAGAAGAGTTGTTAGTGTCCGTCACGTTATAAATGTCGGACCAATATGACCGAGCAAATTCGACATTTTCTCAATGTGACCGGACATTTTGGTCATTTATTGTCACTAACGTCACATTCAATTCTATTGAAAAACTATGAAAAAAAAATTTGGTCACAAATAAGTGCATTATTAGAGAGACAGGCTTTAGTAGTGATGATCTATAAAGAAATGATTTTTTTTAAATATTTTCTGCACAAACAAGCTAAAAAGTGTCGTATCGTTACGCGCGAGTTCTTTTTGTGTTCGATCCAGATCCAATTACATGTTTTATTGAATGTTTTTATTGTCAAATACTTAACATTTAAGACTTACTTTAGTGGAATACTTCTTTGTTTTAATTTATAGTAAAGAAAAATATGTGACCATCGTGACAATAAATGTCCAATGTGACCAAGCATTTATCATAAATGACGGACGCTTATAGCATATGACCGTCAATTTACAACTCTAGTAAGAAGTGAAGGACATGAGATCTCGGAACACTCTGACAGTTATTCGAGCCCGAACGTTCCGCGATTTTGTGTACGTGTTTGTTGCTAGTACGTATTGTATGAAGCTTAACTTCTGATATCCATAACTATTATTTATTTTGTGCCTTAGATCGATCGATATTGACGCCACAGACATACTAAGCATCAATTAAAATAGTTTATGCTGTGTAACGAGATGTAATTGTGTACTAGGATCGCACATTATTCTAAGAATGTGCGCGATTCTATTGCCACTTAGATAATAAGGATCTTTGGTACTGTTCAGGTAGATACAAAAAGCTAACGTGTCAGACTAACGATTCAGGAACCGTTCGATAACAAAATTAAACTATCAACCGGAAAACCACGTGACCACTCTGACATAAGTGTCACATTATTTACCGGTTGTCAATTCGTTTTTGAAGGACCCGACGTTAGACCATGGCTTGGACTAACACATAGGATACTTTTATCCGGGTAAGGTCAACGCAGACGAAGTTGCGGGCAAAAGCTAGTATTTTATAAATGCGGAAGTATGTCTGTGTGTCTGTCTGTTACGCTTTAACGCCTAAAGCACTTAACCGATTTTGATGAAATTTGATGCAGATATAGACTACAGCTTGTGAAAGGACATTGGCTACTTATCTAGTGAAAGCTAAACCGATTTAGATGAAATTTTGTGCAGAATGAGCTTGAATCCTAGGGACATGTGTATTATTTTTATTCCATAGTAAAATAGGGTGTGCCAAACCGTATATCACGCGAGCGAAACCGCGGGCACAGCTAGTAAGCTGTAATAACCATTCACTAGGGTCAATACTTTGAAAAAATATGAACATCTGAAACTAGCCTAGTAAAAAACCCGTCCGTTTTCAATAGGTCATAAATTGTCAAAGGTCAGACACAAGTTGACGGTATTATTAACCGACTTCAAAAAAAGGAGGAGGTTCTCAATTCGGTTGTATGTTTTTTTTTTTAATAGAACGAAACATTATCATAGTTGACCTTCTAAATTGGGGGCCAGTTTAGATTTGGCCATAATAATTTATTATTAAAACAAGTTTTTATTTGAATGCGTTGAAAAGAATAAAAGAGTTTAACTCGCATTCGTATTCTCAGCAAGTCCTTTCATTTAATACCCATATTATAGGAAAGTATAAAAAACTTAGTCAGCCATCTTCAGAAGTCCGCCATATTGGTTTTAGAGTGACGTTACTTTATTTTTCGAGTTATTCTAAGCAAGTCCTTTCATTTAATATCCATATTGTAGAAGTGCATTAAAAATAACTAGTCCGCCATGTTGTGTGTTCCGCCATGTTGGATTTAGAATGACGTCTCACAGCTAACCAGGCATTCTCATCCAAACTAAACGTGTATACAAAATTTCAGCTCAATCGGTTAAAGATATCTGCTTTAAAATTGAGTTGCAAGATTCCACCCAAACAAACATAGTTACATACATACATTGCAAGCTAAATTTAAGCTTTTAAAAATGACAGGCTCATTCAAACGGTAAGTAGCGTATTCTAAGTCTATGTTCAAATGGGCATTATCCCAAATTCTACTCGTATCCTCATACCAGATGATTTTTTGTAAACTTCTATTGAACTACATGCAACTTGCATTGTTAATAAACACCAAGATATTTTGATCTGAATGAATTGTAAGTGTATGTACCTATCGTCAATAAATAAATATATCTGCTGTACTGAATTTGACAGCTGTCAGTTGAAAACGATTCTGCATAGGGCTGAAAAGTATTACTTTCAACCCGCTCCTCAGGTAATTTTAGACCTACTTTCCGAGTATGAGTAATGAAAACTTATTTACTCATTTAATCAGTCAGCCTATTGCAGTCCACTGCTGAACCTAAGCCCCAAAGAGCGCCAACGAGTATGATTTTTCGCTTTTTTCCTAAGGTACTAATTTATGGACAACGATATTATAAAATTATTATTTATTATTATTATTTACTAGCTGTTGCCCGCGACTCCGTTCGTGCGGTCTTTAGTTTATTCATAAAGGATATTCTGCGCAACTTTCTTATATTTTTCTTTTAAAAGAACCTTTTCCTGACAATAACTAACACAACAAAAAAAGAATTAGCAATATTGTTCGATCAGTTCACGCGTGATGCGATGACCAAGGGAAATAGAGACTCATTTTTATATAAATAGATTAGCTATCATATTGTAAGTGTGTGCCGTGTGGGGATGGCCGTAAAGAATACACTTCCACACCGCCAACAGGAAGCGTGTCGTAAGAGGCGTCTAATTCCTGTAGCACGAGACGGACAGCAGCGTCTTCGTGCGAAATCTTATAAAAAACTGCGCTCGCCAACCCGCCTGCCAAGCGTGACGAGTATTGGCAATCCCCCTAATGAAAAGTCATTTGGGGAGAACTTTGTTCAGCAGTGGACGTCCTATGGCTGAAATGATTATGATGATATTGTATAAGAGCACATTTGTTCCTGTAACTTTGGACTATTCGACAACTTTTTTTTGGACGTTTTCCTACCATATTTTCCGATTAGCTGACTGTGACATTATGATCTTTGACAACTACAATACTGTTACTATAGCTAAGCACTAAATACTCTAAATAAGAAATCAAATCAATCTGAATAAGCTTAAATTTAAACCAAAAAAACCGTCAAATTGCATAATGCTTTCCAAATCCGTAAAGTCGATTTACTACGTAATGGCCGCTCTTATTTGTGCTCGCCATTCTGTTGTTTCGTCTAGCCTTTGCGCAATATCGTCAACTCTCGCGCTATTAGATAGGTAATAATTTAAATGGAACTTAGATAACCTCTAAGATTATTCATCATCATCATCATTTCGGCCAATAACGTCCACAGCTGAACATAGGCCTCTCTATGACTTCCAGATTGGCTAGTTTGAAGCAGCCTGTATCTAGCGGCTTGCAACTTTTTCCAGGAGACGTATTTCTGAATCATGAGAATTCCAATCCGAATACGAAATCGCAAGATTCGCATACGAATACCTAAAATCACTATTTTTGAAAATTCATTCCGTGAATTCTGCTACGAGTGGTCCTACCCACTCGTTTTTCGATTTCTACTAGTAGAAAGTACGGAAGAATGACATTAACAAGTAAACATATGGTTGATAGAGATTTGACATAATAACTCTTATTTACGTTCGTTAATGAGTTTTTGCTTTAAGGTTTATAATATTTTCTGCGTGAAACAAAAACAGTTACAAGATTTCAATCTAGTAGCAACACCTATTTCGAGTGATTCTAAAATGCGTAAAATCAGTAGCAATAGAAACTATTTTCATACACGAATTGTTTTCGTGTTCGAATTTAAGATTCATTTCTAATGCTTCAAAAATACGTCTCCTGGTCGTCTATCCACTTTGTAAGTGGACGTCCTACATACGTCCACTTACAAAGTATACATACGTACAGGCCTACATTCTAGAACCTTTTTGCCCCATCGGCCGTCAGTTCTATGTGCTTTGTGCTCCGCCTGCTGCCACTTCAGCCTGCTAACCCGTGGGGCTGTGTCAGCAACTTACATTACATTATTCATCATTGACAATTTTGTATAACAAAATCTGCAAGTTTTACTAACATGAGGATCGATGGTTCTATTTCGCCTCTTAACAAACGTGACTGAGTTGGTCGTGCCGTTTCTTCTCATAACCAGCATTAAAAATCAAATAACACATACAAAATTACCAATCAGTTGTTACGATTTGTGTTGGATGGTAAAGTAAAAATTTTTTTGAGATTCAATGTAAAATTGGATCCTTTTAGATTAGATCCTTTACGACCTCCGTAGCTGAGAGTCGAGTATGCCGGACTTTGTCGCCATCACTGAGGTCCTGGGTTCGATTCTCGGTCGGGTGATCACCCGATCTCAATCGGGTCATTAAAGGAAACTAACTTCAATTTTGGGTCTAGGCTGGGTGTTGTGGTACCGTCGCTGTTTTTGATTTCTAAAACATAAGTGCTTTAGCTACTTACCTTAGGATCAGAGCAATGCATGTGATGTTGTGCAATATTCATTTACACAGGGCTATTTATAAAAGATGAACAACCTCTTAGGGGCTGATTCTGGTGCTGAAATGCAACAACTTTTTCTATGGGACCAACATTAAAATTGCAAAAAAAAAACATTTCCCCATAATAAGCCGCCGACCATCTGACATCAGTTTGTATGGAGCAGCGACAATGTTGGTCCCATGGATAAAGTTGTTGTATTTGTACACCAGAATCAGCCCCTAGGAGGTCGTTGATGCTTTACAAATAACCGTGTATATAACTAAAACTAAAACTTGCGGAATTTTCCATACAAAACTGTCAATGATGAATAATGTAAAAAAAGTTCTCTAAGTCACTGTGTCAAACAGTTCTAAATACATTGTGATTAATCAATATTCGTCTACATCAAATGACTAATAAAAATGCACTTCATTGTTTTTGTAGTTGGAATTATATATAAATAATGTCAAGGCCTCTTATTGTAGTCATTTTAATAATAATAATAAACATAATTTATTTCAGGCATCATAATTATACAGATGACATTATAATAATTCAATTCAATTCAATTCAATATATTTATTGCATTCTATAATGTTACACAGGTGTTATAATTAGATACATAAAATAGATCATTATAGACCCTGTAGGGCACAACAATAAGATAGGTATTGTGGGCAGAGAGGATGACGCCATGCATAATTAGATCAATTTGTTTATTTTAAGAAGTTGTAAAGAATTAAAATAATTAAGAAATCATATGATAATTATTGAATAATTTATTGAATAACATAATCAAATAAATAGTATTTTTAGGCATTAAAATATTTATTTATCTTTGGATTTCATTTATTGTTTTATATTGTTGTCATTTAAGTATTCGTTTATTGTGTAATAACATTTTTTTATCAACATTAATTTTAATTGTTTTATAAATTTTAAATCATTTACTTCATTTTTCATAAACTCCGGCAATCTGTTATAAATTCGTATGGACTTAACGTATGGGCTGGAAGAATGAATCTTTAGACGGACAGTAGGTAGAATCAATTTATTTTTATATCTTAGCGAGTAATGTAGATTAGCGCGGTTTTGATATAAGTTTGGGTGTTTCCTAACAAATTTACACATTTCTAGAATGTACATACATGGCAGGGGGAGTATGTTAAACCTTTGAAAGTATGGTTTGCAGCTTTCAGTCTGTTTTATATAGGCTAAGATTCTAATAAGTTTTTTTTGGAGAATGAAAAGGGTAGATGCGTCGGTACTATTTCCCCATAGAATGAGACCGTAGCTTAGCCATGCGTTTGCGTAGGCATAGTAAGTACTGAGTGCCGCTTCAAGGTCAGTTGTCTTTTTCACTTCATACAGTGCATACGCATAGCTAGATAGTTTTGATTTTATTTTCTGGACGTGTGCTTTCCAATTTAAGTGGGTATCTATTTCCTATAAAAGGCCTATATTATGAATATCTTCCAGACACATAAATACAGTAATACAAGTTACATTTATAATGCTCGCACAGCTACATTATAAAATTTTTGTAAACATACTATTAAGAGGCTAAGCACAGTGACCGAGTTTCTGGCGCTGCTTCTTCTCGGCGCTAGCCCAGAATATTTTCCCAAAGCTGTGCTAGGGTAATGGGACGTGTAAAAGTGCTTAATTTAGACCTATTCACAGAAATAAATTGGTTTATCTGCCTAGATTTCAGAAATACCTAAACAAAAGAGAAATGATTCACGGGGTGTATAAAAATAGGACAATCGTAATTAACAACACCCTGTATACAAATCCTATGGAGCACATAGCCATAGAGTAGAAATGTCATACGATTTGTTGGACAAAATATTCCGCTATTTTTTTATCTGTATCAGTACTATTTTTGTATGAGCGAAAGTTGACAGGACTTGTCATTTCATACTAAATATAAGTAAAAAATCACTAAGTAGTTTCGGAGAAAGACAGTTCGTATTGCTGCTCTTTAGATTACCTATATGCTCGATGACAAATCTTAACAATGAACTGGTCATTAGTACGGTAACAATGATTTTTCATTTGTATTTTGTTGTTGGACCCATAGAAATTTTTTGTGTATTTGAGGAGATTTCAGCACCATAATCGGCACTAAGGTTGATTAAAACTTTATTATTTGCATTCACAATAATCGAAATGAAATGAGATGCGAGATCGAATAAGAAATGAGATCCGTCAACGAACAAAAGCGGCTGACATATTCCGACAGTTAAGCAAGCTAAGGTGTTGGGCGGCGAACATAGCGCGTAGAACGACGGCCCATGGGGCAAAAAGGCAGAGTGTAGGTCACTGTCCGGCATGAACAGTGTAGGACGTCCACCCACAAGGTGCACAGACGACATGGTAAAGATTGCAGGAAGCCGCTAGATGCAGGGCAATCTGGAAGTCATTGCGGGAGGCATATGTTTGCTAGTAGACGTTCTTAGGCTGAAATGATCATTCATAATAATGCAAATTTTTTCTTAAGGATAATATCTATTTATATAAAAATGGATCGCTGTTCGTTTGTCTCGCTAAAACTCGAGAACGGCTTGACCGATTTGGCTAATTTTGGTTTTGAAACATTTGTAGAAGATCAGGGAAGGTTTAAAAGGTGAGAAAATATAAAAAAAATGCAAGGAAAGTAGTAAAACAACTATTTTATTTTTCCATATAAACGAATTGGCAGAACGAAGTTCGCTGGGTCAGCTAGTTTTCTTATAAAAAGTTATTTCAAATCTCATCAGAGGCAAATGAAAAAAAAATTGTGAAAATATTATTATTCTTATATTCTATTTACAATAACCACTTCCTACCCTATCCTACTAATATATAAATGCGAAAGTTTGTAAGTATGGATGGATGTTTGTTACTCTATCACGCACAAACTACTGAATGGATTTTAATGAAACTTGGCATACAGATAGACCATGGCCTGGATTAACACATAGAATACTTTTTATTCGGGTAAGGTCAACGCAGACGAAGTCGCGGGCTAAAAGCTATCCTACTTCTGACTAATATTATAAATGCGAAAATAAGAAAGTTGCGCCGAATATCCTTTATGAATAAACTATAGACCACGCGAACGAAGTCGCGGGCAACAGCTAGTTGCAGTATAAGGTAATAAATACATATTACTCGTATGCTTACAGATACATAGTAACTTGAGTATTTCTTTAATTACCAGTAGGCACAATAACACTTATTTTTATCTAACATGTTTAACCCATGATTGTTCACATTACGCTTTGTTAATTATTATAAGACAAGCTTATGCCCGCGGCTTTATTGCTTTGGTTTGATAGAACTACGAACTTTGAACCTTCCAATATTAATGAGTTTGTATGCAAACATAATTTTACATCATTCGCCCTATTTCTTTGTAAAACTTTTTAATATCATTGACATAACCTTACCCTAAAATAATATGACGTAATCTATTGACAGGTAGTTACAAGGTGTTTCTTTTTTTTTACAGTTCTGTACACTAAAAAAATACCTATAATCCTCATAGAATTTTGACGACCTCCGTAGCCGAGAGGCGAGCATACGACTAGGTGTCGCTATCTCTGAGGTTCCGGGTTCGATTCCTGGTCGGGTCAATGTAGATAAATAACTTTTCTATGTTGTCTTGGGTCTGGGTGTTGTGGTACCGTTGTTGTTTCTGATTTCTGTAACACAAGTGCTTTGGCTACTTACCACAGGATCAGAGCAATGTATGTGATGTTGTCCAATATTTATTTATTTATTAGAATCACTTCGTTGTCCGTCTGTTTCTTTCTCTATCTGTCCGTCTGTCTGCCTGTCTATCTGTCTATCATGATTCATGACCCTTTTTACCAAGAACGTGTCGAGGTGTCACGTTGAAATTAATATCAAATCAACTAAAGTCTAGCAATTCGTTGCCGAAGGGGGTGAAGGGGTGAAAAATTAAACTTTCAAGTCAATGCAATCAAGTGATACAGTTTATGCCGCATATGATAATATGATACTCGCAAGGTTTTATCAAAACCTTTTAAGGTACTTTCTATTTATAGGTAAAATAATTTAATTAAATAAGTAATAAAAAAAACAATATCATATTATTTTTTTATACTAAAAAAATATTTTTTTGAACAGACTCGGAAAAAGCGAACAAAATCCTTCGAATTCGATTTCCGTTTTGGACGAACTATTACACATCTACAAGTTCGAGTAGTCCGACTCGCACTTGGCCGTTTTTTTATTATACATGATAACTTAGTAAGTTAACGTGCAGATATTGGGAAAGATAAAAACCTAAATTTGATACGAAAATATCGAGTTAAAACTGCGACAAGTCGCGGGCAACAGGTAGTTATATTCTAATCTAACGTACGTCCTTATGGATTGTACAGTAAAATCTCTGAAACTTTTATAATATTTTTTATACCACTAATAAAACTCCTATATACAATACTAATTCACAAGAAAATCTTGTAACTGTTAGGTACTTAATGCTACCTGAGTAAAATGCTTAATCATGCTGTCAAAACATAATTAGTAATAAGCACGTGTTATTTACATGGCTAAAATAATCCAAATCAATTATGAATATAGATAAAAAAGCGCGGCTTCTGCTCCCGCGCAATCTAAATGCGCATTTGCAATAGGGTTGTAACTTAAACCGTTTTCGATAACATTATAAAAAAATAATGAAAATTATATTCGTGTAAATATTGCCCGTTGAACCTTAAGTTTTTCTATTGTATTTAGGCAGTTTAAATAGGTACTAAATGCGTAGATGAATAATTATGATAATTAAATCGAAATAAAAAATAAAGCTTGTAAAAAAAAACAAAAAGACACGTCTAACGTAAAAACGTATAGTACTTACCTACCTATTAAGCAAAAGCCACTGTTTATTTATTAATGGATAATGCAGCGTGTAAAATAAGAACCACTTACTACCTGTATCATATATACAGGTTGTCCCAAAAAGATATATCGCCCAATTTACAGAAAAATAATTTTGAAAAAATAATAATAATCACGGAATATACAAGGGGTGATCTATATCTAGAATACCATTTGATACAATTTTTGGCAGGCCTTCAGTTGTTTGTTAATAAATGTTTGTTTCTTGATATTGTTCTTGATATTTATTATTGCAATATTTTTTTAGTGAAAATGGAAATATTTCGGTATTGAATTTAAAGGCAATTGTTAACATTAAAACGCGGAAGTTTTTCCTAAGCCCGGAATTGTATTAAATAGTTAATAACTGACTAACACAGCCACGTTTTACAGCTCAATTAAAAATATCTCACGAAACTGTCATAATGCCATCAAATCTGTCATAACTCCACTACCACCCACGTCATAATCGTCTTCCCGCATCCTTCATTACCGCCAGCCCTACCGCACACGCACACACGCAAAGCAAGCGTACGCGCCGCCCTCTGTTGCAATCCCTTAAATAGGTCACCCAGACGGCAATAGAAAGACGCAGGGCCGGCGCCAGGGCGATACTAATCATTTTTTTATCAGTATAAATTATCATCTTTTTAAGCTACATTTATGTACATAATTTTTAGTTTTGAAATGGTAATGCATTTTAGAGAAAATTTGGATTACGGAAGTGATCGTATGTTACGATATTAAAATTAAATTTGAATACAATACTTATAACTTCTAGTTTATAATCAACTAGCTGTCCCGGCGAACTTCGTACCGCCTCTTCTTTTTTTGCGAAGTTATTGATGTTTTAATAATAATTATTCTGCTATTTGGGACAGAGACATATCTAACAAATCAAAGATCATAAAAATCGGTCTAGCCGTTCTAGACTTATAAATGGTGTAACTAACCCGACTTTGTTTTATATTATATTAGCTGTCCCGGCGAACTTCGTACCGCCCCTACATAATTTTTTTTTGTTATAATTTCCGTGTTTTTTTATAGTTATTCTGCTATTCGGGGCAGAGACAAATTCAACAAATCAAAGATCATAAAAATCGGTCCAGCCGTTCTCGAGTTATAAATTGTGTAACTAACCCGACTTTGTTCTAAATATAGAGATTTTATACATAGGGGAATGATGATATTATCATCATGATTCGCCTGCCCTGTTCCCAGGTCATCTGGAGTCGGTGCAGTATGTCTTTCTCTTTTATGCAATCCGGTCATTCACTCCCTTCTCAGTCATATCGCTCATCACACAATCCATCTCTTCTTAGGTCGTCCTCTATTTCTCCACCCATCAATACTCATACCCTCCTCGTTACGTTCTCCTCTTCATTTCTCATCACATGTCCATACCAAGACAGACGGTTTCCTTTCATCTTTTTTGCTACAGGTGCCACTTTCATACTTCCTCTAATACCTATATTCATTCCTTATTTTGTCCATTCTTGTCACCCCACACATCCACCTTAACAATCTCATTTCTGCTGCATGCAGCATTCAGAGCCATGTAGTTAAGCAGGTCTTATAACGGTTTTGTAAATTTTTCCTTTAGATAAATTTTTCCGTGGGTCGCATGTTGTTGCTGTGATCTGTCGCCATTTTTTTCCAACCGGAGTTAATCCGATGCTTAACGTCCCTGTCAATTTTACTTTTTATGAGTTGTTACAACATCCCAAAATCTAGTTTTTCCTTTAAGTATTGAGTTTTCTGCCGTGCCGTAAAGAACACACTTCCTCATCGCCAACAGGAGGCGTGTCGTAAGTGGCGACTAATTCCGGTAGCACGAGACGGGCAGCAGGATATTCATGTGTAATCTTATAAAAATCTGCGCTCACCAACCGGCCTGCCAAGCGTTGCGAGTATTGGCAATACCCCCAGATGATAAGTTACTGGGGGAGGCCTTTGTTCAGCAGTGGCGTCCTATGACTGAAATGATGATGATGATGATGGTTGAGTTTTCCTTTGTCTTTAAGCCAAACTCCCGATCACTGAATGTTTTTTGAATTAATTAATTAAACTAAAGTAAAGGTTGTGTTAGTATTGCCATCCTAATAAACAGCTATCGATAGGCCTATCGATATTACCGATACTATTGAGAGATAGTTTGCTACTCATAAAATTTAAGCTATTGATACTATCGAAGCTCGGATTGACAAAACTATCGTTAAACAAAACCTTCCCTTCAATACTGCCGCCATAAGGAGAAATGACGTATCTGTCATTACAAAAATCAAATTATAAAAATACTTATGACGTCATTTTTGACTGATTCCAAATATGAATGTACTAACTCAAAAAAGTATAAGATACGTCTTTTTTTCTTATGACGGCAGAACAGTATTGTATTGTGTAGTATCCGTCCATAATATCGATAGTACCGATTCTATCAATTTAAATATCATTCGTTATACTATTGGTCACTATCGATTATATATCGGTCTGCTATCGATACTCCACTGCCGTTTAGCAACACTACCTGATTGATACGCTTCTCTCCATACTATTTGAGATTGTTCTGACACCATCGGGCCCCCGATTCAATACCGTTTGATAGAGAATTGTCGATCGGAAAACTACATGACACAATAATTAATAGCATTAATGTCTCATCATTTATCGGTTGTCAATTCGTTATCGAAGGGTTCTGAATCGGGGCGCTAGTTAGATTGAATTCAATCGATATTATAAAAATATCCAAATCCGTCCCTTTTATTAAAACTTAAAAAGATTGTTTGCATCTTTTAGTTAACAATTTTTAGGTCACAGGCCCTTCGTGTGTGTGTGTGTCTATTTTCGTTGATAACTCCATTTGATACACACACTGGTATGCGGCGTTTGTATCAATCTTCGGTGCGGAATTTATGAAGATTAATTTCAGATGGGGAATTCCATATTTTTGGCACATATTTTTAATGATACACATTCTTTTTACAAGTTTTATATTTATATATAAGAGGTGCAAGTAAGTAAAATATTAATGATGATAACAGAGTGTCTTGAGTATAATTACGTGACGGCTGATGGGGCAGTAAAGGTTCTAGAATGGAGGCCACGTACTGGCAAGCACAGCGTAGGACGTCCTCTCACGAGGTGGACAGACCACCTGGTAAGGGTTGCTGAAACCCGCGGGATGCAGGCCGCTTCCGATTGAAATATGATGGCATATGATTGGCCGATTGGCCAGTCATAAAGTCATTGGGGTCTATTTTCAGAAGTAGACATTCTTTGGCTGAATGATGGACAACATCACATACATTGCTCTGATTCTAAGGTAAGTAGATAAAGCACTTGTGTTATAGAAATCAGAAACAACGACGGTACCACAACACCCAGACCCGACCCAACATAGAAAAGCTCGTTTTTCACATTAACTCGACCGAGAAAAAAACTCGGGACCTCAGTGATGGCGACTCCGAGTCCGGTGTACTCGGCTACGGAGGTCGTCATGATAATAGTATAATACTACTTTAATATTGCATGATAAATAAAATTTTAGTTTTTCAATAGGCGGCCAGAACGTGGCATCTCCCTGTTGACCTTAGAAGTAAGCTCAAGGTTGCACAGCGTGCTATGGAAAGGGCTAAAGGGTTATCATATCGGTTTTTCTTTGCGAGATCGAATCAGAAATGTGGAGATTCGTAAACAAACAAAAATCGCTGACATGGACTAACGGATTACCAAGCTGAGGAGGCAGTTGCTGGGGCACATAGCACATAGAACTGACGGCCGATGGGGCAGAAAGGTTCTGAAATGGAGGCCACGTACCGGCAAGCGCAGTGTAGGACGTCTATAGGTAGCCAGACGACCTGGTAAAGGTTGCAGGAAGCCGCTGGATGCGGGCCGCTTTTAACCGGCCAATCTGGAAGTCACTGTGGGAGGCCTATGACCAGCAGTGGACGTCCTATGGGACAGTGTCACTTCAATTATCGGCTGTGGACTCTTTATCGATAGGTTTTAAACCGAGGGCAAGAAACGAAATGAGGATATCCGTATAGGAACTAAAGACACAAACAGCTTGGCAAATTGGAAAGCTATAGTGGAAATTAGCAGGTCACATCGCCTGCAGAGGCGACAACCGTTAGGGAAAAAGGTTATCGGGTGGCGACCACGAACTGGAAGACGCAGCGTTGACAGGCTTCCCACCCGGTGGACTGACGACTTAAAAAGCCGTTGGATGCAACTGGCCAAAGGCGCTTGCTCTAACATTTTATGGGGGAGCATTGGACTTCCAAAGCCTAGGCTGATGATGTCGAAGATGTGTCAGATATCAGCATACACAAATAATATGCGCAGTTTTTTAACGTCACATTTTCTCTAGCTCAAGGTTCCACTGAATGCAGGCGACAGGTCATATTGACCAACTAATTCTTAATAGTGTTAATTGTATGCCGTCTGTCGGGTAATGAGGCCTTGTTTGAATTAGTTTGATTAATTAATTAGTGTGATTAAATGAATTGTCATTATCTTTAAGTTAGTCGTCAGCGTTTTTAGTGCAACGTACAATATTTTCAAATAGAGATTTATCAAATTTGTAGTGCCCTTTCATCTTTCATCGACTGGCATCTGGGCGAGATCAGCTGGTGTTTCTGCAGTTTCTCAAACCTCGAAGTCTTTAGACTCACTGAAGTATTTAAATAAAAAAATAGTACATTGTTATCCTAGGGGTAAAAGTTACTTATTTAGACCCGAGACATAGTTCGAGGGACTAAATATTCCTTTAACCCGAGGTAAACACTGTGTTTTTCATTACGAATACAAGGAAAGTAAAAATAAAAACATGAATTAGCTTAAGAAAATATGAGTGAATTTTAACAAAACTGAACTCGAAAAAACAAATGAAGATCGGATTGCCGCTTTCCCACCTATTTTTTTTTCTGTGGTCGGCCAGCTATTCAGCCATTAGGTATTTTTAATTTTCATCATTGAAAAAATGGTAAATATTTTGCCCAAATCTATGTTATTTTAAAGAAATAGTTAAGAGTTAATCACTTATAATACAAAGTCATTTAACAAATATATTGTTTAATTAGATAATTCTTAACTTTATATACCTTACTCAATTTTACATCACGCTGCTGTGACTATATTGAAAGTTATGGTTCAATAGAAATGTGAAAAAATAACTAGTTTTTTTTAAAATAATTTGACAGCTGTCAGTTTAAAACGATTCTTCGTAGGGCTGAAAAGTATTACTTTCAACCCATTCTACAGGCAACTTCAGACCTACTTTCCGAGTATGAGTAATGAAAACATATTTAGTATTTATCGGACGAAAATGACAGCTTAGCAAAAAGCAAACTTGTCGACTACGTTACTACTTACTTAATTATTATTATTTAAATTAAATTATTTTCACAATCACACCAATTATCTAGCCCCAAACTAAGCAAAGCTTGTATTATGGGAACTAGATAACGGATAAACATACTTAAATACTTTTATGAACATCCATGACATAGGTACAAATGCTCGTGCTCATCACACAAACATTTGTCCCTTGCGGGATTCGAACCCGCAACCGCTGGCTTTGTAGTCCGGAGCGCGAACCACTACACCAGACGGTCGACTTAATGGTTAAAGTACCGTACAATGGGGTAAATAGGGATGTCGGGGTGAATAGGGAAAAAACTCAGAAAGACTTTTCAAGTACCCTAACAGACACTCCGTTCATTTCATTATAGTGGTATTTTTTTTAATGTGTAGTAGAAATATTGAAAAATACGTGGCAACACTGAATTGGAGTGAAGCTAGTCTCAAACTTACGTCATAGTCAGTTAAAAAAGTGGTTTGAAAAACGGTGTAACTATAGGCTGCAGAAACTTTGTGATAAAAGGATTATTTAGTAAAATTTTGGACTGGTGTTTACTTCGATTGTATTCAGTGATATTTTCTGAAGGCTACAATAAACAGTAAGTTGCATTATTTCTATATTTAATACTCAAAAGGCATAAAAGAAAAAAAAGCATGATTTTCTTAATTTTTGGGGGGGAATGGGGACGCTTGCAGTTTTAATTGGTACGGGATGCGGGTAAATAGGGACGAGACTGGGAAAATAGAAACGAACAATGTGCTAAAAGGGATGACTTCTCAGGGTTGTCACTTAGGCTGTGATTAGGTTTTTTTCGCTCTATTGCTTACGTGCTTATTGTTTGCTGATACAAAATAATTATTTTTGCAGACATGCCACGAACATATGTACCTAGTAGGAAAAAACCGTACAAAAAGTGCAATCAAGATCATATGCGTGCCGCAATTCAAGAATATGAAAGCAGTACAAATAAGTCATTAAAAGAAATTGAAAAAAAATATAATATCAGTAAATCAGTTTTACACAGGCATATATCACGAGTAATGAGACCTCATGGTGGACAGAGAGCACTAAAACAAGAAACTGAAGCGTATATTATCCAATACATTAATATATGCTCGGAGTGGGGATATCCCCATATCCCCATTAATATATATGATATGATCTGTATTCTGTTGCTGTACCATTAATAAATAAATAAATATATTAATACTTGAAAATATAATAATAATTATTTGGATATATTTTTTTTTTTATAATTCCCTATCCCATTTGTACTAATTTTTAGTACCTACCTACTAATATTAGGTACGAGTATGAATAATTAAGTCAGCATTGTATTTGTACAGAGGAAATTCTGTAGGTAGGTATGTATTTAGATAAAGACAAAATATTCAAAATGGACAACCATGACAGATATCCCCATATAACCTGGTTTCGTTCCCATTCACCCCAGAGTCAGGGTGAATAGGGACGGACAAGATTTTAGCGTTTTTCTTCAGAAACATATGTATTTAAAGGATTTTACCTAAATTGACATCTAGTCCACACTAAGACTCAAGTTTTTATCAAAATTTTATAACGATAATCGAAAGGAAACCTTTTTAAACTTAAACCAAAGGTTAGTTTCGTCCCTATTCACCCCATTGTACACCTCACGTTATGTGCTCGACTGGTGGATAGTCCCCATCCCCACAGTCTTATAGAACATTGTATTTGACCCGTTTGGGGTCGAAACTCTGGACCGTGCGGCCGGGAGTTAGTGAACACTTAAGCCGTGATCGTGATATCTTAGCGTTAAGCCGCGACATCTCAAGACTTAGACCAATGCATTAGTTTAGCAATTCAACATGGCAATATGGCCAGCCTTTTGGGCACCTTTCTTTGAGAAAGCAAGCCCAATCAAATACTTTATTTAGGAACTAGCTCTTACCCGCGACTTCGTCTGCGTTGACCTTACCCGGATAAAAAGTATCCTATGTGTTAATCCCATGGTCTATCTGTATGCCAAATTTCATCAAAATCCATTCAGTGGTTTTTGCGTGAAAGAGTCGCACGAAGCGATCTCTTCCAGACAACCTTCAGGTAGAGGACAGTTAAATTAATATTGAGAGGGGAAGGCGGTAAAGAGTTCCAAAATGTGAAAGTCCAACAATTTAAAAGCACTAAAAATACTAATTTAACAAACAAATAAAATAAAATGCCTGTTTACCAATACATGAACCTGTAATCGCTTATATTAATGTACACCATTTTATTTAAATTTGGCACTATTTTGCAATGTAGTTCTTTATTTTTTAACCTTTTTTTGTATTTTTAACCGATTTCAAAAAAGGAGGAGGTTCTCAATTCGTCAAGAAATGTATGTTCAGCGATCATTCGTTTACTACGTTGACCGATTTCGATAATTCTTTTTTTTGTTCGAAAGGTAATACTTTTAGAATGGTCCCATATACATTTGGTTAAATTCTGATGATGAAATCTATAAGAAAATCATCAAAAATTGCATGAACTCCATACCACGCCAACTGATTTTTGTATCTATGTTACCCAATATCTTTGACAAATGTGAACCGATTTTGATGATTCTTTTTTATGGAATAGCTTATACTTCAAAGATCTTCTTCTCTTCTCAATCGTTCCCCCATTGCTGAGGATCGTGACTCCTTAGACGCTTCATTGTCTGGATACTTCAAAGATACTTTAGTAAAAATTTGCGGAAAAAATTTCATCTCTAAGAGTGGAATAATAGGAAATGAAATCGGTTTTCAGCAGTTAAGTTTTGTTTGCACTATTAATTTCTGTTTTGATTAGGATTTATCACTAAAATAGATGAAATAAGTAAATTGTATTAATTCAGTTTTAATTTTTTTATAAAAAAAATCCGTTTAGTCTACGCAGACGAAACCGCGGGCAGAAGCTAGTCTAATTGAAATCCTTGGACATTTAAACTTAAAATGACAAATAATAAAAACTTGACCATTTGTAAGAATAACTTAGGTACCTTATTACATATAATAATTTATGGATATTTTTCCTTCGTCGGTAATGTGAGTGTTTTAGTGTATTCTTGATTGCAATTGTAAGGCTTAGTGCTCACACAATGCTACAGTGCCTAGACGAATAACAATTAAAATGGGACAATAATAATAAAATTATTTTAACAAAATTTAAAAAAACTTTATTAAGTTTATTTACTGAAAAAAATACATTGTTATTATAAGTACTGTTTTCTTTTCCAATTTAAAAGGCCTTTTTAGGGACCCAAAGAATAGCGTTAAACATAAAATTAAATCAAAAAATGAAAGGTACAAGATAAAAGGATCACTGTCATTTTGATGTTAAAAATGATAAGTTATAAAAACGTACTTTAATTACTCTCACTTAAGACTAAGTCACATAATAATAATATAAAATGAAGACTTATAAAGTCATGAAAGGTTTGGCCCGATCACGCCTGCTAGTATGGGGCTCGACACGTACGAGTCTGAGGCTCACACTCGGCCGGGTCGCAGCGACCGCTAGCGGGGCGGACCTAGGCTGTGCGCCTTCAGCGCACGCCACAACTGCCCGGGTTAAGCTGACGAATGTCTTCCTCAAAGGCACTCAGCGATAAAAAAAAATAAAAAAAAAAGATGAAAGGAACGAACTTTCTTTCCACAATTCTAATTGTATGAAATAAGAATTAAAATAATCGTAGTTCAAGTCAAGATAGATACAATTTTATGGACTATCGATTTATATGTGATGTAACAATATAGGCTGTTCATATTTTATTTTTGTACAGTAAACATAGTAAAAATACAGTAAGTAAAAAAAAAATCTCTTCCTATGTCTACATAATCTCAATGACAGCTACTAATGGTTATCACAAAAGTAGTTTTTTTTTTAAATATTGTCCACTGTTTTTGTTATGACATAACTGATGGAACCTATAAAAAGGTTGTAAGTTTAGGAGATAGTACGCCTCCCCTATAGAACGCCACAGCTAGCGCAGCTTCTGGTAACCTCGACTAAGTCGTCAGTCCACCGGGTGGGAGGCATGCCCACGCTGCGTCTTCCAGTACGTGGTCGCCACTCGAGAACCTAACGGTTGTCAGATCTCCAAGTGATGTGGCCTGCCCATTGCCAGTTTAGCTTTGCAATTTGAAAAACTATGTCGTTGACATTAAAGATACTCTTAAAAATATTATATAGATGGTTTTACGGACAACTCCTTAATATACTCGCTAATTGTATTTTTTATGGATTTTTAGCTCGCAATAGTACAGGGTACTGAGTTTGTTACAAAAATACAATCCATTTAGCAGGTATCGGCGTGTCTAAACCTTACGTAAATTTTTTGCACAAAATTGTAGGTTATGTGAATAATTGAAAAAAAAAATAGTTCGTTATTTTTGTGCATGTGCTAACTGTATAGCTATTGTTGTCGTGTGAATTGTCATGATGTCCATTTCCAATATTTTTATTCTTATTCTTTAAAAAATCGACCGCCTCAGTTCAGACTTATTCAGTTTTTTTAAGTATTATATATTATGTCACTGTACTATTCTGCACTAACCTTAACTTTAGCCTGGGGAATACCATCCCTACCACCGCGTGGGCAGCTGACACACTTTCGCCGCGCGTATACCACTAGCATGCGCAGGCGCTGCTGAATTCGAATAGACTGCACTTTGTTTCTAATACGATTTAGTTTTTTTTCTTGATAAAAATTATGATACAAATATCGTTAAGTAATCAGAACAAGACATGTAAGCCGTGGTTCAAAAATGGTCTGGCTAAGAAATATGGAGGTCTGATACCAATCGCTACAAGTGTAACAACACTTGCTGCATCTAGCGTATACCGGTTAGAAACGAAACAAAAGTCAAAAAGAAAGAATAAGAAGAATAAGCCAAAGTCCTAAAAAACAGGACACAGGAGATAGACAAATAGATACTTTTTATTGCGCAACATACAAGTAAATTCATTTATTTTAGAACCAATATAACAAAATATCTCCGCGGTCCAAAAATTGTAGGATAGACTGAAAATCTCAGAAAATATACCTACAATACTGAGTATATTTGTTTATAGAGTCAGGCCCCCTAGCATGACCACCAAAACACGATATGATATGATATGATATGATATAGCGATTTTTCGACACCAACGGTCAATCTATAAAAGAAAGTCGGGTAAGTTACACCATTTATAAGTTGAACAAATCAAAGATCATAAAAATCGGTCTAGCCGTTCTTGACTCATAAATGTGTTGTAACTAACCCGACTTTGTTTTATATATACAGGGTGTAACGAAAAGGTGAAATAAAACTTTAAGGGGTTATTCTACGGCTAAATTACATCAACTTTTTCTATGGGACCATCATCGAAATCTCAAAAAAAATAATTGACGTTTCCATACAAACTGATCTGGTCGCGTTTTAGTATGGGAAAGTTTATTTTTTGCGATTTCGATGTTGGTCCCATAGAAAAAGTTGATGTAATTTAGCCGTAGAATAACCCCTTAAAGTTTTATTTCACCTTTTCGTTACATCCTGTATAGATATGATAGATATAGAAGTCATGTTGATTTTTTATCGAAGCAGCAATCATAACATGTGACGTTACCGGCTCGGCGATTCAACATGGCGGCTATATTTATCATATTTTTACAGTTGGTGTCGATAAATCGCTATATCATATCGTGTTTTGGTGGTCATGCTAGGGGGGCAGAACATTCACACAGCATTATTACTATTCCCAACATTAGTCACGTACAAAGCAATCTACCAGGCGCGCATAACCGAGTAGTAGGTTCTAACAACAAAGCAAGCTCGGCCTCTCAAGCGAAAGCGAGAGTAGGCCAGTTACGCAACGCCACTCGACTCATACCGTCCTGGTACTTTAGGACGGGTACCACCAAGTTTTTGTGTCAGAATGCCGGTGTATTTTGTCACATGGTTTGTCACAAGCTACCCACATAGTTTTTGGATGATCACGCCTACATGGCTACACCCATGTGATTAATTTGGTTGAAATTGACAAATGTCTATTAACAGAACAATAATTATTAATAATACTGAAAGTGAAAACTATAATATAGTTGAACCTATGTAAAAGTCTAGTTTGGACTAGGCGAGTATAATAACTAAGTATGTAAGTATAAAATTGTACGTGTTATCATATCATAATATCGTTATGATAACGTAAAAAATAAAAAAAATGATAAAACCCCCCAACACAAAAAAAGTCTAAAAACTAACAAATAATATTTTAAACCTTTACTAATTAATATCGTCACTTAAATTATGTAAGTTCAAATATTTTTATTTTCCAAGCGTCGTCGCGTCGGGATACCATTCGTTTAATTTGTGACGGGCCACTACACTAGGAAAGCGCTACGCAAATAAAATAAAAAACCGGCCAAGTGCGAGTCGGACTCGCGCACCGAGGGTTCCGTACAAACCTGTAGGTACCTATATAAGTAAAAGTTCACCCATCACGACAATCGAGTAGTTCGAAAATATGCGGCTTAAATTGCTGTTTCTTTTGATTGCGTTGACATAGAAGTTTGAATTTGTTACAGCTTAAAGGTATTATCAACCTGAGTATTTCATATGAATTTCAATTTAATACCTCTACGCGTTCATGAGGAAAGAGATAGTAAGTTTAAATTTACTAAAAATATTTTTATAATATGATGTAACAAAAAATTTACGGTTTTCGCAATTTTTCTGTGCTAAAAGACGTTACTTCGTACCAAATTTCAAGATTCTGAGTTCACGGGAAGTACCCTGTAGGTTTTGTTTCCCTTGCGAGTGTCGAAAATTTGCGGCTAAAACGGCTGTATCTTTTGATTGCGTTGGCTTAGAAGTTTGATGTTTTCACAGCTCCAAGGGACAGTAGATCTGAGTATTTGATATAAATTCCAGCTTGATACCTCCACGCGTTCCTGAGAAAAAGAGTCTTGACAGACAAACAGACGAACGGACGGACGGACGCACAACAAAGTGATCCTATAAGGGTTCCGTGTTTTCCTTTCAAGGTACGGATCCCTAACATCTTCATAATCATGGACATATTAGGCTAAGTCTCTTTTGTAATTAACAAACTGATCCTTGTTGGTCGAAATAAATGATTTTTAATTTTAATTTAATATAATTAAGACGGAATTTTAACGTACAATAGTGAAGCACCCACGTGGTGATATGTGTATTGTAATGACTACCTTGCTCACGCACACATTTGACTCCTAGTGCTGACAGGTCGTCATTCGTTTTGCCGATTGGCAGACCGGAAAGGCGTGATTACGCACACATAGTCGAAGCCTGCTTCACTTGATTACTAGCCAGCGAGGTGTCCTCCTTTGTTATAGATTCCAAAACTGTGTCTTCGGCTTCTTTCGCGTGTAATCATCATCATCATCATCATCATTTTAGCCATAGGACATCCACTGCTGAACATAGGCCTCCCCCGGTGACTTCCAGATAGGCCGGTTGGAAGCGGCCCGCATCCAGCGGCTTCCTGCAACCTTTACCAGGTCGTCTGTCCACGATTAATGTAATTCATTAATTACTTCGCGTGTATATTTTTTTTTATGTATGCATAGTTGTAAGTTTATGAAAGCAATAAACTAATTTTAAATTAAAAAAAAAATGTTTGTTGTCACCCCAATAAAGTTTACTCTTTTTATCTATTTTTTTAATCCACTTCGATAAAAATAGGCTAGTTTCCTGGGTTAAAAAAAGATTATTCTATTTAGTCCGTCAGTTAGATTATCAAAAAATATTGGGCCCATATTTTGTCTTTTGTCAATCAAACAAAAAATTACGAAGATAAAGCGCATCAGTTTGGCAGTGACGTCACGTCTTGCTAAAGTGTCGCAAGGCGTGACGTTACGCGGAACTTTAACGGGCTATATCTTCATCATTTTTTGTTTGATTGAGAAATGAAAAAATACGTGTCCAATATTTTCTGTTAATCCAACTGACGGACTAATTAGTTTTTTTTAGGAAACTAGCCCATTCTACCTACCCATTCTCCCAATGGCTCTAAGCTTATTCAGCACTAAATCTATCCATCTATTATACATATCAGGTTAGTGACACCATTTATAAGTCAAGAACGGCTGGACCGATTTTTATGATGTTTGATTTGTTATATTTGTGTCTGCCCCGAATAGCAGAATAACGAATTGAAAAACTGAAAAAAAAAAGAAAAAACGAAGAGGTGGTACGAAGTTTGCCGGGACAGCTAGTTTTTAAAAACCGACAGTTACTTACATATTTATAAAAGGGCCGATTTTTCAAACCTCAGTGTTATTAAAAAAAATGTTATCTGGGTATTGCAAAATCGGCCCTAAAGTAAGAAAATCTATAATCATCATCATCATCATTTCAGCCATGGACGTCCACTGCTGCTCACAGGCCTCCCCCAATTACGTTTATTGGGGGGGATTGCCAATACTCGCCACGCTTGGCAGGCGGGTTGGCGAGCGCAGTTTTTTATAACATTTCGCACGCAGACGCTGCTACCCTTCTCCACAGAATACCTAATAGTACTACCGTAGTCTCGTGCTACAGGAATTGGTCGCCTCTTACGACACGCCTCCTGTTAGCGGTGAGGAAGTGTATTCTTTACGGCCGTCCCCACACGGCACTCTATCTAAGAAAATCTATAATACTATAAAATAACAAAACCTCATTGTAAGCGGTCTGAATTTTTAGGGAAAGTGCAAAAAAAATAAGGACATAACCATAATATATAAGTCAATGGACATAACCTTGTTCCAAAAGGTAATGGTGTTTAATTAAATAACTTAATTTTATTTGTTTTATAGATTATATATTTTTGATTTATCTTTTAGATGTCTTAATCACGACATAACCTCTCAAATGTCAAAATTTTGTAATATGACTCAAAATAATGAATGTTGAAGTATACCTACTACGTACCTACCTGTAAGAGTAATAATCTAAATATTAAAATACTATTAAAAAATATATATATAAATTATATATTGTAAATAAAACCCTATATAGGAGCTATATCTTTATTCCCTATAAATGTACGAGCTTTATCTTTTGAAAAATCGCATACGTAAAACTAAAATCATATCTTATTGGGTCTGCAGTAGGCGTACAGAATGAGGTTAATGCACAAAACTTAATGCACTTCTTACTTGTATAATCAAGAACATAAGAAACTAGTGGTTCGCCATTTTAATTAAGAAATACGTAGGTATACATTTACGCATAAAGTGTCGATCGAGTAGGTACCGAATCAGTAGTGATGGCCCGACTATAGTATTTGGCGATTAACCAACCAGCCGACTAATCGGTTTGCAAATTGCCGATTAGTCGGCCGACTAATCGGCAATGCTGATCATCCTAAGACCTAATTGTCGGAGGTGTTCGGGCTTTTTCGTCATCACTCGGCTTTGTCTACGCGCGGCCGCTGAGCGTGTTGTGACGTGTTTGTTTTATCGTAATCAGTCAAGAAATTTAATAAAATATGTCAGACAACTTACTATTTTTTATGTTTTCATGTTGCCAGCCGATGAGAGTTTCAATGTTTTCGTTTGCACCGACTCCAAAAGTAACTGACGACTGAATGACGACCTCCGTAGCCGAGAGGTGAGCATACCGGACTTGGTGTCGCTATCTCTGAAGTCCCGGGTTTGATACCGGTCGGTCAATGTAGAACATGATCGTTTCTTAATTGGCTCGAGTATGGGTGTACTGGGAGTCGCCCCTAGCAAAATACGTTGTCTGTTACCTTGTAACACAAGAATGTTTTTTTTTCGGACGACCTTGATAGCCAATATGCCTAGACTTGGCAACGCCATCTCTAAGGTCCCGGTTTAGATTCTCGGGCAAGTCAATGTAGAAAAATAACTTTTCTATCTCGTCTCGGATCTGGGTGTTGTGGTACCGTCGTTACGTCTGATTTCTGTAACACAAGTGCTTTAGCTACTTTCTTTAGGGTTAGAGCAATGTATGTGATGTTGTCAATTTTTTTTTTTTACTTTGGGACCATGCCTTTGGTTGTGTTGTCTGGACCAATAAAAGTCATAAATTTATTTAGTGCTAGATTTGCCCACGGCTTCGCTTGGAATATGGTATATCGAACCCTATTTCACTTGCTCCAGATGGAATAAGCGTTTCCGATCAAAATTCATCAAAATCGCTTCAACTTTCAGTACACAAAATAGCCTATGTCCTTTCCCAAGCTCTAGTCTATCTCTGTAATAAATTTCATCAAAATCGGTTCAGTAGTTTAGGCGTGAAAGCATTCCAGACAGACAGACTTCTTTTGCATTTATAATAATATTATATAGTATCGATAGGCTCTCTTCCGGAAGTTTATAAATAACTAATAGATTTTCCCTACCTTTGTTAGAAACTACATATTAGCTGGTGATGAGAAGAAATTGCGCAAGAAACTCAGTTCCCTTTTTTAGCCTTTATTACAGGGAACACTTAATTTTAAGTTCGAGGTGGGCAGCTTAAACACTCCTTGCACACTTGCTCTTTAAATAATTGAATACTTGTTTATCTAACACCATTGACGATCCTTTAAACGTATAACATAGCATAACAGGTCCTAAATCGGCAAGTAAACACTAAACATCCCCCCTCCTTAGTGGGGGGTGCGGTGAGCGGCCGACTGGCTGTGATGCAATGTGCGCCGGCGCTGCTTAGTGGGGCTACTGTGGATTGGACGGAGACAATTTGCGATTGAAATAGTCAATGAAATTAAATGAAATTTATTTACTCGTTTCGTGCCCTATCGTATTGTTCAGTTGTTTAAGCGTAATTAACAAATATTTTGTCATACAAGCATTCACATTTATATCCAATATTATATTATTATTAATATTAATTTATAACATTAGCAAAATTAACTTTGGTTATTTACCTGTTAAAAATAAGTTAATGTTATTGTATCAAATCGTGAATTATTATTACATATATAAATATTATTATATTTTTTTACAAATTTAGTACAGCCAGTTACTTCACAATTCACAAATAAACAAGCAAGTTTTATGACAGCGGCTGGCCTCAGTTAAATGTTTTGCAATCAATGACAAAGTTTTAGCTAATTTCACCTTTATTTTTAAATTCACAAATAAGATATTTTTTCGTGTTATCATTTTTTGTGTCAATTTTTTTCTTCGGATGTATATTTTTTCTCTTATGTTTTTTTGCAACGGCCAATGCAGCGCAATCGCATGTCTCAGTGAGTGGGTAAGTAGGCGAGCGACAGCGCAGAAAGTGGTTAGTGACGCAACCGCCACGGTAACCCAGTCACCGTGCCGTACCAGACGCCGCTGATGCTGTCGCGGGAACCACCCTGTATATTATAGCACTTACGTTATTGACAACCCAGATTTTATGCTAAGCACGAGCGTAGCGTGGCTATAGTTAGCGTTGAAACCATCCAGGGTTCGATGCCAAGTTAGAGCTAATTAAGAAAACGGTTTTTTCTAATTTGGAAATCTGGGTGAGGTAGGGACACGCTTAAAGCACCAAATTTAAATAAAATAAATAAATAAATATTGGACTCACATACATTGCTCTGATCCTATGATAAGTAGCCAAAGCAAACGTATAACAGAAATCAGAAACAACGACGGCACCACAACACCCAGACCCGAGACGATAAAGAAAAGTTATTTTTCTACAATAAAAATAAGCTGATTAGTGAAACCTATATATGTTTGTAACCTTATGATGTACCCTATTCAAAACAAATAAAATATTTTTGATTCTTGATTCTTGATACATTGACCGACCGGAAATCGAAGCCGGGACGTCAGAGATAGCGAAACCAAGTCCGGTATGCTCGCCTCTCGGCTACGGAGGTCGTCAAATATGAAACGCACTTTTATTTGTAGGGAACTTATCAATTCGAATCATCATCATCATTTCGAACATAGGACGTCCACCACTGCTGAACATAGGCCGCCCCACTTACTTACTTAGGTAATTACATAATTTTTAAAGGCTCTTGCTGGACCTCATGTTTTCCCATAAAATTCTAACGAATATATAGATTGTCCTTTTCTATTACCTAAGCTCAATCAATTTATATGTACCGTTTAAGCTGGCCCGAGTCATCAAGTATATCCCCTTTTCAATCAAATACAGTAGAAATAGAAATAGTATTTATTGCATAAAATATGGTAGTACAATAATAACGTCCGCATATTTTACCGCGATTCGGCATGCAAAATTTTAACACATTTTAACTTTAAATTTAAAATTACAATAATACAATCATACAGTAGGAATAAGTTGGGTCACCACGCCACTATGAACAGACTACAGAAGCAATAGACCAAGTTCTGCAAGGCATACGACTTCGATATCTTTGCTGGTAAGCTGCAAAGATTCAGGCGTTAAATTCTGCAATCCTTTGTACCGGCACCACTATATAAGAAAAAAGCAGTGTAATGTTCGCGCAGAAGTGTTAAATTTAAGTGATAAACATGTAGTCCACATTGCATGCGTGGCAGCCTTTAAGACGACGCATAGCTCTAAGTCAGCATACGTCATTTATTGTACCTTGCATGTATTAGTGTTTGTCTTGTTAGTTGTCCTAATAAATAAAATAAAGTAAATCTAAAGAAAGAAGCCACATATATCATTTACGACATTTGTCAGAGAGTATCAAAATTTGTTGTTTGTAATTATTTTCTCTGTCGATTGGCATATGTTTCAGTACACCAAAATAACGTAATTTTAGGTATTTACAACTTTAGGTATGAAAATAAGGTTATATATAATAAAAAAAACGTTTGACAGCTTATTGTCAAATTTAAACAGGACGAGGTCTGTCTTTGTCTGTTTTTACACTTTCGCGTTGCATTTAATACACACTAAAGCGGGAATTAACGCGATCATTATTAGATAATTATTTTACTTTTTATTTGCCTGATGTTTCGACCGGGTCTGTCTGGTCCATAGTCGTAGAAAACGCTTAATAACCTCAAAATTATAGTAAAATCTTCGACCAAGTATATAATATCTATGCTTGACTGTCCGTCAAGTTTCGTACAACGAAAATTGTTCCAGACCCTGGTGTTAAATCTCTTCCCAGCATGCGATTTGTACTAATACAGTGTAAAGAAAATATAAAGGAAGACAAAACAATTATCAAAGTAAAATACCATCGCTGAGTACCTAATTTTAGGTAGGCCAGTCGATGAGAGATTCTATGTTTTCGTTTGCACTGACTTCAATAGTAACTGATTAGGTACTTAAGTTAAAATTATTTTAAGCGTTTTAGTTTTTTGAAGTCGGTTTTCATTTTTTTAATAAAATTATTTTAGTACGATTCAAGCATTATTATTCTAGGCAATATCTTCTTATATATAAAATTCTCGTGTCACAATGTTCGTTCCCGTACTCCTCCGAAACGGCTTGACCGATTCTCATGAAATTTTGTGAGCATATTGAGTAGGTCTGAGAATCGGATAACATCTATTTTTCATACCCCTAAAGACCACGCAGACGAAGTCGCGGGCAACAGCTAGTTAAAATATAAAATTTTCTGACGCTTGTACTTCAGAAATTACTAACTACAGAACTGGATAATGTCAACTTTGCAAAAAGCCAAATTATTCCTTCCATTGGGTTTTCTGTCTTTAATTTATTTGTGTATTCGCAGAAATATTGTATTACGCTTGCGTATAGGATAATAATTATGTTTTGACAACGCAAAAAACACTTAGGTAATTAATAAGGTCACGAGTAACGCGTGTCGTCGATTATTATAATAGTCATTTTGGGTTTAAATTTGATTTAAACTAGGTTCCGCCGGTGACTTCGTCTGCGTAGATTTTACAATTAAGCCAAGAGTAATAAAAAATCTTCTTACGGACAAGAAAACGGGAGAAAAATTACAGCTTATTCAATTCAACTCACATACAAAGAAATAATCATCATCATCTCAGCCATAGTACCTACGTCCACTGCTGAACACAGGCCTCCCCCAATGATTTTCATCGGGGGGGATTGCCAATACTCGCCACGCTTGGCAGTTTTTTTAAGATTTCGCACGCAGACGCTGCTGCCTGTCTCGTGCTACAGGAATGAGTCGCCTCTTACGACACGCCTCCTGTTGGCGGTGGGGAAGTGTATTCTTTACGGCAGTCCCCACACGGCAAAGAAATAAACTTTTCCATTTGTAATATTGGTAAGACTAGCAACAAGCTCCGGATATCCGGTAGCACCAAGTTTCTACGGTAATGAATTATACAGTACTTATGTTAATTAACGAAAGTTGTTCCCCTTTACCCTTAATACTATAGCGACCATACATACAAAAAATCCCATAATAAAAAAAATGTTTTAGTTTTAAAATTTCTTAAAAAATATTAAACGTAGGACCCTTTTCTCAACGACGTTGCCAGTTTGTGCATCGCAAAATAATAAGCTAGCTAATCTGAATTATGATTTTGATTTTACTCGTATAATATATTATTATTTTGGATTTTGAACTTATTTTTGTAATTCGATATTTTAATTTTAATTAATGATAATGTAGATAAACGTGCTTAAGGGAACGCTCTCTGTTATTAACACACTGTATGTGTGAGTGTAGGATTGAAAAAAACCGAATTTTTCCAAAAAAACGAGAAATTTCGCATAAAATACAGCATTTTCGTCGATTTCGTCGATTCTCACGATACGAATCGAATGTTTTCGTGAAAACACGTACTGAATTTTTTTCTTTGCGTGAAAAAGCGAATTGAATCTCTCGTGTTCACGATAGTCAGTCTCTATACTTTAGTGGAATGGCAAAATACGTTACGACGCATACGAAAATACGGTCTACACAAACCTACGCCGACAAATACACAAACATCAGTCTATCATAGATTCATTAGAGTGACATTCGTATTAAAATCGCTACTGAGTTTCAGAGATGTCGTTCAGACAGACAATAGACATCAGTCACAGTCATGTTTTGCGGAAACCGGCAAGCTACGTAGGAAACAAATGCCTGGCCATCCCGACACCGCCAGGTCCTGGCAAAAGGGGTAGATCCAAGAAATGCTGGCTTGACGTCTTGAGGGCTGACATGCGTGCCAATGATCTCACAACTAGAGACGCTCAAGACCGCCCGAAGTGGTAGAGTAAATCAAGGTAAGCGGACCGTGGGCTCCAATGCAATGGCTCTGGACGCAACCGGGATTGACCGTATAGATGAAGAAGAAGAAGAAGAAATCAGTCACAGTCAACACATTGCATAGGCTCCGCTCCATATACGTTTGACTTATCTATTTCAAGCGACTAAATCTTTCATTTACTTTAATTAATTATTATTGCTAAAAAAGGTTTAATATTTAACAATTTGTGAAATTTTACAAAAAATGGCGCTAATTTACTAGGGAAATTTGTTTTAAATTAGGCATATTTATGCATAATACTTATAGCTCAGTGGCGCCAGCGCTTTGGTTGTGATTACTAAAGTTAAGCCACCACCGTCGCGGTTGTGATTGGATGGGTGACCAATCCAACCATATTTAGTAACATTTATCACAAGCATCTCAGCAAGTTGGTCCCGGCTAATATCACTTCATACTAGTCGTCAAGCCTAGTCAGAGGCCTTAGGGCGGCTTAATAACATTTGACAATAGGGTTAAGACATTGGCTTTACAACACCCCTTCAATAATCCGCACTGTGCCCGCATGGTGAAGTATGGCCCCGACCACCTCATGGTTGAGGTGAGGCCTGTGCCCTGCTGTGGGACGTATATAGGCATTATTTACTAGGCGATTTCGAAATATGCAATTTTATTGACAATCCATCAGGTAATTAGATCCTTTAACAACTCACCCTAAACTCGTTGCACAAGCGCACTCTCCATAATAACAGCGCAATTTTGTGAAATTTTTAAACAAAGTTTAATCAATGATATCGCTTTGCTTACATATGTCGTAGCCAGATCGTAAAATTGACCAATTCATAATGTGACCGATCATTTTATAAAATGGTGGTATTTCATGATATGGCCAACTAAAACTGACCATATCGTTTAAACGTCAACATTCGATGCAATGTCAATCCACGTTTGGCTATATTATTAAAATAAAAATAATTATGTTTAATTTGGTTAATATTTGTAATTGATAAATTAAACATTTTAAATAGTTATTATTTTTAAACAAAACAAATAAGTAAAAACACTTGAATAGCTAAATAACCTATTAACTAACCTCTTAAATTACGTTCCGATCTTCTTGATTTTTTGACTTTGCGCTTGTTTTATGAGTGACTTTCATAAAAATCGCCTATTTTATGATATGATCACTAATGTTTGACCATTTCATGAAGTATTCGTGCGTTTAGCTGTTTATGTCGTCAAACGCTAAGTATTCATTGATCTGGTCAGACCACATCACGATATGTAGGCAGCGTGTTCTATTCTATATCATGAAATGATCATGATGAAATGATCGGTCACATCATGAAATGATCAATTTTACGATCTGGCCACGACACATACATTCTTCTTCCAGCTTAACCTAACCATAGCAAAGGGACAAAGCGCTAAGAAGAATGTCGAGAATGTTGTCGATGACAACACAACACGTGAGCGTTATCGATTTTTCGAAACGTTTCTCAATTTTCGTCGGCGATCGATACGACACGCTCCGCCGTGCCGCATCGATGATCGAGATCTATCAGAGATTTATCGATAAACTCGTGATGATAGGGTGGCTGTGGTCACGTGTTTCGAAAAGTGTTTGTTTTGATTTAAACAGCGAGTTTAGTGGTCCGCGCCCCGAATAATAAAGCTAGGAGCTTGCAGGTTCGAATCCCTAATTGGGCAAATGTTTGTGAGCACGTGCATTTTTATCTGGCTCATAAATTATTATAATGTATTTAAGCATGTTTATAAGAATTTTAAACATTTAATGCGCAGTGTTCTTTAAAAAAAAAACAAATGTATATTGCGTAACAACCATATAAAAATAATTTTAGTAAAATATTAATATAAATTCAGATTCATCATCATCATCATCATTTCAGCCAGAGGACGTCCACTGCTGAACATAGGCCTCCCCCATTGACTTCCAGATTGGCCGGTTGGAATATATTATCTCATACTTGAAGCATTTGTATAAATGTATTTTTATCTTTTTCAATTTACCTAATGGCGATTTACGTTTCGGTGGAAATCTATCTGGACTCGGGAATGCAACATTTTTTTTGAAAAATAAAGAAAATTACTTCTGGTGACATCGTAATTTATATATATCATAACATTTATTTATTTATTGATAAGATTTGTAACTAAATAAGTTTTTTAAAACTGTAAACATATGATTTATGGTCAGTTTTAGAGAGTACGGCTTGCTCTAAACGCCATGATAATTTGGAGTTCCTAAAACAATCCGTACGATTGAAAATGAAGAATTTTCCCATGGAAAGAGTGCGAGCTTCTATTGATAACTGGCCTCAATGTTTAAAGGATTGTTTTGCAGCCAATCAATGGAGACCACTTCGGATAAACTTTTTTAACCGACTTCAAAAAAGGAGGAGGTTCTCAATTCGTCAGTATCTTTGTTTTTTTTTTTATGTATGTTCAGCGATCATTCGTTATCAGGTTAACCGATTTCGATACTTCTTTTTTTGTTCGAAAGGGAATACTTTCGAAATGGTCCCATATAAATTTGATCAAGTTCTGATGATGGGATCTATAAGAAAATCATCAAACTTTGCATAAACTCCATCCGTGTTAACTGATTTTTGTACCTATGTTGCCCAATATCTTCGGCATTTGTGAACCGATTTTGATGATTCTTTCTTTTTCGAATAGCTTATACTTTAAAGATGGTATATTGAATTTTTTTTGTAAAAATTTCACCTCTAAGTTGGGAAAAATAAGGGATGAAATCGGTGTTCAGCCGTTAACTTATGTTTGCACTGAAAAGATTCGTATTGTTGAGGATTATCACTGTATGTATCACTAAAAATAGATGAATTAAGTATTTTTTTAAAAAAAAAAAAGTAAACCGACTTCCAAAAACTGAAAAGATAAAAATAATATCAACACATAAGTACCTAATCAGTTACTTTTGGAGTCGGTGCAAACGAAAACATTCAAACTCTCATCGGATGGCACCGACTCCAAAAGTAACTGATCAGGTACTTATGTGTTGATATTATTTTTATCTTTTCAGTTTTTGGAAGTCGGTTTACTTTTTTTTATATATTTTAAATTGTTTTATAATTATATATTAAACTAACACACTGTAAAAGTAATAAATGTTTTTTTTCTTCTTTGTTTCAGTATTAATGGCAAGACTAAATACTTACATAGAAGATTATTTTATTTAAAAGGTCATATTACCTATTTTGGAAAGAGAAAACATTGCGTCTGTTTTCCTAAACGATCATATTTATTTGTAAGAAGCTGTTTCCATCTCATAATAAACTCTTTTATCCTAGGAATAAATTTTACACCAAGGTTAATCTATGGATTTTACAATTGGAGATGTGGTCATAATGTAATGTAATGTTGACATAGGTAATGTTACTGGGAGCGGATCGACAAAAATTAAAAGTTAAATTACGGGAATTGGGTCTCTGCTTCCCTAGCATGAGCACCAAAACACGGTATGATATATGATATAGCGATATATCGCCACCACCTCTGAAAATATGAAAGATAATAGCCGCCATGTTGAATGGCCGTGTCGCTGACGTCACATATTATGATCGCTGTTTCGATAAAAATTCAAAATGGCGGCTATATTAAAAAAAAAAAAAACACCAATTTTTTTTTTAAAAAAAATCACACCAATTATCTACTCCCAAATACTGGACAACATCACATACATTGCTCTGATCCTGTGGTAAGTAGCCAAAGCACTTGTGTTACAGAAATCAGAAACAACGACGGTACCACAACACCCAGACCCGAGACAATATAGAAAAGTTATTTTCCTACATTGACCCGACCGGGAATCGAACCCGGAACCTCAGAGATAGCGACACCAAGTCCGGTATGCTCGCCTCTCGGCTACGGAGGTCGTCTATCTATCATATTTTTAGAGTTGGTGTCGATATGTCATATCATATCATATCGTGTTTTGGTTGTCATGCTAGGCAGGCTGGTGGTAAACTAATTTCTTTGTCGACTACACAGTACTTATAAATTAGTTTGCTTAACTTTAGCCTGCATATCTTGTCAATATTTTTGTTAAGGCCGTTCATGTTTATTTTAAATAATACTTATTAATATAAGTGTAATAATAATAATATAATAATAATAGTGGAGGAGCAAATCAAGGAAAGCGGACCCTGGGCTCCAAAGCAATGGCTTTGGACGCAACCGGGATTGACCGTATAGATGATGATGATGATGATGACCGTATAGATGATGACTTCACTTCTCAAAAGCTGATTAACCTCGTAGGTATGTCGAAAGGTATGATAAAATCAAACAAATAAAAAAAACCTAACACAATTTATGATCGAATAACATGCCTGTAATAGAAAGTTTCTACAATTAAAAATATTTTTTAACAAAAAAAAACTTTATTATCTTATGAATTAACCTATAGAATGCCAAGCGATCGCATAAGACTGCGTAAAATTAAAATGTCTACTGAGTCTCGTATTGCTGGGCTGAAAATGTTAAAAACATTATTCACTAGTCTAATGTATTCATTCATTAGCATGTATTTTAAAATTGACTAATTAATAATGTAGTATTAATAATTCTATCACTGTCTATCACATGTTTTGTGCAATTTTTTTTTGTGCAAAATATAATATTATTTCTTACTTTCAAATTAAAAGTGATTAGTAAAATATTGAAATACAATATAATAAAGAAAAAATAAAAAAGTAAGAACCATTTTAGTTTTTATTAATCATTGAAATTCCATTGATTGTGAATTACATTAATAGTAAGTAATTGATTTAAAGATCTTTTATTTGTAAATATTTTTTTACTCAAAGAAATAAATAAGCATCAAGTATGAAAATAACCTGCGTATAATTATTATTACAGTTTCAAGTCACGTTGTTTTAACTTAAAGAGCAATTTCTAAATTTAGTCATTTAAAGGGCAATAATACCCCAAACTCCAACAATCCCCTTCAAAACTCGTCAAATCTATAAATAAACTAAACTTGAATCGAGTAGGTACCAAAAATATGAAACGCACGTCATACCACGTGGAGTTCAAGAAAAACCCTCTAACTTCAGCGCTGAAAAACTCGCAAACATCACCCCCAGCGACCCAGCGAGCTTTAATTTCCTTCCGGCAACCTTGCGAGCGGCGCCCGCGTCGGCAGTCCGCGCCCGACCGCCGTAGCGCACGCACGCCGCAATCTCCGCGAGTGAACGTGCAGTGAACAGTGTGAAGTGTTCCTTTTGAAGTGGAGACTCGGGCTACCGGCGCCGCTGGGCCCCCGTTAGGCCCGAGCGGCGGGATGGAGTCCCCGCAAATGTACGATGCGGCCGCCGCGCCGCCGCCTCCACCCCAACCAGACCTAAAAAAGGCGGTGGAGGATAAACGAGCAACCTTTCCACCGCCAGACTTAGACGACCTAAATGGACAGGAAATCAGCCTGGATCTACAACACCTCATCGAGGACCAGTTCCGAGGCGAGGAAACCATGGCGTTGTTCCAGGAGATACTGCCTGGAGGACGCTCGCCGCAGCCCAGACCTAGCTACGCCAGGACGACGTTGGCGTATATGCCGCAGCCGGTGCATTCGGGAGCGTCATATGCGGCTCCTGTGCAAACAAATTCGGGACATGAACAGGCGCCTCCAATAAAAGAAGAACCCCCGGAGCCACACGATTTTAGGCGATCTGTCACATGTGCTCAGTATACGGGTCAATACAACCCTCAACCGCCTGTAGGCGTCAGTGGACCTTACGGAGGAGGGTTCACGCCGCTGCCTCCTCTTGGGGCACCTTTGCTTCCTCCGCTGCTAAAACATAAGCCGACACCGCCTCGTCGGTCATCATCAGGAAAATTGATAGATAAGGGCACAGATGAGTACAGGAGACGCCGGGAACGCAACAACATTGCAGTGCGAAAGTCGCGCGAGAAGGCCAAAGTGCGTTCTAGAGAGGTGGAGGAAAAAGTGAAAACGTTGCTAAGGGAGAAAGAGGCATTGTTAAAGAGGCTAGAAGCAGTGTCAGGGGAGTTAAGCCTCCATAAACAGATGTACGTTCATCTGATCAACTTGAATCACCCGGAGATCACGGAGCTGTGTCGATCAATGCTGCAACTAGGCGCGCCGCATTCGGCTGATCATACGCTCTGACTTAAGGTGAGTTTTAAATTTGGATTGGTAATGTTGACAGGAAACGACCGAAAATAAAATAAAAAAGTGCCAGTTCCTGGCAGAATAAACGTAGCGTGATTGTTATGATGTGTACGTGCAAATATAGGTTAGATAATCAAAAAGTATTTGAGAGTAGTGCAAGTTTGACAGTGATTAACATTTTGAATGAAGTGCAAAAGTATTAATAATAATGATAAATAATACGAAATAGTTTGATGGACCCAAAAAAATGCTATGTGTACTATAAGTGTTGTAGAATATTTGAAAAATCCATTAATGTGAATTTTATATTGTACACAGATTTTAAAATCTGTGTAAGTCGTAAAAGCCATGGTGGATTTTTATGGTGCTTACGAAATTGAAACTTGTGAAAAGGCATGACAGTGCTGTGGTCTGAGTTAGATGATTTAGTGTGTATACAGTAACACTTCGTTGTGAATATGCAAAAATATAATATTTTGTGCGACAAAAAGAAATTGACAGTGCAAACTATGAATCGGTGATTACATTAACAAAATTGTCAGTGGTTATGATCATTTGTAACTTTAATTACAATAATGATACCATTTTTTGGAAAGTGTCATCAATGAACGATAATTGCATAACTTTCTTTTTCAATCACGTATCGGAAGTCACGTGTTTGTTGGGTTTTATAATGGATTAGCACTTTATGTAACATTATTATTACAATTGTTCTAAATATGACTCAACCACACGTGAACTGTTAATAATAAACTCACGTGGGAAAAGCTACAAGGGAGAAAAACAATCATAATGCATTATCAAGAAAGATTTTAGGCATATCAAAAATACTACCTTCTTGATAATTTTGCTGCAAAATATCACATTTGCCTAAGCATACGTTTTTGGCTCTACGATTTGAAATGTCAGTAGATATATAATTATTCTAACATCTAGCATACAAACTATTGAAACCATTCCGTAGTAACTTAAGACGCATTATTCTAACAAATAATTAAAACTAAAAGCTCAAACCAGCAATCTCGTAATAAGCAATTTGGGGATATATTATTTAAGCATGATAATTTTAAAAGGCAAGTTTTTTACTATGAAATATAAAATACATCTTAAAATATAAGTTGATATCACTCACCGTAGTTTTAAATGGAAGTGTTTACACTAAATATAATATACCTTTTAACTAAGCTCTCGGAGACGGTCATTAAATATGTCAAAAACCAGCTCTCTGGTCACTCACTCGAAATCCAAAAAATTGTCTACAATTTTGTATACGAAATCCGGATGCTTCAAAAATACGTACCCTGGACACAAAAAAAGTATTGTGTCCCTATTTTCCCGCAAATTTTTGAGCTGTTTTTTATCATGGCGCCTCTTATTCATTGTCATAGTTACCGAGTAATCTATACACATTACACACCCACACATGTTTTCAGAAAGTGAGTGTGCGTTGTCAAGTGGAGTGCTCAACACATACCAATTCAAACCTTGTCCCCTTGTGTAAACGACATCGTTTTTTTTTAATTTCTCCCCTGCTCTTATTATTGCGAAAAGTTTTTAATGACGCAGGCGTTGAGTTGAGTAGGTTTTTTTATTTTTACTGTTGAGTGGTTCGAGATTTTCATTCAAATTCGGATGCTGTTTTAGAGAAGTCATCTAACTGAACCTAGAATGTTGTAGTGGCTAGTAGTTTAATTTTTTTAACCCTTCGCGTGCTACAAAAAATATTCCCAATTGTTTTCCATTGTTTTTCTGGTCTACCGTGGGTAAGTGGAACGCGAAGGCTTAAGGATATTGGTGTTGTTAGCACTAGAATGTCGCTTGATAAATATATTATATGCGCCCAGCACCAGACATTGATTACATAACAATAGGGCAGTAATACGGACTATATAAACGAAGTTGATCAGCGACTTTTCACTATTAATCATAGTTTTCTTCCAAAAAAAAATCTAGGTAACTTATTTATTTATTGAACAAGATACACCATCAACATATAATTTTACGTACATAAACAACCTAGGCGCATACATATATATATAGTGTACACACATGTACATGTGTATGTACATGGTGCGTAGATACATAAGTAATGTCGACTAAGAAAATATGTTTTTGTAATTAACTTATAAACAATACAAATTATTTCAACAATCTATAGCTTCAAATTAAGAAATGCTGCAAATTTTTTTCTAAACTATCACTCACTAACACTAACTACGAAATCCGGCCCCCGATTCAGAACCATTCGATAACAAATTGCCGACCGGAAACCACGTGATATACTGTCACGTGATTTAACATTAGTGTCACGTGATTCACCGTTTGTCAATTTGATATCGAAGGGTTATGAATCGGGGGCCAGTATCGGTGATCAGGATACACCGGTATAGTGGTTAAATAACTTAAAACTAAAGTTTCTTTAAGCGAAACTAAGAATGAGTTGACAAGTCTTGATATCTCTTTCCCGCATTGAAACAGTTAGGTACGTCACTAAATAAATAAAGGCAGATTTGTAGTCGAAAAAAAAGACATTTCTACTCTATACGGTATGTGCCCCATACTGCCAGACGACACACCGATTTTGCCAGTCTCGAAGTAAGGAAAGTAGGAAAGAAAGTAAAGAATTCTCTTCCCCACCACCAACAGGAGGCGTGTCGTAAGAAGCGACTAATTCCTGTAGCACGAGATGGACACGGACATTCTTATAAAAAACTGCGCTCGCCAACCCGCCTGCCAAGCGTGGCGAGTATTGGCCATCCCCCGCAATGAAAGTCATTGGAGGCCTATGATCAGCAGTGGACGTCCTATGGCTGAAAGTAAGGGACTAACATCCTTGGTACTAGGTACTAGTAAATATTTTTACCAGATGCGTCTCCCAGCACACCATGACCCGATTCTTTAAGAAAAACCCGGTTTCAAATTGACCTGAACCGGGAACCGAACGGGACACATTGCGTTCAAAGCGAATTATTGCGCCATTACGCTAATTGGGTCGGCAAATCGTATTTTGATCTTGTTGGAGTTAAATTACCATCGTAAAGGTGCAAGTCCAATGGTATGATTCGCTAAACATTTATTTTTATCGCTCGGAAATATTGATCTACATATATTAGATACAAAGTGTAGTGTGTTTTTTTTTGTCATAAAACATCTTTTTACTAAATGCATATCATCATCATCATCATAATCATTTCAGCCATAGGACGTCCACTACTCAACATAGGCCTCCCCCAGTGACTTTCAGATTGTGAAGAATGGACATGAATAAATGTTATGTTACGTTTTGGAGTTGAATCTAGTAAAGAACATAATTAATTGATCAATCAAAATTACTTTAGGATTTTCAGTAGCTTTGTAAGCTCATTAATTCTCAGAGGAATTAATGGTCACTTAATTCCTCTGAGAATTGAGCTCTTCTAACGATATTGTCCCGAAAGACTACTTTCTCATTCCTAGAGAAATACCGATATAAAATTTGAAGATTTCATCATTATCAATGAATAGATGTCGTTTTATGATACTCACATAATTGGACCACGTTATGCAGGGGGCAGGCAAGAGTTTATTTATAACATAACATAAGGGGTATTATAAAATTCAAGACTATCTTGATGACAAGAATGTATGGTCAGTCCAGCCTGCACTAAACTGATGTACCTACCTGTTTATTTTGATTTATATTTTTTGTGGCAGCTAGTGGTGACTGAGTTTGTTCCGGCGTTTCTTCTCAGCACTCAGCGTCTGTGTCTTGTCTCGAAGCGCTAGTAGGGCCCAAAAAATAAAGAGACATGTTCTGGCCCCATATGGGCCAATAATGTTATTATTGACGTTCATAAGTGGCAATTTTCGGTCTTAAACTGAATTAAGAATTTTTAACTTTGACTTCGACTTTAACATTTACTTTTTGAGCTTTTTTAGGGAGGGTAAAATTTTGTTTTTTCTTTACTGATAACGAAATACGATTAAAATAATACTCTTATGATAATTTTATTGATAACGAAATGTGATTTAAAAAAAATGATCAATGTAGGTATGTAATGTTTATCTCCGTCATTTTCTAAAATAATATCAAAATATACGTTTTGAATTTAGCTTACGCAGCAAACTTTATCAGCTACACAGATCTCAAATTTCACTTTTTTTGTATCTCTTTCATTTAAAATGCGACCGTGAAGTACCAGGAGAACATAGATCGTTAGCAGTCATAACTCTTTAATACCGGATCGAGAATTCGTATTCAAATTCATTTGTGCAAAACGTAGCCTGCTTGCAACTTTCGTTTTCACCGCCAGGCATACGCAGCAGTATAAACTGTAACTACTTAGGTTTACGATACAATTTTGCTTGTTTGTTGTCGAATTTTCGCCGGTCGTGCCCTACATAGTGGCTTCCGTTGGTTTGACTTGTTGATTTTAACAGTTTTATGCTCGTACACTTATGGGACAGTAGGAATAAGTTAAAAGGACGTTTAGGTTATTGTTAACTGAGTAGTTTAGATGATTCAACAAACTTCTAACAATAACTTTGCTGATAAAAATACTGTAAATAAAAAAGTTTCACAATAGCATGCAATCATTATATGAAGTCACTTTTATTACATTTAGAAGAAAATATAAATGATTAATGATATTTATGTATGATTTTTTATAATTAGATATAATTTATTATAGCATTTGTCGTACTACCACTGAAAATACAACTGTAATTTATGTCATACTCAGAGATTCTGGAAAGTAATTTTAAAGGAAAGGAAAGTTCTCGAGTAGAGAGAGACCACGCTACGGCAAACGTAGTGTAGGACGCCCCCCAGCTTGATAGACCGATGACCTTATGACCAATGAAGATGGCCACCATGCGCTGGATAAAAAAGCAGGAGATCGTGCTCTTTGGCTCTCTTTCGGGAAGGCTTACAACCAGCAGTGGATTGAAATAGGCTAACGTGAAGTAGTGCCAGTGTATTGCTGCTTTTCGAACCCCTCAAAAATAATTGCTCTTACCTAGTTTTCGCTTTGTCCCTTTTCTAATCGGGGTACTGGATCATAGTGCGTAAGTAGCCTAGATGCCTGCCTATGCCTAGATTATTTTATGTCGTCATAACCTAGTAGAATCTTCCGATTTATTCTTGTGGCTCCATCAAAGATCAGATTGGCTGTCGCTTCAGACCCTCAGTGTTGTAAGAGGGCTGAAAACACGGATATTGAGTAATCAAAGCCTAAGGTTATTGGTACATGACTTAAAATGTGATCGAAGCACAAAAAATCCTAATGATCACCAGGTTTTATTATGTCCAGAATGTGACGAAATTTACTGATATTCCTTTTACAAAAGTATTTTAAGCAAAGTTTATTAAATGCATACAGTAAAGTAAGTAAAAATTTTTTTAGACTTTTAAGTATTGTTGATTTATTACTTTTTAAAGACGTAACTGATTATTTTTGATCATTTTCGATAATTAAAGTCTATAAAAGTATTTAAACGTTATTTTTTTCATTAAACTTGGAATTGTTTACAAAACTGAATCAAAAATGGGCTGCACATGTAGCCCTCGCGAGGACTCATGTATCTTTTTAAGACGCATGTACTCTTGGCTACACATCCAGAGCTACTTGCTGTGCAAGTTCCTTGCGATGTTTTCTCTCACCACCTAGCTAGTGGTATAAATCCTTCACAAACTTTTAAAAAGCATTAAAAGGGATTTTTGTATTTGGTGAGGAGTAGTCGAACGTAAAACATGGTCGATCTAATGTAATGGATTTTATTTATCTTTACTTTAGTGTGCAAGTTTGGTGTCGTGAGGTAATAAAGATATGGAACCACTGAAACATTATTGTATCGAGAGTCAAGTGATTTGTCACGTAGACAACATGCTTTAGACCCGATGCTTGAATCCTGCTTTTAAGGGAAAAGTTGCCCTCACGTAATCCATAAAAAACAATTAAACACTTAACACCCGTGATTTAATGTGAACACCATATCAAAACTACTCGACATTGGTAGAAATAATTTAGTTTAGTTACTCAATCTGCTCACTATGAAATCCCAACATCACGTTTTAACTAACATCAATGAAACGTAAAATCTCGTAACACTATAATCCCACGAACTATTCTCAAGAAAGGTACAGTAAAAAGTAAGCAACAGAATCGATACCCCGGTTTCTCACGATAAAGTTAACTATATGTCATTATTTTAACCGTAAATAGTTCATTAACATATTAACTGCAAGGACAGTGCAACCCACCTACAAGCTATGAATCAACCTAATAATGTTTACAAGATTTTGACACCGTGTCTATTTGCATTGAGTTTAATTGAAAACATACTCGTACCTACATTATTTTGTGGACTGCGAGTTTCCACGAGATAAAAAATTACTGGGACAAGCTAATTCAATATTGAATTTTGACAAAATCAATTATAGATTAAATAGCCATAAAGTAGCACATGAGATACCAAATATACAAATAGATACTTGGAATAAATTACATAAAATCACAGAAGCACTTGAGATAGGCTTAATGGTTCTTGGATTTAAAGTGATTTTATCAATGTTACCCTGATTTTAGAATTTATTGACATAGTTAATTCATACAAACTAGTTTAAGGTTTTTTGAGGGAAAGTTAAATATTGATGTAGCCAATAGCACAAACTCTAATTTTAAGTAGCCTTTTTAGAACATATAAAAAATGCGAATTATTAATATACCTAGATTCGGCCTATCCTATTAAATTAGCAGCATTCGATAAATAAAAAAACTTTGTTTCGCCCAGCAACTATTGTTTAAATTTAAATACCTTTATTTAAAACTTTTTTATATTTTAAACTTTCAAATGAATAAATATTGTTTGTAGAATTCAAAGAAAAATACTTGAATCTTCACTTAATAACTTGACCAACTGTTGTAAAATCTATTGCTGGCCTCTTAGCCCTAATTATCTAGGGCATTCGTTATCCCACAGGACATGGTCAATCGCTGGGTATAGACACATTAGCGTAGCTTATTTATTGAAAGCTGTTATTAAAGTCACAAAAAGTTCGTGCCTTTGTGAGGAAATGTCAGTAGGATAATCAGTTGAATTCGGTAGTTAAATCATTTTAATCTAAAGCCTTTAGGCAGTTTATTACTGGTAATTATTTTCTAGATGACTGTTATGTACTATGATAAAAGTATATCTTGGAGTTTGAAATAGGAAGTAACTTTTTAAGACAAAAGAAAGATCTATAAGTAGAATAAATAAATAAATAAATTGTTTTCACAATTACACCAATTATTATCTACCCCCAAACTTAGCAAAGCTTGTACTATGGTGACTAGATAACGGATAAACATACTAAAATACTTTTATAAACATCCATGACTTAGTACAAACGCTCGTGCTCATCACACAAACATTTGCCCCTTGCGGGATCCAAACCCGCAACCAAAACCTGCAGAATCACAAAAGTGTTAAAAAATCGAAAATATATTATACGTACTGCAAATTTATGATATTTTTATTAAATTTTTTATTATTTTGGTTTTTGATGTGACTAAATGTGTTTACGTAGCTTTTCGCTAAATCTACATTTAAAATGAATACTAACTTGTCCTTAAATTTCATAGGCCCAGCTTATCGAAACTACTGCCATCTACGCGCCCACAGGCGATGAATCAACCATAGATTATACGCAGCTCATGTGCGCAGGCGTCGGTCCAACTTTCACTTTTTTTTTCGTTAATATGCCTTTTGTGTTTTGGACGGAGTTATGCGGGATGCGCGACTATTTTCAATTTTGTTTTTCGATTGTTTGAAGTCTTGTGTAAAACGGGTTATGTAAAAGTGTCTTTGGAAATTATTTTAAGTTCAGACCAAAAAAATACAAACAAAAACTGTTAATTAATTGTTAGTAAAGTATAAGTACATTTATTTTTATGAGTAAAATATTACGTAACAGTGTAACCGAGTGTTTCGTCATTCTGAATCATGGCCACGATCCTTTATATCCTAAAATGTGAATTGATTTACTACTACAATAACAAACGTTAATATGAAACGGCTTGCTGTTAAACCAATTTTTTTTTTTCTTTTTTAGAATAGATTCTAAGAACATTTTTTCAGGACCATGTACAATTTATGGAAACAACAGAATAATTAGTGTGGTTTTGATACATTATATTAAAAAGAAAATTTTTATTAAAAAAAATAACCAACTTTAAAAACACTAAAAAGCTAAAAATAGCATTTACACAGACATAATAAATTTTTATAAAAAAAATAACCGATCGTTAGTTTTTTAATATTTACTTTATATTTCTTTTAGTGATAAATTATCAAGACAAATGATAAGAGTGCAAACATAAAGAACATAATATCCTCTGTACATATATTTCATTATAATTTTTTCCACTCAAAATGGCAATCTTTGATGTAAATTTTGTATAAATACTTAATTATAGAAGTGCATCTCATGACGATTCAAATAAGTCCAAACACGGCTCTGATACATTGTTTCATTACGTAGTTCCGGTGACAATCTTCCGCCTTCGTCATCATATCAGTGCAATGGTTCATTTTCCCCAGAATCATCTATTTAAATTTGATTTGTCGACTATGGCGAAGCATAACTGTCTTAATCAAGGTATCTTATCGCTACTCGTGAAATACTCAATAAATGATATTTTTTAACTGCACATGCTTTACTCTTTGTGGAATAAACTAATATTTATGGAGTTCTGTCAATTCCTCATGGATCCTATAGTCAGAATTGAATTTTGAAAAAAATGGGACCAATTTAGAAGTGAATAAATAATTTTCAGTATATGCGGAGTGGTGTTCATCACCACACACACAAACATTTAAAAAAACATGAAACCGAATTGATAGCCCCTTTTTTTAAGTCGACTAAAATATTTATTAAGTCAAAACATCTCAGTGATAAATTTTCAACTTAAGTACCTAAAAATCATAATAATTACCATTATTTTTTTTATAAATAATAATACTAATAATATAATATAATATTTATTGTTCAATAATATTTAATGTGTCAATTATATTAACACTTTTGGTAGCTTAGCTAAAACTGTACGTTGTTTAAATAAACAAATAAAAACGAAAGGAAATGCATCGCCGCAAACACTTGCGAGGGTTGACCGCGGTGCCAGACGGTGAACGCTTGCGCAAGCAACAAGTATGTGTGTCAAACGATCGCCTTTGCAAGAGAATGAGCTAGAAATTGCGTTTGATTTTATTATTCTTTTTAACGCTGTTACTTGGAATAATAAATTAAAGTTAGCAAAAAACCAACTCAAAGATTTCTAACTAAGCACTAAGTAAAACTACATAATAATTTGATGATTTAAAAGTTTATGATAAAAAAAACTGTTGCTAAACATTTATGTATCCTAAATATTTAAGTTAAGTACCTATTAGGTACTTTCTTAAAAAGTATAGAAAAAAAATTATATATTCTATTTTTAAAAAATACAAAACATTTGACTTTGTTACATCTCGCATAATCACATTCCCAGGCTCAGGATGCCACACTGGAAAGTTGAGGGGAAATCAGACAGCTAAATTTCACTTATAATTGCAAATTTTTCTGCATACAAATAAACTAAGAAAATTGTATGTTTGTATGTTACTTATTTCGACAGAGATTTCTATTTGCAAAAGTGAAATTTTATGTCGAATACCAATTCTGACTTGCTCACAAAGAAGACCTTTGAACCTTGACTTCAAGTTAAACCTTCACTTTTCTTTACAGCAATTTGTCTCTTCATTTTTACCCGATTACCTAAAATGAAGGGTTATCTATTCTTTTGAAGCTCGTAAACAAACTGCTCTTGTTAGACCCTATGGTACTTGAACCAGCATAATGTAATACTAAAAATTTTATTAAAAAAAATAAAACCGACTTCAAAACACTAAAATGCTAAAAATAATCCTAACACTTAAGTACCTAATCAGTTACTTTTGGAGTCGGTGCCAGCCGATGAGAGATTCAATGTTTTTGTTTGCACCGAAATCAAAATCGATTCATAATTGGCGGAGTAATCGCGTAACAAACATACAAAAAAAAAAAAAAAAAACATACAGTCGAATTGAGAACCTCCTCGTTTTTTGAAGTCGGTTGAAAATCAATTGCTATTATAATAAATATGAACGATCGTCACTTGAGAACGGGTCGAGCGATTTAGCTGTTTTTTGTTGCGTTAGTAATTGTCAGGTAAAAGTTTGTTTTGAAATAAAAATTAGAAAAATTTCTAGTGCCAGTAACCACGTGCGCAAATGTTGTTTGACAGCTGTTTATCTCATTCGAACCGAACGATGTTTAAGGATGACTCCTAAATAACTGTCTAGTCTTCCATACCTTACTTCTTAATAATAAAGCCTTTATTTTCCAAAATTTGCGGTTTTTTTTTTTCATTTCTACATTCACGAGTGAATAATTTATCAGGGTTAATTATAAGATGTCCAGCAGTTCGGTGTGCCTTTTGGCATAGGCCTCCTTCTGCTTTCTCCATTATTTCTGTCTTTCGCAACTCTGCTCCAGTATGGCCCCGAGGTTAGACAGATGTCGTCTTTCCATCTTGTTTTTGGCCGCCCCTGGATTCTAGTCCCATCTCTTGGGTACCATATTCCAGTGATATTCTTTCGTTTGCTCTCTTACTTCTTACTAAATACTAGAGTTTGGATAGAAGGATGTTTGTTACTCAATCGCGCCAGAACGGCTGAACGGATCTGAATGAAATTTGCCACAGAGACCGACTATATCTGAAATAGCCTACTACTTTTATCCCGAATATTTTTTTTCTTCTAATTCATGTAAAATAGTTTTGTTTTTGATGAAATGATCTTTGCATAGTGGTAGTTATTGGGTCACAGGGTACTAATACTGAAAAAATGCACGGTTCCTATGGGATAACATAACAATTCTGTCCAAGGGAAGACTACTGTTTATAATTAACCTCGTAAGGGGGTAAAATAGGAGGAGACAAGCCGTATTCCAAGCGGGCGAAGCCTCGGATACATCTTGTAATAAATAAATATTTCGTGGTCGCAAAGAAAAGACCTAACATGTTACCTACGAGGTACTAGACACTTAATTATGCCAGGGGCGTCTTTCAGCACACCCATCCCCGATCCAATAGGCAATAGTAGTAGGTACAGTTAGTAAGAGCTGTCGCAAGGATAGCGAAAGATCGTGGGTACGAATCTCACCAGAGGCAGTTACAATTTTTTTCAACCTAAATTGTTTTCCTTGTTACAAAAAAATATACTGAAGCGAGCTGTGTAGTTTGTAAATCCACACGTTTTTATCATTTATAGACATCAACAGTTTTTTTATTGATAAAAGTACATTTTTTTGATGGAATACGTATAAAAAACGACAAAAATAAAAGTTTTTTACATAGACTTCTCAAAGTAAAATCGCAGAGAAATTATTTTATTGCTATTTGCTTGACTAGAAGGAAAGTATTTAAGTACGTAAATGTACTTTGAAGTTTGTTTATGTTTATAAAGGAATCGCTAACATCTATAAATGATAGTATATAAATCTAAAAATAATTCATTTAAGCTTTATCTATAAATAATGTCGGAAAATCAAACGAAATTTGCAAACTTGCAAAAAAAAACATTTTTTGCCATTATTTTTTTGCACGTCGCCCTTGAATCGGTGGTTGATTGACACTACATCGAACCTACGAGCGAATTAGATGAACCATCATTAATTAATTTATGTAAGTAACTTCACTTAAAATCTCCCTCAATGAGTCATGAGCGGGAACCATGTGGTTACAATTATATAAAAATCCACTAAAACAATCCTTTTCATTGAAACATTACGATAACTCCCAGGAAGTAGGTATCAGCCTACTGTAAATTCTGATAAAATAGTTGTAAATTAGCAGAAATTAATTTATCGTTACGACTTGTTTAAAATATTCGATTAACGAAAAAATTGGTTTTCCAACGTCTATTGAAATAATTTTTAGGGTTCCGTACCTTAAAATGAAAACCCCTTATGATCACTTTGTTGTCCGTCTGTCTCTGTTCGTATTTCTATCAAGACCCTTTATTTTGGGAACGCGTGAAGGTATCGGTGCCGTGTGGGGACGGTCGTAAGAGGCGACTAATTCCTGTAGCACGAGACGGGCAGCAGCGTCTGCGTGCGAAATCTTATAAAAAACTGCGCTCCTCATCCCGCCTGCCAAGCGTGGCGAGTATTGGCAATCCCCCCCGATGATAGTCATTGGGGGAGGCCTATGTTCGGCAGTGGACGTCCTATGGCTGAAATTATGTTGAAATTAGAACCATATAGGTACTTAGGTCTACAGTCCCTTGAAGCTGTGAAAAAAGTCAAAGTTCTACGTTAACGTAAAAAAAAAGATATGGCCATTTTATGCTGCAAAAAAAATATATTTCGAAACTCAAGGGAATGGACTAGTTTCCTAAAAAAATCTAATTAGTGCGACAGTTGGATTAACAGAAGATATTGGACACGTATTTTTTCTTTTCTCAATCAAACAAAGAATGATGAAGATATAGCCCGTTAAAGTTCCGCGTAACGTCACGCCTTGCGACTCTTTTTAGCAAGGCGTGACGTCACGTGCTCGACAAACGACGACGACGACAAAAGACAAAATATAGGTCCAATATTTTTCGATAATCTAACTGACGGACTAAATAGAATAATCATTTGTTAACCCGGGAAACTAGCCCATTAGGGTACTTTCCGTTGACTAGAACTATGAAAGGCAAGTGATATCGAATCATATTACAAAAGTACAGGTTAAAAATCGGAAAACTATACATGTGTTATTGAACTTTTTAATTAACTTATAATTAAATTGCGAGGCTCGATTACATACAGATTTGTACGGAACCCGCGGAGGGCGAGTCCGACTCGCATATGTCCGGTTTTTTTCAATGGGAAGCCCACTGCACATTTATCTGGATAGATGTCGCGACTCGAGACAAGTTTGGCTAACTTTGGCTTTGCCCGTAATATTTGTATGAATATTGGTTCTGCCACAAATCAAATAATCTTTTAAAAAATATATATAATGGACTCAATCCCGCTCTTTATGCAGAGAAGTGATTCTGCCAATGTTGATTGTTTTCTTGATATAGTGTTCACAATAAATAACGGGTGTTTAGTTTTTATTGCTTTTCTTGATTCAGTGATTATTCTTCCCGTAGAAGCAGGTTTCCAGACGCTATAAGGTCTAAAGCAAGTTGTCTTGAGACTAGTCACTAGACACTCGATGCGGTCAATGATATTTCAATAGGTTCAGATTATTATCGTCTTCTCTTCTTCGTCTATACGGTCAATCCCGGTTGCGTCCAAAGCCATTGCTTTGAGGCCCAGGGGTACTAGAGGGGTATTAGAGGTACCGCCTAGGGACTGGTTCAGATCTTTATCACTTCACCAAACATTAGAACACAAACTACACCAAACTTGCACTCTAAAGCTCTTTAAATGATAAATAAAAACCATTAAAATAGATGGACCATGATTTTCGTTGAACTACCCCCACCAAAGAAAATATAAAGGGATCTTTGCCCCCATCGAATTAGTGTCGAACTTACACATTATATATTTTTCCTGCTAAAGATGCATTACACACTTATAGTTATTGTTTAAGACAGGATTGTCATTAGCAATACATCATCATTTAACATTAAGCCATAGGAAGTCTACTGCTGAACATAGGCCTCCCAATCTCCTCCCAATGAACTTTTACTCGCCACGCTTGGCAAGCGGGTTGGCGAGCGCAGTTTTTTTATAAGATTTCGCACGCAGACGCTGCTGCCCGTCTCGTGCTACAAGAATTAGTCGCCTCTTACGACACGCCTGGGGAAGTGTATTCTTGACGGCCGTCCCCACACGGCATGTTTGCATTAGCATATACATTTTTGTGTTTAATAATCGAGCACAAAATAAACAAATACCTACATTTAAATTGACATTACTTGTCAATGGTTGTTATGAGATTAACTAAAATACCTACATTTAATTTGACATTACTTGTCAATGGTTCAAGAGATTATGCTTCCATAATGAATCAAACACCACAAAAAAAAACCGAATCAGAAAAATAAAATAAAAGCCTATCGACAATTTATTTCCACGAAAAAACAAATGAACGCGACGATAATAACTGTATTTATTTGGAAATACCTAGATACGATTATTTCATTGTCAAGATAAAAGGTTATTGACATGTTCAGATATAAATAGCTCCTTAGCTTGAATATATTCAGCTTGTTTATTTTTATCTCGCTTCAAGGTTACTACTACGCGTAATCTGGCTTACTTTAGGTTATGTGTGTCTTGATAGGTATAAGCTAAATATAGTTGAATGACTTACTTGTATCGACAAAATCATGAATGAACTACTTACTACCGTAAGCGTACTACGAACGTACGTACAACAATACAGGGTGGTTACAACTCAAGGGTAACCTTGTAACCACATATTTTGGTGTCTTGGCGGACTTGGTGTCGCTATCTCTGAGGTCCCGGGTTCGATTTCCGGTCGGTTAATGAAGAAAAATAACTTTTCTATATTGTCTCGGGTCTGGGTGTTGTGGTACCGTCGTTGTTTCTGATTTCTGTAACACAAGTGCTTCAGCTACTTATTATAGGATCAGAGCAATGTATGTGATGTTGTCCAATATTTATTTATTTATTATTTATTTATTTTGTGCAGTACCCGGCGGTAAATATTGTTAATCGGCAACCATCGCATTTCCGAGTACAGACGAATGTTGATTTCCATGTCTATCAATTATTAGATTTATTGTTTATTAGAATTTGAATTCAGAACGAAGTACTTTATTGGTGTTTTGTTTTGATTCAAGCGTGAATTATATAGAGCTGTAAAACTAACATTATGTAAGTATACCAACGAAATTAATAAAAATATCCACAAAATAAATAATATAGTAGGGTTTTAACAACTCTATGCAGTGTCAACAAACATCATGGTAGTGTTGTGTGACACAGATAACTATAGGAAGCCGAAATTAGCCGATTGTCTCTTTCCAAAGATCGATGTGCAATATTTTTTAGTTTTTTTTTTTAAATTATTTAAAAGCTTTAGAACAAAAGTTGTTAACTATGATAAACAGGGTTACGTTGCAAAGGGGTGCCAAATTAAAAAATAAGATCTAGGCAACAATATAAAATACTTAATTGTTATTATTTTTAATAATCGTATGTTGCGAAAATAAATTACTTTAAAATATCTGAAAATAAAGTCAATAGAAAGACTACAAAAGCCGCGCATTCATTTATCAGCCAGTCCTAAAGATTTGGCACCCCTGGCACCCCTTTGCAATGTAACCCTGTATAGAATACGTGATTACAAGGTCATCCTTGAGATACACAAAATAGTATGTAAAGTTGAAGAAACATTAAAAAAAATTATAAAAAAAATTGTCTTGATATTCAAATTCAACACAGGTATAAATAGGAACATGAAACAGATAATTATACACTACTAGCTGTACCGGCGAACGGCGAACTTCGTATTGCCTCAGAATTCATAAAAAAACCTTCCATATATTAAACATGAGTTTTTTTTTTCAAATATTTGTAATAGTTATTCTGCTATTCGGAGCGGAGACAAATCCAGAAAATCAAATATCATAAAGATCGGTTCAGTCGTTCTTGACTTATAAATGGTGTAATTAACCCGACTTTGTTTTAAAGACATGTAACCCTGTATAGAATATAGTAAGAAATATAATGGGCATGTGATGCCGGACCCTTGGGGGGGAGCAAGTGATCGTCATTTTAAGTCCAGAGCCACATCTTCACTCTTAGGCCAACGCGCATAATATAGACACATAAAGAATATAATTATTTAAACCACTAATTATAAAAAAGTAATATGTATTCCTTTTTTTTGCTATACGTGATATGATATATTATGTCGTCTCAGTCATCATATTATATAATAAGTTTTTTAAAACTCTCAATCTCAGAAAAACCATGGTCTGCAAGACGCTGTAGGTCCTTGTCGCGTATACGTTGTGTTGTGACAATTGGTTAGGCAATTAAAGTTGCTGCCAAATACCCTTACCTTAGTTTGATCCTAGAAATAAAAATAATTTAAATAATTATTCAAAAAATTATATTAAACGATTTTATAAAGATTCGTCAAAGCAAAAAAATGAGCCCAAACATGAAGGTTTTATTAGTAGTGATTGAAGAGGGAACTCTTCTCCCACTATCCTCTTCCGGCTAGCTTAGCTTCCTCATCAGATCAGCACGATGGTGTTAAAGCCCGTGTAGTCGCCAAATGCAAACTAGCATGTGCTTTCAAAAGCTTACTACTTAAGCCCCGCTTGTCAGAAAAATATTTAAAAAATACGCTAAGAATTGTAAAAAGCTACACATCATTCTGAGCGTAGCATTTGTTTCTAGTACTTATACTTGAGGAGAAAAAAATATTGAAATCATTGAAAAAACAAGCAAAAAAGATGCTAATTCTCCTTCTTCTTTTAAACCGCTTGACCGATTTAATTCGTTTATACGTCGATTGATAGAACAACATAATAGCTACAAACTGAGCATAGGACTTTTAATTTGAACAATGGCGTCCATGCGAAAAGTATTATTTTCCTCAATTTTCGCAAACTAAAGACGCAACGACTGTCGTAACAGACACGTTTCATTGCGCGCTGTTATGAACCGTATTTTAATGAGTTTTCGTGCTATATTCATACTAACATTCGTCATGTTGCTAATTTAGGGGCATTACTCGCCTTAAATGCAATCATTTAAGGCGAGTAATGCCCCTAAATTACAATTAATGTCATCCGAATGTCATATAAATACTTATACCGTGTGTGGGCTAAAACCGGGGATAATATTGAAAACAGAGTCTATAAGTCACTAATAGTTGAATCATTATGGTCCCAACTAATTAAAATTAAAACTTTACTACATAATTTTTCTAACAAACTTACTCGTAAATTCAATGTAATGCAAACAATGCAATAGTTCCGTTCAACTCGAACGATTAAGTGCATTCTGCATACTTATTCGGAGCTACTCGGAACTTCTCTTTGACACGACATTGACAACGTTAGCGATAATATCGTTTCGCAATAATACACTGATTAAGAATCGTAACTTTAAATTTTTATTGTGTGTAATGCATGGGTTTTGGTTAACTGGAATCTTTTTAGAAAAATACTAACACAGAGTCTCGGATTTCAATATTAACCCCGGTTCTAGGCCACAGACGTATACTCATTATATAGTCTAGAGGTGCCGTATGGCACCCAGATAACGATACATCATTAATTAGATCATCATCATCATCATCATTAAAACCACCCTAAGATTTGATAACTTTGTAGTTAGACTAGAGTTGTAAATTGACGGTCATATGCTATAAGCGTCCGTCATTTATGATAAATGCTCGGTCACATTGGACATTTATTGTCACGATGGTCACATATTTTTTATAAGTATAAACTAAAAAAAATAAGAATTCCTCTAAAGTAAGTCTTAAATGTTATGTATTTGACAATAAAAAACATACAATAAAACGTGTAATTTGATCTGGATTGAATAAAAAACAAAACTTGCGCGTGACGCTTTTTAGCTTGTTCGTGCAGAAAGATAAATTAATTTTAGAAATTTCATTTCGCTAAAGATCATCACTACTAAAGCCTGTCTTTCTTATAATAATGCACTTATTTGTGACCAATTTTTTTTTTCATAGTTTGTCAATAGAATTGATTGTGACGTTAGTGACAATAAATGTCCAAAATGTCCGGTCACATTCAGAAAATGTCCAATTTGCTCGGTCATATTGGTCAGACATTTATAACGTGACGGACACTTTACAACTCTAAGTTAGACCATTGTTACAAGTAAGGATAATAAAAGTGTGTTAATTTTTTTTTTCTACAAATAAACCCTTTTTTGGTTATAATCAATAACGATATTATTATTACTATACTATCTTTTATCTGCGACTTCGTCTGCGACATTACCCGGATAAAAAGTATCCTATGTGTTAATCCAGGACATGGTCTATCTGTATGCCAAATTTCATCAAAATCAATTCAGCAGGTTTTGCGTGAAAGAGTAACAACTATCCCTTTCGTTTCTTTCAACTTTCGTTTAAAATATTAAATTAAATTAAGTATGTAATAAGGACCATTAAGTTTTACTCTAATTATTACAACACCGTCATTCTAAAAGTACATAGGTACAAGGTCTTGAAACAAAAAGTTACTAAAACATAAAAGCTGCAAAAATTATACGTTGAATGAGACGTGTTTAAGAAATGTAAATAAATCAAATCATGCTTATTACAATGACGATGACAATGAACACCAAAAATCTTGTCTCATGCGCGATTCGAACCCAAGACTGCTTGGGTTTGTATGAGGCACCCTATAAAGTAGAAATGACATTTATTTTGACACACAACTTTAGATAATTAACGTACTTCAAGAGCTGTCAAAACTCGATGTCCCTATAGCATTTGTGTTTGATCAGAATTTCAGTTTGAATATGCAATATAATTTATTTTCATATTCAAATTGAAATTATGAATAAAGTATATCATTTACGACATTTTGACAAAGAGTATTTGTTGTTTGTAATTATTTTATCTATCGATTGACGTATGTTACACAAGTGTACACCAAAATAACGTGATTTTAAGTACTTGCAACTTTAGGTATGACAATTAGGTTTGATGCCTATTATTATCTGGTAACTGGTAACACAAGGATGTTAATCCTTACTTTGAGACTGTGTCTACGGACAGACAAACTAACTAGATCGCTTACAGCCATAAAACCGCCTATTAAGCTGTTGTAGTGTTTGGTTCTCTAGTGTTTTTGTAATGTCGTATACGTCTTTTCTCCTTATGACGCAGTATAATTCTCTTAGATTTTTCCTTTCCATGTTTTGTCTGCAAAACCCTAAAGAGGGATAAATACGCCACATTTTATAAAACCCGCAAAAACTTTGTTTTTGTATGACTACAAAGCCAGGCGATTGCGGGTTGCAAATAAATTGTGACGTTAGCACGATCAGCATTTGTACCCAAGTCATGGATGTTTATATATGTATTTAACCTAGTCGCCATAAAAGCTTTGCTTAGTTTAGGGCTAGACAATGACAATGTGATTGTTAGAAGATTTTTTAAAGAGTTTATCTATTCAATAAATAAATATAAGAAACGCTTACCACTCATGAGCAGCACACCCTTGACCGCTTTCTATTCACGTTCCGAACATGAGGTTTTAGTCGTTGTATTATTTCACGTTGACACACCGTTTCAGTCACGCGGGGTGTAGCGTTTTTCCTTGTTGTTGAAAGGGTTGATTCGGAACTTCGTTAAATCCAGTTTTCTGTAACGGTCTTTCCAGAAACTTGCTTCTAACCTACAAAAAAGGAGGGCCATTATTTTAACGGATGGTACGTTCTAAAGGACTAAATTTATTACATTTACAGTCTAATTGTAACACTTTACTTAGTTAAAACAGTATACTTGTTTTTGTTGATTAATTTCTTGGAAAGACAGATTAATAAATTTAAATAGTTTCTTGCTTACCTGAAAATTTGAGAAAAGATATTGTATATGGGTTAAATATTTTATTGATTTATATCCCTTAAACGAGAATGATACACTAAAATTTCAACTAATGACACATCGCATGATTATTCATTTATTCATTTCCTTAAAGATAATGTATCTAATAATTATTTAAATTCTAATATTGTCAAATAAAACTAAACTAATAAGTCAACAGCGGCAATGAAATTAAATAAAATTTTTTGAAACATTTAATCTTAATGTTTCTTCTTTCTCTCTCTCTCTTCTTTCTTTTTTGCGATTTCGATGTTTGTCCCATAGAAAAAGTTGATGTAATTTAGCCGTAGAATAACCCCTTAAAGTTTTATTTCACCTTTTCGTTACACTCTGTATAGCAAGGCGATAGTCCATCAATAGCTGATCGATAGTATGACTAGCAATTATCGATACTAAAGATTGTTTTGGACAATCAATAATTCCCAAAAAAATCATTATACTATTTAAGTTTTGAAAAACAATACTATTGATAGTATCGATAATATAGTGTCTAATATTAACGATATTATTCATAAATATTAATATTATTGACTTTTGACGCGAACCACGCTATTGATAGTATCCGTATTCGATACTATTGATGGATAGCAGATTTTTGATTTAAACTATCGATAGCCAAACTATCGATATTTCGACATCACTAGTACAAGTTAAGCAAATGATTGTGTACTTACACGGCTATTAAAAAGGTAAAGTAAATCGCTTTGGAAAGCGACCTTGGGTCGCGGGTAGTATAGAAACATTATCGCGGTGCGTAATTGTAATGGGAGAATATTCCCTCTTAGTTCCTAAGCTACTGACCGTATTTATACAAATAATCATTCACATCATTAGTATTTATTTATTTATCATTTCAGCCGCCGAGAATTGCCAATACTCGCCACGCTTGGCAAGCGGGTTGGCGAGCGCAGTTTTTATAATATTTCACACACAGACGTTGCTGCCCGTCTCGTGCTACAGGAAGTAGTCGCCTCTTACGACACGCCTCCTGTTGGTAGTGGGGATGGTATTTTTTACAGCCGTCCTTACACAAATGTTGACAAAAGTTTAACGAATGCAATCCCGAAACAAAGGATATCTATAACTTGGGAATAGTACAAAATACAATCTAATTCAGATGGCAATTTTTTTTGTATATTATACAGGGTTGCATTGCAAAGGGGTGCCAATTTAAAAAAATAGATCTAGCGAACATTATAAAACAACGTCTTAATCGATATTATTATAAATAATCGTATTTTACGAAAAAATACTACAAAAATATCCGAAAATAAAGTCAATAACGAAACTACGAAAGCCGCGCGGCCATTTATAAGAGGCGTAGGTACGGCGAGCCAACAAGGACTTTACCCAGTGCTCATACGGTGCAATTTTTTCATGAATGAGTTAAATTATCCACGCGTATAATTTTTAACAGCGGATAGGAATAGTTAATTAAATGTCAATAAAAAATGTTTTGTTCTTTGCATAGTTTGATTAAGTTACTGATTCTTCCAATGTAACCCTGTATATATATATTTTTTTGTTTATTAACTATTGTTACAATATTTCTTACCCTGATATTACATGGCTGTGGAACATTTTACTACAGATTTACAGATAAACGATATCAACGAAATCTCAATAAAAATTACACTAAGCCGCCGGACCAGCGGATATCAATTTTTAATACACAATAAAACGGGCATTAACGCGATCAGCATTTGGTTCATATTTTACCTATTATTTGCCAGACATCAATTTGTATGAATCAGTTAAATTATTTTTTTCGAAAAAAAATACTCTAAAATACTCGTATCCGAAAATAAAGTCAGTAACGAAACTACGAAAGCCGCGCGGCCATTTATAAGAGGCGTAGGTACGGCGAGCCAACAAGGACCTTACGCAGTGCACATACGGTCCAATTTTTCATGAATGAGGTAAATTATCCACGCGTATGATTTTTAACAGCGGATAGGAATAGTTTATTAAATGTAAATAAAAAATGTTTTGTTCTTTGCATAGTTCGATTAAGTTACTGATTCTTCCAATGTAACCCTGTATATATTACCATGTTGGTCCCATACAAAAAGTTGTTGTATTTGAGCACCAGAATCAGCCCCTAGAAGATAGATAGATAGATAAATTGTTTATTTGCAAAACACAAAGCACACACATTATAATAATTCAGACTAAAGATTTAAAAAAAACTAATAATATTATCAACAAGGTACTAACAAATAACAATAAAACATTTAGATGAGTAAATTAATTTAAATATAATAATAAGATAAGATAAGATTCTAAAAGGTGGACAAAAGTCGTCACGCTCTGGCTGCCTACTGACGGACATCGTTCGAGAGGTAGATCTCGAAAGCGATGGCGCGATGACTTAGATAATTTTTTCCAAGATGGGCAGGCCCTAACAACCGACAGGGATAAGTGGAGAGGTTTGGGGGAGGTCTTTGCCCAGCAGTGGGACAGAAATGGCTAATAAAAGAAAGAAAGAAGAATAAGAAATAAAAAAACTGAGAAGTAAAATTAAACATATGAAACATATAGTGTGTGCCGCAGCGATGCAAAAAGCAGGTGCTCAGTGCTGGTACTGCTCAGCAAGCAGAACACTGATTTTTAGCCACTGCTTAGTAAGTTTATTAATGTTTAATGAAGGTTATTGAGGTTTTTAAGACGAGCACGATGGTGTCAAGTTCGTCATCCAAATGTCAGATACTTTACAGTTTTAGAAGAACTAGGTACTTATTATGTGTGTTAAAAAAATACAAATATTTTACGTTGCACGGCACTCGGAAATGTAACTAAGTAAATGTTTTTTTTTTGTAATTGATATTGATTTGAATAAATGATTAAATCAACTTAAATTTTTAAAGAAGAAGAATAAGAAGAGATATATTACATTCACAATTAAATATTAAATAAATATTGGACAACATCACATACATTGCTCTGTCTGATCGTATCATAAGTAGACAGAGTATTATCAGTGTTACAGAAATCAGAAACAACGACGGTAACACAACACTTAGACCAGAGACAGTATAGAAAAGTTATTTTTCTACATTACCCGACCGGGAATCGAACCCAGGACCTCAGAGATAGCGACACCAAGTCCGGCATGCTCGCCTCTCAGCTACAGAGGTCGTCAATTTGTCATTAATACTGAGCTGATATGATTTAGCCAGGAGATGGTTAGTCGATAAGAAATATAAAACATTCGTGTTCATTTAATTCGTTTTAATGAGCCCCATAGGCCATACATATAAAAGCGTGTTTTGTTTATTTTAAGATAAAATTTAAAAATATATACATAGAATTTATTTGACATAAAATTCTGTGACAGACATATTTTGTGCACCTTAAAGTGACAATAATAAGCCAGAGATACCTAGTAAAAGTTTCCTAACATATCAGTCAGCCCCCCTAGCATGACCACCAAAACACGATAAGATATAGCGATTTATCGACACCAACTGTCAACGTTTTTTTTTATTTTTATAGATTAAGTCGCAATTTTAATTTTTTGATTGAAACAGCGATCATTACATGTGACGTCACCGACACGGTGATTTAACATTACGGCAATTTCTATCATATTTTTACAATTGGTGTAAATTGCTATACCATATAGGAATTTTCATTTTTGTTTAGCTCCTACTACCTAGCTCCTACTAGGCTGGTCCCAAGTACTATTTATGTCACAACCATGATAGACTGATTTTTTTTTGGGGCTGGAATAGCAGATAGGATACTTTTTATCCCGGAAAAATGTACGGGTCTCAATGGATGGAAGATAACTGTCATTATAGATGGCGCTTTTTACCGTTAAATTTCGCTGTTCACTTAACATTAATTTTTGAATTTGAATAAAAGATCTAATAGCTGTTGTCTGCGACTTCGATCGCGAGGTCTTCAATTTTTTTGACTAAATTTAGTTTTGCTAAGACCACGCAAACAAAGTCGCGGGCAACAGCTATAGTTATAATAAATTGTTTCAAATATCACACAAATTATCTAGTCTCAAACTAAGTTTTGACCCTTTCTTAGTTGGGGTAAGCTTGACCACGACCATTTCTGCATCCAGAGGAAGCGGAAAGTCCAGTTATTAGATAGACATACGTTACGATTACGTTGGCACTTCTGCCCCACATGATATTTAACGTGTCCACCAAAACACGATATGATATGGTATAATATAGCGATTTATCGACACAAAACCGTTCTTTGTTTTTTAAATATGAAAGATATAGACGCCATGTTAAATTTTTATGATCGCCGTTTCGATAAAGATTCAACACGGCGGCTACATCTATCATATCTTATAAAATTCTCGTGTCACAATGTTCGTTCCCGTACTCCTCCGAAACGGCTTGACCGATTCTTATGAAATTTTGTGAGCATATTGAGTAGATCTGAGAATCGGCCAACATCTATTTTTCAACCCCTTAGTGATAAGGGTTGTCCACCCTTAACATTTTTCTTTAATTTTTAGACATTTTTTTAATTTCTTAATTTTTTTTATTATATCGCATTAAAAAATACATACAACCCTAAATTTTTACCCTTTTATCACCAACCCCTATTTTTAATAGCCATTTTAGTAATTTAATCATTTTAAAAATTATGAAGGGGCTGTACAAAGTTCGCCGGGACAGCTAGTATTTAAATAAAATCGTCAGTTGGTGTCGATATATCGCTAAATCATATCGTGTTTTGGTGGTCATGCTATGGGAGCTGAACTCTACAAATGCCAATAAGTTATTTAGGGCACTATGATAGCACTATAGCAGTGACACAAATTGTTATCAGTAAACAAACAAACAAATCAGATATATATCGAAGACTGGTGCCGTTTTTGAGTAAATTAATCTCAAGTTTTTGTAAGTAGTGTAGTATTTTGAACGTAAACTTTTTGATATTTATTAGATTAGAATGCATATGTTAATGCATGAGCATCAGTATGCATGATGCAGCTGATTGTGATGAATTCCATAAAATAACTCGTTATTTAGTCAAAACTAAAACATACTACATCCTAATTTGTATGATTGTCTTCTTCTTCATCTATACGGTCAATCCCGGTTGCGTCCAAAGCCATTGCTTTGAAGCCCAGGGTCCGCTTTCCTTGATTTAATCCTCCACTTCGCGCGGTCTTGAGCGTCTCTAGCTGTGAGATCATTGGCACGCATATCAGCCCTCACAATGTCAAGCCAGCATTTCTTGGGTCTACCCCTTTTGCCAGGACCTAGCGGTGGCGGCATGGCCAGACATTTGTTTCCTACGTAGCCTGTCGGTTTCCGCAAAACATGGCCAGTACCAGCGTAGGCGACTCTCCTGCAGTTTGTCTGCAATATCACGGACACGAAGGCTACCGCGGATGCGCGGATGCGCGACCTAATTTGTATGATTGTCTTCCCAATTAAATAAATAAATGTATTTTCATTGATTTAAGCTTTCGGTTAAATAGCTTTTCAATGAAATGAGCTACCGATAAAATAGCCCATTCATGAATTGGATCTTCGATGGTATGGCGCTAGAGAAATGGATTGCAATTAAATGACTTTAGATTATCAGTCCTACTAGATCCTATCAAATGGTCTGGTAAACACCAGATGAAACGTGTCGCAGGAATAGTTTAATATATAATAAATGGTATAAATGGTTGACATAATATTAAATACAAAGTAAAAATCCTAGTCAGCGCGCTATTTCGAATAGAAAAATTTGGCAATAGGCAGGCCACATCGTTCGCAATGCTGACATCCGGATGAAAGTGGCGACCACGAAGAAGCAGCTTGAGAAGACCTTAGACCATGGTGCACATACCTTTAGAGTAGAAATGTCATATGATTTGTTCGACAAAATTTTCCGCCATTATTTAATCTGTATCTGTCCTGTTTTTGTATGGGCGAGCGTTGACAGGAGTTGTCATTTCATACTAATTGTAAGTGATAAATCACTTACTAGTTTCGGAGAAAGATGGTTTGTATCGCTGCTCTATAGGGTATGTACTCGATGCCTTAGACCTAAGTCGAGGTTGCGAGAAGCCGTTGGATGCGTTTTCTTTATGGGAGGCCTATATCCAGCTATTGTCTTTCAAATGCTGATGATGATGACGATGACATACAAAGTAAAAGTTTGACGACCCGGTAAGCGTAGTAGTGCGGTGGTTTGCCTTTATCGCAAATTGTCGCTTTTGATTCCTGGCTCGGGTCAGTTCAGAGAAACGATCTTTTCTAAATTTGTGCTAGAAGACGACACTGGCTAAATACATTGTCTAGTACAGACAGCAGCACGTCAACCTACACAAAACGTAAAATTTTCTCAATTGATATTGATCTCTATATGTCGTCCTTAAAGTTGAAAATCGGTTTAATGACCTTTAACTTTTTCGGTAGGTTGACCTGCCTGACTGTACATCGTAACACATAGATGGTAATGCCTTACTTCAAGACCATGACAATTGGTGTGTCTTTTCAAGTTGGCCAATAAATAATTATAAATTGTAATTTTGACAAGCATGCTAGACTGTGCAACATAATATTATGACCATACATAACTCAATCTGATAACAATCTCTACTATAAAAATCTATTTACTCCAGAAACTGCCAATGTGACTCATCCTACCTTACTTATCTTTTTATCGCAAAGAGTTGAGTAAACAACTACTTAGATATTGATGGAAAACTACAATCTTATGAGATTTTATAAAGCGTTTAATATTTTTATGACTTACTGTAGGTTTATTCATTATATTGATGTTGTTCTAAGTAGTATATCTACCGGTGGATTTTATCTACGTAACGTAATTAGAAGGGATGGATTTGTTACTCAAAATAACTTAAACACGTTAATACATGTTGTTGGTAACATGGTACCAACAGTATGTCAATAGAGTGCCCGCACACCACACACTTTTGATCTGAGGATAGTTGGATCTGTCTTTTTATTAATATAAATAAAACCGGTCAATCTAGAAGTCATTGGGGGAGGCCAATGTTCAGCAGTGGACGTCCTATGGCTGAAATGAAACACCGAGCATAGCCCTTTCCATAGCACGCTGTGCAACCTTAAGTTTTCTTATGAGGCCCATAGTGAGAGGCCACGTTTCAGTTCCATATGTCATCACTGGTAACACACACTGGTTGTAGACTTTCGTCTTTAGGCACTGAGGTATTTTGGACGAGAAGACGTTGCGTAGTTTTCCGAACGCTGCCCAGCCGAGTTGGATTCGACGATTGACCTCCTTCTCAAAATTTGACCTACCCAACTGGATCACTTGTCCCAGGTAAACATATTTGTTAACAATTTCGAGAGTAGAGCTCCCAACTGATACTGGGTAGGGCGCAACATGGGCATTGGACATGATCTTTGTTTTGTCCATGTTCATCCGAAGGCCTACTTGTTGGGAAACTCGACTAAGGCCATCGAGCATTGTGCCGAGGTTCCATTATGTTACACAGGTGTTATAAATAGGTATTATTATTTAGGTATCTAGTTTTATTAATAACTAGCCCTAACTATTTTTATTGTTGTCGCCGGCTATCTAACGAACGTTAGATAGTCATAGCTGAATCATTTGTTAACATTTTTGGTATCATAAAAAATCTAACAGGTACCTACTGTAACATTAACTATGTACCAATAACTTGTATAGTGTAAATTTTACGAGAACTCAACTAAAATCGACATTTTATCTTGCCCCTGGAAAATCTTTGCCAGATAAGACAACTCAAAAGAGACCCCATTTACTGGCAATCAAAAGAGGAGGAACCGACGCGTTGGCCGGATCTGCCACTACCATACCATCAAATACTCCATGTTGCTCAATACTCTGCAACTGACCGAAGTCGGCGTCATGATATCCTGCGTCTATCGCATACTCTATCGAGGCAATTACGATCCGCAGCACTGAGAAAACCAAAGCGATGAAGAAGAGAACCAATGTTCAAGCGTGTGTAATACATACCCCCCATTGGACGATTATGTGACGACGACGAAGTTGTGCAACTTAATTCTCAAAGAAAACCCACTAAAATTGCGAATTTTGTATTTTGTATAGTTGAGATTTAAAGTTGCAACTACAAACTTATTAATTTTGTAGTAATAGTGGGTACAAAGGCATGAAAGAACTCATAGAATTCGATTTTTACAGTACGGGTAAATGGTAAATTATCTGACTCAGCTTTTTCAATTTAGTATTAATAATGTATAGTAGACCCCCGGTAATCCGGCTCCTGTCTAGTCCGGCGCCTCCTGTAATCCGACTCGCTTAGATTGCCTAAACATGCTCATTTATTTCGGCAAATCTTCTTTAATGCGTATTTGAACAGGTTGTAACTAAGTTTGCGCCGCCGTGAAATTTGCTTGGCTCGTATTGTCTCAGTTTGAATATGACTGGTACCGGCCTAGCGAACGTTTACTGTAATTACATACGTACTGTTATTATTACATCGTAATTGTCGTTGAATTACAAGGTACTCTTTATAAAAAGGTAACGAAGTATTATAGGGGGTGGTGTGGTAGTACTCTGTAATCCGACAAATTTGGTAATCCGACAACGCCTTGCAAAACGTTTGTCGAATTACCGCAGGTCACCTGTACTAACTTTTTGATAAAGGTTAATCGCACGCATATTCTATTGTCCAAGCATTAAATCATTCAACTTCATTGCCCTAAAATTGTAATTTTAATTTAAATGTAGTGTCAGACAGAACGTATTTTAACTTTTAGATAAAGCCTCAAAAGTTTTAATCGCATGCCTTTACTATAGCCAAAGTAAAATTACTACTAATGTTGCCTTAAAAAAAAAGTAATTCCCTATACAAACATTCAATAAGCTTAAACCGGAAACTGCTTAGTTTTGATCTGGATAACACAAAATTTGCAGCGTATTTACTCCGCTACACCTTTCATCGTTTACCATTAAACGCAGTTATAAAAAAATTAAAAAAGATCAACCTAATTAGCTTCATTCTAAAGTTCAACAATACGCGATACAATATCCCTCTTAAATGAATTACATCCACCGCCGCAAAGTACAGAGACGTCCGCACGCCGCGCGGTCAGTGGCCGAGTGACAACAGCGACCAGCGTTGCGCCCGGCGTCGCACTTTCACTGCGCTCGCGCACGCGGTGGGCGGGGCTTCGGATTTTTTATTAATTTAACCTACATTTCGGATTCTGTTACGTCAACGCTCTGGATGTAGGAAACGCGCGCACAATGTCATGCGACGTAACAGTTTTTCGTTCTTTATTGCAACTGGTTCGTGTTTTGCGTTTGGACTTGAACTGAAATCGTTGTGCTTGTGTAACAGATCAATTTCTTTACCAAAATTAAATTAGTTTTCTTGTTATAACATAGCCCAGTTTTTACAACATGAAATGTATAATACCTACATATATTTACAAGTATTTTTGTTTCTTAAGTAATTTGGATTTTAAACAACTGCAATTTCAATTACTGATATTAGTGTTTTGTTTTTAAAGAAAATTCACATAATTAAATCCGAGATTATTTTTACTCAGACTTCTTTTTGCATTACAGTACCCCATTTTTTATTTTGATTCATTCTAGTGTTAGTTTTGTTTAAATAAATTATTAATGAATTGTATTTAAAAAATAGACAATATGTATCAAAATTCCGGTTTTTAGAGCTGTGTTCATACTAGTTATGATCATCTAGAAATAAATACAAAAAAATATAAGTATAAATCAAATGTTGTTGGTATATTACCAAATCATCGGATGTAGGCGTCCCAAATTCCCAATCCAAAGTTATAAGCGTCGATGTAAGACCCTCTTTTTTTAAGTCGGTTACGAAAAATCGGCCTATCTCTAATAGGCCTAAGTTGAATTTTACTTTACCGACATCGAAGTGCAATAATGCCATATCCATTCTTTCTTTATTTTCCAACATGAATCCGAACGTCGCGTTTGTGTTTACTCCGCGATGCGTGCCTGTGGCGTATAAACTTTTTAGTTTATGTAATACCTCTTCAATACTTCATTTGACTTAGTTTTTTTTATTCTTACGTAATAAGACAACCTTGGCTTTGTTTATTCAGAGCTAAAATATTTTTTTGGTTAAAAAAACTTATTACAAACGAATAGTTAGCTGTCATTTATAACTTGGCTGTAATGAATAAGGTATCTATATTCTGTTTCGAAACGTTTTTGAGAACGCGCATATGTAAAAAAAAAGATTTATTTAGGTAATAAGTAAATAAAATTACCAAAGATAGTCCGGAAACTTCAATTATTATTAAAAAAAAAAAAAAACTTTTTGCAATAAGTGATGATAGATAGATATTTGACAACCCTAACATCAAAGACAAGTGTACTCAGCCGGCAAAATAGAAAAAATAAAGGTCACAAACCAACAATACATCCCAGCTAGAGAGCGATCATAAAAAAATCAGACTGCACCGGGGTCAGTAACCCGTGGGTCGGTACCCGAAACATGGGCATTGCACTCCTGCAACTATCCGACGAAAAAAAACATATCTCCATTCAAAAAACCACATTATCTCCCTGTCTTTGAGTCGAAAATCCAGGGAGCCACTCCCGCGCATCTATTCGACTACAATGCGAACCCCTAAAGAAAATTTAACTTTATTCCTGGAACGCTAAAGTTGAAAATCGGATAAGGATTTCCTTGTGAAGATCACAGGAAAGTTTTTAGATAACGTAATAGGAAATTATGGCTTTCGAGTTGACATGAGCGTAAAATACTTTTAGAAAGTGGTTTGCTGCTTAAGCCGAAGGGCAAATACTACGTAGTAATAGTACGTATTAGTACTTTTTGCGTGGCACTGTTATTTTTACTTCGTACACTCATAGTCGTAGAGAAACACAACAACACACACAGAATAGAAACAGTAAGTAAAGTCAGCCTTACGTCCTACTGCAGGGCACAGGCCTCATCTCAACTATGAGATGGTTTAGGCCCAATAAGGCCTCTGATTAGGCCTTTAAGAGGCCTTACATAAGCGATATATAATATAAGATATAAGCGGGAACGAACTCTTGACGTAACTTCCGCAGCACCGAGATGTTGTGATCAATGTCACTAAATACACGGTCGGTGCCGTGTGGGGACGGCCGTAAAGAATACACCTCCCCACCTCCAACAGGAGGCGTCTCGTAAGAGGTGATTAATTCCTGTAGCACGAGACGGGCAGCAGCGTCTGCGTGTGAAATATTATTTAAAAAACTGCGTTCGGCTAACCTGCCATGCGTGGCGAGTATTGGCAATCCCCCCTTTTCGGGGAGGCCTATGTTCAGCAGTGGATGTCCTACGGCTGAAATGTTGATGATGATGACATGTTTGGAATGTCCACTTGATCCAGACGAAGGTTTCTTAGCTTTGCTAATCACTACCAAAGAGCTGACGTTACTAAATTACAAGTGCCTTAATTAATAAAACAAAAAAATAGGTTAAAAAACCTGCAAAACGTAAATAATGTAGTTAATAGCTTACAACAACGTAATAAACAGAAGTCAAGATTTTTTTTTGACAAAAACTACGTCCACACTCCAGTGCAAATAGGACAATACTGCTAATTCGGCAAAATAATACTACTCGTAGTATTAAAATAAATAAATTTAAAAAACCGGTTGAACCGAACTCGAGTGCGATGGGTTCCTTACACAAATATAACTTAGTAATTAAAAAAAACCCTATCTATCTATACAGGGTGGCCGAAAAGAATCGTAACTCGAAAACTACGAAAAATCGTAGAACATACATAAGAGTGATTCAGATACCTCGCAACACGAGGTAATTAAACAATTTTTTAGTTACACCATTTATAAGTCAAGAACGGCTGGCCCGATTTTTATGATATATGTTTTTGATTTGTCTCCGTCCCGAATAGCAGAATAACTATTAAAATATTAGAAAAAACTACAACAAAAAAAACGTATGAAGAGGCACAGGCGAGTTCGCAGGGACAGCTAGTATGTTATAAACAGCAGTTACGGAAGTAAGGTTTTTTTTATATATTTTTTACGGAAATCTAAATCCTCAACAAAGTCACCGACTAGCCCCAAACTAAACAGAGATTGTACTTAGGCGATAGATAATGGAAAGATAAACATAAATACATTCTATGGCATAAAATATGACTAAATCACTAATGGTAATTTAGGTAAAAAAAAAATGGTTGTGCTAGTCACTCAAACATTGCCTCTTGCAGTGCGGTATTTGAATTATGTTTAAAAACGTTAACTAAATCATGTCAAATCCACAGTTTACTATTAGTAATAAGTATGTTACATATACTATGCTGTGCGCTATCTCTTCCCGGATAGGAATTGGTGACCTGTCCCAGTTATATGTTATATTTATCATATTATATTACTTATGTAACGGCCTGTAATGGTTGATACCAGTAATTTCCCGACACAAACAAAACCCATAAAAAGTTTAAAAAACAATTTTTTACTCAAGGGCATAATAGGTTTGAGGGGTTTATTCTTATTTATGGTTAGCCCCTGACGCCTCTTAGAATAAAAAAACCGGCCAAATGCGAGTAGCACACGTATAGTACAATATCCTTACCATAGTACAATATTTATTTTTAATTTTTAATCGTTCAATATTGCCATTATTGGAATCGAGAATAAGTACGTGTCTTCACGTCGAACTCAATACAGAAAACAATACATTATTTTAAAATTAATAAGAACCCCCCGACCCAACTGTGCAGCATCAGCTCAAGGCCCCGATCATCTTTTTAACCGACTTCAAAAAAAGGAGGAGGTTCTCAATTCGTCGGAATTATGTATGTTCAGCGATCATTCGTTATATCTAATACTCATTGAAACCATTTTTATGAGTCCAAACTAGTTTGTCAAGTAGGAAATGAGCTTATACCCTTCAAACGTCTGAACAGATCTTCCTAAAATATAGCTAAGATCCATCTCTGTAACAGCTTTAGAACAAAAAAAACTACATCAAAATCGGTCCATTCCTTTTGGAGCTACGATGCCACAGATAGATATACAGATACACATGTTCAACTTATAACACTCCTCTTTTTTGTTGGGGTTAAAAACGAGGCTGAAGTAATACTCCTACAAGAGATCATAATTTATTTAGACCCCGATATGCATTATTGGCTACCCCGTACTTGCATGCAGCATAGATCTACTATATTTTCATTGAGGGCAGTGCTTTAAAGAAATGTTCGATTAAGTGATTTGGCCACAATTTCTTTACCTACCGACATTGTACTTCCGCAATTGGCAAACTGTTGGTTCTATGTTTAATATCCATGTATCAATAATGTATCACAGTTTTGACAACAAATGATTATCTTATCTTATCTTAATTTTATCAGCTTCTTCTTTGGCGTAGGGAACGGTTTCACTGCATAACCTGGGTGTCTAAAGGCTAATATAAAATACCTCAATGTCTAGAGACGAAGTCTACAACCAGTGTGTGTTACCAGTGATGACATTGGAACTAAATAGTCGCCTATCAGTATAATGGGTTTCATAACATAGCTTAAGGTCGCACAGTGTGTTATGGAAAGTGATAGGGTTTCTTAGCAAGTGCGAAACAGAAATCCCGAAGATCCCTTAATGAACAATATTCGGTGACATAGTCTAACGGATTAGCAAGCTGAAGTGGCAGTAGATGGAGCATTAACCACGTAGAACTAAAGGCTAATGGGGCAGAAAGGTTTTGGAATGGAGGCGTCGTACCGGCAATCGCAGCGTAGGACATCCACAGACAAAGTGGACAGACGACCTGGTAAAGGTTGCAGAAAGCCGCTGGATGTAGGCCGCATACAACCGGCCAATCCTGAAGTTATGGGGGAGGCCTATGTTCAGCAGTGGACGTCTTATGGCTGAAATGATGAGGTATTAGTAAGTAGGGGCGTGCATAACTCTCCCACTGCACCACCTGCTGATACGCTAACGCACCTCGTCCCCGGCAGCATCTGTCGTTCCACATAAGTATCGGACATCAACTTGACCGGCTACTATAATAAGCGGATTGCAGTCCTTTCTGCGCACTCACATGTTGTTAAATCATATCCCGTCCGAAGTATTTCTAGTGGTCTTCAAAATTCATGTCTATTAATCTCTAAAAGGTCGACAAGATGTTGGAAACTCCTTTTGTGTTGCAAACTTCTTTAAGCGACGATTGCCATTTACTATAAGATAGATCGTCTGCTTGTGCTATCTTTATTTTTAAATAATAAAATATAAGTAAAGAAAAAAGGGAAATAAATAATAAAGATTTTAAGCTGAACTATAAAGTGGTTGAGGTCATTCTTTACGCGGCTTCAGTGTGGTGCAATGGTGGGAGACACAGATGTAATCGAGCTTCTCAGGGCTTTGTATGGCTAGAGGTAAGGAGTACAATCTTTTACGGGCGGAAAGTTCAAAAAGTGTCCAGTTAAAGCCGTAATAACAGTCCCAAAACCCTCCAAAATGGCGCTAGCGTAGGCAAACGGTATGGTATGAATGTAGCAGTTGTTGACGGATTGAAGTATGCCGAGTATGGAGTGCCGAGATAAAACATTTTAAAACATTTTAGTATCTTATGTGTAGGATCTTTATCCTTTAAAAAAACCTTTGAACAATTTACCGTGTTGCTACTGTGATGCCACCTAATTTAACGCAGTTTGACGGACACTCTTTCAAAACCAAGATAGTACTCCTTACCTCTACCCTCCGTAGGCCTTTGGCTAGGCTTAGCGACTAACATCAAGTGATTATCTGACCCCAGGACAAATTTGCAACGTGCTCGCCAGCCACGGATATCAACAGCCCACATCAGCCCACTACTGGGTACAAAGCCCAATCCTTATTTTTTTTTACCTGCTGCTAGCAGTTTTGATATCATTGCTCGCTCCACGTAGTCAAAGTAAGGAGATACTTGTGATGAATGTCACCGCATAGTCAGGTTGATGTGTATTCACTCACAACCGCGGCTTTGTGAGTAATAACGAAATTATAAGCCATTCGGCTGCAAATCCATTATGTTTAAAAATAAATAAGTACTAATCAATCATCGTGAGTGTTCTCAATAATCTAACTCTCAATACACCACGACCTCTATCCCAAAAACTCATGGTCCACTATCAACTACTTGCATAACCGCGGAAGCTCGGCCGACTTTCGAATGTTACACAACACCAAAAAAGATGTTACATAACGACCCACAGACCCGATGTCCCACTAAAGATGTTATATAACACTTTTTGGAAGTTTACTTGAAAGTAGGCCGTGCGAAATGTCAGTTATAATTGCTATTCACGGTCGGTAGTTCAAGATTTTGGTGCTATGAGATGTCTGCAACAAAATCTATGGTAATATTAAGAAGAGGTAAAGTTTGAGATAATCTTTAGGACTATTTGTTTTCAATATTTTTATAACTAGTTCTTATAATTATAATTCCTATATAATTATAATACCTTCCGGATGAACTTAGGCTGCTTCATATCCGGAAGAAATACACTTTTCCCAAGGCAGCTAAAAATACTTCTCAAATTGTGCAAAATAGTGCCCAGAGGATAATAAATGTGGTCTTAAACGTTCGAAATTATAGCCATAGTTCGGTAAGTACGTCAGAAAGGGGTTTCACCCAGCGTACACACCTTTCGTTTGAAAACACTAAACAAGCTAAACTATACTAAGTCATAAAGTAGCTATTAGCAAGGCTGCTTAACAAATCTTTACAATTAATAATGAAATGCAAAAATACTGAGTCAACCCTTAAAACTATTTTTTGGAGCTGATATAACCCACACCTAGTTAAAGAGTATCACAACTCGAATTAATACAATAGGCGAGTTATTGCGATTATCGGAATGTGCGTGCGTTCAACTTGGCGATAGCCGCCATGTTGAATAGCCATCTATGTTCCTAGTCTGTCCCTAGCATGACCACCAAAACACGATATGATATGTTATGATATAGCGAAACCAACTGTAAAAATATGATAGATATAGCCGCCATTTAGATTTTTTATCAAAACAGCTATCGTAATATATGACGTTACCGGCACGGCGATTCAACATGGCGGTTATATCTATAATATTTTTACAGTTGGTGTCCATATATCGGCTATATCATATCGTGTTTTAGTGCTCATGCTAGGGAGGATTAACTCCATTAACAGTAACTCCAAAGACACCCATGTACTTGAAATGTTCTACTCTCTAATTTGATCTCATAGTACATTAACTACATGAACTACAAAGACAGACATTTATTTTGTGTTGTGCCATCGCGTATTTTGAGTTGTGCTAGTAACTCTATCTAGGTGTGCGATAGTATTTTTGCGAGCTTTTTGAAGATAAAAATATTTATAGGAAAATTAAATGTACTGTCTGCAAACAATATACATTTTTGGGTTTGTTGCTTCAGAATAAACGGGTCACAATACATATAATTACCAGAAGTCTACAATAATGTTATTAATAGAAAATATGGGTGTGGTGTCACACACCAGTGATTTCTCCTACTAAAAGTGTAACAAAAAATATAAAAATTTGTGAATCGTTAGTGTTGAATGTAAGCACAGGTAAAGCTAATCATAGATGGCGCCAGCGTGTCAAAGTTATTTTTTTATGCTCGATATTATGATTCGAGTTTGACATATGTTTGACAACTTACCATAAAAATTTTTTTACGGACCCAATCCCGCTCTATAAGAAGAGTAGTGATAATATTCTGCCAATGTCAAATATTTTCTTAAATAGTGTTTAGAATAAATAACGGGTGTTTAGTATTTATTGTTTTTAATGGATTCAGTGAGGGCTACTCTCGTAAAAGCCGGTTTCAAGACGCTATCGGGTCTAAAGCAAATTGTCGTGAGACAAATCACTTGACACTCGATGCGGCGTTGAATACAATGATATTCCAATATTTCCAGATCTTTATCACTTCACCAAACATTAGAACACAGACTACACCAAACTTGCACACTAAGGGCCACTTTCACCACTTGCTGATAAGTTCCGGATAACCTATCTGGCACTTGTTTTGACAGATAACCCATATAATTAGCTGTCAAAAAAGTGTCAGATAGGTTATCTGGAACTTAGTTAGTTAGTTAGTTAGTTTAGCTGGGCTTTCTCCGCACTTAGCCTCATGATTGGGCCATTGTGCGTGTTGCTTAGTCTTTCTTACTCCAACCATCCTAGGTCATCCCAGAAGGTCAGCAACCTTTTCAGATTGCTGCAGGCTTCCGGGAGCGATCCTGGTGATTGGAGGATCCGTGCCCGTTGATCTGCCACGCTTCTGCATTCCAATAGCACGTGCTGTGGCGTTTCTTCTGCCTCCATGCATTCTCTGCATGTGGGGCTGTCTGTCACACCTATGTTAAACAGGTGTTTATTAAGAGGACAGTGGCCGGTTATAATACCTATAACCTTGCGAATTTTGTCCCTTGCTAGTCTGATGAGGTTGCGGGCAAACTTATTTGATGCTACCGGAACCGCATTTTTCGTTTGCCTGCATCCTTCACTGTTTCTCCATTCATTTAGATGTGTTTCTTTGGTCTCTGGAACTTATCAGCAAGTGGTGAAAGAGGCCCTAAAGCTCTTTAAATGATAAATAAAACCATTAAAATAGATCGACTATGCTTTTCATTCGACTACTCCCCACCGAATCACCATAACTTTTACCGTGGTGATTATTTGATCAGTGGCAACAGTGACAGAACCATTGATCAAATAATCACTACGGGCGAGACCAAACACTATGTGACACCTATCGGCTAAATGTGCAGTGTGGTTCCCCATTGAGAACCGATGTTTGAAATGATATGATGAATGATTGAGGCTTATTACAAACTTAAACTATATAAAGTAATATCAGTATTTTTAAGAATTGTGATGTTGTGTTTTTATGTTATATTCTCTTTGTTTCAGATAGGAACAAATGGAGTGTTGGACGGCTCGGTGTGATATGTGCATTAAGTGACGCCTGCTAGTTAGAAAAATTACTTCTTGTGATTTTAACTTTTACATTTTATATAAACGGATAGTTTGTAAGTGACGGATTAAACATTGACCAGGACGGACCTTCGGGTGCTTTCATATTACGAGCGGTAGCGGGCGCGGTACGATCTTTATCGTCAAGAGGAAGCATATTATTTTGTGCTTGCTTAAGTCATTACATGTCATAAATGTTTTGAAAAAAATATTGATTGATGATATATAAAGCCTCCAAATGTAAAAAAAATATATAAAAATATTTAATCTCTGGTTTTTATGTTGTGTAAGACATCGTTATTATAATTAAAAAAGGAGAAGACTAACTGCTGGTACTTACAGTCAAAACGATGTTCACAATTCCTTAAGACACTACTAGAATTAATGTAACTTCGTACTTTGTAAACAAATCGGAAATAGACTAACTCAATCTGAAAAGAAAAGCAATACTTATTTTATTAATAAATATATTTTATGAGTTTGTCATTGTGTAGAGATTAATTTAATTTTAACACAATTAAAAATACATAAATCATGCCCGCTGCCTCTTATCAATTTATATTAAGTCTCTTAAAAGATGTAGGGCTGCCAAAAGTAAAAAGGGTCATTTTGTCCGGCGTCAATATTTAATTTTATAGTTGTAACCTGTATCTGAAAATGCGGATTTTGGCTGCAAAGTAGCGATCTCATTTTAGCCGCCATAATCCGTATCTAGCTCACACGGTCACTGCCATTGTTGTCTCGAAAAAGGCTCTTAAATTAGCGGAATAAAGTCTAAGTTTGATTAGAATGGCTGCTGTAGGAAAAACATTAGATATTTTATTAGCATTTTTGAAACACTGAGAAATAAAAAAAACAATAGACCTTGCTAGTGTCATCAAAACCCATCACAAATTCACATGACGACTGATATATTTTCATTCATTTGAAATCACTTCGGGTTTAAGACTTATGTAACATATAGTGTATGGTGTAAATTGGTTGTACATAATTTTGGATCAGTAATTATGCGAATATATTAGATATTAACGATATTGTTATAACTCCTTGAACTTATTTCAATAATAGAAAGAGATGTGAGATCCACCAATGTGTTTAAACTGTGTAAAGCTAAGATTCTAGCTCTTTTGTTAAGTTTCCAAAAGTTCTAAAACTTACTACTTTTTTAAGTTAAATTATTTTTCTGTCTTCCACTGTTATTGTGTTGAGAGATGCTTCTATTTTTTGTTTTATAATTAATTTAATGTATGTAAATAGAAATTATATTTTTAATTCTAACGCTAAGCGATTAAGTTTAATACTATGGGTTATTATTGTTGTTCTAAAATTTTTATTCCTAATGAAGTACCTTTAAATTTTTGTTAAGTATTTTTCTTGACTACTTTTATTTTTAGGTTATGAAAGGACTTTTTTATAAATGATGAAATCATGATTCGGCACTGCCGGGAGGGAAGTACAAGGAGTTATTTATATTAAAAATACGTATTGATGTAAATTATAATACATAAATCATAAAGTAGCTAAAAGCACGGGTTATAGGCTGCTTAAAAACTTTACATTTAATAATAAAATGCAAAAATACTAAGAGTCAACCCTAAAAAAATATTTTTTGAGCTGATATAATATTTTTGTAAGCTTTATAAAAAGTGAAAAATATTTACAAGAGAATTAGATGTACTGTTTTTTAAACAATATACATTTATGGGTTGGCTGCTTTAGTAAAAACGGGTCACGAAACATATAGTTACCAGAATGAATCCTACAATAATGTTTTAATAATAGAAAAAATGGATCTACACACCGATGATTTTTCCTAGTTAAAAAACAAACATAAAATATATAAAAAATACGTAAAGTGTTAGTCGGTAAGTAATTTTTGTATGCATTTTATGAACCTAATTTACTACTTGAAATATACAAGTTTACAAATATTTAAAAAGCATAGTTGTAAGACAGGGATACTTTTCAAAGGGTGTTAAATTTAAAATTAATATTCTCTTCGTATCATTGTAATAAAAAAAATTGTATAATTTTTTTTAGGAATCAACAGGTTTTTTTTAAACATTAACATTACTTTAGTTTCGTAGTAAAATATTTTTATAATCACGAGTATAATATTAATAAATAATCATAGCCTTTTTAAAGTACATACCTTGTATCTGGTGTGTAGATTCCATAGATATAAAAATAGTCGATTTATTTACTCCGTCCCGATTTTACCTGCGTTTTCGTATGTCTGAAATAATATTAAGAGAAAATAAGTACATAAATCATACTATTTTTCATTTACCTTTGTATATATAGTATAAAAATCTTTACTTGAACTGTAAAAGGCCTTTCTTTAAAGTTTTTCCTAAGCATTTGTTATTATATTGTTGATTTATTTTATTTTCTATTTGTTTTTATTTAATTTTCTCACGTCCAAACGGTGCTACGAGATCAAATCTTTCTTTTTCTGAGCCAAAGACATTATTTTATGCTTCAACATATATTTTGAAATGGGACAGACTAATGTCATTTTAGAAATGGCATCCGAAATTTTAAATTTATAACAAAAATTGACAACCCTAATCTATAAATAGCATTGTATAAATAACGTTACAATCGACTTTATTAGTTAACTAATAACGTTGCGTTATAACTGTCTCTTATGTTTGCATATAATTTTGTTATTTATGTATATTTTTGCTTTATTCCTGTTTCATGCAACATGAGGCCTTTAGGATTTTTCTGACAATAATGTTAAGTGGTTATCAAACCGCGTATTTGATGTTATAGGTGCAATTAAATTTAATATATACCTATTTAATATAAATCCTAGTTTCTATTGTAACCCTAAACTTCTAATCTACTACTTCTTATGAATCGTATTTGCGTAAAGAAGATTATAAAGATGTAACATTATAAAAGAGTGCACAGCAGCTGAGCCCGCGTAGTGTTCAATTTGTCACTTAAAGTGCTTATCAACGACCCATATCACTTCCTAGTTGTAGAAGTAAAAGAAAAAACGACGCTATAATATCCCTAATGCATTTTTTTAAGAACAAATTTGATTACCATAAAAAAGGTTATAGTGAGTCAGCCCGAACAGATAGATATATGCTTTCACAGACTTTTTTTAGAACTTATAAAGGGGAACAATAATTCCGTCATACATGATGTTTGCGTAGGTAACTTTATGTTTTTACGCAGTGCACACAGCAGAAGCTGTCAAAAGGAATATTTTTCCCGTTTTTGCAACATTTATCATTAATACTCCGATCCGATTATTTAATGTAATATAGCCCAAAACCTTCATAAATGGAGAATCCAACACAAAAATAATTTTTCAATTTGAAATCGTCCTTCCTGAGATTAGCGCGTTAAACCAAACGAACAAACTCCATAGCTTTATAATATCAGATAGATATAGTATCTATCATCTACTATCATAAATTAATAATATTACAAACTTTGTCTCACATTAGAAAGAAAAGAAAGAAAGAAAGAAACGTTTATTCGACACACAAGAGAAAAAAATAAATACACAAAACAATATAAATCAGATGTGTCGAAAAGGTGCCCGCTCAGCATTTATCGTGACAGCCACGGACTTATCACGACGCTGATTTTCGGCGGGAACCTCCGACGCTGGAACGTGCAGCGAGTGACGCAGCGGCACATCGGACCACCAGATAATCCCAAATCCCTCCAACGGACTCCGGGCCCATGAGGAGCACAAAATCGGTCATTACAATAATATAAATTGAATTCAAAATAAATTGGAATATGTCAAATAAATGAATTCTATTAGCATTTGATGTCAATAAAATCTTTCAAGTCCTATAATATTTTATCAATAAGGCACCTAAATAATTTTGATTTGAATCGATTAATAATTAATTTTAGTATACATCTTTACGCACATTGTTAGGTCAATTTTATTTAACTGAACTTGGGATAATTTCTAACACAAGTCTTTCAGTCTTTGGCCTACATACACAAGTTGAAATTTCTCTTCTTGAAACAGCCTATTTAAAAAAAATTTAAAGCCGGTAGCGGGAGTAGTGTACGTTTGCAAAAGCTGTTTTACAGGTCATGCCGGGTCAAAAGTCAAAGTCAAAAATGTCACCATAATAAAAATAAATATTGGACAACATCACATACATTGCTTTGATAATATAGTAAGTAGCTAAAGTAACTTAAGTTACAGAAATCAGAAACATCGACGGTGCCACAACACCCTGACCCGGAACAATATAGAATAGACCGGGAATCAAACCCTTCCTTGCACATAAATAATAAAAGTTGTTATATTTGAGAATCAGAATCAACACTTATTAGCAGTGATCGGAGCAGGTAGATTAATTTGATGTACTTTGGTAGTGCTAGCATAATATGGATATGCCTTTTTTTTAACTGATACCAAGAAATTCCGTAATCCCGGAGGCATGTCCATATTAACATCAATGTTTAAGATCATTGACCACAAATCAAACTACTTTGGGGGGTGTGAGGAGGCTGAGGAACAGGGTGTAAAGTTCCTCATCCCCCATTGAATAGGGAGGATCCTCCGACCAGACGGGTGTTGTGTCTGGTGGGCTACTGCCCGACGGTTGTTGTCGGGTTCTTGTATATATGTTTCAATCGCTCCGATAACTTTAATATCGCGATGTAGGATACGTCAGTTTTAGTTCGTATGTGGCGAGATAGATGTCGCTACATCACTCCCCTCCGAGACCGGAGGTCGATAGCAGGTTGAGTCATCCATTGTGATGCTTTGCCGGGCCAGTGGAATGTTCCAGTGAGTCGGAACTAGATGCCGCATAGTTCACGGTAAGTCGGAACTGTCTGCGGTGATGCCCCAGTGAGTCGGGGTGATGCTGCAAGTGCTCCAGTGAGTCGGAGTGGTGCAGTGTTGCGTAGTGGCTGGCTGCTGCGTCGACCAGGAGAGAAGTGCGTCTCTGCTTGCTGACCGGCCGAAGTGCAGTGTGCTGTGCCAAGGTCGCTGAGAAGGCTGTGGGTGATGACCAGGAATGCGCGTCCGCTGCATGCTGGTGGTCAGGATACCCGAAGTAGCCGTGGATGCTGGCTGGCTGTAGGACTCGCTGCTCGAAAGCTTGAGGAAGTGATGATGACGTCATGATGACGTAGCTTTGCGAAGGCTGCGCTGACGTTCATGCTCGGGGTCACCAGTTTGGGGATGTGATGAGACTGAGGAACAGGGTGTAAAGTTCCTCATCCCCCATTGAATAGGGAGGATCCTCCGACCAGACGGGTGTTGTGTCTGGTGGGCTACTGCCCGACGGTTGTTGTCGGGTTCTTGTATATATGTTTCAATCGCTCCGATAACTTTAATATCGCGATGTAGGATACGTCAGTTTTAGTTCGTATGTGGCGAGATAGATGTCGCTACACTACCTACTTCGATCACTGCTTATTAGGTATTGCGTAAAAAATAAGTAGGTATATTTTGTGGTTACAGTTTTTATCCACCCCCGTCACAAATACCCACCCTGTATAATTATGTAAGCATACGTCTAACAACTAAACAGACCAGATTTCTGTGTAACCCTTTTGGTTGAAGGCAGGATTCATTTCGCCTGTTGCGGTGAAAGCCTCCTCCAAACCATTCCAGGTGGTTCTATCTCTGGCCAGTCTGGGCCACACGTTTCCGGCTATTATTAAATACGACTATTATTTTTAATTTAACTCCTAAGGCAGTAAAAAGGAGCTGACAAGCTTTATATCACGCGGGCGAAGCTGTAGGCATAGCTAGTGGTTCATAAAACGCTCTGCTCCGCTCTCCGCTCCGGTCTCCGCTCCGCTCTCCGCTTCGCTCTCCGCTTCGCTATCCGCTCCCCTGTCTTGGAGTTGGGGAGGTTAAGGAGGTAATAACCTGACTTGTGCCATGGGATTTAGGATAGCTAGGATAATTAGGATCATGGTCAAAACACTAGGGAAGACGACTCAGCAATTTCCAGATCATATCGCTGACGGCTGGCAAAAACATGTATGAAGATACATAAATGACAACTTTATTAGTGTAGTGGCTCTTTGATCTATCTTGAACGTAAAGAGTCACGGATTTTATTGCCGATTCGGGTCATTGAAGGCACGATCTGCTGCAGGCCGCTCCAAACCGGCCAATCTGGAAGTCAATGGGAGGTTTATGTTCAGTAGTGGACGTCCTATGGCTGAAATGATGATGATGATGGCACGATCTTTTCTTATTTGACGGGTCCAGATAGCTGGAAAACAACTCTGGACCAATTCATTGTGTGGTATCTCGTAACAAGAATGTTTTTCCTTACTTCAAGACTATTATAAAGTGTTTTGTCAGGCGCGTATTGAAGTACTTAAGTGAACTTTGAATATGAAAGCAATGACGAATACATAGCTCAATCCGTCGAACATGCCAGTCAGATGAGTCGGCCAGACGGGTTAGATGCCAACTACCAACGTTTGGCCAATATTTGCTGCACCTGGACCTATTTTTGCTAAGAAATGCATTGCAGGCATTTAAAAGCAGTCTGGTAAAAGAACAAAATACACTTTTTAGGGCGTTTTGAGGTTTTTAGTATGTTCACGGAGATACAGGGTGTCCGATGAAAGGTGGAGTAATAGAGTTCTCGAGTGATGACCACATCTCTGCAAACGTAGTGTAGGATGCCCCCCAGCTCGATGGACTGACGACCTTAGGAAGATGGCTGGCAGTGGCTAGATGAAAAAAGTGGGAGATCGTGCTCTTTACGCAATCGCACGCATGCGAAGCCATGGGAAACAGCTAGTAATTGATATTGCTGTAACCAATCGTAAGTCAATATACAACCATAAATAAATATACATAAAGTATATAAAGTAAAGTACATAAAGTACAATTCGTCATCGAAAAGTATATACATATAATTTCATAATTACTTTATTTGGATACAATAAAAAAAAATTTTTTTTCCTCAGATCGCACATTCTTGAATATATAAATTGCCATATTAGTTTTTTATTATGACATCACATAATCTATTCAGATATAAAGATATATAAAGATTCTAATAATACCTCATACATCAAAATCAGTTAGGGCGTTTAGTATATAAGGTGGAATAAAGAAACTCACTCACATACATAACACATGAACCCTAAAACATTACACTCCTTTTCTGAAGTCATGTTAAAATGGAGCAACTACCTAATCTGGAAAAATCGGATTTGTATTCATCCGAGAAGGTGTTGTGACACGCAACGCTGTTCTATGAAAAAAAAGCCTCTCGGTGACGTGGACTTGGCTGTGTCCAGCAGTACTTGAAAACTACGAAAAATCGTAGAACATACATAGGGGTGATTCAGTGTGAGTCGGACTCGCCCATGAAGGGTTCCGTAGCAGCAAGTAACACAATATAAAAGTTCTTGTAGTTCGTTGTAACTTTGATCGATGTTTTAATAGTGTAAATTGCGGTTTACGATTTTATTTTATTTTATTTACTCATAAGGTACACCAACAGCAAAACACATAAAACATTAACAACAACACGATTACAAATATATGTTTAACGATTACGATTTATGACATATTAAAAAAAAACTACTTACTAGATCTCGTTCAAACCAATTTTCGGTGGATGTTTGCATGGTAATGTACATCATATATTTTTTTAGTTTTATCATTCTCTTATTTTTGAAGTTAAAGGGGGGGGGGGGGGACACATTTGTCTACTTTGGAAGTGTCTCACGCGCAAACTATTCAGTTTAGTAAATAATAATATTAGAAACCTCAATATCATTTTTGAAGACCTATCTATAGATACCGTACACGTATGGGTTAGATTAAAAAAAAATGGAGTTTCAGTTCTAAGTATGGGGAACCCCCTAAAATGTTTGTTTTTTTTTTCTATTTTTGTGTACAAATCTTAATGCGGTTTACAGAATACATCTACTTACCAAGTTTCAACAGTATACTTCTCATAGTTTCGGAAAAAAGTGGCTGTGACAGACAGACAGACAGACATGACGAATCCATAAGCGTTCCGTTTTTTGCTATTTGGCTACGGAACCCTAAAAAGCTAAACTCAAAAACTAAAAACTGCTTGCGCACAAAATTTCCACTGACATCTGACAATCGCTCCATAGTGCAAACGCCAAAGGAAGTTGAGTAGGTATGCGAAATATGAGGACCGCATTCTGTAAATTGATTTAAGTTCAGAAAAGCATGATGATTATGATTTTGGATATTGCCGGAAAGTTTGTTTGACAATTTTGAAACCCCCTCCCTTGGATTTTAAGTAAATCGATTTGGTGCCATTTTAATGAATATTTTTGAGACAGTAACTAATTTATAATCATCAGTCAATGTCACTATTTTTTTAAATAACACTATGTAAACACAAATACATTTTTTTGGAAGGACCTATGCTGTTGGCGGAGGACCTTTATATTTACCTATTATAGAGGTATTTATACCTTGCCTTTATACCTGGCCTTTATACCTTTATAGAGGTAAGTTTTATAAAAATAAAAATAAAAACCTAAAACTCTTAAAATAATCTTAACACTTAAGTACCTAATCAGTTACTTATGGAGTCGGTGCCAGTCGATGAGAGATTCTATGTTTTCGTTTGCAACTGCAAAAGCAACTGATTAGGTACGTGTTAAGATTATTTTTAAAGTTTTAGTTTTTTGGAGTCGGTTTTTATTATTTTTTATTATTTTTATCCTTTCCCCCTGAACATGACGTGGTATAAATTGTGCTTCCCAAGGACTTGGAGTCCGTTGGAAGGATTTGGGATTTTCTGGTGGTCCGATATGCCGCTGATCGTTGATCGAAAATCAGCGTTGTGATAAGTCCGTGTCTGTCACGACAAATGCTGAGCGGAATTCTTTTTGTCACATCAGATACCCTATAAAGTTGTATTGCAATGTATTTTATAAACATTTTCTATTTCTAAATTCGCACATAGATAAAGATACGTACTGGGGTTTAAACTCAGGGCTCTCTGGTGTGTAGCATGTCTCCAACTACCCACATGTTATAAAATCTGTCTGTGTCAAAAATAGAAACCGGATTATTATTAATACATGCCAAGCTTATAATAACATTAATACGCGTCCTGGCCCAAAGTTTGCTATTTATTCGATTGTTAAACATTTGTTCAAACATTTGCCTGACACCTGGCGACGGCTTTTGGCAACTCATGTCGCCCGAAATAATCGTATTGTCTCCCTAGTCACCTTGACTGATAATAAAATGTAGGTGGTTGGTATTGGTAATCATAAATAATTATTGGAAAACATCACATACATTGCTCTGATCCTATGTTAAGTAGCCAAAGCACTTGTGTTACAGAAATCAGAAACAACGACGGTACCTAGACCCGAGACAATTTAGAAAAGTTATTTTTCTGCATTGACCGATCGGGAATCGACTTGGGACCTTAGAAATAGCGACCCAAGTCGGGTATGCTCGCCTCTCGGCTATTTATTTATTTATTTATTTTAAAAGGTACACCAACAGTACATGTATACAATATTTATATATAACACCAATCATACATCATAAATTTCTTATACATGTACCTATTATAGGCGTACACAACATTGACAGGTAAATAAGATATATCAACACAAATATTTACACAGCAACAATTAAACATAATAAAATATCCATAACAAAAAATAATGAATAAACGAAACTTTATAAAAGTAATAATAACAAACTAAAACTACCATTTACTTTCATTAAAACAGATCGGCTATCATTATCATTATTAAAAAGTCCACTGCTGAACCTAGGCCTCCCCTACGAACGCCACAGCGAGCGGCTCTGGGCCGTTTGCATCTAACCTACCCTCGTCCTTGACTAGGTCGTCAGTCCACTGGGTGGCCTGCCTACGCTGGGTCCTCCAGTTCGTGGTCGCCACTCGAAAACCTTACTTCACCAACGGTTGTCAGTTTGAGCGATGTGGTCTGCCAATTACTTTAGCTTTGCAATTCGATTAGCAATGGCGTTGACTTTGGTACTTCTGCAGTACTCAACTTTATCTGATCGCAGAGAAACGACAAGCATAACTATCTTCATAGCACGTTTGGTGACTTACAGCTTGTAAGCCTTCGCGTTTCACTTACCCACGGTAGACCGGAAAATGGAATGGAAAACAATAGGGAAAAATTTTAGTGGCACGCGAAGTGTTAGGCCAACAGTCAAGGACCACGTCTTAGTGCCGTAACGTAAGTAATAAGTAGCGTAAAAGTAAGTATCGTTTAAATAATTATGACCAACATTTGTAAAAAATACTTCCGTAATTCACAATTTCCGTGGGATACGAGATAGATAATCAAAAACAAATAGCCAACACAATTATTCAGTACCCGAATTCGACAAATTTCAGACCTTATTTTCTGAGATTTACTAATAGTTGGTATTTCCTTAGCTGTATAATTGAAAAATAAGAGTAAGATCTCTAGATAGTATAAAAGGAAATCGCCATCCGCGTATCTATTTTTATCCGCTAATTTCTTCTAAACCACGCAACGGATTTGGAAAGGCTTACACCATCATGTAGATATTTTTTCCGGAAGGATTATATTTATATTGTACTAGCGTCGCCTGCGTGGAGTTCGGTCTGTCACGTAAAGTCTGTATCAACGACCAAATAATGCATTATTATAGAAGAAAGTTTGATTCAAAAAAAGATTATAGTGCGTTAAACTTAAGATATTATTAGACATATGCTGTTACAGACTTTTTTTAGACCTTTAAAAGGAAAACAATAGGCTAGTTGACACTTTTTAAAAATAGGTCTTAAATTATTAATAAGTTTTCCATTAGACCGAAAAAAAATGATTGTAATTTTTTAAGACTTAGAAAACTACAAAACTTTAATTTTAAAATAATATTTTTATAAACAGACGAAAACGCTGTCAGCCATTTTGGTCTATAGATTATCTGTGCCATGACGTAGTCTCTCTAGTAAACAAACCAACAACTTAGACGTCTCTACAAATACAACCTCTCTGAATTAATCAAACATGATTTTTAATAGTTTATACAAAAAATATAGTAATGATCATTACTGTATCGTTTGAGAATGCAAAAATACATCAAAGACTCGAATGACATTTGATCGTTTACCATAAGACGACGTCACTCACGTCGCGATCATGGCGGATAGCGTTTTCAGAGTTTCAAATTATCGATTAAAAATTAGATTTTTACAGCCATCTTCTACTTTTAAGTATTGAAATCGATATATTTAGGTTCCTAAAGTCGAATACTATATGAAATAATTCTTTGTTTAATTAATTTTGATATGAGTCAACTAGCCTATTCCGTCATACATGATTTTTGCCTTACTTTAACCGTTCACGCATCGCACGCAACGGAAGAGATCTTTTATTGATGCTCTGCTTCTATGGGCTAGTTTCATAAAAAATCTAATTAGTCCGTCATTTGGATCAACAGAAAATATTGGATACGTATTTTTTCTTTTCTCAATCAAACAAAAAATTATGAAGATATAGCCCGTTAAAGTTCCGCGTAACGTCACTCCTTGCGACACTTTGTAGCAAGACGTGACGTCACGTGCTCACTTTGATGCGCTTTATCTTCGTAATTTTTTGTTTGATTGACAAAAGACAATATACAATGTGTAGTTTTTTGGACCCGACAAACTTTAAGGGTGGATTCTACGAGTAATTTCATCGAGAAAATACCCCCATATGTGGGGACAAATCTCAATATTTTAGAAAAAGCGGCCATTTTAAAATTTTGATAATTAATTGAATAACTTTGAAAAGAGCCCCCTTTGATAGTATTTTGTGTTGTGTGTGTGTATTGTTGGTTTTTTCTCAATGAAATTACTCGTAGAATCCACCCTTAAAGTTTGTCGGGTCCAAAAAACTACACATTGTATATAGGTCCAATATTTTTACATATTCTAACTGACGGACTAAATAGAATACCCTTTTTTTGACCCAGGATACTAGCCTATTGTAGCGTGATTTTATATAGCAAATAGACTTTCCAACACAAAATTAAATTTTCAATTCCAACCAGTAGTTCCTGAGATTAGCGCGTTGAACCAAACAAACAAACTCTCCAGCTTTATATTATTAGTATTAATGTAGCACACCCTATCAAAAATTTTGATGTAAATAAAAACAATCATCATCATTTCAGCCATAGGACGTCCACTGCTGAACATAGGCCTCCCTCAGTGACTTCCAGATTGGCCGGTTGGAAGCGGCCCGCATCCAGCGGCTTTTTTGCAACCTTTACCAGGTCGTCTGTCCACCTACGCTGCGCTTGCCGGTACGTGGCCTCCATTCCAGAACCTTTCTGCCCCATCGGCCGTCAGTTCTACGTTCTACGCCCAACGGATAGGCAATCTGAAGTAGCAGTGAGCGGGGCACATAGCACGTAGAAAAACAATCAATTCCGAAAAAAATATTACTTTTCTTGGCTTACGTAGGCTAAGCCTACAAACAAATAATGTAGTAAAGAAGTGTTATTCGTCATAAATCCTAGAGAGAACTGCGTGGTGGCATAACTCTATTGAATCACAGTAACCTGTTTTAAATTTCATTATAATTTGTACTTTAATTACGACGCTGTTTTTCGAATTCAGTTAATTTAGATTATCATTGTCATTTACAATGTATCATTTTAATAAATAATTTGGATAATATTTTGCAATTGCAATAATTGCAATAATTTGGATAATATTTTGCAATATATAAAACAAAGTCGGGTTAGTTACACCATTTATAAGTCGAGAACGGCTGGACCGATTTTTATGATCTTTGATTTGTTGAATTTGTCTCCGTCCCGAATAGCAGAATAACTATGAAAACACGAAAAAATTCACGAAAAAAAAATTATGAAGGGGTTCGCGCGTTCGCAGTTTGCCGGGACAGCTAGTTTAATAATAAATCCTAATTGCACCCGTGCGAATCCGGGGCGGGTTGCTAGTATAACTAATAAAATAAGACCTTAGATATCAATATTAGATAATACTGATCTTCAATTCACCTAGGATTTCCTCGGTCTAGATTTATTGACTTCAGATACAACAACAATGCTTCAATACTTCGCGTGTCTGTTCGCAGGAAAATTACTGAAACACCATTGTCTTAGCCACGAGTGCTCCTTGCTATTAAATGACAAGGCCAAGATCTTTCCGGGTTTAGTAATACACTTCCTAATCTTTAAATATAGATACTTAGTAATTAGTCTTCTCGTCCAATAAACCTCAGTGCCTAAAGACGAAAGCCTACAAGCCAAACAGGGACTTTTAAAAGTGAAAGTAGTGGTGAAGATGCGCGGGGACAAATTAGTCCCCTTACCTAGTCAGTCATAGAAAATAATGCTTGACTAGGAGCTTATTATGAATAACGCTGTTATAATATTAGTAAGATAAGATAATATTAAGGCGAGTAATGCCCCTTAATTACCGACTCGACGCGTGTTAGTATGAATATATCACGAAAGCTCATTAAAATACGGTTCATAACAACGCGCAATGAAACGTGACTGTTATGACGATCGCTGCGTTTTTAGATGGTGAAAATAGGGAAAAATAGTACTTTTCGCATTGACGCAATTGTTCTATTAAAAAATCGTATACTCAGTTTGTAGCCTTCAAATTGAACTATCAATCAACGTTTAAATTAATTAAATCGGACAAGCAGTCAAAAAGAAGAAAGAGAAATATCATCTTTCTGGCTTGTTTTTTCAATGTTTTACATATTTATTTTCTCCTAAGTACTAGGAGTACTAGAAGCAAATGCTAGGCTTAAATTGTTGTGTAGGTTTTGAAAATTCATGGCATATTTTTTTATATTTTTCTGACAATTCGGGTTCAAGAGTAGGCTTTTGAGACGACATGCCAGTTTATATTTGGCGACTTCACTCGCCTTAAGTAGTCACCAGATTTGCCGCATCCAGGATTATGGTCAAAGCGTGTCCCTAATTCCCTACTAAAAACGGGAAATAAGGAAAAGAAAAATAATATTTAGTATGTATTTTTGCAATACTGTAAAAACTACAGTATCCAAGGAAGATGATGCATCGTCTAATATTAAGACGAGCGGGTGGGAGACTGCCCTACAAACGCATCCCACTTTAGAATTCGGGCCGATATAAATACGCAATGCACTTGCACTGGATCCTAGGGTTGTGCATTTAACATAATTATGACTCCGGAGTTCCGAGATGAAAGCAAGAACATAATAATAATAAATGTTGGACAACATCGCATACATTGGTCTGATCCTATGGTATGTAGCCAAAGCACTTGTATTACAGAAACAACGACAGTACAACAGAACAGGAATGACATGCTACGTCAATTCAGTAGACGGAACCATAATGAAACTATACTTGATTGAATTTGCTGCAGATAATTAGTGTAATTATTTCTTAAGTTAAACACTGTTTATTTTAAAATGACGATTGATGATGAATTTAGAATGATTATGAAATTGTGCATGTAGTTATGATAACAATAATAAAAACAAACACTAAAAACAAAAACAAAGTTAACCAAATTATTTTCTTAAATCTTTTATATTATATTTATAAAAAACAATGTATAATTTATTTATATCATGGTTATAGTTAATTTTGAATTTAAAAGGAAAGATTTGTTACATTTGCTGTACCCGACGGGTCCATAGTAATATGTCACCTACACGAAATAAATAATAATGTTTATATTAATTAATTGTTTAAATTACTTTGTAAATATATTAAGAGTGTAGCGACATCTATCTCGCCACATACGAACTAAAAACTGACGTATCCTACATCGCGATATTAAAGTTATCGGAGCGATTGAACCATATATAGCCCGCCAGACACAACACCTGTCTAGTCGGAGGATCCTCCCTATTCAATGGGGGATGAGGAACTTTACACCCGTTCCTCTCACCGGGCCCCAAAAGAAAATATAACTCATATGAGATTAATTATTGTTTTTAAGTAAAGTCAACTCCTGTAATAAAGTTTACTACCGAATTGATAATAATAATATCCTCACGCAAGTCTTACAAAGGACCGGGTCTTTTGGCCCGCGAACTCCTAGAGTACAAATAATAATAATAATACCTATAATTACATAGATGTAGGGATACATATTTGACCAAATTGAATTTGGTAGTAAACTCAATAAACTCTAGACCACACGCTAGGAAGAGAAAATAAAGTTAATCTACAAACTTATCAATATTTCAGGTCTCTAACGTAACCATTTCATTCAAAACCTAGACATTCTTGATATACAGATGGACGGACAGCTAGACAGATAGAAATAGCTTTTCCTTGCAATAGGTTTTCCATTTATGTATGGAACTTTTATATATTGTCTCGGGTCTGGATGTTCTGGGAAACACAAGCATGTTAATTCCGTACTTCCTACATACTGTAATGGTCTATTTATAATTTGTGATTCAGTATTTTGTACACGGTGAACGCAAACACGGTGCCGTGTGGTGACGGAAGTAAAGAATACGATTCCCCCCGCCAATACGAGACGTGTCGTAAGAGACGACTAATTTGTGTGGCACAGGCAGCAGCGTTTGCGTGCGAAATATTATAAAAAAATGCGCTCGCCAAGTAGTAGTAGCGAGTATTGGCAATCCCCTCGATCCACGGGGGAGGCCTATGTTCAGCGGTGGACGCGCTTATGGCTGCAGATATGATGATGATTCACACATTCTTATACACAAATAAAATAGGTTTTCTCTTATGATTTCGATGTTTGTGCCATTTAAATTTGTGAAACTTATTTGACTTTTGTAGCCAAACCAATTAAAAATTATCGTGTATACAATTTCTCTTTTTGGCAGCCCTATCTGTTCAGCAGACGTCTGCAACCAGGCCGAGAGTAAAGCCGATTGGTAACTAGATTAATTATACGTTTATAGCTTACGTCATTAAGTTAAATAAATACGGAACTTGGAATAATGAAATATTTCTGAAAATAATTCTTGCTCATTTCAACTGTTTAGAAAGGTTTTCGAGTGGCGAGGCGACTACGAAATAGAAGACCCGGTGGACTGACGACCAAGTCGAAGTAGCTGGAAGCAAACGGCCCAGAGGCGCTCGCTGTGGCATACTATGGGAAAGGCCTATGCCCAGCACTGAACTTCCATATGCTGATGATGATAGTTCATGAATACCCAGGATGACACGAAGATTATGACAATACTTGATATATGAAGAATTAATCTGCTCCTGATATCGTGATGACCGTCTGGTGTAGTGATTCGCGCTCTGGACTACAAAGCCAGGTTGCGGGTTCAGATCTCGCAAGCGGCAAATGTTTGTGTGATGTTTACAAACATTTGCACCTAAGTCATGGATGTTAATAAACGTATTTTAAGCGAATTTAAGGATGTTTATCCGGTATGTAGTCGCCATAACCTTTGCTTAGTTTGGGGGCTAGATAATGGGCTAGCTTCCTTTAAAATCTCATTAGTCCGTCAGTTGGATGAACAGAAAATATAGGACACGTATTTTTTCTTTTCTCAATCAAACAAAAAATGATGAAGATATAGCCCGTTTAAGTTCCGCGTAACGTCACTCCTTGTGACACTTTTTAGCAAGGCGTGACGTCACGTGCTTCCATTTCCAAACTTTGATGCGCTTCATCTTCGTAATTTTTTGTTTGATTGACAAAAGACAAAATATGGGTCCAATATTTTTTGATAATCTAACTGACGGAATAAATAGAATAAACATTTTTTGATCCATTTTTTGACAATTTATTTTTATTTATATATAACCATTTTTACTGTGAAAGTATAAAAGCAACACCATTTTCGTTAAAAAAATGTTACTCTATACATTATCATCGAGGTAGTGGTAGCGACTTAGTTTCTATGGATCATCTAAATAGTTACTTTTTACAATTTCGATAAAACTCTCATAAAAGTTATTGTATTTGAGCAGCTGATAATGGTGTTTATCAAAGATACAGCTCTGTGACAGATACACGGACAGACAGCGGAGCCTTAGTAATTCCCGTTAGCGCTCTTTTGTTACAAAACTATTCCCAATCGTCATCCTCATGGAGTGTCTTATCATTTCTATACTCTGCATTAAAGCCTTGGCCACACAGCTGGCGGGGCGTGACGGCGACGAGATGGAGATAATGCAGCGTGCACGTCACACTGCGGGCGTGGCGGTTTCGATGACGTTCCTAATAAAACGTTCGAATTGTCCACTATCCATTATCAAATCATTAAAAAGTTATAAAAATAAACAAATACAGAACGCTACGTAACTACTAAATACGAATACATGCAACACAACATCTAACCGTCGCGGTTACTCCCGCACGACAGCGCATCGCGTCGCGCTCGTTTGTAGGCACATGCCCGGCGGGATGATGACAAGCGCGACGGTGCTGTGTGTCGTCTTTTATAGACATCAGTTCTACACTGGCGTCGTGCTCGCGTCCCGCTGCCGTCGCGCACCGGCGGCTGTGTGGCCAAGGCTTTATACAACACATTACTAATAATGCATTTATGGAAGACACATTGTACAGTTATCTCGCGCTGTTTCTTCTCATCACCAGCCGATATGTTGTCCCGAAGCGGTGGCAGGGTAAAGCTATATTTTGGGACGTGTATAAGTGCCCGGAAGAGGGCCTATATACTGAATAAATAAGTATTAATTAGTATCTAAACAGTGAAGTTTTGTAGGCTTTGGATCCGTACAAGTTACATTTCTCCTACTTAAATGTAACAACTTTTTCTACGGGATATTTACATCTACATTTGATTTCATAAAAGAAGAAATGTAACAAACAGAGTTACTTTCGCATTTATAATGACAAGTATGAATATAAACATATATAAAAATATCGAATGGCTTTATTTACAAATCTATTCGGCTGTTTGGTAATTCTGTATAGGAAGGCGATAAATTTTCATCTTACAAAAGCCTTTTTTTTTAAGCTGCGCTCGCCAACCCTCCTGCTAAGCGTGGCGAGTATTGGCAATCCCCCCGATGATAAGTCATTAGGCAAGGCCTTTGTTCAGCAGTGGACGACCTATGGCTGAAATGATGGCGATGATGAAAGCCTTGAGTTGTAAATTGACGGTCATATGCTATAAGCGTCCAAAAATGCTTATGATAAATGCTCGGTCACATTGGACATTTATAGACACGATGGGCACATATTTTTTTTAGTATAATTAAGAAAAAAGAAGAATTTCTCTAAAGTAAGTCTTAACACGTTCACAGTCTAATGACTCCAAAGGAGCCACGTGTGTGTCGAAATTATACGCCTATGACTCCAGCTGGAGTCATATTCCATTAAATGTTAAGTATTTGACAATAAAACATGTAATTGGATCTGGATTGAACTAAAAAAAAAACTCGCGGGTAACGACGATACGACGCTTTTTAGTTTTAGTTTTATTTAATTTTAGTTTCTTTTAGTGCAGAAAGATAAATTAATTTTAGAAATTTCAATTCGTTAAGGATCATCATTACTAAAGCCTGTCTTTCTTATAATAATGCACTTATTTGTGACCAAATTTTTATTTTCATAGTCATTTTTATTTTCATGTCAATAGAATTATATGTGACGTTAGTGACAATAAATGTCCAAAATGTCCGGTCACATTGAGAAAATGTCCAATTTGCTCGGACATATTGGCCAGACATTAGGCTAGTCTCCTGGGTCAACAAAAGATTATTCTATTTAGTCCGTCAGTTAGATTATCAAAAAATATTGGACCCATTATTTTTCTTTTGTCAATCAAACAAAAAATGACGAAGATAAAGCGCATCAAAGTGAGCGTGTGACGTCACGCCTTGCTAAAAAGTGTCGCAAGGCGTGACGTTAAGCGGAACTTTAACGGGCTATATCTTCATCATTTTTTGTTTGATTGAGAAAAGAAAAAATACGTGTCCAATATTTTCTGTTAATCCAACTGACGGACTAATTAGTTTTTTTTAGGAAACTAGTCCTTTGTAACGTGACGGACACTTTATAACTCTATGAAAGCCATAGAACAGAAGTTGGGGTGCGCTTCATTTGTTAAAACAAACAAACAAATTTTAAAAGGTATAACGCGCATTTACATAATTTTTACTTAGACTATTACCCTTCCTATAACTTCATTTCATATAATTTTCATTAGTTATAACATTTACATTTTACAATAAAATTTTGTATAATGCTCATGAAATATAGGTACCTAACATATTCCTGACGTTGGAACATCTTCTTTTATGAAACCAACATCGGAATCTAAAAGAAAAACTCTTCCCCACACTTAAAACCAATCGGCTGTTACGATTTGTTTTAGATTTCTATGTTGTTCCATAGAAAAAGTTCCTTTTGATCAGGAACACCTGACTTTTCCGGCTCCAAAACCAGCAAAAAGTCACCGTTTATTGTACAGTTATCTATTACAGCCTTAGCAAACGTAGTGTAGGATTACTCCCGGCTCGATGGACCGACGACCTTAGAAAGATGGCTGGCAGTGGCTGGATGAAAAAGCGGCCAAGTGCGAGTCGGACTCACCCATGAAGGGTTCCATAGCAGCAAGTAACATAATATAAAATTCTTGTAAGTACTTTGTTGTAACTTTGATCGATGTTTTAATAATAGTGTGAATTGCGGTTTACGATTTATGACGTATTAAAAAAAAGGAGTAGTTCTCGTTCAAACCAATTTTCGGTGGAAGTTTGTATGGTAATGTACATATTTTTTTTTTTCAGATTTATCATTCTCTTATTTTAGAAGTTACAGTTACCCACATTTTAGCACTTTGAAAGTGTCTCGCGCGCAAACTATTCAGTTTAGATTTTTTTTTAAATTAGAAACCTCGATATTATTTTTGTAGACCTATTCATAGATTACCCCACACATAAGGGTGTGATGAAAAAAAAAAATTTAGTTTCAGTTTTAAGTATGGGGAACCCCCAAAATGTATTTTTTTTTCTATTTTTGTGTGAAAGTCTTAACGCGGTTCACAGAATACACCAAGTTTCAACAGTATAGTACTTATAGTTTCGGAAAAAAGTGGCTGTGACATACGGACGGACAGACAGACAGACAGACAGTGAGATAGTTCTGTTTGCTGATGATACTTCTTTAATCTTCAAATTAAAAAGAGGCGAAGAGGTATTTGACGATGTAAGCGGAGCTCTCTCTAAGGTATTAAATTGGTTCACAAGTAACAACTTACTTCTTAATACAAAAAAAACCAAATGTATTAAATTTACTATGCCTAACGTGAAACAAGCTAACGCAGTAATTTTACTAAATGGTGAAAAACTTGATCTATCAAACTCCACTGTTTTTCTGGGCATTACATTGGATTCGAAGTTGCAATGGGGACCACATGTTGACACTCTGGCTGGGAGACTTGCTTCAGCTGCCTTTGCGGTTAGAAAAATTAGACATCTAACTGACGTTGTAACGGCAAGGCTGGTGTATTTCAGTTACTTTCATAGTATTATGTCTTATGGTCTTCTCTTGTGGGGTTCTGCTGCGGACATCGATACCATCTTTATTTTACAGAAAAGAGCTATTCGTGCTATATACAAACTTAGTCCGCGTGAATCCCTGAGAGATTTCTTTAAAGAAATTAACATACTCACTGTGGCCTCTCAATACATATTTGATAATATCATGTACGTACGCAAAAATTTAGATCTTTTTATAAAGAAAAGTGATATTCATTCATATAACACCAGAAACAAAAACAAACTTGTAGTCCCAAACTTTAGATTGGCCAAAACAAGTAATTCATTCTTGGGAAATTGTATTAAATTTTTCAATAATATACCTCACAATGTTACCAAACTTCCTATTAATAAATTTAAGTCACATGTCAAAACTACACTGATGTCTAAGGGGTATTATAAAATTCAAGACTATCTTGATGACAAGAATGTATGGTCAGTCCAGCCTGCACTAAACTGATGTACCTACCTGTTTATTTTGATTTATATTTTTTGTGTGGCAGCTAGTGGTGACTGAGTTTGTTCCGGCGTTTCTTCTCAGCACTTGCCAGATTGTCTGTGTCTTGTCTCGAAGCGCTAGTAGGGCCCAAAAAATAAGGAGACATGTTCTGGCCCCCTAGGGGCCTATAATGTTGTTATTGACGTTCATAAGTGGCAATTTTGTCCTGAATTGAATAAATGATTTTTGACTTTTGACTTTGACTTTGAGACACGACGAAATAAAAAGCGGCAGATCGTGCTTTTTGCTCTTTAGGGAAGGCTTACGTCCAGATGTGGACTGTTTAAGGTTGACATGATGACATGATGAATAACTGTTTTTACTATAGATACATATGGATGGATGGAGCTGAAGTGGCAGTGGGCGGGGCACATAGCACGTAGAACTGACGGCCGATGGGGCAGAAAGGTTCTGGAATGGAGGCCACGTACCGGCAAGCGCAGCGTAGGACGTCCACCTACAAGGTGGACAGACGACCTGGTAAAGGTTGCATGAAGCCACTGGATGCGGGCCGCTTTTAACCGGCCAATCTAGAAGTCACTGGGGGAGGCCTATGTTTCGCAGTGGACGTCCTATGGCTGAAATGATGATGATGATGATGATACATATGGATATGCATTAAAAACAGAATTGGTGAGAAATATCGAGATTGTTGTGAATTTTAAGCGTTTTTTTTTTTTAAATTATTTTGATATTCGCCGTGTGCGCGATGACAGCGCCCCTAGTGACCACAATTAGTGTGGACTAAGATCTCTCAAATTATGGCAACTGAATGGTTTTAGAATGATTTTCGGATTGTTTTTCTTCGAAATTAGATGCAAATATCTAAGAAGTTTGTGCATATTAAAATAAGTGATTTTCTTACTTGAACTTAAATAGTAATGTTATAATACGTATGGGATTTGAATTGATACAACATGATATAACTTTCCAATCTCAAACTGTGCAAAAAGAGTAAGAATTAGTATTAGCACAGCATGTGAGAGACGTTAAAGAGCTTAGAACTAACTGACAAAGCTACATAATATGAGATGTGATCATAAGACAAACGTCTGTGACACAAACCCTCTACAAACTTTTTTCTTTTCACAGCAGCTATCCATTTATTTTTATGCTCCAATTTCCATCTTGATGTTGGAAACGAATAAAACATGTACGAACCGTTTTTCCCATTGTTTCTACACTTTATAATACAGCACATACTGTGACCCACATCGCGAATTTTAACGTTTTCAACCGACTTCAAAAAAGGAGGAGGTTCTCAATACGACTGTATGTTTTTTTTTTTTTTTTTTTGTATGTTTGTTACGCGATTACTCCGCCAATTATGAATCGATTTTAATGATTCTTTTTTTGTTTGGTAGATCATACTTCAGAGGTGGTCCCATATAAATTTTATCGAAATTGATTTAGAACTTTTGAGAAAATCAACAAATATATACCCAGATAATATTTTGGTTGTGGTTCTTGTTACCTATCTTCGACAAATATGAGCCGATTTTGATGATTTTTGTTTTATTGAATAGCTTATACTTCAAAGATGCTATGATAAAAGTTTGAAAAATAAAAATCACCCCTAAAGGTAGGAAAATAGGGGATGAAATCGGTGTTCAGCAGTTAGATTAGGATTTATCACTAAAAATAGATGAAATAAGTAAATTTTATAAAAAAAAATAAAACCGATTTCAAAACACTGAAATGCTAAAAATAATCCTAACACTTAAGTACCTAATCAGTTACTTTTGGAGTCGGTGCAAACAAAAACATTGAATCTCTCATCGGCTGGCACCGACTCCAAAAGTATCTGATTAGGTACTTAAGTGTTAGGATTATTTTTAGCATTTCAGTGTTTTGAAGTCGTTTTTATTTTTTTTAATTACTTAAAAATACTTATTAACGTTAGTATGGATTTCTATGGAAATATGGCAAATTGATACATGACAGTCCAGAGTTAATTCACATTTCTGCCAAATAGCGTGCTGCGATCGATTCGACGCCCCCCACCACCCACTTTGCACATAGCGAATAGTGTATTGTACAGTTATCTATAAATATAGCTCTCTTGAACTTCAGTTATGTTTAACACCAAAGGGCCAGACCTCGTGATCAGGGCTGACCGTTTGGCAAAGCCGGCTTTGCCCGGAATGTTCCCGGTTATTTTTAACGGCTCAGTTAAATAGGACGCAGTTAGCGGGAAACGATCTGTTTGTTATACGAATCTTTAGACGCGGAAGATTTGGTGCTGGTTATATCTGGACGGGGGAACTGAGGCACGTCTGGGAATTATGGCTGAAGTTTAAATACGAAGAGTTCAGTTTCTTTAGACAGAAATGAAATAAATGTCTCGGCAACAAAAAGATCTTGTCTTAAACTATTTGTAGGTTAAATCGCTTTGATAATTCAAAGTAATAGTCGCTTAACTTACTTTTTCACGTAAAATTTTTGTCAGTTTTATTTTACAAATAATAGCAAGATGGCATTAGCTTTACAAGTTTTAGGAATACATATTAAAAACTAAAAGGATCTTACTAAAGATGGTAGTAAAATTTAGAAAACATGTATTTATAAGGCATTGGTTATAATTTCATTCATGAGAAAAACGAACGAACCCTGTATACCTCCATCCTTTCAAAAACACAGCTAGTGATAATCAAATTATCGTCTAAGTTCGAATATTGGTAGAAAGCTACGTCCTTGAAAGTTTAGAATTACCGACAGCATGGCATTTGTAAGATAATGTAAGGTAACGTGCATTTGTAATTTGATGACCTCTGTAGCTATTTCTGAGGAACGAATTATCTATTTAATCGAACCGGGGATCGATTCCCAGTCGGCCAATGTAGAAAAAAACTTTTATATATTGTCTCGGGTCTGGGTGTTGTGGCACCGTCGTTGTTTTTTATTTCTGTAACACTTGTGCTTAAGCATTATTACAGGATCAGAGCAATGTATGTGATGTTATCTAATATTTATAAATAAATAAAATAGCTAATGTTTAATTTATGGCATAGTGGCGCGGTGGTTCACTTTAAACGCAAAGGTTCCCGGATTCGAATCTCGGTACGAGTCAATTCAGAAATGTTTTTTTTAAGTTGGCTTGGGTCTAGGTGTGTGGGAAACGCCTTTGGCAAAAAATGATTGTCAGGTACCTCGTAACACAAGAATGTTAATTTCTGATGTTTTTTTTTTCCTTTAGATCTTACTATAGTCTTGAAGACTGAACAATTAGTATGTTTTCTGGCGCATATTGTTGGTCACGATATTTCCTTGCGTGTATCAAGCATCAAAATTTTATGTGTACACAGGGTTACATTGCAAAGGGATGCCAAACTTTAAAAATAAGATCTAGTAAACAATATATAGAATTGTCTTAATCGTTATTATTTTTAATAATCGGATGTTACGAAAAAAATTACTTTAAAATATCCGAAAATAAAGTCAATAGAGAGACTACGAAAGCCGCGCGGTCATTTATCAGAGGCGTAGGTACGGCGAGCCAATAACGGCAAGATTATTAAAAAGAGATATAGATATATTTTTTTTAATTTGGCACCCCTTTGCTATGTTACCCTTGTATATTATTGTTATGTATGTAACTATGTTTGTTATGTTCACTTCTATCTGGACTTATATTTTATCCATTAGGTATATTAAATTTCACACTAAGCTTCCACTTTCCCCTTTCTTCTTATCTGTCTTCTACCTGAAGGTTGTCTGGAAGAGATCGCTTTTAGCGATAAGACCGCCTGAATTGTGCATCTTTCTGTAAACACAAATTGTTACTTCTTTGTATGGTGTACAGACAACGGCAGGTCAGTCAACTACCCTAAAAGTTAAACGTCATTGAATTGATTTTCAACTTTAAGTCCGACACATAGAGATCAATATCAATTGAGAAAAATTGACGTTTTGTGGTAAATCGACGTGCTGTTGTCTGTACAATAAAGAGTATCTATCTATCTGTCTATATTTATTACTAGCTATGCCCGGCGGCTTTGCTCACGTGGAATACGACATATCACCTCCTGTTACATTATTAGAATTGGGCTTCTGATGCTTTCAACGCCAGCCTTCCTAGCACGAGCACCAAAACACGATATGATATAGCGATATATCGACACCAACTGTAAAATGATGATAGATATAGCCGCCATGTTGAATCGTCGTGCCGGTGACGTCTCATATTATAATCACTGTATCGATAAAAAATCAAAATGGCGGCTATATCTATCCTATTTTTACAGTTATTGTCGATATATCGCTGTGGGGATGGAACAGAGCGTAAGGTGATAAATGGAACAAGGCGAATGACGAATGAATGAAAGATTGAGAGTGAGGTGTGAAAGAAGGAGCGAATGAATGGAACTGGAGACAAAAGAAAAGACAAAAAGATTGGTAAGACGAAAAGATTTGTAAGAGTCTAAATAAATAATATAACTAAAGAATTCCGCAATTTTACTGCACTGCGTATCCCACATCGCTATATCATATCATATCGTGTTTTGGTGATCCCGAAACTCTCGATGTAAGGAACTAACATTCATGTGTTACAAGGTACCAAACTAACAATTAGGACCAGAGGCGCTTCCTAGCACATCCAGACTCTATCTAATGAAAAAGATCGCTGCCTAGATAGACCCAAACCGGGAATCGAACCCTATGCGTTCAAGACAAATTACCGCGCCATTAAGCCAGTCTTGACCCTTCCTCAGCTGTATTTTTAAGTGCATTCAATATTTCATTTCGATAAATTACATTTATAATGAGAAGTAAATCAAAGAAACTATAAAACACCCATAAACCTACACGAACAATGTCGATTTTATTGTTGCAAAACTAATCTGTGATAAAATTTACAATTTTGTTTTGAATCTGTGTAAATAAAATCAAATTTCTTTCTTGAGGAAGCATAAATACTTTAGAAAGTACCAAAATCATCATAGATTAAACAGAGTGAAGACTATTATAAGACAATAATGAAAACACGGTTTTCGCTATTATCTCAAGCAACATCGATTAATTGAAAAAAATTAAAAAAATCGGCCAAGTGCGAGTCGGACTCGCCCACCGAGGGTTCCGTACAAACCTGTAGGTACATATATAAGTAAAAGTTCACCTATCACGACAATCGAGTCATAGTTATGGTATTTTTATTGCAAAATGAAATCCGTAACATTACGAAAGGTAAATAGCGGTATATGATTTATGACGTATTAAAAAAAAACTAATTACTTGATCTCGTTCAAACCAATTTTCGCTGGTAGTTTTTATGGTAATGTACATTATATATTTTTTTTAGATTTGTCATTCTCTTATTTTAGAAGTTACAGGGGGGGGGGACACACATTTTACCACTTTGGAAGCGTCTCACACGCAAACTATTCAGTTTAGAAAAAATGATATTAGAAACCTCAATATCATTTTTAAAGACCTATCCATTGATACCCCACACGTATGGGTTTGACGAAAAAAAAAATTTCGAGTTTTAGTTCTAAGTATGGGGGGGAGCCCCCAAAATTTATTATTATTTTTCTATTTTTTTGTGAAAATCTTAATGCGGTTCACAGAATGCATCTACTTACCAAGTTTCAACAGTATAGTTCTTATAGTTTCGGAAAAAAGTGGCTGTGATATACGGACGGACGGACGGACGGACAGACGGACAGACAGACAGACAGACATGACGAATCTATAAGGGTTCCGTTTTTTGCCATTTGGCTACGGAACCCTAAAAACACCCAAATTCGAGTCTATCTGACACACCGAGTGTTCCGCACAAACTTGTGGATATGTTAAAAGTTCGTCCATAAAAAGAATCTAGTTTTGAATATTTTCACCGATAGTACTAGTTACTTCCGTAGTTAAGGTAAAAAAATTTTTTTTTTGTTGTCCCTACTTTACGGTTTTCGAACTTTTTTCTTTATTAGTGCTATGTGACATTGCTTTGGTGCCAATTTGAATGAGTCTAGGTCAACGAGAAGTAGGACCCTATACCGCTGGAGAGGCTTTAGCACTGCCTAGGTTTCGATAGAATCAAAGGCCTTTTCATAGTCCACGAACGCCAAGCATAGTGGCAAGTTATACTCCTCGGTCTTCAGTATAATTTGCCGCAGCGTATGAATGTGGTCTATGGTACTAAAGCCTTTTCGGAAACACGCTCGTTCTCGGGAGACTGGAAGTCATTGAATGTACGCGCAAGACGATTCGTGTTGACTCCCAAAAACAGCTTGTAGACATGGCTCAGAAGCAGGGGCGTGCATTCCATATAGGCTATTATGCAGAGCCTACCTTCATAAAAAACCGACAGCTAACCATAATTATTAATTACGTATTCAACAATAAACAATAAATATTCTGTAACCATTTTGTCGTCTACCTGTACTTATTCCTTATTAAAGCGCGCAACTTAGACCGTTACTGTGCAATTTAACCAATGTTAGACTGCTGCGAGATCGCCTACTGTTTCACGCAAACTTATTTAATTTTCACTCACAGCCTACCCCCACCTGAAACCAATGCACGCCCCTGCTCGCATCATAACTTTGCATTTCTCTGAACGACACTAGTAGTGTTTTCAAATATTTGAATAAAAATCACACTGGCCAAATACCTGTATATCACCGCCCCCGCTTCTGTGACACATACACAGACATATACGATACGATACACAATATGCGCAGTTGTAGTAAAATAGACGACACACATTGATACGGCCGTAGTAAATCCTATGCACGCACACAAAGGAGTCTTATCAAAGAAAAACTTCCAAAAATTACGCGCACACGCAAAGGGCTACATCCTTATGCGCACGAATAGGGATGTCCAAAGTTTGGGAATCGTTGAAACTATTTTTGACTACAGAATTTGCAACAAGAAAATGGTGCAAACTACTGACTTTTCCATAGACAATTTGTCTAGTGTATTATATTATTCTGTTTATCGTTTTGCTAATAATTGTGGTAACCACGATGATTCCAACAGAATATTAAATTAAGATAAAAATAATAATATTTAACTATATTTTAACTAAAAATAAATTTAAATAATTTAATAAACGCAAACCCTAGAAAAGAAAAATTACAACATTTTAAAATTGAATTAATTTAACACAATAATAATTTTATATGTGATGTTTTATGATTTATTAATCAAAATTAAATATTTCTATTCTATCTCATACATTACTGACTTGACATATTAATGTTTAAGTAAGGTTTCTTTACCAACTGGAAATAATTCCGAATTTTACAATTACTGAAGAAATAACATGTACACATATTAAAGGCCCCTTTCTAGTAAACGTTTTTATGTATTTCATTAGCAATATTTAGCATAGTATTATCTAGAAGCAGATAACTAAAATGTTATCAACTCTTTTTATTATTCAGTTACCTTATAATGTGCCATCCTTACCAAATAGAATCATAGACAAACTTACACACGAGCACAGTTTACAACGTAACTACATACGTGTGCGCGGTGCATCGTCCCACACGCTGATGCCTCTGTATAGGTTTTTGTTCATGTGTGTGTAAGTAGGTCACAGATAGGAGAGACACGTGTCGGAGGGCCGAACCTTTTTTACCGTGCATTTAGGATCGTGGGAGTGGTATCAAAGAAAGAGAAGACAAAAGACTGAGAGTTTGTCATAAAAAAAACTCTTAGTTTCAGTAGTTGCTTCGTTGTTAAGTCTTGATTTATTGGTTAACAACCTTCTAGAAAGTGATTCTATCTACTGCTCAACTCAAACTTTTAGTTGAACAGTAAATAAAATCACTTTGTACCAACGTCGAAATCTCAAAACAACTATTCATACCAACTAGTGTCGGCTGGTTGGTTTTGGGGAAGCGATTTTTTTGCGATTTAAACGTTAATGCTGCGAAGACTAATAGAAAAAGTTATTGTAATTGAACAGTAGAATTACCCTCTGGAAGGACGTTACCTAATAAATAATAAGGACATAACAAGGATGATAACGTATGCAGTAATATGTGGTAGACTACTCACAGATTTCATGGTTTCAAAGTAAGCAACCGGAAAACGAGTCCGTAACCCTTGCCATCAAAGCGAATCGTTGCACCAAAAAAAGAATTCAGTTACGTAGAATGTGGTGGTGGCGAGAATGGTAGGTAAATGTTGAGCAGCATAGATATGCTGCTAAGATCAGCTTCAGCAGTACACTTTACGAACTACAGCCGTTAGAGAGCAGAGTGGTCTCCGTTTTGCCTTTTGGGTGTAAATTAATGATTAAGAATTGTTGATTACAATTTTTATGCCTTAAGAAGCCGAAAGCAGCGACTAGAACGTAAATGAAGCAAAGAGCAACCAATACGTCATTTGCTGATATTAAAAATCTAGGAAGAACTGGTAAAATTAGTTAAACGAATTTAAAATTTAAAAAAATATATCGATGCAGTCCCAGAATCATAACGCTGTTACTATCGTTTGAACTCAGAAAGAGGCTCAAACGCAATGCAGTCATAAAATTCAATCGCTGTTGCTCTCGTAAGTCGCTAAAACGGTAATCAGTATCGATGTAGTCCCAAAATCGCGGTTGCTAACGTCTAAACTCAGAGTGACTTAAACGCGATGCAGCGTTAATGCAGTCACAAAATCTAATCGCTGCATTGTTGCTAACGTTTAAAAGCATAAAGTCGCTTAAACGCGATTCACCATCGGCGTCTAAAAATAATATAAGATCTGTAACAAAATTTACAAAGTTGTAATTGAAGCAAATAATCAAACATACCTCTAAAATTTCGTTATTACTGACTGATACCAATTAGTGTTTTAAAATGTCGACACATTTTTCATTTGATTGGTAAAAATACATTCACCGTGTACGATCTACGACGACGGATGTTACTGTCGGATGTTGCGATTTATAACTTGCATTGAATGCTTATGCATTTTATGCAATAGAAATAACACACAGTAAATTTTGATAAGTTTTGGAGCCGCAAAAGTCAAATTCTCCTACTTAAATAGTTTTTTTTTTATATCTAAATCCTAACACATTTGCAGAACTTCGGATTATGTCATAATTTTATATTGGTATGTTTGTGAACATGTAGGTACAAATAAACTCCGACCAAAAACTGGTAACAAAAATAATTGTTTAGACTCATTTGGTAAAAAAAAAACACTATATCAAAATTCAAACAAACAAATGTATCCCAAGCCCTTCCGCGCACGGTAATAAAGGCTTGCGCGGGCGCAGCTCGGATGATAGCGCAGATCGTTCACCCCGCCCCGCGCTGAAAACTCACTTTCTTTGTAGGAGTGACTGTGAGCACATGAAGTTATATTTCCTACAAAGTATTTAACTTTACTTACTTCAAGATATTTGCAAGTTTATCTTACAGAGTAAACCAAAGCAGTCGCATTGCCAATTTAAATACTTACATTAATGAATGTAGTTAGTAACATATCTTAGTAAATACAATCATAATCATTGATCGGAGTAGGTAGATTGACTTGGGGTCAATGTTCTCAAACATTAATGTTAATATGATGGACATGCCTTCGGGATTCCGGAATTTCTTTGTATCAGTTTTTGCAAAAAAGGCTTATCCATAATATGCTAGCACTACCAAAGTACATCAAATCAATCTACCTATTCCGATCACTGATCATAATCTATTTATAAAATACCATAAAGAACTGGCCACCAAATCGACTTCTTGGATGGTTTAAGGAACCATATGTATTAAAGAGGATGCTCTAGGAGTCGGTGTGTCATAGGAACGCTAGGGGGCTAGTTTCCTAAAAAAATCTAATTAGCCCATAACTTGTATTAACAGAAAATATTAGACACGTATTTTTTCTTTTCTCAATCAAACAAAAAATGATGAAGATATAACCCGTTAAAGTTCCGCGTAACGTCACGCCTTGCGACACTTTTTAGCAAGGCGTGACGTCACATGCAAACTTTGATGCGCTGTATCTTCATTTTTTGTTTGATTGACAAAAGACAAAATATGGGTCCAATAATTTTTGATAATCTAACTGACAGACTAAATAGAATAATATATTTTTGACCCAGGAAACAAGCCTAATAACTGCTATTGTTATCAATTATTCTACTACTATATCATATAGAAATGGCGAAGGTGCTTATTATACATATTTTTATAATATGCGCCAGACAGAGTATATAACTGTCATAGTTTCAAATCAAGGATTCAACATCAGGATGTTATAAAGTTAATCCTAAGTTGTATTTATTTATTTAGACTTTATTGCACAGATTAAAAAATCATACAAAAGGTGGACTTAATGCCATGAGGCATTCTCTACCAGTCGACCATTAGACTAAACAGAGACGTTTTGTGGGCGGTGCGATATAGGCGATACAAATTCAAATGAAAGGTAATTGTGAAATTATTTTTAAAAGCATAAACTACATACAGTAAATAACGATATACATAAACTAAATACTATCATACATAGATTATATAGGCATAATACATACGTAAATAAATATGACGACGATCATGAGACTACAATACCTAAGGGTTCAAGATGATGATTTCAATTTATAAAGAAAATGAGCACGGTGTAAGACCTAATTAAGTTATATTAAATTATGGTAAAGAAATTATTAATAATTGTGTCTTTGAAACGGGTAGGTAAGCCTTATTTAAAAGCATTTAGGCTCTCCATTATCATTATTAACGATAATGATCATGATGATACCATCATTAACAAGGAACATCATTAAATTTCTCCAGCAGTTTTGGTGTCAGAATGCGCTTAATGTTAAACAAGTGACATTTTCTGTAAACGTCACTCTCACTCAATTAGCACTTTTGATAGTGCCATATTTAATCTTAAAAAATGAGAAGCGGTTATTATGCGACTGCGCATACTATAAAGGAATGTAATGTTTCATGATTTTTGTCCACTTTTTTTTTGACTAAAATTCTATACTAGCAGGCGTGATCGGGCCAATGTGGAGTGCAAAAGGCACCCTACCAAGCGGCGAACCTGCTAGTGGTGGCGCCGACGGGACCGGAACTGCCGAAACAGGCCGGATCGGGCTCCTTTGAGTGAGTCGGACTCTGGCCTCAAGGGCGCCTCTGTAGGCTCGGACCTCGGCTTGGGCCGTCGTCCGTAGGGTGGGCAGGGGAAAAACGGCCAGGCACCTGTCTGTGTCGGCCGAAATGAAAGACGGGACCTCGTACCCTTCGGCGGGTGCGGTGATGCGAACTAAAATGTTGTGCAGTACTTGAAGTGCTTAAGGCGGTGTTGGCTGTTGTTCTACAATACGCGGTGTAGGAATCGTCAGGGTCGTCCAGAACGTGCCGGGGCTGACGAAGTCGGGCAGCGACATCCTCCTGAGGCGTGTACGTGGCGGCTTTGACTATAAGCGGATTGGAGTGGTTTTTTGCCTTATCAAAGAAGCGCTTAGAAGCTTCTTTCATATACTGGGCTTACCAAAGAATACTCCATTACTCTGATTATATACTTTGGCGATGTTCGATGTCGATAGATACAAGGTAAGGTGGGTGGACCATGGAAGGCCATTTTGAGGAATAAACTGTTATTTTTCGTTTATTTACTAGATAATTTACGCCGTGTGGGGACGGCTTTAAAGAATACGCTTCCCCACCGCCAACAGAAGGCGTGTCGTAAGAGGCGACTAATTCCTATAACACAAGACGCGTTTGCGTGTGAAATCTTATAAAACGCGCCAACCCGCCTGCCAAGCGTGGCGAGTATTGGCAATTCACCCCAATCAAAATCATTGGGAGAGGACTACCTATGTTCAGCAGTTAACTAACGGATAATTCTATTAAGTCCGTCACGCTTGGCATGCGGGTAGGCGAGCGCAGTTTTTTAATAAGATTTCGCACGCAAACGCTGCTGCCCGTCTTGTGCTACAGGAATTAGTCACCTCTTACGACACGCCTCCTGTTGGCGGTGAGGAAGTGTATTCTTTACGGTCGTCAGTTAAATTAACAAAAAATAATAGACTCTTATTTTTTCTTTTGTCAATCAATAAATAATTACAAAGATAAAGCGCGTCAAAGTTCTGAAGTGGGGGCTTGTGACATCACTTCTAACTAAAAAAATTACCTAGACGTGACGTCATTCGACATTTTTATTCATTACTAGCTGACCCAGCGAACTTTGTTCCGCCAATTCGTTTGACAGGTACGAACAGTTTGTATGGTAAAATAAAATAGTTGTTTTAGTACTTTCCTTTCAACTTTTTTATATTTTCTGACCTTTTTAACCTTCCCTGAACTTCCACAAATATTTCAAAATCAAAATTAGAAAAAATCGGTCCAGCCATTCTCGAGTTTTAGCGATACAAACGAACAGCAATTCATTTTTATATTATAAAGCTTACGAAATGAGAAAATTTTGGTCTCATTAGATTTAGTACACTAACTTAGTTCCATTCTATGCATATATCAGTGCGTTATCGTTTTTATTAATTAAGTTTAATTTAATTTTTAAATATTTAAACGCTCGACGTTGTTTTGGAGCCATTAACGACCTTCATAGCCGAGAGGCGAGCATACCGGACTCGGTGTCGCTATCTCTGTGGACTCGAGTTCGATTCCCGGTCAGTCAATGTAGAAAAATTTTACTTTTCTTTCGGGTCCGGGTGTTGTGGTACCGTCATTGTTTCCGATTTCTGTAACTCAAGTGTTTTGGCTACTAACCTTAGGATCAGAGCAATGTGTTGTCCAATATTTAAAAAAAAGTACAAATATTGATAATTAGATGATAATAACTTATTTCGTAAGAAATATTTAAAAAAAACACGGATAGTTTTTGTTATTAGAATATTATTTTCATAAAAATTATGAAAATTGGACTATAAAACAGGTGGAAAAACGTTATCACTTATTGTATTAAATTTTACAGCTTCACAATCCTTTAGGTACAGTCAACATAAGAAGTAGCTTAGTATCTTGAATTTTCCAATAGAATCTAATTGCAAACCATCACAATACTAAATATAAATAAATATTGGACAACATCACATATATTGCTCTGATCCTGTGGTAAGTAGCCAAAGCACTTGTGTTACAGAAATCAGAAACAACGACGGTACCACAACACCCAGACCCGAGACAATATAGAAAAGTTATTTTTCTACATTGACCCGACCGGAAATCGAACCCGGAATCTCAGAGATAGCGACACCAAGTCCGGTATTCTGACAAAATCACTACGCAAAAGCCATATAACGAAGTCAGGTTATTGTAGTACCGTGGTACCGACCGTCCGGTACCGTCCGTCCGTACCGGGTGTTGTAGTACCGTTGTTGTTTCTGATTTCTGTAACACAAGTGCTTTGGCTTACTTACCACAGGATCAGAGTAATGTACGTGATGTTGTCCAATATTTATTCATATTATTTATTATTGTGACATTAAGAAGAGACAGTATTTTTAAAAATTAGTTATTGATCAGTTACTTTTGATGCTAACTGTACGAACTATTTCCCCTTATTCATTAACACCCACCAAATAATTCTGACTAAGTTTTCCTATTCAAACTATAGAATTAAATACTTACTATAAAATTAAGATAACATCATCACAATAATGACTTTTAACCAATTCAGTTTTTTAACTATCAATTTACCGACAAAATTAATGACGACATTTAAAAAAAAACGTCTCGAACTTCAAAGAAAACAAACAGCTCTGTCAACAAAGTACCAGGCGCTTAGAACCACCGAAGAGGCGACGACCGCAGTGAAATTTGGCCGCGTGACGTACCCGGCGTCCTTCGCGCCGCTTTCTAACGCTTCGAGCCTATGCTCGCCTAGTACGTAGGACGAGTTTACGCACAAAAAATAGAGAATGCACACAAGTTTTTTGTTAAAATTAACTAGCTAGCTGTCCCGGGGGGCGTACCGCCCCTTTATACTTTTTTTTTCGTGATATTTTCCATGGTTTTCATGGTTATTCTGCTATTCGGGGCGGAGACAAATTGAAAAAATCAAAGATCATAAAAATCGGTCCAGCCATTCTTAACTTATAAATGGTGTAACTAACACGACTTTGTTTTCTAAACAACTGTTTAGAATGCACAGTTCATAGAGATTTAGCTGCAAGAAAAAAAAATTGAGGAAACCTTCTACTTTTTTCTTGCAATTTTCTACTGATCCGGTTGCAAAAATTCATAAAAAACATAGTAACTCGTAGAACATACATAGGGGTGATTCAGATACACCTCAAAACGAGGCACCTAAAAAAAATTTCTGGACGTCACTTTTCTGGCCAACCTGTATAAATAAATAGATTATATTCTGGAATTGTGATTTGAGATATTGTGATACTTACTTAAGTATTAGACAATATTTGTAAACTTGCAACCAATTTAAATAAGTGAATTTTAAAGTTTAAATTGACGGGACTACCGTCCACCACTGCCACAATGCCTGAAGAGCAAGGTACATTACCTACATGTATTTGACCAGTGCGTTCTACCCACCTACCAGTGATGACCTACAGAGCCGAAAAGTGAAACATGACAAATAAAGCTGTCTCACCGACCACTTAACTTAGCGAGCTATGGAAAGGTCGATGCTTAGGATTTAAAGGATAAAATCTGAAACGAGGTTATCCGGCAGAAGACCAAAGTAATGGGCATAGTCCTAATATGTAGCAAGCTACAGTGGCAGTGGGTCGGCCACATCTGTCGCAGAATCGATGAATGGTGGAGTAAATGGGTTCTTGAGTGGAGACCACGTAGTTTAATGCTTGCTTGTGTAGGAAGCCCTCCAGCTCGATTGATGGACGCTGAGCAGTGGACTGAAATAAGCTGACATGATAATGATAATGAAAGTTTATATTAACTACAATTTATTGATAAAAATTAAGGTTGAACGCCTTTTTTTCAGATCCCAATAGATTATTTAGCTTGATTTTACAAAAAAATATTAGTTGTGTCCTTTTTAGTTACGACGGCAGTGTACATACTAGCTTCTACCTGCGACTTTGCCTGCGTAGATTTCAGAATTAAACATCACATACATTGCTCTGACCCTATGATAAGTAGCTTAAGAACTTGTGTTACAGAAATCAGAAATAACGACGGTACCACAACACCCATACCCAATATAGATTACGTTATTTTTCTACATTGACAAACCTGCAATAGAACCTCAGTGATAGCGACACCAAGTCCGGTATGCTCGCCTCTCTAGTAGTATTATTTTTCGTAAGATACGATTATTAAAAATAAAAACGATTTAGAGCTTTTTTATATTGTTCCCTAGATCTTATATTTTAAATTTGGCACCCCTTTTTAATGTAACCCTGTATATTCTCAGTTTCTCAGTCACTGGCGGCCGCGCTTTGGTAGTAATGACCAAAGTTAAGTCATCTACGCCGCGGTCATGAGTGGATGGGTGACGTATATAGGCATATTTTTAACCTCAGTTTGGATAGAAATGTGTTAACTAGAACAATAAATTATTTATGTGTGCTTAATTTCATCTTATTTCATCGTCCAGCCGTTAAAGCGTGATTTAAAAAAATTATGTAATAACCCCTACAATTGTTTTTAAATATTAACAATTTGCGACCCAAAACTTTAATCTATTATATACTAGATGCTGCCCGGATCCTGACGATTTGAGAACCTCCTCCTTTTTTGAAGCCGGTTAAAACATTTATTAACATTCTGCGATCTAAAACAATACAATCTTTCCTTGTTTTTTTATGAATACATATTATATAACCATAAAAGAGGCTTCAGCTGCGCACGAGTTGCACAATGCTCACCCACTGACACACAGAATCATATCACTTCCACTTGTATGTCGGCCAATCTAAACTTGTTATGTAAAAATTATGTAAAAACTGTTTGAGAATTTTTTGGTATAATTCGTTATGTAAAGTATTGTATTCTACTACAGATTTGATAAAGATTTATTTTAAAACCGACCTGACTGGCATAGTGGCGATGTTCAATTTAGCCGCGCTTTGTCATGTATCTGCCGCGCATCGGATAGCCTAGCTTAGATATATTTATTGATTGACAATTTTAATATTTTTTGCTGGTTATCATCTACCAAACGGACCGTGACAGATTTATATATGTCATAAACGGACCCGCAATGAAACTAATTGGTGATCCCTGAATGCCTACTACAAAAATGTTTCGTTTGTTCGGACGTATAAACCTAATAAATTAGAATAACTATTTACCTGTGTCAATCCTTTGACAAAACATGAACATCTGCAATGAGCCGTGTAAAAAACACGACCGGTTTTAATTGTTCATAAATTGTCAAAGGTTTCACACAAGTAGATGCAGATGATCTAGTCTCTTGAAGTTGTGAAAAAGGCTAACTTCTTAGTTAACGTAAAAAAAGACACGGCCTTTTATACCGCAAAAAAACGTATATTTCGACACTCAAGGGAATCAAGATTTATAGGGTACTTTCCGTTGACCTAGAACTATGAAATTTGACAAGTAATATCATTCGGATGAACATGGACAAAACAAAGATCATGTCCAATGCCCATGTTGCGCCCTACCCAGTATCAGTTGGGAGCTCTACTCTCGAAATTGTTAACAAATATGTCTACCTGGGACAAGTGATCCAGTTAGGTAGGTCAAATTTTGAGAAGGAGGTCAATCGTCGAATTCAACTCGGCTGGGCAGCGTTCGGAAAACTACGTAACGTCTTCTCGTCCAAAATACCTCAGTGCCTAAAGACGAAAGTCTACAACCAGCGTGTGTTACCAGTGATGACATATGGAACTGAAACGTGGCCTCTCACTATGGGCTTAATAAGAAAGCTCAAGGTTGCACAGCGTGATATGGAAAGGGCTATGCTTGGCGTTTCTTTGTGGGATCGAATCAGGAATGAGGAGATTCGTAAACGAACAAAAGTTGCTGACATAGCCTAACGGATAAGCAAGCTAAAGTGGCAGTGGGCGGGGCACATAGCACGTAGAACTGACGGCCGATGGAGCAGAAAGGTTCTGGAATGGAGGCCACGTACCGGCAAGCGCAGCGTAGGACGTCCACCTACAAGGTGGACAGACGACCTGGTAAAGGTTGCAGGAAGCCGCTGGATGCGAGCCGCTTTCAACCGGCCAATCTGGAAGTCACTGGGGGAGGCCTATGTTCAGCAGTGGACGTCCTATGGCTGAAATGATGATGATGATGATGAATATCATCTTAAACTTTATTACAACACTACAAATAACTATTTTAACATTTATATTTATAATATTAATACACAATCTATTTATAATACACATCTAAGCACAAAAACTACACATTTATAATACACAAACTGCACACACGGCAAGATGTACTACTGTAACAATAAGATTCTGTTATCGACTGTTAATAATTTCTACTTGTATGTATAAGTCAATTACTTCGAAATAATAACAAAAGTACTATGTAAACACGTACAGCTAAGTAAAAGCGTTGTCACCTATCACAGGCATTTTTTTGCTTAAAAGGTGACTTCGATCACTATGATTTATTGTAGTGTCTAAACGAAATAAAGTTTTTATTATTATTTCACAGGCCAAAAACCTCTCGCCTCCTGGGCGGTAATGACCGGCAATAGCACAGTTGGCCGGGATCAGGGCAAAAGAGAAAGAAAATGCGCGGACGATGCGTGCGGTATCAAGCACCACTGCCTTCTGCATCTTTGCTGGAAGCGAGCCGCCGACGAATCCCAGTCTTTTCAGGTGTACACCTAATGTGACTGGGATTAATCCGTTTGCCGATATAACAACTGGCATGATTTCAGTGGACGCCGCTTCCCACATTTCGGTAACCTCGTGTACTAGGTCCAAGTACTTGCGTTGCTTTTCGGTCTCGGCCTTCACAACGTTCTCGTCATGAGGGATAGTGACTTCCACCACAAACACCTTCGATTGCGCCCGGTCCATCTGCACTATATCAGGCTTATTCGCAAGAATAGTCCTGTCAGTGTTGATGGGGCGGTCCCAGTAGAGCCGGATACTGTCACTTTCAAGTACTGGCTCCGGCGAGTACTTATTATTATTATTTTTATTTACTACAAGTATAGGGAAAAATTTGAAAACTATACATTTGTTATTAAATTTTGTAATTAATTTGTAATTTAACTGCGAGGCTCGATTCCTGAATTATTTAAAATATGCACCTACAAATCTGTACGGAACCCTCAGTGGGAGAGTCCGCGTCGCACTTGTCCGGTTTTTTTTATTGTCTACCCCGGTGTGCATAGAGTATTGTTAGCTAGATCGTTCAAAAATATTGAACTTTGTGTAAAAACCATTTAACCAGGTTCCCTAATTTGCGTAACTTTAAAATAATTTTAGTAAAAGTCAAGTATTCGGGCTTCTGGCAGCTAAGTTAATGGCTATTTTAAAAAAATGTGAAATTTTAACGACTTAGTTTCTAAAAAAATTAACAGGAAAAATAACACAGCTTTTACTTAAAAGTAGAAAAGTTGAGCGACTTATAAATTGTTCTTGAAGAAGTAGAAAGGACACGGAAATTGTGACAAGTAAATATGACACTGCACGTGGGCCGACACGCACAGTTTTTAGGGTTCCGAACCTCAAATGGAAAAACGGAACCATTAGAGGATCACTTTGTTGTCTGCCTGTCTGTCTGTCCGTATGTCTGTCAAGACCCTTTATCTCGGGAACGTGTGAAGGTATCAAGTTGAAATTAAAACCACATACTCAGGTCTACGGTCACTTGAAGCTGTGAAAGAATCAAACTGCTAAGTTAACGTAAAATAATTATAACGTAAAAATGATTTCACAAAAAACTTATATTTCGACTTCCTCAAGGGAATCAAAAATAGGGTATAGGGCGGATACCCTCGGTCAACGGGTGTTGACCGAGAACTATGAAATTTGTAATTATCGTCTTATACATAGTTATTTTTAATTCATTAAAAGTTGATTTTGGTGCTCAAATACAAAAAAAAAATTGTATGGAACCAACATCGAAATCGCAAAAAAAAATTACTTCATTCATACAAAGCCCGCGACCAGCTGACATCAGTTTGTATATAACAGTGAATTTTGGTTGTTGTTTTACAAATAACCCTGTATACTACAAGAATAGGGAAAAATCTGAAACTTTAAATTTGTAATTACATGTAATTAAACTGCGAATACATACATACACTTCCCCACCGCTAACAGGAGGCGTGTCGTCGGAGGCGACTAATTGCTATAGCAAGAGACGGGCAGCAGCGTCGGCGTGCGAAATCTTATAAAAAATTGCGCTTGCCAATCCGCCTGCCAAGCGTGGCGAGTATTGGCAATCCCCCCCCCCCAATCATGAGGCCTGTGTTCAGCAGTATGACGTCCTATGGCTGAAATGATGAAACTTCGAGACTCGATTCCAAAACTATTTGTAATATGTACCTACAAATCTGTGCGGAACCCTCGGTGGGTTGTCCCTCACTTGTCCAGTTTTTTTTTAACAAATCCTGTTGGTAATGTTGATATTTTTTCGCCAAAAACGGGGCTCCTATCGCTCGAGTGTACAGAGACGCCATTTAACGCCGTGAAAGTTAAAAACTATGAGTAACTGTATCCGGGATAAAGCCTACATAATCTTATCGTCATGACAGATATGTCATCAATTATGTGCGTTGAATCACACTGAATGCCTTGCTAAAGTCGATAATTATCATTTGCGTGCACCGCATTTTTTAAACATAGATATACAGAATGAAATTGTTTTTAAAGTAAAATACTTAAAGAAATACTCAACAAACAACTTTGTTCAAGAAACTACTCACTTGTCTCAACTTCACATTGTTAATGTACCTACCCACTAAACTATCTTTAACAAAAACGCAGACGGCAAACGTAACCATAATTTTGTTAAATTATGTTAAGATTTAAAGAGATTGAGATTGAGATTGAAAGTTATCTGTTATCATAAGTATAAACAAACCCTGCCTCCCTAGCATGACCACCAAAATACGATATGATATAGCGATTTATCGACACCAACTGCAAAAATATGATAGATATAACCGCCATGTTGAAGCACCGTGCCGGTGACGTCACATTTTATCATCGCTGTTTCGATAAAAATTCAACATGGCGTCTTTAACTATCATATTTTAAAAAAATACCATTGGTGTCGACAGATCGCTATATCATATTAAGTAAATATTGGACAACATCACATACATTGCTCTGGTCCTATAATAAGTCGCTTAAGCACTTGTTTCACAGAAATCAGAAACAACGACGGTACCACAACACCCAGACCCGAGACAATATAGAAAAGTTATTTTTCTACATTGATCGACATTATCATATCATATCGTATTATGGTGGTCATGCTAGGGGGGCTGAAGTATTCAACACTAATAAAAATTCACCCTGTATAAGTTACATTCATCATAATCATCAGCATCGTTTCAGCCACAGGACGTCCACTGCTGAACACAGGCCTCCCACAATGACTTTTATCGGGAGGGATTGGCAATACTCGCCACGCTTGGCAGGTGGGTTGGCGAGCGCAGTTTTTTATAAGATTTCGCACACAGACGCTGCTGCCCGTCTCGTGCTACAAAAATTAGTCGCCTTTTACGACTCGCCTCCATTTGGCGGTGGGGAAGTGTATTCTTTACGGCCGTCCCCACACGGCACATTAAGAATGGGTTAATAAAGTAACTGGTAAGCTCGGATAGTTGTAATTAATTAATATATTTAAATGTATTTTTAACGCACTTTTATTAGCTTTACTTATAACTAATTGTGTAATCAAATATTGGATGTATTTTTTAAACGACTTCTGACGTATCGATTTAAAACTTTGTAAGTATCAGTTATTCGGATGACAATTCAAATAACTGGATTTAACTCTGTTTCATCGTGCTGATCTGATGATAGAGCCAGGGGTGGAGTTGAACTCTTCAATGTCTACTAGTAAAACTTTCGTGTTTGCATGTGCTCATTTGATTCGTTTTGACGACTCCAATTAATATAAAAGTGTGTTTTATAGTTTGTCAAAGTATAAACGTATGCCTTACAATCTCAAAAACAATTGTTAGTCGACCTAACACCATTGCGTGCGACATAAAACAATTTGTACCACAAAGTTAGTTAGAATTAATGAACTGATGATGACTGATAGAGAAAGACAATTTTTGGACACTTGTATAAAATAAAGACAACTGCGCGCGCAAATGTTTCTAATTTATTTTAGTACAGAGATCGAGATAAAGATTATCTGTTTTACCAGGTTTAGAAATCAATAAAAAATATCTAAATGTTTTCCTCATTTCCCTAAAAGACCTAAACAGAGCATAGATAAAAACCGTCAAAAACACAGATCAATTACCCTCGATGGACACAAAAAACAATAATGGTTACATAACCACGCAAATCGCAAAATGTCGGTCAGTCCGTTGTGCAAGAGTGAAAGGTTGCATAAGACAGCTTAGACTGAACCGAGATGAGACTCTTGCGCCATAGCAAAGAGTTGGCCACAGAAGAGGCAGCTTATAGTAGGCACTATCACTACACTGCATAATCTGTCGGCACATTTATAGGAAACTAGTTGCGACTGGAACTTTACCGCAACCGCGTGTAATAGGTCATACCAACCCCTACTTTACAAAAAAAAGTATCATCTTCTATTTTTATATTATTTTTACCAAGTAGTCTTGATTGGTCAAATACTTTTTTAAAAATTTGTATTTGAAGTATAGATTCCTATTTGTTGTTATATCCCTAACTTGAGAAATGATAGGTTCTTCATACAAACTTTCATCCCTTATTTTACTACTACTTTATGTTTTATTTTCGTAACGAAATATGTTATTTTCCAAGATTCCTTATAACTTAACCAATTTGAGTGTAATTTAGTCTATATCAAAACGAAACAGACAGACATACAGTAACTTTCGCATTTATAATATTAATTTGGATATACGCAAGACAACCAACACCAATTTTCATGGTCAAAGTAAGAAATTAACAACAATTGGGTTTTTATCATTAAAAATATACTTCATTTAATTCAAATGTTTCCCAATGATCTGGTATCATTATGTTTATTAATTCACTTTCTACGTTATGACATGTACGTGCGTTATCTGCCACATGTAACTTAATCATATCATAACTGTATTAATCATAAAAAATACGTGTCTGTGGAAATATTGATAATATGCATTTCTTACAGAAATTGTGAAAGTAGCTAGATGAAAATAAAGATTAAAAAAAAATATTTCATTTTATTCAGCTAGATCTATAATTGGAAGGGAAAAATATGTGCTGGTTAAGTTACAACGCGTCTACATTAATAAGGCACAAGCCAGGAAGATGTTATTAGAACACGGAATGAGAAGGAAGAGAAGAAGAATACTAATTAATTATTTTGAGAGGCACAGAACCGATGAAAGGTAGAGTAAACGGGTTATCGAGTGGTGACCGCGACTTCGAAAACATATTGTAGGACGCCCTTAGAAACGGCTGGCAGCAGTTGGATGAAAAAGTGGGAGATAGAGCTCTCTGGGAGAGGCTTAGCCCAGCAGTGGACTTTAATAGGCTGACAATTGATGACGATAAAGAGGTAATATCACTGCCAAAAGCGAGTAATCCATCAATTACGTGAAGTGATTTTGGCGGTTTATCGACCTCTTCTCACCAATGGGGTGAGATCTATTGGGATTTGGCTCGAACCACCACAATAAACTCTCGTAAGATTTTTTAAAATTCGTTGTTTTGTGTAAAAACTGTGTGATTAATTGCGTTGGATTTATTTAGAAAAATTGCTTAGCTATTTTTAGAAAATTGCGTTATAACACAGTAATATTATACTGTTTCTATTACATAAAAAAAAAACTGTTTCTGATTGGGCTGCCGATTTCTTCTTAATTAAGTTCCGAAGGGCACAACGTGCAATTCCTAAAGTAATGTTAGTAAAGCGTTTTATATACTCATGCAACGAATGTGTACAATGAGTTGAAAGTGCTTCGAGTTAGCTGTATACAGGGTGTAACGAAAAGGTGAAATAAAACTTAAGGGGTTATTCTACGGCTAAATTACATCAACTTTTTCTATGGGACCAACATCGAAATCGAAAAAAAAAACACTCCCATACTAAAACGCGACCAGCTGGCATCAGTTTGTATGGAAACGTCAATTTTTTTTTTGAGATTTTGATGTTGGTCCCATAGAAAAAGTTGATGTAATTTAGCCGTAGAATAACCCCTTAAAGTTTTATTTCACCTTTTCGTTACAACCTGTATACTTAACGATTGCTTATCCGTACATAGATCTGCAGTGAAGAGTGATATTTATAGGATCCATACTGCGCGACTTATTTATAGGTTACCTCTGCCCTCTAAGCAAAGCTTGCTTTGTCAGGCCGTTTTCCAGAAACAGTCAGGTCGCGACCTAAAATGTAAGTGTGATATAAGGCATTGCTGTATAGATGAGGTAAAGGAGATAGTAATACAGCTAATATTCACGTATGATTACGAACAGTCGGAATCTTTGATCTCAAACTAATAAAACCAATCACACATACAAACACACACATTTATTTATTTACTTTAAAATATTTGTAAGTGAGCTTACAGATTACTCCAAAGCGCTCACATTGCCAATTTAAAAACATACATTCATGTTGTTAGTATCTTATATTAATGGTTAATAGACAAAAACAATCTTAATCTAAGTATTTACAAAGTAGCCTAAGGAATTGGCAAACAAATCGACGTCTTGGACGGTTTGAGTAATCATATTTAATAAAGCTATACATGCACAGCAATAATTGTTATTTTCATTATTTTATTATGCCTAATAGCTCTTCTGTCTCCCCTCTCTCTCTTCCATAATCTTTGACAATCAAGAGGGGAGGAATGTAGGTTGCCACTGAGTCTTTGTGTCCCCCCTTTTGCTGGATTTCCCTCCACCAACCGAACCGGTTCAAGCCAGATCAGAAACGTCGATTTAGCGATCGTTTCGCGAATTTTGATAGTAACTACTTTGGTAGTACCATTGCATTCGTTGCTGGCTTCAGCCTGCTTAACATGAGCACTGAACACGATATGATATGATATGATATGATATAGCGATATATTGAAAATAACTTTAAATATATGATAGATATAGCTGCCATGTTGAATCGCCGAGCCGGTGATGTCACATATTATGATCGCTGTATCGATAAAAATTCAAAATATCTATCATATTTTTACAGTTAGTGTCGACATATCGCTATATCATATCATATCATGTTTTGGTGGTCATGCTAGGGGGGCTAGATAGACAATGATGATGCTATGTGACTATGAAGCTTTTATTTCATTGCTAGCCTTTTCCCCTTAACTGCTTTCGCGTGGTCTTTGCAAAACCATAATTAGTCAAAACTAAAGACAACGCGAACGAAATCGCGGGCAATTGCTAGTGTAACTTTTTTTTCACATTTAAAAATGTTTGCCTACTGACCAGCGACATCTAACGGTAAGAAGCGCCAGTGATAGTGACAGTTATCTTGTATCTCTCGGTAACTGTACATATTTCCGGAATAAAAAGTAGCCTATCTGCTATTCCAGGCTTTATATATATAATCTATTACTGTGCCAATTTACATCTTGATCCGTTCAGCTGTTCTTGCTTAATTGATAAACAAACATCCATCTATCCAAACTTACGCATTTATAATAAATTAGTAAGAATCATTGTCAAAAAATTGTTTCTAAATTGACCCGGAAATTGAACCCGGGATCGTCTTAGTTACAGGGAACCAGGAGCCACTACGCCAACAATCGAGTAGTTTAAACCCTTAAAAATAATCCTTTTTCCGTAATAAGCTCATACATTGCTTTTTTTTAATACACATAAAACCTCTTTCTATTCATCTCTAGGTTTTGTCGTCATGATTTTTGAGAAAGTATTTCTTTTTAAGGATTTTAATGTTCGTCCCACAGAAGTGTTATTTTTTCATTAGAACAATTTAGTATTATCTGAAGATAAAGGTTCGCCACACTAGTCACTCAAACTCGTTCCTTGCGAGATTCGGACCCTGGCCTAAGTAGTTAGTCAGGAATAACCCACCCAATCATGACGACCCTTAAATATGCGTCTCCAAAACAAATTGCACAATAAATACAACCAGTTTTGTGAATCAGCCGGCTAAAGGATGTCATGGTCAGACAAAAGTCAGTTTTCATCGAAAGCGGATGAAAGCGAATCCTGGATCCGGTAACGGTGCAGTGAAGACGTCTTTAGTTTTTTGCATTTTTAGGGTTCCGTACGCAAAAGGTAAAAACGATACACTATTACAAAGACACCACTGTTCGCCTGTCTGTCTGTCTGACACCAGATTGTATCTCATGAATCGTGATAGCTAGATAGTTGAAATTTTCACAGATGATGTTTTTCTGTTGCCGCTATAACAACAAACACTAAGAACAAAATAAAATAAATATTTAAGTGGGGCTCCCATACAACAGACGTGATTTTTTACCGTTTTTTGCTTGACATTACACAATTACTACAGGTGAAATCTAAAAAAAGGTTAAAAAGTGTATAATGTTGTATAGATAATAGAACAGAACCCTTCGTGCGCGAGTCCAACGCGCACTTGGCCGGATTTTTTAAAGTACCGTATTGAAAAATTTAAACTCTAATCGCTTCGTTGTCCGTCTGAGAATGTTTTCAATCACTCACAAGCCCTGGTTCTTAGTAATCATCATAAGCACAGACATAAGCTTTTCCTAATGCACGCCATTGCGCCTTATCCACTTTTCAGCATGTTAGAGTTGTAAATTGACGGTCATATGCTATAAGCGTCCATCATTTATGATAAATGCTCGGTCACATTGGACATTTATTGTCACGATGGTCACATATATTTTTAGTATAAACTAAAAAAAAAGAAGAATTCCTCTAAAGTAAGTCTTAAATGCTATGTATTTGACAATAAAAACATACAATAAAACATGTAATTTGTTCTAGATTGAACAAAAACAAAAACTTGCGCGTGACGCTTTTTAGCTTGTTCGTGCAGAAAGATAAATTAATTTTGGAAATTTTATTTCGTTATAGATCATTAATACTAAAGCCTGTCTTTCAATAATACACTTATTTGAGACCAAATTTTTTTTCATAGTTTGTCAATAGAATTGATTGTGACGTTAGTGACAATAAATGTCCAAAATGTCCGATCACATTGAGAAAATGACCAATTTACTCGGTCATATTGGTCAGACATTTATAACGTGACGAACACTTTACAACTCTAAGCATGATATATTGTTGCTTCCACTTATCGCATTACATACACTGCGTTTGCCAGGTCCACATCTGCCCCATCATTTATCGATTCTGCGGCAATTATGACCAGCCCCTGCTACTACAGCTTGCTCATCTTCAAAACTACTTTTATTGATTATTTTAGATCTGCCTCAGATGAACTATAGTCCTTTCAAGATAAGAAGCGGTTTATGATACATCGGATTTTCCGCTTCACCCATACTAAAGATAATATTTCCAAATGTAATATTTATTTTAAGTTTATATCATTGCAAAAACACAATAACTTTTGCCTCTAAAAACCTAAGCAAAAAATTGCAAGCCAATAATATAGCTTATTGATTTTAAAAATAAATTTATATGATTTTCTTCCAATACTTGATGCGTAAAACGGAACGTTGACCTGTTATGGGTTAAAGGGATTGACAATACTTATTCGACACTAAATCTATGTATCGGTTCGGTCGTCTTGAGCGTTGATGTCAACATGGAAGCGTCTGCCTTTTATGTGGTGCGGTGTTTTCGTTGTGCTTTGTGAAGTTCCTGTTTTGGCTTTTGCTAATGCTTTTGTTAAGTTTTTCGTATAATTTTTGTTAGTATTTGATAAAATGCTTGTCAAAAACTGTATACGGCACTCTGGCGGTAGAACATCGCAGTATACTTCTTATTTAAAAAAAGGTTACATAAGTAAAAATCCTTAGGACGTCCACTCACAAGGTGGTCAGACGACCTGGTAAGGGTCGCAGGAAGACGCTGGATGCCGGCCGCTTCCAACCGGCCAATCTGGAAGTCAATGGCCTATGTTCAGCAGTGGACAACCTATGGCTGAAATGATGATGATGATGATGAAATAAAAATCGATTAAACTATCTTTATAAAAAAATCGATTAGACTTCGTTAGGCCCATCATATTAAGTGTCAACAGTAAAGTCACGTAATGTGTCATAAGTCCCTTCTTGTCTTGAAAGAAGTATAACTCAAAACACGATATGATATCATATGATATGGCGATTTATCGACACCAACTGCAAAATTAGTCAACTTATATGGCCTTAAACAATTACCTACAAGGCTAAAATAGAAACGACGAGCTTTTTACTGACTTGGGTCTACAAGCAATCAGAGGAAATATTGGGGACTCTTACGTGGGCGATCAACCGGTAGTGGACTGTAGTGGCGCCCCTCCCGTCTCGTCCGATCCCAAGAGTCTCTTCGAAGGGCTACCACAAATCTACTCCCAAATATAAACTCTACTACTCTCCCTCTACTATAAACATTTATAAAATTACAGTTTACACTCTTACATTTGTAACCGAGATAATTTTCAGATATAATCTGGAGGGCGGGATATTGGATTGCTGGCTATACGTCGCTTCCACGCAGATAATTATACATGTCGTGGTAGCTTCTAATTAAGGCAACACTGTAAACATGTATAAATGTTATTGTATTTGTGCTATTATATGTGTATGTCTTGTTAGCTGTCCATAAATAAATAAATAAATAAAATAGTTATGCATGCATTCTTCTCTTTCTCATTTACATTGACACACATACACACAAGTACACGCGCGTGTTTAAGTTAGAATTTTATTAATAATATTGTAACCCCTATATTTTTTTATTTTGCCTTCTCAATACATAAATCAATTAATGTTATTTCGGCAAATATCCACTACGTTGCTTTGTAAATTCATTTTGTTTGAACCTCACGAGCCTTGCCACAGAAAAGTTTGAGTACTTTGGCTAAGTGTTCTTGGTAAATAAATAAATTTAGTATTATTATTATTTTATTTAGATTAATTATTTGCATTTACAAGATTTGTTTTTATTCTAACTAATCTAGTAATTCTAGTATTTGCTTCTTGCTTGTTTCCTGTAGATGTTTGCCAGTCGGAAAAAGTTTCCGCCAACCATTTCCATTACTTTGTAAACAGGTAAAAATATATATATTTCTTTCTAGAAACCTTTTAAAAACTTTTCAAACTTTTCAAAAGAATAGGACACTCCTTAAAACGCAGAACAGCCGCTTTTCGTGGCAGCTTTCGCTATGCTGCCACAAAATGTTGGAACAATCTGCCGCCACCGACCAGAAACTCAAAATCTGTTTCCTCCTTTAAACTCCATCTCAGAAAATTTCTGATCGACAAGCAGTTATTTATGACATGAGCAGCCATACTGTACTGTATTTAAAAACTTATGTACACATAATCTACACCACACATACACACACACACAAACACTCAATCGCAGCACTGGCATATTATATTATAAAAAGAAAAAAATATTATTACTCGCTTGGTACCATACTCTCAGATTTATGTCTGAAGAAACATACCCTTCGATTATCTATGTACTAAAAAATTCCTACTAAAAAAAGCTCCTACAGTATAAAAGAATACTAAATTGATAAAAAATATTTATAATCGTAAATGCATTGGATTGATCACTCTTCCTCTCTCCTACTAGACTGTGCTGTGCCCGTCAGGGTCTATAATTGTTTCTATATAATTGTATACCATCTACTATCTTGTACATTATGGAACGCAATAAATAATTAAGTATTAAGTAAATATACCCTCTGACTTTCACACTTCACTATGCTTACAACAACATAAATTGGTAAAAAATTTATCATTATTATTTTTGTGGTGGGTCGAAGACGCTCTCTACCTCAATGGTTGCCACAGAAAACCAGCGTCATGGCAACCTTTGCCATGGCAAAATAGCTAAGTGGCAACCATTTTGGTATCGTATCACAGTATCTTTTTGCCTTTATAAATTTATTGTAAGAAATTAAGTACATAATTATGATATGAACCGAAAAAATAGTTTTCTTTCTTTCTTTCTGAAACCACGTAATCAGCTGTTCATATACAACTTTTTCAAAAAAAGCAACATCGAAATCGGAAAAAAATAATAAGATGCTTCATTGACCTCCGTAGCCGAGAGGCGAGCATACCGGACTTGGTGTCGCTATCTCTGAGGTCCCGGGTTCGATTCCCGGTCGGGTCAATGTAGAAAAATAACTTTTCTATATTGTCTCGGGTCTGGGTGTTGTGGTACCGTCGTTGTTTCTGATTTCTGTAACACAAGTGCTTCAGCTACTTATCATAGGATCAGAATAATGTATGTGATGTTGTCCAATATTTATTTATTTATTTATTCATACTAATTAACGCGCTACCTCGATGATAATGTATGGAGCGTCTGAAATAAAAATTCACGATTTCGATGTTGCTCCCATAGTAAGAGTTGTTGTATATGATCAGCTGATGACGCAGTTTTAAGGAGTGTCCTATTCTCTTGTACATCCTGTATGAGCGGCGAAGAAAACATTTGTGCTTGAAAAAATCTTAAAACCTATAAGATTCTTTAGAGTTACTTAAAATATATATATATTTATTATGAAAACACTTAATGTAGTACAAAGTTTGAACTGCTCTCGTATAAGGTTACCCTGTGCTACGAGAGGCAGGCTCCTCCTCAAAGACATGATATTCACAAATGTTTTAAAACTTGCCAGATTGTCTGTGGTTTGTCTCGAAGCGCTAGTAGGGCCCAAAAAATAAGTAGACATGTTTTGCCCCATATGGGCCAATAATGTTATTATTGACGTTCATAAGTGGAAGTTTTCTGTCCTATACTGAATAAATGATTTTTGACTTTTGACTTTTTTGACTTTTGAATTCATTTATAACTTTATAATTATAAGTTTTTTTTTTTATTTTATATTTATTATTTATTTAAACAACCAATTTAGTCCTAGGTTATATACAAAGAAAACTAAAATTAAACTTAAAACTAAAACTTACCAAATAAATATTTACAAAATAAATCACAAATAAAAAATGGGTCCCAGATCGCCGTCCGAACACAGTGACATAGTCCCCAAAACGCTGGCCGCATTTCCACGCTGTATAGCCAAACTGATACGTTGGCCTAGAAATGCGCCAGCCCTCCGATCGCCCGTACAATCAATCAGCCGCTTGGCTAACTGACTGTACAGCCGATGTGCGCTAGGTCCCCAAGGCCCGAGCGTCTCAACCCCAAAAGGTTCAAACATGCAGGTATTACTAATATCTGCATATTTGCGACGTTTGAGGGACTCCGCTGATGCAGCAGCAGTGCCTACCCCTGACGAGGTTTGTGGAAGATGAGTCGGAGCCAGTGTGTCAACACAGGTTGCGTCCCACACTAGGGGCCGACCCATCTTCCACGGAACCAAGGTCATACCATCAGGCCTCCTGCCATCACTCCGCACCAGGCCATTCGGTTCAAGAATAGCCGGTATCGAAGCGCTAGCAAGAGCCCTGCGGATGATGTCGTTAAGGCTGGTGTGTCGGGAAAATCTCCCGGCGCTTCTGCTGCACGACAGGCCGTGATGACCCAGTGAGTCAACCATATCGCCGCAGGGACAACGATGTGGGACATTGCATGGTGACATTATAAGTTAGAAAACTGCTTGAAAAAAAACGAAAATGTACAGTACAATTATTTTAAGATGACATAGTTATTTTATGTAGTGCTGAGCGGTTGCGTGTGTGTGTTTGTGTGTGTATGTGTGGGTGTGTGTGAATGTGTGTGTGGATACTGTTCCATACTGTCGTACGTGAATTTTATTGTTAATTTGAGACGTTTTGTTAATGTGAAATGTTTTGGAAGTAAGTTGTATTATGACTTTATTTGTTAAGAGTAGTTTATTGTAAAGTCGCGGCGCCATGTGTAAGAAATGTCGTTGAAAGAGCATAGAGCGGGTTTTGGGAATGATATACTTAGAAACTCTTCTTTTCCTTATTTTTATTAAGATAATTAACAACGCATTTAGATTAATTTTAACGATGGCGATGGTTTAGTGGTTTTGCGTTCCGGACTTACAAGCTAGGCAGTCGTAAGCATAGACTTACTTAAATTGCAATATCCTAACAGGGTGTGGACCCGTTACTTAAGGAAGTTAGATCTAATTCAATTAAATAGTTTTTACAGTCACTCCAATTATCTTAGCCCAAAACTAAGCAAAGCTTATGGCGGATAAACATACATAAACATCCATGACGTAGGAACAAATAATACTCGTGCTCATTACACAAATATTTGCTTCTTACGGGATTCGAATCCGCAACCGCTGGCTTGGTAGTCCGGAGCTCGAACCACTACACCAGACGGTCATTTCAGTCAATCATTTCATTATAAACACCTAACTGTACACTTATGACGAAATGAATTATTATGAAATATTCATCATCATCTATACGGTCAATCCCGGTTGCGTCCAAAGCCATGGCTTTTGAGCTCAGGGTCCGATTTCCTTGATTTAAATATAAATGAATAGTATGAAATAATGTGGAATATAAATGAATATGAATAAAACGATACGCTCGTGGGTTTGAATCCCGCAAGAAGCAATTGTTTATGTAATGTACACGAGCATTTGTAGCGATTAGTTGGTTGTTGAAAGAATGCTTTGATAAAATATAAAATGCATGTTTCAAATATTAAGAAATAATGTAATGTTTAGGTTAAAGAAGAAAGTTTATCAAAAAGCGACCACGAACTGGAACACGCAACGGGAGCAAGCCTCCTACCCGGTAGACTGACGCCCTAATCTAGCAGCTGGATGCAAACGGCCCAGAACCGCTTGCTATTGCTTCTTAAGGGGAAGATCTATTTGTATCTTTTTTATGTACCTATGTCCAGCTGTGGACTTGCAAAAGATGATGATGATGAAGGTTTTAATACCGTCCATTCTACAATGAGACCATCATCGAAATCTTAACAAACGCTTAAACTTATATCAAAATGACAGAAATAATGGAGCCTCAAATGTCAATGTCATTTCAGGTGTTAATCACGCGCGTCACTCTAATTCCAACAAGATCCAACATGACTACTCGTATCTAGTGATTCAAGTGGGTCACTCACTTTCCTCTCAACTTGTTTAAAATCGGATTGACATCATTCGAGTCGTTACATAAATCGATACACATAGTAACCGGTTGGAAAAATCGATTAAACACCAAATTGGTTTTCCTGTTGATTAATAATACGTAACTTGACGGAAACATTAGGGAAAATATTAGATTTTGGATCACCGATGTTAGTGAGAAAACTAAAAACTGAAATAAGTGGTTTGGCCATGTTTGTAGGTTGCATCATTTTAAGTGGTCACGGATCGTCACTGAATAACTATATTGTGATTAAATAAATATATAAATAAATATTGGGCAACATCACATACATTGCTCTGATCCTATTGTAAATAGTTAAAGCACTTGTATTACAGATATCAGAAACAACGACGGTACCACAACACCCAGTCCCGAGACAATATTATAGAAAAAATATTTTCAAAATATTTTCTAAATTGACCGACCAGAAATCGAACCCGGTTATAATGAGTGATATAACGGGTGAGTGAGTGAAGCTACTATGGGTACCTACTATACTAAAAAGTCAAGTGCGAGTCGGACAAGTACACACAGAGTTTGTACAAACTTGTAAAATAATTATACTTCGTCCATAACGTAGACATTTATAACAATAGCTTTGATAATATAGACATCATAATATTTGCTGTAACGGCACATAAATTAAATAAATTAGTTTACATTAATTTATAAACAGAACTCTAATGTTATTCTGCTATGCAAATGATAGTACGCAATTATTAATTTTAATGTCTTTTCCATTTTAATATTTTTCAATGTTGCAACATCTAGCGATTTTAATAAATTATATTACCTAATCTGTTGATAACGTAGTGAGTTATACATTTACTAAATTCATTAATCTAGTAACACATTTTACTTAATATGTTATGTATAACTGTTTGTTATTCATAAATAAATAACAGGAATCAAGTCTCAGTGCCGTGTGGGGACGGCTGTAAAGAATACACTTCCCCACCGCCAACAGGAGGCGTGTCGTAAGAGGCGACTAATTCCTGTAGCACGAGACGGGCAGCAGCGTCTGCGTGCGAAATCTTATAAAAACTGCGCTCGTCAACCCGCCTGCCAAGCGTGGCGAGTATTGGCAATCCCCCCCGATGTTTGGTCATTTTGCCATTTGTCATTTGGCCTGTGTTCAGCAGTGGACTTTCTATGGCTGAAATGATGAATGAAATGATGAATCAAGTCTCAAAGTGTTATAAAGCTTATCCGAGTTTAAAAATACTTGTTTGCGTTGACTTAAAAGTTTGTTTTCCACCGACTTCAAAAAAGGAGGAGGCTCTCAATTCGTCGTTTTTTATGTATGTTTAGCGATCATTCGTTACTACGCTGACCGATTTCGATTATTCTTTTTTTTAACGAAAGGTAATACTTTCAAAATGGTCCCATATAAATTTGGTCAAATTCTGATGATGAGATCTATAAGAAAATCATAAAACATTGCATGAACTCCATACCACGCACACATTTTTGTATCTGTTACCCAATATCTCCGACAAATGTGAACCGATTGTGATGTTTTTTTTTATTATATAGCTTATACTTCAAAGATACTATATAAAAATTTGCGGAAAAAATTTCACCTCTAAGGGTGGAATAATAGGATAGGTGGAATAATAGGATACTAAATCTACTCATGGACAGGGAGTGGTTTAAGGCAGATTTCTTGCATAGGAGAATGAAAAACCTTCAGCAAATATGGTACCTATCCTGGGGCCAGATTTGTAATACATAAAAATTACTAGTCAGCAATTTTCATGCTCTTGAAGTAAGATCACAATGTAAGGTGCCAGATGACAATTGAATTTGATCTTCATTCAAATTTACGATAGTACCTATAGTAAGTGTTAGAAGAATCACAAAAACACTCAGGTAAATTATTAATTTATTCGGCATTTGGAGTTCCAAACTCCAGCGGAAAGTCAGCATTCATAATACATTTTTTATTTATTTTTGTATTCAAAATAATGCTAGGTTTTTTACCAACGAGATTATTGCACTTGTAATTTTTTTAACTGCCTCTAGGTTTCGAACCTTTTTCTCTATGCGTCTGCTCTTCCAACTGAACTGCAAAGTCATGAAATAAGTTGTAGAACTCAAGTATTTTTTGCGTTGTTAAGCCAGCGTCGTATTATCGATGTTTTGGGGCAGATATCCTAAAATATCAGAAGGAAATTTTATTGCATCTATTAACTAATCAGTTAAGATGTTTTCAAGTGGAATAATAATATCTTTAATATTCATAACAATATCCGTTAAAAGATCACTTTCATCTAAACAAAACGGCGACATGACGAACAGTCTACGTGATGCGGGTATACAAACGCCCAAATCCGAGTTTTGCATTTTCAACTCGTGCGCAGCACCTCACCTCCCGCGGGGCCAACCAACGACTTTCACTTTCGTTGTAGGGCAAACCGCGTACTGTGACACAGTCTCATCCGCTTCACTATTGAACTCCCAATCTAGACTTTCGACTGAAGGAATACGGTATCTTTTTGGTTTTACATCAGCTATTGGTAAAACTTTGTCGTTGTGAAAGTTTCCGATCACAAAAGTCGAAAGTGATGCTACCAGTAACAAACCATTCTGATCTTTAATTTAATAGATATAAAGAGTACTTTTTCTGTTACTAGGGTGTGATTTTAGTATGTTTGGGAAGCAGTAGAGAAGCCGATGGTTCCGCCAAGAGAGATTTGGAGCCTTACGGATCCACGTTTAGGCATGTTATGAAATCGAATGACATGAACCTTTTGGACTATAGTTAATGTCACGTTTTTCTACAAAACTATCCGATGCGCCTGACTCGCGAAACGGGGTCAATTTTACTGAACATCCTTTTTGAGATGCGTCGTGCTTAAAGATTTAGATTTTTGGGCTTTTCGTTACTGACCTGACCTGTATTATAGAGAATATACAAAAATAAATGGTTTTCTTTTCAACCGACTTCAAAAAAGGAGGCGGTTCTCAATTCGACTGAATGTTGTTTTTTTTTTGTTTATATGTGACGCGATTACCCCGCGAATTATGAACCGATTTTGATGATTCTTTTTTTGTTGTTTGTCATGTACGAGTATGTACTTTAAGGAGTGATGTATTCGTTTGAGTATTATCCTGTAACAATAATTTATTTATGGTGGATTGCATTAACAAATAGACCGATCGATAAATTGATTCTGAAGTCTACGCAGTTAACGTATACGCAGTTGCGGCAGTAGCTAGTGATGATTTGTCAATATTTTTGACGGTCACAAGTAGCAATAATATCAAAGAGAGAGATAGATAGATAGATAGATAGACACTTTATTGCATAAAAACATTAAAGGCTATTATACACAAAACACAGTTATGTACAATCAGGCGGCCTTATCGCCAAAAGAGAGATATACTCAAAGGATAACTTTGATATCTGAGTTAAAATAGCCGTAAATAGCCAAATGAAATAAAGTATATTGCTAACAAAGTTAAATCAGAATCAGTAGCTATTGTATAATATGCAAATGAATTTAAACTAATGGTAATTAATGTCTGGATGAAAGTGAAACTGTGTTGAGACCTACTTCCCTTATTTCCCTGCAGACTAGATTGTTATTTAGAACTAAATCGTCTAAAGTACCTATACAGGGTTGTCAAAAGAATAGGTCGCCCTGATCGTGATGAACCACGTAATCAGCTGCTGAGCTGATCACGATTTTAATGTTCTTGTATATCAGCATTTTACAACTATGGGAGCAACATTTAAATCGTGTATGTTTTTAGACGCTTCATATTTTCATCGAGGTAGATCGTTAGTTTGTACAATTATTAGCATCAAAAGTAGCTAACAAAAATTTTTTTTTTAAAGTGTTGACTTTTCTAAATGTCAAAATAACTTGATACTTGATGATAAATAATTTCCTAAAATATTTTTTATTGTATTCTAGACCTTACTCCTATGGCGTCACATGTGAAGTTTTATTAATCTAACACCACAAAATTGAAATTTGTCACGCAACGTTTGAATTAGGATTTAACTCTGACCCCCCCCCCCCCCTACCTTGCTCGCATGTATTTAAACACCCTGTAGAAAACTTTATAAAAATATCCAAACTGTCCAACGTCTTGTCTTTTCAGGACTTTATAAACAGGATGTTTTTATCATCTTTTTCATGCGCAAAATTAGCCATTCAAACAATTAGTACGATAGTTAATTGAATGAGAATTTCATTCCATACAAACACCATCAAAGTACCAGGGTAACAGAACTTAACAGAAACACCAATATTATTCCTTGGGAACTATCCCACGAGATCAACATTCATTGTGATTTCATACCAACACCGTTGGACTTTAGCTTTCCAGTTTTAAAGTTCATTTTTGAATATTAAATTTGTAAGAACTTGCTGTATTGGGAATCGTTTGAAGACATTTGAACATAATTCTTGTCTACAAGTTTTTCACAAGAGATTGGGCGAAATGGTATAGGACGCGGCCACCTCTAAATCATATGTCATCAGTGAGACAATGAAACAACAATCAATTGTTATTAAGGAGCCGAATCGTAGCTTATTTATTTTACGAGATAATTGATTTTGTATTTTATGTATATGATTGTAAAGAAAATTTCATCTAAGTACATTTTGACGAATTCTGTAGCCCAAAATTTTCTGAGTTCGATCGACCGGGAGGTCGGTCAATGTAAAAAATAACTTTTCTATATTGTCTTGGGTCTGGGTGTTGTGGTACCGTCATTGTTTCTGATTTAAAGAAGAAGAAAAGACGTCTAAAGATAAGTCTGCGCGGCACGGGCGTCGAGAAAGTATTAAGAGGGTTCCGTGGGCACTGCTTGGCTGTTGACAAATAAAACATCCCGGCCTGCACACTCACATGGACTTTTGTTTATCTTGACGTCGTTTTAATTGATTCCAAGCAATGTTTGTGAGACATTTTATTTCTCCCCAAAAACTTTATGGAATTTACTCTTCGCTTATTCAATTTTACTGTTAATAAAGACTAAAAAATATAAATTTTTAAATGGCCGCCACCTATACCAGGTTTCATAGATTTTTGCCCATTCTCTTTTTTGTAAGTGATTGACAAGTGAAAATTTTACAAAGTAGCAGTTAGAATTTTACAATTTTAAAGGTCAGGGTTTAATTATCTTGTCTGTAAGTCAGTAGGAAATTTAGTAAGTTATTTGTATACATTAAAGGTTAATAATTGCGCACTTTTAGGGTTCCGTACCGACAAAGGAAGAAACGCCAGTCGAACTCGCGCACGTAGGGTTCTGTACCATTATCAAAACAACAGAGATACAGAGTCTTGGCAGACATACGGACGGACAGACAGACGTACAACAAAGTTCTATAAGGGTTCCGTTGTTTTCCTTTTGAAGTACGGAACCCTGTCTTTTACAATGAAAAATGTCTGACGGACGTGTACTGTGACGTCACGGTACATGTCCGATCTCCTTGTCTAGCACGCGACTTTAATGGGTTGTAAGTCAGATATTCATGAAAATTTTTGAAAATTGTATAATTTCAAAAAAAATAATAGGTATTTATTTTAAGACTAAATAAAAATATATGCATATTATATCGATCCAGTCCTTACAACCAAAACAGCAATCGCCTAGATAACGAGAAGACTTGGATCTGATTCTCAACTGAAGAAGACGTCTTTTTTTGTAGTGTAATTTTATCTTTGATTACTCACTTTTATTTTTCCTTGTCCTCAAAGGTTAAACGCGATCAAACGACTGATGCGTTTTATAATACAAGGTTTTAAAATCGCTTCCGGAAAAAAAATGCGAACATTAATAATCGCAGCTATTTGTATGCAAATACTATCTGGGGGCACGGCAGTGCCGCCGGCAGTGCCGCTTTTTCGCTCGTCTTGGCGGGGGGCCAAGACGAGCGAAAAAGCGGCACAGCCGTACCATCTTTTTTTCGCAGCAGTTCAGGCTATTTTCGAGCCCCTATAACTTCGTTGTAAATAAAATAAATTAATATTGGACAACATCACATACATTGCTCTGATCCTATGATAAGTAGCTTAAGCACTTGTGTTACAGAAATCAGAAACAACGACGGTACCACAACACCCAGACCTGAGACAATATAGAAACGTTATTTTCCCACATTGACCGACCCGGAATCGAACCCGGAACCTCAGAGACAGCGACACCAAGTGTGGTATGCTCGCCTATCAGCTACGGAGGTTGTGGATACAACTAGACGCCTGAATTTTCAGTAACCAAGCAGGCATTGTATAAACAAGGTATTTTTTCAAATTTCATTCAATTTGAAAAACTAGTCAAAGTTTTATAATTTTGTCACTCACTCACTGACTGACTGACTGACCGATTTTATCAAAACTCTAAGGCACTTCTAGCAGACATAGAATCTTTAAATTTAGAAAGCAATTAGTGTTTAGTGTATAAATCAAGAAAAAACTAAAATATTTTGCAATTTTCACGAAGATTTCTAGATACACTAACCGCATAAATAACTTTGTAATCCCATTAAATACTTAGGAGAAAACATGTGCAATGAATGAATCAGTGTACCTGTATAATATACTTTAACTATATACAGGGTGTAACGAAAAGGTGAAATAAAACTTTAAGGGGTTATTCTACGGCTAAATTACATCAACTTTTTCTATGGGACCAACATCGAAATCGCAAAAAAAAAAACACTTTCCCATACTAAAACGCGACCAGCATCAGTTTGTATGGAAACGTAATTTTTTTTTGAGATTTTGATGTTGGTCCCATAGAAAAAGTTGATGTAATTTAGCCGTAGAATAACCCCTTTAGGTTTTATTTCACCTTTTCGTTACACCCTGTATATAATCTGTATATATTATGTATAATATAATGAATTAATAGGTGTAGATATTGGTATTCGAGAAGTAGGACTATCTACAAAATGAAATGAGGGAGAGATGAGAATTCTTTTATTGTCCACTGATGGGTAATGAGCGGTGGTAAGAGCTTAGTAGTTGGAGACTTATCTCTCATCCGCAGCTCTCACCGTGAGTTCGTATCCTAGAACGGAACGTCTGGAATCCTAGATTTCTAGAAAGAAAGAAAAAATATTTTATTTGGTTTAACTCAATACAATCGGCAATCAAACCACCGGAACCGAGAGGCGAGCACGCCGGACTCGGTGTCGCTATCTCTGAGGTCCCGGGTTCGATCCCGGTCGGTCAATGTAGAAAATAACTTTTCTATTATAGTCTCGGGTCTGGGTGTTGCGGTACCGTCGTTGTTTCTGATTTTTGTAACACAAGTGCTTTGGCTACTTAACCTAGAATCAGAGCAATGTGTTGGAGTCCAATATTTTAAAAAATGAAAAAATTTTGATAGATGATAATTACTTATTTCGACTTAGGTTTGATCTAAACTTTCGTATTAATAATAGTGAGTAAGTTTAAAGAGTTTTAAATTAAATAACGATCTCTTAAAAACACAACACATTAACGAGGAACTGATACATAACGCTATTTTCTCAGACTAGTAATTAATAATTATACTTAGATAAAAAACAATGGCAACAGATGACCTAGCCTTACGTATTATCTAGTGGGTTATCAAGTCATCAAGTTAATTAAAAAATGACCTAATAACGTCATTTTACTGTTTACAAGTTCTCAATAGATCCGAATCCGGTGTCGTTATAAGTTATGTCAAATGTCAGTATTTTGGTCCTACGTTATTTATTGAATTTATAATTTGAGGATGAGAATACTCATCAAGACTGAAAATGCAAAAACTCATTGATTTTAAAAACCGGTAGTGAATTGCTTAAAACGGAACGTAAATAAAAAGTTATTATGTCAAATTTCTGTCAAACATATGTTTACTTTTCAATGTCATTCTTCTGTACTTTCTACTAGTAGAAAAAGAAAAACGAGTGGGTAGAATCACTGTTTATAGAATTGATAAAATGAATTTTCAAAAATAGTGTATTTAGAAATTCGCATGCGAATCTAGCGATTTCGTGTTCGGATTGGAATTCGCATGATTCAAAAATACGTCTCCTGCACGATGCCGCGATGGTGTCAAATTATTGTATTGTCATCCGAATGTCTAATATATTCAGTTTTAAATCGATACGTCAGTTAGAAGTAGGTTAAAAAAAATCCAAGATTTGATTGCATAGTTAGTTGGTTAGTAAGTTAGTTGCAAGTGAAGCTAATATAAGTATGGTATTTAAATATCAATAATAATTATCAAGTTGGAGGATTAACTTTTGCATAACTTTCATTTTAATCTAACCGAAAGCTTAACTTAACCAGTTTCAAAATATGTGATTCTATGCAGCAACTTCCATCATTATATTGAGGATTATATTATGGAGCTATAAGCTTATATCATGTCCGAGCTTTATTATAATATTAATGGGGAAGCCTCGAGAGCTTTCAGTGAAAGTTCGGGATGATTGATACAGGAGGATATCACTTTCATTGGTCCTTCGAGCTTTGGACGTGTGACAGCTTTTTTATAAGTTTTTTTTAATCCAGATAATAATAGGGTTAACAAATCTCAAATCGGGTTCACCACTGGATGCCAAAATTCATTAGACCGCTTAGCAAAGACCAACTTTTGGCCATTCTTTAGTTGATCGATTTTATATTTGACCGAGTGAACGTTTGGTCGAAAATATAATTTTGGTGTAATTTTTTCGTCCAAACGTTCAATCGGCCAAAAGTTTTATCGGTCTTGTGTTCAGCGGACTAATTAATTTCGGCATCCAATAGTAAAACCTATTAAATCTGAATAATGTAAAGACAGTCTTTAGAAGTAAGTGCCTCTCATTCATTTGTTAAATATTGTTACTTGTGTAATTTTTATATAAACATCACAATATTACTATCTTACTTATAATTTATTATATTATATTCTGGAAGCCAATGGGGGAGGCCTATGTTTAGCAGTGGACGTTCTAAGGCTGAAATAATGATGATGATGATGATGAAGTAATAGAATATGCCAGGGGAGTATCCTTCTACCAACACGCCTAGAGCCAAGCTAAATTTCATGAATTAACCCAAAACGGGAATCAAACTCGGGACCGTTCAAGAGAAATCACCACGCCACTACCCTCATCCGATTATCTCTAAAATGTTTTTTTTGTATTTGATTTAAATATTGTATTAGGCGCTAAAAACTAAGCTACCACTAATCATTGAGGTCTATGTGTCAAGTAACTACTAATTATAAACTAATATTAAAACTACAAATACATGAAAGATCCTACAGTTGACAGTAAAAAAAAAACAATTCCTATTGACTAACATTCCAACAGCAAAAGAACCAAAGAAAACTATAAATTCAATAAACTACTCCACACAAAAAAGCCTTTTTAATGTCCAAAGGCATTGCACTTTGAGATGGGGGGGGATGCGTAAGAGCATTCCACTATCGCTTTCCAAGCTTTCTTCCTCTGCAGCCTTGAAGGTTTGGGACAGAGACAGGAGTAGAGAGGCTACTAACAAGTTATAAAACCAACTTTAACTTCTAAAAAAAAAATCTTTACAACTTCTTAAAATAAACAAATTGATCTAATTATGCATAGCGTCATCCTCTCTGCCCACAATACCTATCTTATTGTTGTGCCCTACAGGGTCCATAATGATCTGTTTTATGTATCTATTGATAACACCTGTGTAACATTATAGAATGCAATAAATATATTGAATTGAATTGAAAAAAAACTGGTACTTCATACATTATCTATCGTCGAGGTTAGGCTTTTTTTCAAAGAAAACACGTTTTTAAGATTTTTATGTCACTTTAAAATTATATAACTTAAAAGGTGTTCTAAATGATGTGCTTCATATTTTTTTACCCTCTAGTTTCGATATTGTATTACCCGTTACTACGTACTAAATGATAAGATAATTTACAGAAATAATTTGTTTTAATTGGTCTTTGGAAACTAGCACTGCAAAATTAGATCATTATCAACAAAAGGAAATTTGATCAAAGTTGATTTGTCAAAATTAATAACTTAAGTACATCACTATGTGAACAGCGAACTATGTGAAGTGACATTTAGAGAACTAGTTTTATTTTCACAATACTAAAAATTTACGATAAATTCAGAAAAAAGAAAAATAATGTCTGTTTCTAAGATACAATTGGTGATATTCCACTTGAAAAAGTTTTTATAATGAGAGATCTGGGCATTATTTTAGACAGTAAACTGCATTTGGATGCGCATATTGAAAGTATAGTATACAAGGCCTTTAAACTGTATGGTTTCTTAGCGTACTTGTAGCAGTTTCAAGAGATCAGCCTTCTACCTAACTTTATATAAGTCTGGTTAGATCTCAATTAGAGTACGCCACTTTAGTGTGGAATCCTTAATAAAATAAATATAGTGATCAGCTAGAAAGAGTTCAAAAAATATTTATCCGATCTGTGGCATATAAATGTTTTCATACCAAGTCATCTTATGTAGATAATTTAAACAAATTTTCTCTGCTTTCCCTAAAATCCAGAAGAATGTTTTTAGACCAAACATTTCTATAAAAAGTTATTGATGATAAATTTGATTGCACCCAATTAATAAATAACATTTTCTTACGTACACCTAGTCAATCGCAACGTATTCGTGATACTCGAGCTCATAAGCTTTTTGCACCTAAGCAATGTCGAACTATAGCTGGTGCGCGCGCGCCTTTGCGTCGCATTATGCAATCGTATAATGACAATTTTACCGACATAGATTTGTTCAGGCTTTCTCTTACGCAGTTCAGGGCTAAAGTAGTTGTGCATCTTACAGATTTACAAAACAGTTAGATCCAATAGCATAAGTGTTACACTTCACTTTATGGAATGTATAAATATAAATATATAAATATTTTATATAGGTAGTATAAATATTAATTTGTGAATAACGTAGTTGGTTACAAATTTAGTAATAGTATTGTTTATTTTTTGGTTTAAGCAATATTTTGTAATTGTTTGTTGTTCCGAATAAAATAAAATAAATAAATAAATTATAGAGATGGTTTTTTACTTGTATACAGTAGTTAGTTACTTTCTTTTAAGGAAATATACAATTGCATTCAATGTTATATGAAACATGTTCTATGAAAACTAACTTTTATATATTATCTCGGTGGTCTAAGTAGTGTGGCACCGTCGTTTCTTCTGATTTCTATAACACAAGTGCTTTGGCTATTTACCCTGGGATCAAAGCAATGTATGTTAGGTTGTCCAATATTTATATATATATTGTATTTTTCGAGGGGTATCTACATCATACTAAACATCGGTCCAAAAAATATATTTAAAAGTGTAATGGCGACTCAACGGCATTTGCAGGGCTATCCCGATGTGAATGAACTAAATGAGTGAAATGCTCCCAGTACTACTTTCTCTGAGGTGAAGGCCCGAGGGCCTGGGAGGGCAACGCACTATATCTGCACCCGAAAAACTGGGAACGCAAGGTAACTACTTGGAGATAATGGGCACCTAGTGGCATGGTAGCGAGATAATTTATTTCAGTGCAGTCTTGGGTTCTAGTACCAGTCTGACTTAGTTTGGCGTTTTATCCATTATTAGTATAATGAATCGGTGGAATAAGTTCAAATAATGCCAATTTTTCTGGTTACATTAGTCAAGGTTTTTACTGGCTGAATTTTACCATCTAAGTCGTTTTTATTTATCACCAGAGGATCCTTTATGATAGGTATGAACCGACAACGGCAAGTCAACCTTCCCAAAAATGAAAGGTCATTGAATTGATTTTCAACTTTAAGTCCGATACGTAGAGATTGATATCAATTGAGAAAATTTGTCATTTTGTGGTAGGTGGACGAGCTGTTGTCTGTACTTTGCTTAAGAGTAAAATATTGGTTATTAATAGAATACATAATATGCATCTTAGAATAAATAAATCAAAATCAAAATCATTTATTTTCAGATGAAGCAGTCCATAAATTTGTTAGTAACAATTTAAATATGTTATTGTTAGTATCAATAAACTTATAAACTATGTTGGTAACAAACAGCGCACGGTGGGAAACGGTGAAGGTCAATTATTGATGCACATGCTTGACATGTAAATCAATGAAACGACGGTAGATGGCCAAGTCAAGCCTCTCTGCTATCATCTTAAGGACTTCATTTCTAATCGCCCTTATCGCGTAAAAATCGTCTATATATGCATCTGCAAACATTCCAGATGCACTACATTAATACAAATCATAGCAATATTAGTAGTACTTACTCAATATTTAAACGAATATACGTGTTTTAATTACATTAATAATTATTTAAATACGTATACAATATCATCTGAAAAAAATACATACAAGTTGTTCTAAAAGCCAAGACTAAAAAAATACAAAATATCACAGTAAACCAAATTATAGTTGGTAGGATTACATAATTTTACATTAGATGTTAGCTAGAACACGAGCCAAATGTGAGAACATACAGCAGACAATAGGCAAAAAATCATAATATCATCTTATTGCAGCACGCAATGGATATTTTTCATAAATTATCCAAATGCACGCACTATCTAACTCGCGCTGTGAACTTGCCGCCGCGCATCCTATTACCGAAAACTGCATAGAGCCGTGTCAACGTACCGCACGCGCGCGCACACCCACACGACAAGTACGATTGGGACTTTAATTTTGATCAAGATGTAACGTAGACTTAAAATTATTTAGCTGGAGTTCCAGAGGTCAATGCTCAACAAGCTAACTATACCTACTTTGGGTTTTCAACTGCCGATTTTTCGGATGCCAGATAACTTAAATATACGACACAAAATTGACGTTTTAACACATTTTTTTTACGAAAACTGTCAACATGTCAGATTAAACTTCATATTATATAATATATAACTATTGAAAAATCTGCTTTTAATAGAATAATGGAGTTAATATTATTTTATCGATGCAATCGTCCAAACAGCCACGTTACATTGGGCGCTGAACCCTATTGCCATATCGTTTCGTGCGCTAACTCTCGTCAAGACACACACAGCACACAGACACAGCTGACAAACTATTAAAACGACGGGACGCTAGCTCGACACCAGTGTTTGTAATGTACTGATGTCTATAGAAGACGGTACACAGCACTGTCCCGCTCGGCGCGACGGAGCCGTCGCCGTTCCGCCGGGCGTGAGCGAAACGTCTAGATGTAGTGTTGCATGGTAAACATACTTAATAGTCACTTAGCGTTCTGTATTTGTTTAGTTTTACAACTTTTTGGTGATTTAGTAATGGATAGTACAAATATCTAACACCTTAATATGAACGTCTACAAAACCGTCACGCCCGTGTGACGTGTACGCTACGCTGCTGCACCGTTGCCGCTCCGTTGCCGTCGTGCCCCGCCTGCTGTGTAGCCAAGGCTTTAGTGCGCCTTAAAGTCAAACGATAACTGAGTCGTAGTTAAAAATATTAAATACAAAGGATCCACATATATTTTTTAAAATAAAAGTCAAGTAATTGCGTCAATACAATAGAATTGCATTATTCATAATTTCACCAAGGATTTTTATTTTTTACATAAGTATACAATTACTTTAATTTGTATTTTTAATTGCACCTCTGTTAAAATATTATGCAAACATAACAATCTCCTCTAATAAACTTATTGCACATCAGAAACAAGACTGTTCTACAAATAAACTATCTGCTCATCAAAAAATGATCTCTAAAAAACATAAAAAGAATACCAAAACCAGCTTATCTTTATAAATCTATTCACAACTAAAATCTAGTTCAAACAACAGACTTATTTTTCTTAAAACAAAAATACTAATAGCATATCAAAAATACTGACTTGCACACTAAGTTGTTCAGTAGTAAATCATTTTTTCAAAAACTGATCTTTAAAGATGCTTAACTATCTAATATAAACCAAGATCAAAAACTAAGCATAAATTCTAAGGATAAGGATGAAGGATTAATAATTATAATATGGAAGCATTTTTCTGGAAACCAAATAATCTAACATTAATAGCTTTGGCAAATGTTGACTAAAATTTTAAAACATAGAATTTAAAAGAATTAACAATCAAAAATCGAAATATCAGCAATATGTAAAATATGTTTTCGGTACCTATAATAAAAAATATGGAAAATGGAAAGACGGTAAAATGTTTTCGGAAAAATTAAATTCGTACTAAAACAATTCGGATTTAAAATAGGTAACCCTTATTAGTTTTTTTAAATAGAGTTACCACGCTGTTGTGTATATATATCATTATGCCCATTTATTAATTTTATGTGTGCTTAGTTAGATATGCATGACAGATAAAAATGATGTTCAATTTAGAATAAATGATGTTCGTTTCAGAATAAGTGATGTTTGAATTTGTTTAAATAGATTGACATATTTTGTTCTACGAATAAATTATTAGATCTGCATTCCGAAAATAGATGAGCATCCAATTCAAATAGTTTTGCTTAGACCAGAAAACTGATGCCCAGTTTGAATTACATAGAGTGCGTTTTTAATGTGCAAGTCAGTACTTTTGGTGCTATTTTTGATTTATTTTGTTTGACAAGATGGAATTATTAGTTAGGCGATTAAATACATGCCATTATTATATTCACATAGAAACAATGTCGTTCGTCTGTACAGTGCACGTGCAAGGCCGACGACGCGGGTCGCCGACCGACTCCCGCGCAGCCTCCGGTCAACTCTCGGAAAACACGAAAAACTGTCTACACGCATCCACAAATCCTTGTGTTGTGTTTATACAGAACATATATATTGTATAGAGAACATGGTTCAGTCAATATTCATGAAGTGAATCCAACATGGGTTCTATGAAAGCGAGAAGAAAGTTCTAAATAATCAAGGGTCATTTCCCAAAGATATAGAGGTGTTAAGTGTTTTTGAAGCTTTTATCTGTCCGTGTGTGAGTGTACTGTCTGTGTCTGCCTGTCGATCTTGAACGGACCTCCAATTTGAATAGATTGTTTTAACCTCCGACGCAAAAAAAGCGGTGTTAAAGTTTGTCACATAAGTCTGTGTATTTGTGTGTCTGTCTGCGCCAGGGACTCAGATTATACCCCGGAGCCAGTTTATTTGGAGTGCTTCTAGTAGTTACTTAAGCTTGATGAAGATTAAGTCAGTAGTCAGACAAGTGAAAGTACTAGATTTTATATTAATTTATTCGCAACTGTCATAGGGATTAACTTAAATGACGACAGAGACCTTGATAGAGCACACTTTATTAAAATGTATTTATTTAATAGGAGCAGCCAACAAATCTTACACCAATAATACAATTAACAAGTAACAAGTTTAAAATATGAGCTAAGTGTAGATTCAGTTGCAGGCTGCCGCGACTTGCAAATGTGAGATATAGTTTAATTTTTAAAACAAGAGCTTACTTATAAAAATGAAAATGGGACAATATTTTTTAGACAGACAAGAAATAGCCAAGATTTACAGATTATCATCAACAATTAGATGTCCACTGCAGCACAATTACCTTCACGTGCAGCTCTAGGCCATTTAAATCCAGCGGCGTCCAGCAAATTTGACTAGGTCGTCAGTCCACCGGGTAGCAGGCCTGACTACGCTGAGTCTTCCAGTTTGAGAGACCGCCACTGAAGAACCGTTCTTCTTCAACGGCTGTAAGCTCTGCGAGCGACGTGGCCTACCCATTGCCACTTTAGCTTTGCAAATTGAAGAGCACAATTACTTGCAGATACACTGCCTATATCTTGGCCATTTAACTAGAATATAGGAAAATTTTTAGGTTAAAAGGATCGATAAATGTTTTAAAGTTTGACAATCATCTGACCTAGTGGTTAGCTTACTGGAAAAGAAAGCCAAGCGGTTGTGAGTTCCACTCTCACAAGGGGTAAAACATTGATGATAAGCATCCGCATTTGTACCTAAGTTTTATGTATATTTAGGTATGTCTATCCGTTCATCATGTCATCCTATTACAGTCCACTACTGGGTGTAATAAGCCTCCCCCAAAAAATACCAAAGAGTACGATCTCCCGCTCTTTTCATCCAGCCACTACCACCCATCTTCCTAAGGTCGTCTCTTTATCGAAATGTATGGGGAGCGTCCTACACTACGTTTGCCCAGGCGCGGTTTTCACTCGAAAACCAGTTTACTTAACCTTCCATCGGTTCTGTGACAGATGTGAACGGCCCACTGGCATTTTAGCTTGCTATATTTTAGGATTATGTCCATTACTTTGGTCTTCTGCCGGATAACCTTGTTTCGGATTTTATCCTTTATCGAAATTCCAAACATTGACCTTTCCTTAGCTGGCTGAGTGAGGTTGCATCTAGGAGTGCTGGGAGGCACCTCTGTATAAAATACATTATCCGGTTACTCGTGATGTGTTATTTATTCATTCCTAACTAAAGTTTATGTACCTACCTACTAGCTGTCCCGGCGAACTTCGTACCGCCCTTCACACATTTTTTTTTCGTGAATTTTTCCGTGTTTTTTATAGTTATTCTGCTATTCGGGGCGGAGACAAATTCAACAAATCAAAGATCATAAAAATCGGTCCAGCCGTTCTCGACTTATAAATGGTGTAACTAACGCGACTTTCTTTTATATATAAAAGAAGTACTATTTGACAAATGAATTGTATAGAACACGTGTATTATTTTAGTAAGTACGTACTTCTTTTTTCTGACGTATCCAAATACCGTAACAATCGATATTTTTCCATATTGAACGAAGTTTTTATACACTCAGCACTTTGTTTCCACGTAAGTAGGTAAACAATGAAATCTAACGACAATGCAGAATCGCATAATTGAAAAAACAGATGAGACGGCTAAATAATTTATTTTGACAATAGCGGGACGACAATCGAGTTCTTGGTATAACACTTGCACTTTGACGGTATTTTTATATGTAAAATTAGTCATTAGGAGACCACCTGACCATTTTGACGACTTAAATAATAATTACATCCTCAAGATCCATGTCAAGAGTCAAGACTGATGTGAAAGCCCAGTAGAAGGTCTCACCGATGGAGCATATTCCCTATAGAGTAGATATACAAAATGGCCAAAAAAGTGACGTCCAAAAAATTTTTTTTGGTTCCTGTGTTGAGAGGTATCTGAATCACCCCTATGTATGTTCTACGATTTTTTGTAGTTTTCGAGTTACGCTTTTTTTATGAATTTTTGCAACCGGATCAGATTGAAAAATTTCAAAAAAAAGCATCATATCTCTATGAACTGTGCATTAATGCATAAAATAAACAGCCTCATTACTTTAATGGAAGTTACTATAAAATTGACCTAAAGTTGAGAATTTATGCTGTGTGTTATCATTTAAATTTTCAACTTAAAATTAAAAATCAAAATTGATAATTTCTTAGTTTCTAAGTAGCTTCAGAGTATGGGCTAGCTAGAGATAATAATAACAAAAAATTAGTACTTCATAGGCTATTTAAATAAAATCGAAACTCAAAAACTAATCGTAGAACATACATAGGGGTGATTCAGACACCTCTCAACACAAGGCGCCTAAAAAAAAATTTTTAACGTCACTTTTCTGGCCAACCTGTATACAATTATCATTTACGAGCTGTTGCCTGCGACTTCGTTCGAGTGGCCTTTGCAAAACTGTAGTCGGTAAAAACTAAAGACCACGCGAACAACAAAAAGTCGCGGCCAACAGAGAGGGTATATATTTTTTTTACTTTCAGAAATGTTTGCCAATAGCGACACCTAACGGTATTATCTTGTATCCCTTGGGAACCGTGCATTTTTCCGGGATAAAAAGTATCCTATCAGCTATTCCAGGCTATAATCAGGTCCCCATGGGCCCGGAGTCCGTTGAAGGGATTTGGGATTCTCTGGTGGTCCGATTTGCCGCGTCACTCGCTGCACGTCGGAGGTTCCCGCCGAAAATCAGCGTCGTGATAAGTCCGTGGCTGTCACGACAAATGCTGCACCTTTTTGACAAATCAGATTTGTTTTATTTTGTCTTATGTATTATTTCTCTTGTGTTTCGTTTCTATTTCTATTTCTATTCTTAATCTATTTTTGTACCAAATGTTATCTAGATCCGATCAGCTGTTCTGGCGTGAGTAACAAACACCTATCCATGCAAACTTTCTCATTTATAATATTAGTAAGATAGGAAGATTTTTTCCACAAAAAGTCCGCTATTTTTTAATCTGTGACTGTACTATTTTAGTCATAAGTAAATTTACAAAACGCTATAATCAGAGACTGAAAGAGCGCGAAAAAAAGATTACAATCCTTACGTCAGTAAGGACATTGTACCTTTGAGTCAACATTTTTTTGATCGGAGGTTTTGCTGTAAAGGTTTTGCTGTTCGGATTTGCTGTAATTATTAATACGCGAAAATACACTATTCAAGTTAATTTAATTTAGCTCCAGCCATGGTTTCGTGTGTGTGCTACAACAAGGAGTAATAATCCTAATAAATAATACATTTCACTGGTAAATGATTTTTTGATTGCAATGTTTTGAACCAATTTTTTAACGAGGTGGCGGATTAATAATTTTACATATATGAAACATTAAACGTATAATAATGAAACATTGAGCTATTTTTGCATGTATTTAACTTTAAATCTATCTTATGGCGCTAGAAATATTAGGTTTCGCGCTTATAACATTAAATGGATCTTAAGCCTCTTTTTCATCTATCGTTGATCCTATTTGAGCCGTCTACCACCACCCTCTTAATCCAGCAACCGTGAAGTGGCTTGGCCGAGCGACCATTTCCACAGGGTGTTGCATAACCGAGGGAGCAGCAACTAGACCGGAACGCTCGCGTGCACAGGGTGATTCACTTTCTACGCGGTCGATTTTTTTGCGAAACTTACAATAAAAAATTCAATCGATTCTAAAATATGTTTTTAAGACTAAACAAGGTATTTCAAAACTTAAAAAAATAACTTAGAACTGACAGCCGATAGGGTAGAAAGGTTCTAAAATGGGGGCCACGTACCGGTAAGCGCAGCGTAGGACGTCCACTCACAAGGTGAACAGGCGCCCTGGTAAAGGTCGCAGGAAGACGCTGGATGCAGGCCGCTTCCAACCGGCCAATCTGGAAGTCAATGGCTTATGTTCAGCAGTGGACGTCCTAAAATGATGATGATGATGAATAATACAAAAGAAAAATTGTAATGGTCTTGAAGTAAGGAATTAACATCCCTGTGTTACGATGTACAGACAACAGAGGGTCAATTCCCGTAATTTGACAATAGTCGCAATCCGGTGTCGATCCGCTCCCAGTAACATTACGATCCCAAACGGTATTCTCGTAAACCCAAAAAATGCAATTATTTGTTCGTAATGCGACTGAAAATGGAAAAAACCAAAATAAGAAATTTTTTTGCTCTGTTTTAGTCTTATTGGGATAGTTTTAATAATTTTACTTCAAATTGAAAGTTTACGAGAATACCGTTTGTGATAGTAATGTTACTGGGACCGGATCGACACCGGATTGCGACAATTGTCAAATTACGGGAATTGGGCCTCAGCTCGCCAAACTACCACAAAACGTCAAAATTTCTCAATTAATATTGATCTGTAAATGTCGGTCTTAAGGCTTAGTTTAGCCATTCAGAGAGGAAACGCTGCCAGTGTCCTCGCCTCTATGCCTCATGGACACGCTTTATTTTTGAGTAGGTAGTTTTTAGTTTTAGTTTATGTTAGTTTATTTAGGGCCTCTTTCACCACTTGCTGATAAGTTCCAGATAACCTATCTGGCACTTTTTTGACGGCTTATGGGTTATCTGTCAAAACAAGTGCCAGATAGGTTATCCGGAACTTATCAGCAAGTGGTGAAAGTGTCCCTCAAAGATTAGTTTTATTAAATTGTTCTATTTTATTTTTTGTGATCTATCTATATAAATAAATTAATACTTTAAGTTAAAAATCGGTTGAATGACCTTTAACTTCTTGGGGAGGTTGACCTGCCGCTGACTGTACCTGACAATGTTTTTTTGTCAGGGGCGTCTCCCAGAACACTCAGATCCTAGGCCAATTAAAAAAAACCCGGGAATCGAACCCGAGTTCTGTTCAAACGAATCACTGCACCACTACGCCAATTGGGTCGTCAAATATCTGACAACTTAGACATAACGATAATAATCTGATTTGGGGCCAATTTTTTTAAAGCAACATAACTTTTATATGATGAATATATAAATAAATATTGTTTTCACAATAACACCAATTATCTAGCCCTCAACTAAGCAAAGCTTGTATAATGGTGACTAGATAACGGATAAACATGCATAAATACTTTTATAAACATCCATGACTTGGGTACAATTGCACGTGCTCATCACACAAACATTTTCTCCTTGTGGGATTCTGGACTTGTGGGATGTGGGGTAGTCCAAAGTGCGAACCACTACACCAGACGGTTGTCAAATAAAAGACTTCGAACTTTTTTGTATGGAGCCTGGCATACCTAAGGTTGCAAGTAACGTAAAATAACAGTATTTTGGCGACACCTATAAAACATACGGTTATCAAAAGAGAAAAACCATTACAAACAAGACATACTATTTTTTTAAATGTTGTAAATGATATAGGTACTATGTTCAGAATTTCAATTTGAATATGTAAATAAAAGTAAATACCTATTACATAAATTTGGGTACTTGCAACATTAGGTATGTCAATCAGGTTTGCATAATTTTGTTTTTTTATTTATTTTGATTTTGATTTTTGATTTTGATTTTGATTTTGATTTTGATTTTGATTTTGATTTTGATTTTGATTTTGATTTTGATTTTGATTTTGATTTTGATTTTGATTTTGATTTTGATTTTGATTTTGATTTTGATTTTGATTTTGATTTTGATTTTGATTTTGATTTTGATTTTGATTTTGATTTTGATTTTGATTTTGATTTTGATTTTGATTTTGATTTTGATTTTGATTTTGATTTTGATTTTGATTTTGATTTTGATTTTGATTTTGATTTTGATTTTGATTTTGATTTTGATTTTGATTTTGATTTTGATTTTGATTTTGATTTTGATTTTGATTTTGATTTTGATTTTGATTTTGATTTTGATTTTGATTTTGATTTTGATTTTGATTTTGATTTTGATTTTGATTTTGATTTTGATTTTGATTTTGATTTTGATTTTGATTTTGATTTTGATTTTGATTTTGATTTTGATTTTGATTTTGATTTTGATTTTGATTTTGATTTTGATTTTGATTTTGATTTTGATTTTGATTTTGATTTTGATTTTGATTTTGATTTTGATTTTGATTTTGATTTTGATTTTGATTTTGATTTTGATTTTGATTTTGATTTTGATTTTGATTTTGATTTTGATTTTGATTTTGATTTTGATTTTGATAAAGAAAATGGTCAAAACGTCCATTTTATTCGTCGAATAAAACAGTTATCTGGCGTTTTAAAAATCGGCTAATAAATATGTGAACTTTCAACTAGAAATGGTCGTCAAAGCGTCAGATAGTGTTTACCGTAATCCTAGTTTACCTCCTAAATCAAATCAAATCAAAGATTTATTTGCAAGAATACAGTTTTACACTGAGGTCTTATTATAATTCTAGTTATTATTATCCTAGTCGGGGTATGCTTGGCCATAATACGGAAACATTGGTTATTACATTCGTAGCGATTGTCATCAGACTTCAAGTAAAAATGTTATCATCATCATCATCATTTCAGCCATTAGACGTCCACTGCTGAACATAGACCTCCCCCAGTGACATCCAGATTGGCCGGTTGGAAGCGGCCTGCATCCATCGGCTTTCAGCAACCTTTACCAGGTCGTCTGACTTCCAATGTTATACTGCTAAATATCTGACGCGACTGTCAAAGGTTTTAGGCCAAGGCCATTTGTCTACCAATAGTAAAATAAAACAACATTTATTTTTAAACAACCTGTATCTAAGATTCTTAAAATTGCAACCAGTTTTACGCAACGCGTGCAAAATGAGAAGAATCAAAGGCAGTGTAATAGCTTCCTAGTGTTACGTCACGCGGCATACATTTTTAAGAAAAAGACTGTTTTGTCTGTGGTTAGCTTAGAATATCGGGCAAGTTTTAATTTTTAGAGCTACAAGAGTATTTTAAATATGTACATATTGCCCTATAATAGGCTAGTTTCCTAAAAAAATCGAATTAGTCCGTCAGTTGGATTAACAGAAAATATTGGATACGTATTTTTTCTTTTCTTTATCAAACAAAAATTATGAAGATATAGCCAGTTAAAGTTCCGCGTAACGTCACGCCTTGCGACACTTTGTAGCAAGGAGTGACGTCACGTGCTCACTTTGATGCGCTTTACCTTCGTAATTTTTTGTTTGACAAAAGACAAAATATGGGTCCAATATTTTTTGATAATCTAACAGACGGACTAAATAGAATAATCTTTTTTTGGCCCAGGAAACTAGCCTACTAATTAGTCTAGCAGTTCGCGCTCCGGAATACAAAGCCAGGCGGTTGCAGGTTCGAATCCCGAAAGGAAAATTTTATGTTTGTGTGATGATCACGAGCACCTGAATGTATTTTAATAGAATCTTTATTGTATTTTAATAGAGTTTGATAGCGAAAAAAAAACTGCTCAGGTGCGCTTTAATGGAGTTTGATAGCGGACAAAATTGCTCAGCTCCGCTTCAATGGAGTTTGATAGCGGACAAAATTGCTCAGCTCCGCTTCAATGGAGTTTGTTAGCGGACAAAATTTCTCAGCTCCGCTTCAATGGGATTTGATAGCAGATAAAACTGCTCAGCGCAGCCTCAATGAAGTTTGACTTTAGGCTGTAGGTACGTCAGTACTTATATTCTGAGCAACAAAACAAACAAACATACCTTCTCACAAACATCTACAAAAATGTACCCTGTTATCCGCAGTAGAATAATACTGTTTGGTGCTAAAATACGGAAAGAATAACCATTAGTCACTTTACTCGTAATCGATTGACACAACATTTCACCACATTATTATATTCTTGAGTAGTAGTAGCGTAATCAGGCGGTGATCGGAAAATTGAACGATTCTGAAGATTCTGACTAAGTGTTGTGTGAATGACCAAGGAACCAAGGTCCGTGAACTTACTAAAGATGGCTTCAATCTTATCTTACTTCGTACTAAAACTGGTATTATAAATACGAAAGTTTGAATGAATGAACGGATTACGCGCGAAATTTATTTCTCCGCCACCGCGGCGGAGATGGTGGCAACAGCAGGTGTTTTTAGATCGTTGTTGATTGTTTTGTGGTAAAAAAAAAGTTCCTTATGTTATTGCAAGTACAAATAATGGACCTACCAGCGTTTCTACTGAATTAAAATTTATTGACATTCAACCAGCTAGCCGAGTGTTGTCTAGCTATACTGTTGAACCATGTGTGAAGCCATTCGGCTATTTGACATCTAGACGTATGGTTAAATGTCATTTTTCAATAAAAGGGCTAGTCATGCAACCAAACGGCTGTTTTAACCAGTTGGCTGGGACATGAATATGAAATCTTTTCCCTAGCCTACCATTCAGGAACGCGTGTAATAATCAAGTTGAAATTAATATCAAATACCAGGTCTGCAATCCCTTAGGGCTTCAAACTTCTAAGTCAACGCAGGATACGGACGATTATGCCGCACATTTTTACACCCGCAATATAATTGAATCCTATGGGCCTCCGTAGTCACAGGAGTACCGTCCACCCGCTCTATATTACTTGTGGAACTTCCCGTTGACCTAGAATCATGAAATAATGTCATAAAACACAAGTAAAAAGTCCTAAAACCGTAAAATTGTAATTTCTTCTACATAACAAAAGATAAATTAACTCTGACAAATCGGAAAAATTCTTTAAGACTCAATTCCTGATAGACGAACTATATAGATACCTACAAGTTTAAACGGAATCCTCGGTGCGTGAGTCCAACTCGCACTTGGCCGGTTTCTTGACCATTTACCTACACATCCCAGTGTTTTATTAATTATGCAGTATCGTAACTGTCGTTACAGAAACTATTAGAGGGGAACCTCTAAATAAAACGGTATATTATCTTATTAAAATATATTGATACGGAAAACGCGCGAAAGCACAATGGCCTAGTTTCCTAAAAAAAATCTAACTAGTCCGTAAGTTGGATTAACAGAAAATATTGGACACGTATTTTTTCTTTTCTCAATCAAACAAAAAATGATGAAGATATAACCCGTTAAAGTTTCGCGTAACGTCATACCTTGCGACACTTTTTAGCAAGGCGTGACGTCACTCCCAAACTTTGATGCGCTTTATCTTCGTCATTTTTCGTTTGATTGATAAATGGCAAAATATGGGTCCAATATTTTTTGATAATCTAACTGACTGACTAAGCAGAATAATCATTTTTTGACCCAGGAAACTAGCCCATTACGATGCATGAAGAGAAGTACGCTCCGATGACAGCTGACGGCTAGTGCCGGGAATCGCTCATAAGGATGTTCCCAGCAATCGATTCCCCGCTAACAATACCTACAGATCCTATTGCTTTATGAATTATTCAGGATCGTAACAGGAGGGCACCGTCGAATATGTGGTCTGTCAATAGGCTAGTTTCCTGGGTTAAAAAGATATTATTCTATTTAGGTAATCCGTAAGTTAGATTATCAAAAAATATTGGACCCATATTTTGTATTTTGTCAATCAAACAAAAAATGACGAAGATAAAGCGCATCAAAGTAAACACGTGACGTTACGTTTCGCGGAACTTTAACGGGCTATAATATCTTCATTTTTTGTTTGATTAAGAAAAGAAAAAACACGTGTCCAATATTTTCTGTTAATCTAACTGACGGACTAATTAGATTTTTTTAGGAAACTAGCCCATTCACACATAAATACGATACAGTTACAAAAATACACATCGTCATTCTAAAATAAAGATGATGATGATGTGGGTGACCACATGACGTACAGTGCTGAACATAGCCCCCCCCCCCCCCATTAATTTAAAGATTGGCCAGTTGGAAGCGGCCTACGTCCAGCGGCTTCCTGCAACCTTTACCAGGTCGTCAGTCCACCTTGTGGGCTTGCCGGTACGTGGGATCCATTCCAAAACCTTACTGCCCCATTGGCCGTCAGTTCTTCGTACTATGTATCGAATCAGAAATGAGGAGAGGAGAGGAGAGAGAAACGAACAAAAGTCGCTGACGTAGCCCAACGGATTAGCAAGTTGAAGTGGCACTGGGCAGGGCACATAGTAAATCCAGATAGATTTAATTTAAATAGAATGCGAACTTCATCATTCATCATTTCAGCCATAGGACGTCCACTGCTGAACACAGGCCTCCCCCAAGGACTTTCATCAGGGGGATTGCCAATCGCCACGCTTGGCAGGCGGGCTGGCGAGCGCAATTTTTATAACGTATCGCACGCAGACGCTGCTGCCCGTCTCATGCTACAGGAAGTCGCCTCTTACGACACGCCTCCTGTTGGCGGTGAAAGTGTATTCTTTACGGCTGTCCCCACACGGCACGGAATGCGAACCTGCGACTTACAGATGTGAGCGATTAATAACAGTCCATTACATATCAAATTGATTAAACTCATAATTATTCTAACCTACTCCTGCAAAGTGTAAAAACCTTATTCTGCAAATAAAGTTGATTGACCGTACAGATGGCATTTTATCTGTCGTTGCAATTTTTATCGCACGATGATCTGAATGCGCAGTTTTTTTTCCCTGAAAGTGCATGGTAGTAGTGCAATGAATGATAAGGTATGTTTGATTAGTAAATACGTTTTATGATTTCCGTGATGAAGGTGCGTGTAAGTTATTATAATTATTTTCTGAACTACCGTCAATCTTTATTGACACTAGATTTTAGTAAAAATCGTAATGATACATGTTTTAAATCGTCATCATCATCATCATCATCATCAGCCTCTAGAAGTCCACTGCTGCACTTAGGGCTCCCTTACAACGCTACAGCGAGCGGCTCTGGCCTGTTTGCATCCAGCGGCTGCCCGCAACCTTGATTAGGTCGTCAGTCCACCGGGTAGGCCTGCCCACGCTGCGTCTTCCAGTTCGTGGTCGCCACTCGAGAACCTGTCATCCCCAATGGTTGTTAGTTCCGCGAGAGATGAGACATGTGCCATGGAGAGGGACTACGAGTATACAGGGTTATTTTTAAAACATCATCAATTTCCAAGGGGATGATTCTGGTGCTCAAATACAACAACTTTTTCTATGGGATCAACATTGAAATCGAAAAAAAACAAAAAATTTCCCATACTAAGCCGCCGACCAGCTGACATCAGTTTGTATGGAGCAGTAACAACCATTTTTTTAGATTTCAATGTTAGTCCTATCGAAAAAGTTGTTGTATTTGAGCACCAGAATCAGTCCTAGGGGGTTGTTGATGTTTTACAAATAACCCTGTATAGGCTTAACTTTTTTTTACTTTACTTTTTTACTGTAAGTATGGCAAATCTATTTCCAAGTCTTCGACGACCCGGTGTAATGGTGAGGTGAGTTGCGTTGAAACCATAGGGGTCCCAGGTTCGATTCCCGGCCCGAGTCAAATTACAAAAAAACTAACAGCGTTATTCAGAATACGAGTCCTAACGATTCCCTTGTCTAAGAGCATTCACAATTTAGCAAAACATGCGTGTGTATATACTAGCATCCGCTCGCGGCTAGGCCTGCGTTAAATTTGATTTATCCCTTAAAGTCTTTTTAAACGACCCATCTTACTTCCCAGATCAAAATAATCAACTTAAATAATACAATAGGTTTATCAATGCCTCGCTCCAAAAGTAAGAGTAAAAGCGACGCTATCGCCGTACGCCATCACAAATAAGATTACCAAATAAAATCTCTGAGGTTCCGGGTTCGATTCCCGGTCGGGTCAATGTAGAAAAATAACTTTTCTATATTGTCTCGGGTCTGGGTGTTGTCGTACCGTCGATGTTTCTGATTTCTGTAACACAAGTGCTTTGGCTACTTACCACAGGATCAGAGCAATGTATGAGATGTTGTACAATATTTATTATTATTAAAAGGTTTATAGTAAGCCAATCTTTAAAGATAGACATATTACGCTGACACAGACTTTTTTTTTGAGTGGAAACAATGGGCTAGTTTCCTGGGTCAAAAAATGATTATTCTATTTAGTCCGTCAGTTAGATTATCAAAAAATTTTGGACCTATATGTAGTCTTTTGTCAATCAAACAAAAAATTACGAAGATAAAGCGCATCAAAGTGAGCTTGTGACGTTACGTCTTACTAAAAAGTGTCGCAAGGCGTGACCTTACGCGGAACTTTAACGGGCTATATCTTCATCATTTTTTGTTTGATTCAGAAAATTAAAAATACGTGTCCAATATTTTTTGTTAATCCAACTGACGGACTAATTAGATTTTTTAGGAAACTAGCCAATTCTGTCATACATGATTTTTGCGTAACTCTGTCTACGCAGCGCCGAAATCGAAGCTCTCTAAAGGGAATATTTTTTCACGGTTTTGCAACATTTTTCATTGATACTCCGCTCTTGGTCGTAGAGTAATGTAATGCCTAAAACCTTCCTCGATAAATGAACTATCCATCACAATTTACCTAGAACCCCATTGGCCGTCAGTTCTACGTGCTATGTGTACCGGCAAGTGCAGCGTAGGACGTCCACTCAGAAGGTGGTCAGACGACCTGGTAAGGGTCGCAGGAAGACGCTGGATGCAGGCCGCTTCCAACCGGCCAATCTGGAAGTCAATGGGGGAGGCCTATTTTCAGCAGTGGACGTCCTATGGCTGAAATGATGATGATGACGATGATGATGATGATGCTTTCTATAATGTAAACGAATTTATGAAATGTTCATTTTCTGACTTAGGACACAAAATTTAATTTCTATTGACATGTTTATTTTATTTAAGTTTAAATTATTTTATTTAATAATTTTTCAGTTATAAATTTTGTAAATTTGTAAATTTTGACGAACCAATGTTATGCAATGTAACGAAATGGTTAATAAATAATTTGAATTTAGAATTTGAACAAAAATAATTTTACAATTCGAACCAGCATAGTTCCTGAGATTACCAAGTTCAAACAAACAAACAAACTCTTCAGCTTTATAATATTAGTAAAGATGCTATTAATTGTGATGATACATCAGACAGGGAACCATTTAAAGGGAGATCCACGCATTAGGCATGTAAGTAGCGTAGGAATCTGAAGTCGCAATCCAACGTCTATCCGGTCCAATCTAAAGCGGTATTCCAAACCCAAAAAATGCAATTAAAGTTCGTAATGCGACTGCAAATGGAAGAAACTAAAATTAGATTTGTTTCGGCTATTTTTAGACGTATTCGAACAGTTTAAATAATTTTACATCAAAGTAAAAGTTTACGAGAATACCGTTTTTAAGATGTAACGTTACTGGGACCGGATCGACACTGGATTGCGACTACTGTCGAACTGAAATTACGGGAATTATTGGGTATTGTTTGTCACTGAAATACCTTTATCGTAAAGGAAATTTATTTCTACGAGATAAAAATTCTAAGTCAATTTTGAAATCTAAAACAAAATTCTCGAAATAATTTATTTACAAAAAAAAATGAGATGCTAGCGACATCTCTGGGTGAGTAGTCAGACGATGACAAACTACATCAGACGGACAATATGAACGAAAAAAATGACAGCATGCTTTCTATTTAACATTGCATAACGTAGTCAAACTACTTACCGCTAGATGGCGCTTGCCGTTTTCATTCATGTAATCGACATCGGACAGCATGCTGATGAGGTCAAGTTACGTATTATTTTATTACTACTAGAAATACTACACTACACATTGGTGTGAATTTATATTATATTTATTTATTGAAAATTCTAATGTTAAAACTAGAAACTTATCTAACCAACAGTCGGAGGCTATGAACATTCAATAGAATAAATAAGTCTTGCAGGCAGGCCCCTAGGTACTTTGCAGATTGCTTTAATTACTTGAAGGCATAATTTATGTTGGTTCTGGGAGAGCAACGGTAGATAAAAAAAGGTTATTCACCTTATTACAAAAGAAAAAAAAACAAAAGTACATGTTTCCGCCCGGGATCGAACCGGGGGCCTTCTGCGTGTTAGGCAGATGTGATAACCGCTACACCACGGAAACCGATATAGGTATAGATGAAATTAAGTAAGAGTATAATATTTTGTCTTCTGTTAACCAATAATAATTCATACTTTTTCTTTTATGATGTCTGTCTGTGTCCGCTGCGGCACACTACGACTTAATTTGCCAATAGTCGGACCGGACCGGTCTTAAAATGTGTACCTATTACTTCTAATGTGCGCTTTCATGTCCTATTAAGTACCTTTAATAAACACTTTTAAACGATTTGCAAACAGCAGATATTCATAGTAATTTAAGACAAATCTGACTATTGACCGATCAAATGTCTGTCTGTAAAGTGCGGTCACAAGCTCACAAGTCATTGATATAATAATTACCTATACAGGGTTACATTGCTAAGGATGCCAAATCTTTAGGAGTGGCTCAGAATCAGTAACTTAATCGAACTATGCAAAGAACAAAATCTTTTTTCTTTTACATTTAATTATTCCTATCCGCTGTTAAAACTCGTACGCGTGGATAGTTTAACTTATTTATGAAAAAAATGCACCGTATGTGCACTGCGTAATGTCCTTGTTGGCTCGCCGTACCTACGCCTCTGATGAATGACCGCGCGGCTAGAGAGATAGAGAGATAGAGAGAATACGATCCGGCGCGGCGCGGCGGATCGTATTCTCTCTATTGACTTTTTTTTCGGATATTTTAAAATAATTTTTTTTCGTAACATACGGCTATTAAAAATAATAACGATTAAAACGCTTCTTTATATTGTTCCCTAGATCATTATTTAAATTTGGCACCCCTTTGCAATGTAACCCTGTATAGAAACTAGTTTCCCGCGATTTCGTTTACGTGATCTTTGCAAAACCATAGTTAGACTAAACTAAAGACCGCGCGAACGACGTCGCAGGCAACAGCTAGTGCTACATATATTTTTCTCATTCAAAACTTTTGACTGCTATACAGCGACATCTAGCGGTAAGAAGCGCCATCTATAATGACAGTTATCTTGCATCCCTCGGGAACTGAACATTTTTTTCCGAGATAAAAATTCAGCCTATCAGCTATTATATATTATAATATAATATGATATAATAAAGAAAAAGAAAGAAAGAAAATTATTTATTAGGTTCATATTATCACAATTAAGTACTTAATTACTTACAATAAATTAATTATGGCAAAAAGGTAATGTGATATGAAACCAAAAGGGTTGCCACTCAGCTATGTTGCCATGGCAAAGACGCCATGACGCTGGTTTTCTGTGGCAACCATTGAGGTAAAGATAGCGGCGGTAAATATAGCGATATATCGACACAAACGGTCAATTTAAAAATATATATAAAAGATGTAGACCCCATGTTGAATTTTTATGATCGTTCTTTCGATAAAAAATTAATATGGCGGCTATATCTATCATATTAAAAAAATTCGTCACTTTGTGTCGATATATCGCTATATCATATCGTGTTTTGGTGGTCATGCTAAGGGGGCAGGCTATAAACTCTTTCTGTGCCAAATTTCATCTAGATCCGTTAAGCCGTGTTTACGTTATTGAGTAATACACATCCATCCTTCTAAACTTTCGCATAAGAAGTAAGATGGGCTGCTTAACCTAATGGTCGACTGGTAGAGAATGCCTTATGGCATTAAGTCCACCTTATGTATGATTTTTTTAAATCTGTTAAATAAAGTCTCAATTAAATAAATAAATAAATAAACATTATGATTTTTTCAACCGACTTCACTAAGTACATAGGGCATAGTACATAAGATACCTACCTATACGACGAGTACGAAGTTCATAGAAAATTTTAGAGAATTGATTTTTTTTTTTATTTGCAAGAATACATTTGTATTTGATACATGGTGTTTATACGTTTAGCTAGACATCGTATTCAGTCTATGTACAGACGTGCAAATTTTCCTAAAATTTAGGTATGTAATCATTATTATTTAATTTTATTTGTTTCCTATCATTTATCATTAAATTATCAATCTAATAATATTACAATTGTTTCACGCATAATGTATCTACATTTATTTTAATTAATATTTGCATGCTAATAATCCTGGCAAGACATGTGCACCTTTTTTAATGTGACATCTTGATACCACGTTTTTACGCAAATAAAATATTATGATTATGATTATTAATTATAAAAAATAAAGTATTTTGAGTATTTAAAGGTAACATACATTTAAAAACGGCTGTACCGATTTCGATGGGATTTTTGTAAACAGATCTGGATAAAATTTGGCATAGAGATACATTATAGTCAGAAATAGCACACATATTATTCTTTATATAACTTTTTATTCCGGAAATATGTACGGCTCCCGTGGGTTAGATTTGTTTTTGTTTTTGACAGGAGGTAGACCTGTTTTTTTGCATGATAGTAGTTTAGAATAGGAGGTGACAAGCTGTATTCCACGCAGGCAAAGCAGCGGGCACAGCTAGTCTAGTAATAAATCCCGATTGATATTGTGCAAACGTAGGAATCGACGCACGCGCAGCCGACCGCGCCGGCCTCTACGGACGTGGCCAAGCGTGCGATACTGCCTCAAATATCATTAACACTAATATCCATTACTTTATCTACTATAAAACTAACAAATTACAAGAAGAAACTAAAGGGTTTTCCAATTATAGGTTTCATTTTGTTATTTAAAAAAAACGAGTATTTTGAGAAATCAATGGATGTTTTTTTCATTGTTAAGAGGAAGGTATGCATGGAAAATTTTATGAAAAAGATATGGTGCTGCAAGCGTAGCCGTGGCGGCCATTTTGATGATATCGTTTTCCATTATTAATGGCATACCTTCCTCTTTTACAATGACATAAAAATCCATTGATTACTCTTAAAAAATACTCGTTTTTTTAAATATCAAAATAAAACCTCTTATTAGAAAAACTTATGTACTAAACCAATATGTACGAAATATAACCAGAACAATAGAAATAGGTTTTTTAGTTTTGATGATAATGATAAATAATTTATTTTCAAGAACATGGTAACACAGGATCTTAGAGCTATGTAGATGTACCACATATTCTGCCATTGCTTAAGGCGCAGAAATATAAATATTACAAAATCTGCTATTAAATTATATATTATTATTAATTGAGCATTATGAAACTAATTTATACAGCATTATTTTCTCATGAGTCATCAGTTAACAGTCAAATGTCTACAATCTTTTGTTTTTGTGTCGATAGATTTTTAATTAAAAGCATTCCTGTAAAAACCAATTAATTAAAAAATATTTTAGTAGTACATCTTGTTGAGCGGTAAGGCTCTAACTTTTCTAGGCAGCTTATTATAAATTTTTATAGCATGACATTATACATTATTAGAAGATAGTTGTAATCTTCGAGGTGGTATAAAATAATGTATACGGGTCTCTACTATTACTCTTTCCAAGCACCGTGTCATGTAAAGGAAAAAGATCTGGATGATTCTTTATGAACATGCAGATATCCAAAATGTACTGGCAGGGTAGAGGTAGTATTTTTAATTGTTGAAATAGGGGTCTACAGTGGTCTAGATAACCGACACTACATAAGGCTCGAATGCATCTTTTTGTACTTTAAATGCTCTTTCTACATCTACAGAGTGCCCCCCATATAATTAAGCCATATCGTAGAGCCGAAGAAACATAGCCATGGTTACTAAATCAGTGGCCATGGTAAGCTGATAATGCAGTCTCTATGGAAGATACTAGTCTTAGACGACGTAGCGCAAATACAAATTTGTCAAATTTTGTGCATAGACTACTTACATGTTTCTTCCAGTTCTGTTCATCCAAAACCATACCAAGAAACGTAGTGGAGCTGGTATGATTAACAGGCATACTAATTTTATAATTAATGTTAACATGATTAACTATCTGGTTATATGGTCTGAAATGTAGCGCTTGTCTTGTTTAAGTTAATCTTAAGTTTATTTTGCTCTAGCCATTCTACAAGGTGGCGACAAGTGACGTCCAAAAATTTTGTTTAAGTGCCTCGTGTTGAGAGGTATCTAAATCACCTCTATGTTCTACGATTTTTCGTAGTTTTCGAGTTACGATTTTTAATTGAGTAATCGTAAATTGTCTACGTATTCTATTTTTCAAATGCAGAATGGAAGAATTAAAAATAAAATAAAAAAGTTTGTTTTTTACGTAGATCGATTTAGTTACTGGTTCTGAGTCCCTGAAAAACTGGCACTACCTTGAAATGTAACCCTATATACATAAACATCCACGACTTAGGTACAAATTTTGTAATGCTCATCATACAAACATTTGCCCCTTGCGGGATTCGAACCCGCGTTTTGTGTTTTGTTAGTGTTTTGAAGTCGGTTTTATTTTTTTTAATCTACTTTAAGTCCGACGTGTAGAGATCAATATCAATTGAGAAAATTTGACATTTTGTGGTAGGTTGACGTGCTGTTTTCTGTACCATGTTTATAGCAAATAATAATTCTATTTCTATTTTATAATGTATAGTTTTCAGATTTTTCCCTGTATTTGTAGTATAAGACGATATTGGCCGGGACCAACTTTAAACGTGCCTTCAGAAGCTCAAAGCTGTTTGTGATAAATGTCATTTAATATGGTTTGAATGGTCTTCTATCTAATCATAACCACGGCGTAGGACGCTTAACTTTATTTATTTATTCATTTATATTACCAAAGCGCTGCCGCAACTGATTTACCAGCACCTCCCTCAGCACCCTTAGCATGACGACCAAAACACGAGACGATATAGTGATTTATCGACACTGACTGTAAAAATATGACAGATATAACCGCTATGTTAAATCGCCGAGCCGTAGACGTTACATGTTATGATGGCTGTTTCAATAAAAAATACAGTTTGTGTCGATAAATCGCTATATCATATCGTGTTTTGGTGGTCATGCTAGGGGGGCTGGAATAATAAGGAATTTAAAAATATTTGACAGACAGACAGCCGACGCGACGATAACGAAGCCGTCACGCCCGTAGCTGTGGCGCCCCGTCGCTGTCGCGCCCCACTGGCTGTGTGCCCAGACCTTAAAGCACGGGATAGGAGGTTGATGTCGGAGGCCAAGATCAATTTTAAGTCGCTGAGCCAACAAATGGTGTTCGTATTTGTATGTGTGTAAGTAAGGTACATATTCAACTTCAAAAAGCTAAATAACCTCGGGATAGAATTTGATGCGCGTCGGCACAGAGGTACATGGATGTGATATCTTTTAAACACATAAAGACCCATCTTTGGCGGTTGTGGGTGTGCCAAATATTTTGCCCATTATCCTTTTGAATCCCTTAAGAGTGCTGAGATAGACGTTTTTTGCGGCATAAGCGGCCGTATCTATTTTACATTAACTTAGAAGTTTGATTTTTTAACAGATTCAAACGACTGTAAACCTGACTATATAGTTTTAATTTCAACTCGATATCTCCACGCGTTCCGGAGATAAATGGCCTTGACAGACAGACAGACGGACGGACAACAAAGTGATTCTATAAGGGTTCCGTTTTTCCTTTTGAGGGTACGGAACCCCAAAAATGGAATCATCATCTTTGTGTGGACAATTTATTCTTCAATCACATTGATAACATGGGTTGTTATTCATTATTTTAGCCATAGAACGCCCAATGCTGAACAAAGGCCTGCCTCAATCGCTTCCAGATTGACGGATGGAAGCGGCCTGCATCTAATGGCTTTCTTTGCCAGGTCGTCTGTCCACCTTGGGGTCCGTCTTACTCTTCGCTTGGCATGGCCATTATAAAACCTTTCTGCTCCATCGGCCGTTAGTTCTATTTGCTATGTGGCCCGCCCACTGCCACTTTAGCTAAGTCGGGCTATGTCAGCGACTTTTGTTCGATTAAGTATTCGTTAAGTATTGCGTAAATAAAAAAAGGGCTTGTAATTAACAGAAACATATTTTATTCTAACCCTTTGTTCCGTTCTTAAATCTGGTCAAGCGTGACCATGATCTTAAACGCGACAAGTCTAGATATTACAACAAAACAAGTCCCCTTTTTAAAACCTGCTGTCAAAATAACAACTACGTAGTATACATGTTACATGTAGAGCAAGTACATCAAAATAACCTTCAGTGCGTTGCACATCCAGTAGAGTAACACTTTTAGGAGGTTTGAGGGGGCTTAGAGGGCTTCTCTGGCGCTGCAGTGACTCGGGGATGTTCACATCGGAGAGAGAAGAGCAGTTCACTTTCGATTTTTGTCGTCGGTCTTGCTGCACAACATATTGCTATCTCTAGTAACACTTTCAGAAGGTTTGAGGGGGCTTAGAGGGCTTCTTTGGCGCTGCAGTGCCTCGAGGATGTTCACATCGCAGAGGAAAGAGCAGTTCACTGTCGATTTTCATCGTCGGCCAAGCTGCGCAAGATAGTGCCATCTCTAGTAACAATTTTAGGAGGTTTGAGGGGCTTAGGGGGCTTTTCTGGCGCTGCAGTGCCTCGGGGATGTTCACACCGGAGAGGGAAGTGCAGTTCACTATCGATTTTCGTCGTCGGCTATGCTGCGCTACATAGTGCTATCTCTCTTGGAACAAGAGCCTGCACCGCACTCCTGGAAGTCGTAGCTGAAGGATGGGTCCTTTCCTCTTCGCGTGCTACGTAAAATTTTCTCCGTTGTATTCCATTGTTTTTTCCGGACTAACGAAGCGCGAAGGGCTAACCTGTAACCGTAACTCTATTTACTGTAAAAAAGGTTGATATAGGTGACTGAGTTTGTTGCGCAGTTTCTGTACATCACTAACCAAAATCAGTTCCGAAGTGGTGGTCATATACCACCACTTCAAAAACTATATTTTTCAGACGTGTTTAAGTGTTACTTATTTATACTGAATAAAAAATTATAAGGTAAATAAGTTATTAAGGTGCTTATAGCGCAATGGTGGCAGCACTTTGGTCGTGATTACCAAAGTTAAGCTACCTACGCTGCGGTTTTGATTGGTTGGGTGACCATTCCATTTAGTGACATTTATCACAAGCATCTCCATGCTTTGGAAGGCACGTCAAAAGTTGGTCCTGCCTAATATCGCTTGATACTAGTCGTGAAGCCTAGTCAGGGGAGTGTGGCTTCATGACCGTAAGGTTAAGTCACTGGCCTTACATCACCCCTCCACTGCACCGCACTGGGCCCGCGTGGCGGAATAAGACCAAACCACCTCACAGCTGAGGTGAGGCCTGTGCCCTGCAGTGGGACGTATACTTATACCTAGTCTTGCCATAAATACTGAAACAAATAGAAAAAAGTAATCTATTGCAAATAACATTTATTACTTTTACAGTGTGTTAGTTTAATATATGAAAAGCTTATTCGAAGTGGTCTCCATTGGCTGCAATACAGTCCTTTAAACTGAGGCCAGTTATCAATAGAAGCACGCACTCTTTCCATGGGAAAATTCTTCACTGCCAATCGTACGGATTGTTTTAGGGACTTCAAATTATCATGGCGTTTAGAACAAGCCGTACTCTCAAAAATTGACCATAAATCAATTATGATTTATGGTCAATTTTTAAGAGTATTAAGATCGGGACTAGACGACGGCCAGTCTTCAGCTCTGATGAAGTCCTAAACGTTCGTTCCAACCAAGACTGCGTAGAAGTAAAAGTTTTTGAGTTTTAAGAATAAAACTATGATACCATTCACCCTGTATTTCTGAGCTGCAACAATCTACGTTTGACCAATGCGACTATGGCAGTGCATCCAGCAACGTGTAAGTACCTCGGCACAACCACAGTGTAGAGAGATCCGGTTAGCTTGCAAGACATAAAAACGCTGTCGTGCGTGCCACGTACAGAATCCTTGTGGTATTTAGGCGGTTCTTTGATTTTTGTAAATAAATCATCATCATCATCATTTCAGCCATAGGACGTCCAATGCTAAACACAGGCCTCCCCCAATGATTTTCATTGGGGGGGATTTCCAATACTCACCAAGCTTGGTAGGCAGGTCGGCAAGCGCAGTTTTTTATAAGGTTTCGCATGCTGACGCTGCTGCCCGTCTCGTGCTACAGGAATTAGTCGCCTCTTACGACACGCCTCCTGGCGGTGGGGAAGTGTATTCTTTACAGCCGTCTCTACACGACACTGTAAATAAATATATTGCACAAATATCATGGTTTTGGAATGGGGAATTTACATGCTAGTACTCCCAAACGGTTTGTGACTTCAAATACTATCATGCACTTCTGGATTTTCAGAATCCATGTACGAATTTAGACGTACATTACCTCTTGCTTGGTGGTGAAGGCAAAGATCACAAAGAAACCAACCTATTCAAAAAACACTGTTGCCTAGAATAGAGTGTTTCCTTGTCTTAGGGTAATAAGATAACTCAACTTGCAGCATCTAACTCACCCCAACTAGGAACGAAACAAAAGTTATTAGGGGGTTTGTTGAACGGTGGAGTACTTGGAAATCGGGAGGAGGGCTCAGAAGATACTTTTACTAATAAATTGTCACATTTATCACAGGGTAACACGCGCGATGCTAGCTTATGCTTGCGCGCGATGCTAGCTTATGCTAAAAAAGGCGAGTGGGAGGAGCGCAGGGAAGAGAGCTGAAAAGAAAAGCTCTCCATTGTTCCTTGTAACTTGCCGTTTCGAGCTTCAGACTAAAGTTGTTATTTCATTCTTGGGGAAATGTGTATATAAATATTTTTAAAGGCTGCTGTTGAACTACCTGTTCATGAGTTCAAAATTCACTGTAAAAAAATCCTTATGAAAAAAGGATATTTTAAAGTAGACGATTATTTAAACGACAAGAGTGCATTGACTTAACCGGCTTAGCTCGCACTTACTACATGTCTTGTAACTGAATTTCCCGTAAAATAGGCTGATGTAAGTGACTAAGTTTGTTGCACGGTTTCTTCTCATCACCAGCCGATATGTAGTCCCGATGCGGTGGTAGGGCATAGCTATATTTTGAGACGTGTATAAGTGCCCGGAAGAGGGCGTGTATACTGAATATTACTATTATGACCTGCCATCCCAAACGCAGTGAATTCTTATGACAAGGCGCTAAGCTTTGTGATATTTAAATGGAAGGACCTTCCATAACTAGGAACAGTACCAATAACAATAATATCAATTTATTTCTGTAAATAGGCCTAAATTAAGCACTTTTACACGTCCCAGTTTTTTTTACCCTACCACTCCTTCGGGACAATATTATGGGCTAGTGCTGAGAAAACGAAGTGCAACAAAACTCGGTCACTTTGTCAGCCTCTTTTAAATAGTTTCTTTACAAGAAAGTAATATACATATGTACCTGTGCGAGCAGGGCAGTATTTAATTCCAGACATTTTTGTCATTTAAATAGTCATAAATAGTATATAAACCCTTTTTCATTCAAATAATCTTAAGATGCGGTTTGAACTTAAACAAAAAAAACAAATTACTACAGTCTATTGTTGAACCACCCATAGTTCAACAATAGACTGTAGTAATTTGTTAAAAAAGCGAATACATTTCCCCATGAACGAATTACTCACTTTATGCAGTCTGAAATTTGGAACAGCAAGTTTGTCTTTATTCCGGGTATATAAAATTATGTTTGTCACTTTTCTTAGGGAATAGATGCAGGTGTTTGCGAATGTCCCTACATAATACTTATTTTCATAAATGAATTGAGAGGTTACTGTAAGTATATTAATTTCCATAAAAAGTTCTTTTAACAAGTCTCGGGGTCTAAGGTTGTAAATTGCCCGTACAGCTCTCGTTTGTAGTGCAAAGATAGATTCAATATCTGCTGCTGAGCAAGGAAGGATCTCCTTCAAATATTTATTGTGATCAAAGGCTACTGCAGCTGAGTTAACTGTGGCATAACCTTTAGCACGGAGGGAGCCAATTGACCGAGGAGTGGAATTATCGCTAAACATCCTGATTTGTGTTACGACGGCGACTATTGGCCGATTTATGGGTTTGGGAGAGCTTGGGACCTTCTGGGAACGTTTACCTCTCATAGCTGCCATCTTACGAAACCGTTTGCATGTTTCGGACCTTGTCACATTATTTGAACTCAAGCATCCATTGTAATTGATGCAAATTTTAATATTTTTAGGGTTCTGTACCCGAACTCTCAAGACCCTTTTTAACCGCCTTCAAAAACGGAGGAGGTTCTCAATACGTCGGGATCTTTTTGTTATGTATGTTCAGCGATTATTCGTTATCACGTTAACCGATATCGATAAATCTTTTTTGTTCGAAAAAATAAAGAATGAAATCGATGCTTAGCAGTTAACTTTTGTTTGCACTCTTATAATTCGTTTTGTTGAGGATGTATCACTAAAAATAGATGAAATAAGTAAATTTTATCTAAAAAAACGACTTCAAAAAACTAAAAAGCTAAAATAATATTAACACATAAGTACCTAATCAGTTACTATTGAATTCGGTGCCAGCCGATGAGAGTTTGAATGCGTGAGAGTTTGAATGTTTGAATACGCCAAAAGTTTAGGTTATTAAGTGTAAAACGGGAAGATTTACCTTGCAAGTACCTATACGTTACGACGGCATAAAAATAAATTAGTATTGCCATCTTCCCGGTTAAAACTAAATTCTTTAAGCACCTTCAGTTCCTTTTTAAAAATAGAATAATAAATTACCTGACTTACTAAAAAACTAAAATAACGACGTCATATTTACACAAAAAATAAAACAGTTTTTATCTAGTAAATGTTACTATAGCATAAATGAATATTTTATCGATAATACATACAGAGGTTATACCAAATAGCTCAATTTTAATTATATTGTCTTTTTATAATATAATAAACAAAATGTCAATAACACATAGATGAAAGCGCTTCCTCTCTCCTAGCCCCCAAGTTGCGTGCCCAACAGGGTCCATAACACTGGTTCTTTAATTTGTAACATCTAATGTACATTATGGTTTTGCAATAATTTATTGGGTATGGAGTGTTAATATTATTTTTAGCTTTTTAGTTTTTTGAAGTCGCTTTTTTACTATCAGAAACTTGTGGAGTTATCAAGATAATATTAATATTAAATACTAGTATGTAATAACTAATAGGTCTGCAATCCCTTAAAGCTGTGAAAATAGTTTGTTTGTTTTTTTTATACTCGCAAGGGTATTAAAACCAAAGGGTAAACTGTGCATAACGTAGTTGGTTACAAAATTTGTAATAATACTGTGTTTTAGCTTTTAGTTTAAGCAATATTTTTTTGTTTGTTATTCTAAATAAATAAAACTATAGGGTGCTTGACCTATTATCATAAAAGGCAAGAAGCGATGTCTTATAGCACAAATAAGGGAAAAAGTCTAAGAGCTAACGGTTTTTCTTCTTTCGTCTTTTGTACTTCTTTCTTCTTAGTTCTTTTGTAGTTAACTAAAATAAAATAAAAACTTGAAAAAAGCTGTTCTAATCATCGAGAGACTCGTTTTCCGTTGTGGACGAACCATTTACATATCTAAGTTTGTACGGAACCGAGGGGTGCGCCAGTTTGACTCGCACTTAGCCAGTAGGGCGCTAAATGAGGTCAAGGTTTTGTTTGGTTTGAATACTTCGTTTGCGTGGACTTGAGAACAAAGCTAAAGACGAATAAATAATTATCACACAGGAACAAACGGTTTTCGAATTCAAATTCAAATTCATTTATTCACAAGAAATACGGTACATATAAGGTGTTAAATTTTAGCATAATGTTCTTACATGTTTCGCTAACTTAGTAGCATGCAAATGTCAAATAAAGAAAAATAAGTAAACTAATTCTAATGTCAAAATAATATATGTATTACATTATTCAAATCCGACAGTAAAATACCACTCGAAACTAAGTCGCGGGCAATAGCAAGTTATAAATAATTACACACATGCGAACAACAAACATGTTTTGACTATTTTGTTAGACAAATGATCCGATTGAGTGTAAAGCAAACATGGCTAAAATTATATTTTAAGTACTAGGCATACATAAGCTAAAGTCGTTTTCACAACATGCAATGCCGAACTAACAATAGAGGTTCTTGAAATCGAACTACGATAGGTACTCGAGATTCGTAACACTGTTGGACAAAGGCCGAACGCCGCAGCGATCGGCTCTGAGCGGATGTCGGCCACGCTGCATCTTCCAGTTCGTGGTCGCCACTCAAGAGTCTTTCGTCCCCAACGTTTGTTAGATCTGTCAACGAATGTGGCCTGCCCATTAGATTATCTAAGGCAAAAGAAAAACTGTAAAACATCATTCCTCTATATCCTCTACTTACCTGTGTCAGATAAATAATATAAATACCTGCAGAACTGTCAGAAAGTTCATGCAGGTAGACAACGTAACTAACATCCATCTAAGATTTACTGAAACTAACATCGGTTCGCAACTTGCAAGTTTTAGGCAACAATTCTCTCTGACACCTAGTCACACACACTCAACCACGACACCATCTGACACACAGATTATTTCACAAAGCAGTGACATTACATTATAGTTTAACTTGTCAGAATTACACTTGGCTTAGGCCCGTGTAATTCTAGAAATTCCAGCTGCCAAGGGCTGTGGCCTGTGATACAAAAGTATTAAAAAAAAAATTTAAAAAAATGTTTTCACAATCACACCAATTATCTAGCCCCAAACCCAAACTAAGCAAAGCTTGTACATAATATGGTGACTAGATAACGGATAAACATACTTAAATACTTTTATAAACATCCATGACTTAGGTCCAAATGCTCGTGCTCATCACACAAACATTTGCCCCTTGCGGGATTCGAACCCGCAACCGCTGGCTTTGTAGTCCTACCACCGCCACGAACCACTACACCAGACGGTCGTCAAAGATGTAGCAAAAGATGAGACACGCCATCGGCTTACTTAGCCATTACCCATCCACTAAGCACATGTATTATAATAAGTACGAGACGACGACCTCCCTAGCCGAAAGGCGAGCATACCGGACTTGGTGTCGCTATCTCTGAGGTCCCAGGTTTGATTCCCGGTCGGTCGATGTAGGAAAATATATTTTCTATATTGTCCCGGGTCTGGGTGTTGTGGTACCGTCGTTGTTTCTGTAACATAAGTGCTTTGGCTACTTACCATAGGATCAAAGCAATGTATGTGATGTTGTCGAATATTAAAAAAAAAAAAGTAGGTAGGCACTATAAATTGGCATAATGTTGACGTTACCTTATTGTTGATCTGAATAAGATTAAAATTAAATTAAATTAAAGAAATGCAGCAGCACACCATATTCTCTACTAATATTATAAATGCGAAAGTAACTCTGTCTGTCAGTCTGTTACGCTTTCGCGCCTGAACTGCTGAACCGATTTTGATGAAATTTGGTATAGAGATAAACTAGAGCTTCGGAAAGGACATATGCTACTTTTTGTGGTGAAAGCTGAACCAATTTTGATGAATATTTGTACGGAAAAAATTTTAACCCTAGGGAAGGACATAGGCTACTATTTTTATTTCATCTCCTAAGCAAGTAAAATAGGGTGTTATAAACCATATGCCACGCGAGCGAAGCCGTGGGCACAGCTATAATCAGTGATCGGAGTTGGTAGATTGATTTGATGTATTTTGATAGTGCTAGCATAACATTTTTTTTTTCAAAAACTGATACCAAGAAATGCCGAAATCCCGGAGGCATGTCCATATTAACATCAATGTTTGAGATCATTAACCCAAATCAATCTACCTACTCCGATCACAGATAATAATCCATAAAAGGTACTGCAACAATCAACTGACAAGCAAGATTCATCAATCCCCCAATTTAAAGTGATAACAATACTTATATTGCTTTTTAGACTTGGGGTATGCCAAAGAGCTATGGAGAGGAATATCCTGGGAATAAGAAAGACAGATCGGATCCGCAACTCTATCATCCGCTCAAGAACTGGGATCACAGACGTGGGAGAAAAAGCTGCAAAGTTGAAGTGGGAATGGGCGGGTCATGTCCATAGGATGGATTCTGAAAGGTGGACAAAAGTCGTCACGCACTGGCTGCCTACTGACGGACATCATTCGAGAGGTAGACCTCAAAAGCGATGGCGCGATGACGTAGACAATTTTCTTCAAGATTGGCAAGCCCTAACCACCGACAGGGATAAGTGGAGAGGTTTAGGGGAGGTCTTTGCCCAGCAGTGGGACAGAAATGGCTAATAAAAAAAATTTTTTGCTTTTGACTGACCACTTGTGTTTCTCGCCTCTTACGATCGGTTTCAAACTGAACGTTATTATTTGCGATAAAAACGGCAAATAAATTCCGTCTGTCTGTCAAGATCCTTTATCTCGAAAACGCGTGGAAATCAAAACCATATACTCAAGTCTAGTTCCTTGAAGCTGTGAAACAATCAAACTTCTAATTTAACATAGACGCTTTACTTTTATTTTATCCTTTTTAAAGTAGGTATAAATATTAGGATAGAGTTTAAAAATTTACGCGTCGTCATCGCTTCGACTCTGCCGCAGTGGTAATTAAGCCTAATTGATCCCATTTAATTACCCACCTTTGAAATCTAGACCTTACCCTAACATGTCATAAAGTAGTACGGTACTAAAGAAGTTCGGCGAAGATGGACCCAATAATTTACGAAGCCGTGCTTGTTGGAAAACATAGCAAAAATGTTAAGTAGGATTAACAGAATTTGCCCCTAAAATTTCATATTTTTAAAAGTTGGGAAAAAGATATTATATTACTTTCAATATTTTTTTTAACGAGATTCCATTTCGGAACGAGTTTAAGTATGCTTAAATCGATTTTTAGACTAATTTGGAACACACTTTTGACGTAGAGAGCTGTCTGTCAAAGCCAATGGCAATGTCAGATTGTATTGTTGTAAATGTGATACTTTATTTGTATTAAGTTGAAAGCAAAAGTGTATACAAAATATTGTTTGCAAAGTGTAGATAGCTCGTTAGGTTCCTTTTCAGTTCTTGCAGTTGAGCTTGATTGACGAATTCAATTTTTTTAAATGTTAATTTGACGAAACACAATAACCCATAACCTAACCTTACCATTTCATGTTTTTACTAATATCTCTTGAATCCTAGCTTTATGAGGGTAAGGTTGACTAACTTTTTTGTTAGCCTTGCTTAGTTGTGCGAGAAGCAGTTAATTTCATTAATGAATGGTGCCTCAAAATTTGTTTCCAGAGCTCTATAGAAGCTTGCCATTCTTCTTTCGGATCGATAGGACATATTATGGAAGGAAGTCAGATCCCCTCATCAACTAGGTAGATCTGATGGTCTTCAAAAGGCTGATCAGGTTATGGTTACCTTACCATATACTTTCAATATCATTGAAGTAACACGGTACCAAATTTCGAATTGATAGGACATAATGAAGTAAGTCAGATCCCCTCATCAACTAGAAAAGAGCTGATCATCTTCAAACGGCTGAATAGATTTTCATGAAACATAGCTAAGAACACTCGGGATAAAATTATCTATGACACACAAAAAACTAAACGAAAATCGGTTCATCCGTTTGGGAGCTACGATACCACAGATATACAGACGTTAAACTTATAACACCCCCTCTCTTTTTGCGTCGGAGGCTCAAAAAGATACGCCCGTTCATGCCGCAAAAAACGTATACTTCGACACTCTTAAGGGAATCAAAATTTATAAAGTACTTTCTGGCCAAGAATTATCAAATTTGGCAAGTAAATCGTCTTACACTATAAGTAGGTACAAGGACAAATCTGAAAACTATAAATTTGCTATCATCATTTCAGCCATAGGACGTCAACTGCTGAACATAGGCCTCCCCCAGTGACTTCCAGATTGGCCGGTTGAAAGGCCGCATTCAGCGGCTTCCTGCAACCTTTACCAGGTCGTCTGTCTGCATCGTAGGTGGACGACCTACGCTGCGCTTGCCGGTACGTGGCCTCCATTCCAGAACCTTTCAGCCGTCCACTCGGCTGGGCAGCGTTCGGAAAACTACGTAACGTCTTCTTGTCCAAAATACCTCAGTGCCTAAAGATGAAAGTCTACAACCAGTGTGTGTTACCAATGATGACATATAGAACTGAAACGTGGCCTCTCACTATGGGCCTCATAAGAAAGCTCAAGGTTGCACAGCGTGCTATGGAAAGGGCTATGCTCGGTGTTGCTTTGCGAGATCGAATCAGGAATGAGGAGATTCGTAAACGAACAAAAGTCGCTGAGATAGCCCAACGGATTAGCAAGGTGAAGTGGCAGTGGGCGGGGCACATAGCACGTAGAACTGACGGCCGATGGGGCAGAAGGGTTCGGGAATGAAGGCCACGTACATTTATAAAATTTTGTAACTGATCCGGTTTTTTAAATATTGTTTTGACTACACCAATAATAAACTTGTATCTAAATACGGAACTATTTTAAATTTAGGGCCGGTGCAGTGGGGCATAAACAATGCACAACGAGCACCAATTACCGACTATTACTTGACTATTAATCAATCGATGCGCGTGCGGCGAATTGCGCTGTGACGTTTGCATGGGTCCAAGTACTTTAGCAGACTTGGTCATATCTAGATAGCTGTTTTTGGAAGCCCAATCATTATTTTGAAGGACTATAGTAGGGAGGGGGAGGGGGGGGGGTACCTATACTTTGCTGGTACTAGAATGACGAATAAGTACATAAAACAAACATGGCGTGTTTATAAAATTCAATCATTTTCTGCCAAAATAAGAATTCGCAGAATGCTGGTTAAATTAGACTGGATATTATTGACAGCAAAAATAATACATTAAAAAAATATATTATGTGTTTTTGTGGTATATTAATAGGTATAATGAGGAATTAATTAGTCTGTTTAGTTAAAAAAATAGCAAGTGATAAAATGAAACATATTTAAATAATTATATATTTTTTTAAAGCTATATCCACTTTCATATGTACGAATATTGAATTTATCAAAACAAATTAAATAATCCCAAACACGAAGGTTCTACTGGTAGTCGTGGAAGAATTTATTGCACAATCCACCTCCTGGCCCCATCATCAGATCAGCATGATAGTGTCAAATTATTGTATTGTTATACGAATGTCACATTTGACAAAGTTTTAAAATGAATACGTAATGTCAGTTTTATGTAGGTTAAAACTACTTCCAAGATTTGATTACATAGTTAGTTAGCTAGTTAGTTGGTTACAAGTGAAACTAATATAAGTGTGTAACTAAAAAATTCTGTCAGTTAAAAAAGGAGGAGGCTCGCAATTCGTCGCTTTTTTTTTGGTAATGTTAGTTCAGCGATTATTCGTTACCACGTTGACCGATTTCAATGATTCTTTTTTTGTTCAAAAGAGAATCCTTTCGTAATGGTCCCTTATAAATTTGGTTAAATTTTAATAGTGAGTTAAATAAGAAAATCATCAAACATTACATGAACTCCATAACACGCCAACTGATTTTTGTATCTATGTTACCCAATATCTTCGGCAAATATGACCCAATTTTAAGGCGAGTGGGGCCCTAATTGTAAATTAGCATGTGGTTTCAAAAGCCCACTACTTGAACCCAAATTGACAGAAAAAGATTAAAAAATATGCTATGAATTGACAAAACCTACACAACATTTTGAACATAGCATTTGTTTCTAGTACTTAAGTATACCTCAGGAGAAAATAAATAATAATAATTGCAAAAACAAGCAAAACGGATGCTGATTCTCCGTCTTCTTTTGGACCGTTTGACCGATTTAATTCATTTATACGTCGATTGATAGGTCTAGGAGCGTCTGCGTGCGAAGTATTATAAAAAATCTACGCTCGCCAACCTGCCTGCCAAGCGTGGCGAGTATTGACAATCCCCCCCGATGATAAGTCATTGGGGGAGGCCTTCGTTCAGCAGTGGACGTGATATGGCTGATATGATGATGATAGGTCAACTTGATGGCTACAAACTGAGTGGCACGTGAGATCACGTGGTTAAAAGGAGTGTCTCATTCTTTTGTACACCCTGTGTAATGGACAAACAAAATAGCAGACTCCGTGACTCGAACTTCAATAGCCTACCAAAATAACTTTCCTTGATAAATATGCGACTCATGCGCAGCAGACATCGCATTTTTGCGCATCGATCAATGTTCGATGTTATCGATCGAGGCGTGCGCAAACAGCGCGCGAGTGGCCCCCTGCATACATCATGTTTGAATATTTTAGTGATGTTATTATATTGTTGTTTTAAAAATATCGTAGGCACTATCTGTCAAATAACTACTGCCTGTGCTTACTTTGTTGACTTTGATATATAATAGTTATAACGATTATGAAATGGGTATATATTTGGTATATATTTGAAGTTATGATGCTATGATCCATGAGATCTTCAAATACCTATTTCATATCGGTACCCCATACCAGGCCAACTGAATATTGTATTTATATGTTACGCAATATTTAGCCAATGTGCCAATTCTTTTTCAGGGTTCCGTATCCAAAGGGTAAAAACGGGACCCTATTACTAAGACTACTGTCCGTCTGTCTGTCTGTCACCAGACTGTATCTCATGAACTGTGATAGTTAGACAGTTGACATTTTCACAGATGATGTAATTCTGTTACCGCTTTAACAAAAAAATCTAAAAACAGAATAAAAAAATACTTGTGGGGCTCCCATACAACAAACGTGATTCTTTTGCTGTTTTGTGCTCGATATAAATAACGGCAACTGGTAGACGCTTGAAATATCCGCAGAATTCATTTCAAACTTACTTCATTAGCGACAAGGCGAAAGCAGCAAGATCTTTTCCACCCGCATAAAATCGTACACTCCTATTTTGATTCCCCTAAATTATTGTCTCTGCTTAATTTCGACGCTAGAATAATCACCCGCAACCGTATGAAGACCTTCATTTTGTATGTTTTTAAGAACAATACTTCATTTTATAACCCCGTTATACGCATGTGCAGATTATATAATGAATTGTTACAGAACAATAACCTTGACATATTTGTGTCCAAACACGTTACATTTCGTTACAATGTCAAACTTATCCTTCACTGAGCTTTCTACTTGTTTCACATTATTAATATCATTTATTACAATTATTATTTTAGCAATTACATACTACAATTTTATGAAACAACACTTGAAAAATATTACTTAAAAACTCAATATTTACACATTTTTGGAATTGCATTGTTAGTAGCATAGTGTTTACTTAAGTTGGTCATGCTGTGTGTACATGTTTTTAGGTTACAATCTAGATCTAAGTTCTTAAATTGTTTGCCTAGTACCCTTATGATTGTTACCTGTGTGTACACCATTAAAGTAAAATATAAAAATAAAATAAAGAATATTTTGTTGTAAATACATTTTAGAAATTTAATATTGTGTCCAATGTTGTATAATATATTATTATATAATGGTACGGAACCCTTCGTGCGTGATTCCGACTCACACTTGGCCGTTTTTTTTTATTAATAGTGTATAGGTAGGTATAGAGATAGTAGATATAAAATTTGCAAAAAAAACAGGGAACAGATTAAATTGGTGTTCACCAATTAACTGTGCTGTGTAGGGACGGCCGTAAAGAATACACTTCCCCACTGCCAACAGAAGGCCTGTCGTAAGAGGCGACCAATTCCTGTAGCACGAGAAGGGCACCAGCGTCTGCGTGCAAAATTGAAAAAAAAATGACCTCGCCACCCGCCTGCTAAGCGTGGCGAGTATTGGCAATCCCCCCGATGAAAGTCATTGGGGCGAGGCCTGTGTTCAGCAGTGGACGTCCATGGCTGATATGATGATGATGATGAATTAACCGTTGTTTGCACTCCGTCGTCGTAGAGATTGGCCGCTGTAGACATAATTCATTGGTAAAGTGGGGTATGAGGACCGAGCGGCAGATTAAATGAGACTGTGATGCGGACCCACAAACTATATGGCTCACCAACTCTTCTGTCCTTTCCCTACACCTGCAGGAGGGATGACCTAAACAAAGCGACAAAAAATTCTGTAGGAGTTGCCTAGTTTTGGTGGAAATCCATCTAGAGACGCCATTGATACGACAGAATAAGAAGACTACTAGGCGTCTCTTTGCAGACTTATTGTTTCTCCACAAGTTACTTAACAACAAAATCAAATGTACGCACCTCCTCGATCACATCAAATTAAATGTCCCATACAGGTATCCCCGTCACCCAATTCGCAAACTATTTGGCTTACCTAGCCACAAAACTAATTTAGGCGCGCATTATCCCCTAGCCAGAATGTGTAACACCTACAATAAAATTATGACCAAGGTACCGGAGATTGACATTTTGCCCGAAGTACATGACTCTGCCCGAAGCTTCAAAAAAAAATTGACCAATTACTTTTCACCCTCTCAGCATGCACTCATTCCTTAGTTAGTTTTTGTTTTTTGTGTTTTCCTTTTTAATTTAGTTTTAGTTATTTTGTACCTAGTGTTGTAAACTTAAGCTACACATTGTGGTAAATGCTGTGTATACCTGTCATTGGCAAACATATTTGAACATATTGTAATCGTGTTGTTGTTAATGTTTTATGTGTTTTGCTGTTGGTGTACCTTATGAATAAATAATAAATAATAATAGTAATAATAGTTTGTACGGAACCCTTAGTGCACCGGTCCGACTCGTACTTGGCCGATTTTTTCAAAATGCGGTTAACATGCATGCTACGTATTTTCAATCATTAAATTAGTGCTATAATAGTCTAATAGTACCTTCAGATCGTTCTGATTCAGTAGTTCAGTGCGTCGTAGCCGTAGTAGCACGCGTCACGAGTATCAGTGTTGATGACGCACGCGCTGTTTGTATGACTTCAAGTTGTATGTCATTTATTATTACGACAGAAAACTGACCGCAATAATTTTAGTCTAGGAAAATTTTGCAAAGTAAATCAATGAAACAAACTTGAGTAGTTTTTAAAAACATTGCATATAATCACACACAGCACATCAATTAATTCTTCAGATACTCGTAGTAAAAGAAACCTGAAGAGACCACCTGTGTAACATTATAGAATGCAATAAATATATTGAATTGAATTGAATTGAAAAACATTGAGATTATCTTTATTTAGGGCCGATTTTTCAAGCATCAGATAACTTTTATTTGACAAATAAAGTGGATGCTTGACACATTTTCTATACGAAAGCTGTCAATATGTCGAACTTATTCTTCAAATAAAAGTTATCTGGGTATTGAAAAATCGGCCTTTAGGGAAATTATTGGTGAAACCTATTTGATCAAAAATAATAATTAAGAATCACGACTGCCGTTAATAAAAGCGAAATAAACTGTTAATACGGTAGGAATTTGTTTTGAGTCGTTTGACCTTTAGTATACAGAGTGTAACAAAAAGGTGAAATAAAACTTTAAGGGGTTATTCTACGGCTTAATTACATCAACTTTTTCTATGGGACCAACATCGAAATCGCAAAAAAAAAACACTTTCCCATACTAAAACGCGACCAGCTGGCATCAGTTTGTATGGAAACGTCAATTTTTTTTTTTGAGATTTTGATGTTGGTCCCATAGAAAAAGTTGATGTAATTTAGCCGTAGAATAACCGATTAAAGTTTTATTTTACCTTTTCGTTACACCCTGTATAAGTGTAATATAATGGTTTATTGAGCAAATTATTGAGTTTATAATTCCTTCTACGACATCACATAGCATTCTGGGCCACGATTCAGAACGTTTCGATAGTGAGTTGTCAACAGGTGTTAAATCCTATTGTATCACATGGTTTTCCGGTCGACAATGTGTTACCGAAAGGTTCTGAATCGGGAGTCAGGTTGTAACCTGGCCTGAACGATTTAGACTGAACCAACTGTAGTCGTTACCATAACAACGGACCAAAGAAAATCACACAAATAGGTGTATGAACCCAGATGAACCCTAAAAAGTTACACTCCGTTTTGGCCTGTCGTGTATAAATATATTACGCCTCTTCTAAAAATATATAGACTAAGAACTTATATAATTTACAAAACAAATTATTTTATCAGATAAATCAATGTATTTTAATCGGAGAAGAGATCTATCCTGAATAGTCTTATTTTATCAGATTACTCTTTATCTTTATTTTTAACTTAGTCAAGTGTTTGTTATTTTAGGACCAATAAATGTTATCTTCCGATAGTGTTATGTGTTTCCACAAGTAGAAGGACTGATAAACTGATAAAAAAATCACTGATAATAAGAGGTCTTGATTTTTAAACAAATTTCAATGGATTTTAGAAGCACAAAATTGTAGTAGAAAATAGGATATTCATTGTACCCTGAGAAGGATGTTTTTACAGAGTGTTTTTAATGAAAGCAGCGAATGGCAGAACCGACGGATTTTCTTCGATTAAGTGTTTTAAAATTGTATACTTTTTTTCCAACCTGTTTCAGCCCACTGCTGGGCAAAGGTCTCCCCCAGACTATTCCATCGATCTCTATCTATCGCCAATGACTCCCAATCCCTCGTTAAGTTAACCAAGTCGTCACACCATCTTTTCTTGGGTCACCCATCAAGTGACGACTAGGGCCCACCTATCCGGATGCATTCTGCACACATGTCCTGCCCACTCCAGCTTTAGCTTTGCAGATATGACATGCAATACATTACTTCAAAATATTTAATTTGGTTTTTATTTTAATTAGGTATTTGTGTGTTTGGCACGAAGATTTGTAGCTTGCTTCAGTAAGCAATTAACACTTTTAACCAGAGCGACGAAAAATTCAAAAAATATTTACTGCGACGCCCTCTGAGAGTTAAAACACCATCACAACCATCGCAGACTCTGAAAAGTGTATGTTTTGTTAATGTTTTTAAAAGTTACTTAGAATTTGAGGGATTCCTTAATTTCGTCCTGAAAGTCCTGGTTTGGTTCCTACGTACGTAGGAATACGTTCCTCGGATAAGTGATCCAGTTAGGTAGATCCAATTTTAAGAAGGAGGTCAATCTTCGAATCCAACTTGGCTGGGCAGCGTTCGGGAAACTACACAACGTCTTCTTAGCCAAAACACCCCAGTGCCTAAACACGAAAGTCTTCAACCAGTGTGTTTTACCAGTTATAACATATGGAACTGAAACGTGGCCTCTCACTATGGGCCTTATAAGAAAGCTCAAGGTCACACAGCATGCTATGAAAAGGGCTTTGCTCGGTGTTTCCTTGCGAGATCGAATCATAAATAAGGAGATCCATAAACGAACAAAAGCCGCTGACAAAGCCCAATGGATTAGCAAGCTGAAGTGGCAGTAGAACTGACGGCCGATGGGGCAGAAAGGTTCTAAAATGGAGGCCGCGTACCGGCAAGCGCAGCGTAGGTCGTCCACCTAAAAGGTTGACAGACGACCTGATAAAGATTGCAGGAAGACGCTGGTTTTAGGTCGCTTTCAACCGGCTAATCTGGAAATCAATGGAAGAGGCATGTTCAGCAGTGGACATCCTATGGCTCAAATTATGATGATCATGAATACGTACATGGTGCTTAAGATTTCATATGATTTCATAATACTTATTCTACCTACCTAGATTACTGGCAACACACATGCCAAATCTATAAAAAAGTTATTATTAATCACCATCAAAATATTTTATCAAAATAAAATATTTGCGATATGCTTCATTATTTAATTGATATCGGCATTTAATGTCAGATTTAGATATAAATGTCAAATTTATTATTCACTTCCATTCTAGATCTGCAATCAAGATACATTTACACGAATTTTATCTAATTTGGAATGATATTTCTTTGCTACGCCACATTTTTTTTTGTCTGTTGAGTCACAATGGATTAACTGTGATTGTACAGTCAGACGCATGTTTACTTAAGGTTCGATCATACTAAACACAGCACAGTAGCAGGGGACGTAGCAGCGACGCAGAAGACGTTACACTAGGCGCCGCGCCCATTTCGTAACTTAAACACTCTTATTTAAGTTCCGTAGTCAAAACGAAACCCTTATAATTTCGCCATGTTCGACTGTCTGTTTGTCCGCGTCTTAGCTTAGAGACTATAAGTACGAAGACTATAAGAAAGCCTTAATTTTGCAAAGGTATAAATTTATAATTAGCTTTTTTAACTTTTAAAGAGGAACAATTCCTTAATTGAATACTTGATTTTTGCGCACACAACGAAAGCTCTCAAAAGCTCGTTTTTGGAACATTTTTCATTGATACTGCGCTCCTAATGGTCGTAGCGTGATGTAATATTAGCCTTAAACCTTTCTTGATAAATGAACTATCCAACATATTATGTCGTGCTCGTTGCGTCACTGCCCTATACTGAGAGTAGACCATTTTGGTACCACTAGTTTGATTTTTTATTTGAAGCTTTTATGTATTGTGTTACAAAATATTTTTTCTTTCTTTCTCTTTCTTTAAACACAACACTTTTTTTTCAATTCGAACCAGTAGTTCCTGAGATTGGCACGTTCAAAATTATTAATTTTAAATTATTCAGCTTTATATACAGTGTGTAACGAAAAGGTGAAATAAAACTTTAAGGGGTTATTCTACGGCTATATTACATCAACTTTTTCTATGGGACCAACATCAAAATCTCAAAAAAAAAATTGACGTTTCCATACAAACTGATGCCAGCTGGTCGCGTTTTAGTATGGGAAAGTGTTTTTTTTTTGCGATTTCGATTATGTTGGTCCTATAGAAAAAGTTGATGTAATTTAGCCGTAGAATAACCCCTTAAAGTTTTATTTCACGTTTTCGTTACACCCTGTATAATATTAGTACATCATTACACCGACAAAAAGGGGTAGACTAAAACAATGAAAAAACGTTTTTAGGGCACTACACGTACAGTGAGGATGTTTTATTCTCGTCTATTGCATGCAAAATACATTTATCTAGGTGGGTCCAAATCGACACTGAGTACCTACAGACGGCTGTCGCCGAAGAGGTAGACCCAAGAAAAGATGGTGTGACGATTTGGTTAACCTGAAGAGGAATTGGGAGTCATTAGAATAAGAATAAGAATAAGAATAAAATTTATTTATTTGGCACAAAAAAAAAAACACATCATTTGACATTATTATTAAGATAGAAATGTGCCAAAAAGGGTCCCCCGCTCAGTATAAGTCGTGGCAGCTAGAAATAGCTGCCGCGACACTGGTATTCTGCGGGGGCCCTGGGCTATTTAAACAGACAACTTCGGTGAAACATTAAAAATTAAAAATAAATTAAATTTTTAACTATTAGCGATAGATAGAGATCAGTGGGATGGAACAGGTTGGAAAAAAATTTGCATGTTGTGGGGTGTCGTTTGATAGGTCGTTTAAAAATATTGTGGGTTTGCAAACACAATTATTTGATTCAGGGATCCGTTTGCTTATATTTAAGCTTTATATAATTTTTTTCGTTAGAGTCAGTGTCAGCAAAATGGAAAAAAATCACGAAAGTGGTATAAATAACAAAGCTGAAAGGAAAACTATCGCTAGGTGGCTTTACAAGTTGTCGAGTTAACTTGTAAAATGTATTTGGAGCAGAAAGTTACTCAGATGATGTTGGTAATTATGTAATCATGTAGCAAATACTGCATATTGTGACGAAAAACTACGAAACGTTGCGCGTGGCTGGACAAGCACTTGGTCGGTTTTATAAGTAGTAAATCACGCCCGACGGTGTTGGCGCAGGTTATAAAGAAATTTAAGATTGAGATGATTTTAATAGTCTTTAGACGGCTTTTGAGTATTCAGAATCAGAATCAGAATCTTTATTTGCGTAAAACATGGTATTTGATGATGTTACAACAACATAATATAGTGCACATGTTTCGCTATTACAAATAGCATGCAAAATTTACCATTCATTAGGATGTTACCAACAATTCAAAGCGAATCTAAAATATCATCAAAATAGCCTATTATTGTAGGACTTAATAAGTCTCATAAAACCGGCATGGTGAGGATTCTAATAATACTTATTTGAATATCATCAAAACAAATACCATTATAATCTTAACAATAAATATTGCAGAACTGTTCGCAAAAAATACTATTAATTCAACACAAATTTTGCGAGGCCATCTTATATGCAAAGTGTGCTTCGAGAACTGGTCAGGAGATTATACTTAGATACACAAACCTGTCACGATCTCATTGGGTATTTTGTTTGTGTATTTTTAGTATTATATACAATAAAAATATTGTTTTTAAGGTTCCGTAGCTCGTAAGGTAACAAAGGACTATAAGATCACTTCATTGCAATGTGTCTGTAAAAAAGTCCGAAACCGTATTTTTTAAAACAATGGGGAATATGCATGTTTTTTATTTGGTCCTAAAATAAACAGTACTAAATTATAATTAATAAAACTTCAAGAATTTTCGAAAAATATTGATAAATACCTGACTTACAGCCCATTAAAGTCGCGTGCTAGACAAGGAGATTCGATATGTACCGTGACGTCACATTACATGTCCGCCATACATTTTTCATAGTAAAAGTTGTTTAGAAAGAGATAGGTATACCTTAATTTGTGATTACTATATTACCGTTATTTTTTACCTAAAATCATTTTTGTTTTCACTATTAGCACTATAATTTCATATATTTTCTTATAAATATAGTAAAAACATTTTTTTTAATGCATATTCCCTATTCCGGAAAAAGCGGTAAAAATCTTCGAGTCTTGATTCCCGGCCGTTATGACTTATGAACAAACTGTTTACAAACATACAAGTTTGTACGGAACGGAACCCTCGGAGTGCGAGTGCGAATTGCACTTAGCTGGTTTTTTACTGATTTTTATGATAAATTTGTGCTTGTAGCTCAGTAGCTTTGGTAGTGATTACTAAAATAATGCAACTTACAGCGCGGTTCTGAGTAGATGGGTGACCATTCCGACCATATTTAGTTCATCATAAGCATCTCCGTGTTTCGAAAGACACGTTAAAAGTTTGTTTCCGGCTAATATCGCTGGATGATAGTCGTGAAGCCTAGTCAGAGGACTTAAGGCGGCTTGAGTCATCTAACAGTAATTAGTTACTGGTAGGAGTGGGCGATATGAATCGTATCGGATTTTTGAAACTATATATCGTAGCAATATCGTGTATCAGATATTCGTCCAAATCGAAACTATATATTTCCAAAACACGATATTGTGCTGTACGCGGCGATTCGGGATATCGTATCCGAATTCCGATATCGTGTGAGTGAATCGCGTAGAACCGAGTATCGTATAGACTTCGTACCGATTTCAACCTTAATTTCTTACATTTACAGATCAAAGAGACTTGAATTATAAGTATATTTGCATATGTTTCCTCTCCCTTTAACCTCCGATTGCTCGAAATATGGATTTTGGAATTTGAATCTTATACCTATGAATTTAGCAATAATAATTATTCTATTAAAAAAAGTAAGATAATCAATGTTACCAGTGCTAAACCAGGTTCATATAAACGGAAGTTTATTTGAAATTAATTGGTAAAACTCTAATTGTAGTAGATGTTACTAAAAAAAAATATAAGAATTCTTAAACTGTTAAGAAATCTTATAAATACAATAAATCATATTATTATTATCATATCGAATGTCGTATCGAACCGTCAAATATCACAACAGTGCAAAGATACGAAAAATATATAGTTTCCGAAAATATATAGTTTCAGAAAATATATTGTTTCCGAAAATATACAGTTACAGAAAATATATAGTTTCAGAAAATATATAGTTTCAATATCCGATATTGAATATCGATATTGAATACAGGGTGTAACGAAAAGGTGAAATAAAACTTTAAGGGGTTATTCTACGGCTAAATTACATCAACTTTTTCTATAGGATCAACATAATCGATATCGCAAAAAAAAACCTTTCCCATACTAAAACGCGACCAGCTGGCATCAGTTTGTATGGAAACGTAAATTTTTTTTTTGAGATTTTGATGTTGGTCCCATAGAAAAAGTTGATGTAATATAGCCGTAGAATAACCCCTTAAAGTTTTATTTCACCTTTTCGTTACACCCTGTATAGTTTCGATTTGATATCCTACAAAACCGATATTACCCACCGCTAGTTACTGGTCTCATACACAACACCCCTCCACCGCACCGCACTGGGCCCGCGTAGTAGACTCTGACACAATCCACCTCAGTTGAGGTGAAGCCTGTGCCCTGCAGTGGGACGTATAGGCATACTTTCCTTATTCGATATACTCGTAATATTTTTTAAATAATACCTGAGTAATCGTGAAGGAACCCGCATATTGACGATCGTCTGGTATAGTGGTTTGTGCTCCAGACTACAAAGCCAGGCGTTCAAATCCCCGCAAGGGCTAAATGTTTGTGTGATGAGCACGAGCATTTGTACCTAAGTTTTAAATATTTAAAAAAAGGTAGTACGAGCTTTGCTCTGTTTGGGACTAGATAATTGGTGTGATTGTGAAAACCTTGTTTTTTACAATCAAAAAATACTGAATCCATCTGTAGCCACCATCCAATTTAGTTTGGTTCCTGTCTAAGAACTGTGGAGGTCCGATGGTAATTGCTTCAAATGTAATAACTGGACTACGGTCAAGCTAACCCCATCTGGGACCGCGGTCAAGCTTACCCTATCTGGGACCGCGGTCAAGCTTACCCTAATTGGGAACGCGGTCAAGCTTACCCTATCTGGGACCACGGTCAAGCTTACCCCATCTAGAACCGCGGTCAAGCTTACCCCAACTAGGACCGCAGTGAAGCTTACCCTGACTTGGAACAGAACAGAACGATAGAAGGCTTACTAGCGTAGCTTGCGACTTCGTTCGCACAAAATCGAATTCCCCATAAAAAAAAGTCTAACTTGTGGAGATTTGCAAAGTTCCTTCAAATAGATTTAATAAACAACACTTAGTAGCTTCACTTTTAACTAACTAACAGTTCATTATGTAATTAAATCTTGAAAATTGTTTTTAACCTACTTACAACTGTCTTATCGATATAAAACTGCAAGTATCCAACATTCGGATGATAATTCAATAATTTGATTTCATCTGATGATGGAGTTATGAGGTGGATAGTGGAACTACTAGCAAACCTTTCTACTTGGCTGCATTAGATTGGAAAAAGTGTGTTTTATTTATTTAATAATTCATAGTTATTAAACAATAATATTATTTTATTAATTAAGAACATAATTATTTTTGTTTATCGCTTTGTAGTGTTATTAAAGAGTACAATTACAATTGAACTCAATACAATAGGACTTACATTCACTGATAAAATTATTCGTTCTAAAACAAACAACAGCTCTACCTATTTCGGTGTTTATCAGACGTAATACTACTTCAAAAACTCATTTTATTCTCGCTTCTAACTTTGGCTCGGCTCATTTTTGGAATTCATTAGTCAAAAAAGTTTTTTCGAGATACTGGCACTTATATTTTTATTAATTTTGCCTTAACTCGAAAAGTTTTCGTCTTTGAGAAAAACTATAAACACTTATACAGGGTTACATTGCAAAAGGGTGCCAAATCTTTAGGAGTGGCTCAGAATCAGTAACTCAATCGAACTATGCAAAGAACAAAACATTTTTTTTACATTCAGTTATTTCTATCTTCTGTTAAAAATCGTACCATGGATAATTTACTCATATAAGGAAAAATTGCACCGTATGTGCACTGCGTAAGATCCTTGTTGGCTCGCCGTACCTACGCCTCTGATGAATGACCGAGCGGCTTTTGTAGTCTCTCTATTGACTTCATTTTCGGATATTTTAAAGTTTTTTTTTCGTAACATTCGATTATTAAAAATAAAACAATTTAGATGCTTCTTTATAAGTAAGTACTGTTCCTTAGATCTTATTTTTTAAATTTGGCACCCCTTTGCAATGTAACCCTGTAGAGTAGTTGTCCTTTATTTTATTTTTTTTGAAAGAAAGAAAAGAAAGAAACGGTTATTACGATACACAAGAGAAAAAAAACAATACACAAAACAACATAAATCAGATGTGTCGAAAAGGTTCGGCTCAGCATTTATCGTGACAGCCACGGATTAATAATTGCATTACTAGTACTATTATTAGTTTTTTTAAAGCTAAATGAAAAAGAAAATGACTTTTGGCATTCAACGGAAACACGAAACCGTAAATTATAGATATGGATTCTACTTAAAAACTAAAAAAAAAAAACCGACAAAAAAAATTCTAAGCTAAAAATAATATGAACACATAAGTACTTACTACCATTTACTTTTGGAGTCGGTACCAGCCGATAATATTTTGAATGTTTTTGTTTGCACTGACTACAAAAGTAACTAATTATGTGCAAATATAATTTTTAACCTAACACCTGTCGTAAGGGTCAACCTATATTTTTTCTGTGTTTTTAAAATTAGCAGTCACATTAACGGCTAATTTTGTGCCAAATAAAAAAATCTATTTTATTTCTATTCTATATGTTTTTTCCTATCATAAACGTACCATTTGTACCTACTTTAATTTTCAGGATTTTACAGTATATTCTGCAATATTTTCAAACGTAGACCGTATTTTGCAATGTTGGAATCATTTACAGATAATGCAAAATAACGTTTCATGATATATGTTCAGCGGTGGACGTCCTATGATTGAAATGATAATGATGATATTTAACATCTTTTTGAGTTCTGAATACCCAGTTCCTTTTTGATTATTTGTAAAATTCACTGAGTTGAGTTTGGTACACAGTGACGTAATAGCTTGCTATAGCCATACAAAATACCAGAGATTATGTAGTAAAAGAAAAGAGTGTATATCAGTGTATAGGAACAATATTTCGACATACTATTAACCGCAATAATATCGGGCAGAATATCAGAGTAGCAGCTTTATGTTACCACGACTAATACTGACCTTTTTGGCACAATTTCTCTTTTTATGTAATCATTTATTCTTTTGTGTGTCAAATAAAAACTTTCTTATTCTTAATACACATAAATTTGTACTATTAGATACTTTGTGATGTGATAATAGTAAAAACAACAAAGTAGTTTATTTACAAGTAACCATAAGTAATATAAATTGGATGCATTTATCATGGTCTAACGAGATCCATCAATGTTTAACAGTATATAAATCAAGTTAATTAAAAAATTATACAGTCCGTGAATATTCGATATAACTCCGGCCTTCCTTTAAAAGGCGTGATGTCTCAAACCTGTCACTCGAGTGATATTAATGCGAGTTGACCCAAAAGGGTACCCTTGGCGACGTATAGTCAGCATCAGAAATATTATCTTTAAGCGTACGATGTATGTTAAGTGATGCTGGTGGACTGGCCAGCGAAGACATCAAGATAGACATTTAAATTAAGACCGACCGACTAACATGGTTAGACTGACAGAAAGAGAAAAGCCTATGATTCCCCATTGACAGATTTTTCAATCTGAAGCAGCATGAAGCATAACATATCAATTGTCATTTATTTAGTACATAAGTCCACATTTCCAATTCCGTCCAAAAATATAACTGCTCTATCACCACTTCGGGACTACATTTCGACTGGCGATAAAAAGAACGCAACGAACTTTTTCGAATTTATATGGCATTTGGGATGGCACCGCCTGATGGCACATTATCGAAACCTTATGTTACTATTTATGTTTACTTTTTAATTGTTATAAACTAAAAAACTGCGTATACCCTTTGAAAAAGGTTACAGGGAATTATTAGATGAATCGTTTCCGCTACAAAATGGGCGAGGCCTATTTTCAGCAGTGGAATAGCTGCCAATATTATGGTAATAAATACTACAAACTGGTTAAGAAAGCAAAAGAATAAGGATTAGTAAATTATAGAGGTAGAGTGTTAAAAGAGATTGGAAGAGTTTGAAAAAGTAGCTTGGTTAAAAATAGCAAAAAGTTTTTGAAAACAGGTTAATTAAAATAAATAAATAAATATTGGACCACTTCAAACATTGCTCTGATCCCATGATAAGTAGCCTAAGCACTTGTGTTACAGAAATCAGAAACATCGAAGGTACCACAACACCCAGACCCGAGACAATATAGAAAAGATAGTTTTCTACATTGACCGATTATTAGGCAGGCTTTTTATCTTTGTTTCATTAAATTTTCCCTTTTTATTATAATTGCTTTAAACATAAAAGGCTTTTTCTGGAACTCTTTACCACCTTCTTATCTCAACTTTATTGCAACTGTCTCCTGTGATTCATTCTGGAAGAAATCGATCCAATCCAAATCAATTAATTATTCAATTAAAAATATACACTGTGTAGAATAATAATTAAAATCGCTTAAAGTTAGAGAGACCAAACCGGCATTTTTTTTTCTGTACATCCGTAACAATATTTCTGACACTCACTGTACTATCACTATAACCCTGCTAAATTGTGAATTTAAAGAATCGAACAAATAGTACGGGCCGGAATACTTCGTATTTTGCCGGTTATCTTAGGCGCAAGCGCACTTTTGCTGTCAGGTTCTAGTTAGACGTAGCTATATTGTAATGGACGGACGTTTATGTGATATTTATATTAACGTATTAATGTTTACATTAGTGTATGTGCGGTAATTTAAAAGGATCACAGTGGTTGCACGATATTTCTGTGGATTTAAAGATTTAAATCGTGGAAAGTGCATATCGTTTCAAGAAAAATCTTTTTACTGAGAAAACATTAATTAAAATTAAAAAAACAATTTGATGTTCATTTGTTAATCGATAATTGAATATAAAAAGACATGTTAAGACAATGATCAATTATTAATTAAGTGATAAAAATAAAGTTTTAAGTTTAGTCATTACATTGGAATTAGTAAATATCCTTTCGATAATTTTAAAGTGATTGTAAATTAATTCGGTTAGATAACTTTAAATGAATATTTATATCAAAATGCGTTACTTAATTTAAATTAAAGAGACATTAAACAAAAAACATTCACCGTATGTAAATCAAAAAGCGAAATAGTGTCAAATCAAAAATGTGTCACGGAAGATCTAAAGACAAAAAGTGTTCTAGAACTTTCCAAAGTATATGCAGGAGGTGAAGCCATGACTTCCTGGACTAAGGAGTTGGACGAGGCTGCCGTGTTGGCTACTAAGTCAGGATACTGGCATGTGGTTCTGTTCTATATGCTATGTGCTTTAGCAGCCATACCTACTTCTTTTCTGGTCTTCTCACAGGTTGGTTAAGTTTGAAGATTAGTTTTTGTTTTAAATATGTTTTTCTAAAAGCCTTTCCTAGCTTTTGCCTGTGACACGAAACGCAAAAACGGAAAAAAAATCAGGCATCCTATCTATTTAGCTAGATCACTAAACAACATGTAACTTGAAATTACGAAAAACCTCTAAGGCGATAGATAAAACCAACATTACCAATTTTTTGCGGCAAATACGTCTGTTTTAGTTTTGTTTTTACCACTGCTTCGGGACCATATTGAGAAGAAACAGCGCAAGAAACTTGGTCACTGTTGTCAGCCTCTTTTTAACTCAGCAAGTATAATATAATACTAGATAAAGTGGCAGTGGGCCGGGCACATCTGTAGCAGAACCGATGAAAGGTGGAGTACGGGTTCCCGAGTGGAGACCACGTCTTGGTAAACGTAGTGTAGGACCTTAGAAAGATGCTGGCAGTCTATGGATGAAAAAGGCGGTAGATCGTGATCTTTGGCGCTCTTTGGGGGGAGGCTTACGTCCAGCAGTGAACTGCAATAGGCAGACAAAAACATCTAAACGAGATACAATAGAAATTCCATTATGAATTATTGGTCTCATGAGACCGTTTGGATGTTAATGAGTATAAGTATAGTATGGTTACAAGAAAATATATGCATGTGCAAGCAGAGCAGTTTTTACTTCCACACATTTTTATCATTTTTATCGTCATTGACAGTAGGTATATTAAACATGTCGGAGATGCTCAGTGGTGGCAGCGCTTTGGTAGAGTCCGTTCCACAACAGAGGTCCAGTTTCCGTAATTTAACAGTAATCGCATTCCAGTGTCGATCCGCTCCCAGTAACATTACTATCTAAGCCCTTTCCATCGCTTTACTTGTATGAGGTGAGGTATGTCATTTTGTCCATCAACATAGGGATCTGTTTGCTAAAGCATGTGATGCACAGAGTACTAGAGTGCGCAGAGACAAACATAAACTTGTCTTACGAAATGTGGAAATATAAGTAATAAAAGTTGCCTTGCGATTTGCGTAAGAATATATAATAAGATTCCAAATTAATTAAAAGTGCTAAATAGTTTCTTATTTAAAAAAAGATTAACTGAATGGCTTAAATATAGTGTTACGGAATTTGTTGACAACTAGCTAGATTTTACTGACTATATTTACTATTTAAATTTTGATTCCAGACATTTGTAATTATTGCAATTTTTAATTCATGTAATAACATACAATTTGCATGCTATTTTTATTAGCGAAACATGAGCACTTTTTATTGTTACCATTTATACCGTGTTTTGTGTAAATAAACGATTTATTTATTTATCTAAAACGATATTCTCGTAAAACCCACAAATGCAATTATAGTTTGTAATGCGACTGAAAATGGAAGAAACCAAAATTAGATGTTTTTGTTCTAAATTTAGTCGTATTTGGATAGTTTTGATAATTTTATGTCAAATTGAAAGTTTACCAGAATACAATTTTAGATAGTGATGTTACTGGGAGCGGATCACTGGAATGCGATTACTGTTAAATTTTGAGAACGGGACACAGGCCTCAACTCAGCTATAAGAGGTGGTTTGGGACATACTCCACTATACAGACCCAGTGCGGTGCGGTAGAGGGGTGTTGTAAGACCAGTGACTAAACCTTATCGTCAGATTTAATCAAGCCACCGAGTTGCAAGCACTTTTACGTACAGTAATTTTTTAAACCACCACGCTCAACGAATTAGGAAGCTGTAGTCAGTGGGCTGGTTATGCCGTTGTAATATTTTCCATGTAACAAAAATCGTACTAAAGTACCTAGACGTATTTTTCCACTGAGTGAGCATTGCCTATTGATGTACCTATAGTGAACCTAGTGGTGCTGAGAAATGGGAACTATTATCACTTTTTAAGGGTTCGAAGAGTGTTTTGTTGATCCATAACTTTTTCTTGGTAAGTTTATCACCACAGAAATGTCTGATGATAAAGTTGTAGGTAAAATAAGGATCTGATATGGAAATCAGGATAATTCAAACACAAACTGATGATAAGCTAAAAATATAGATCATAAAAGTATGGAAGTATAAAAACTGTACATCTTTTTAAATTTGTATGATTTTTGACCAGTGCTTTGTAAATTATTTAGTGTTTGACATTCAAACGCATTTTTTGTCTTGTTTTTTTTATTATTTTCTTTATAACCTTTAAAACTTTTTGCGTTTCGATAACCAAACATTATATTTATTGACTTTGCCACGCCTGCTAACAATACATCATTAATAACACTTAGAGTAAAAAATATTTACCAATCTGCGCATTTAGGTACGATTTAATGTTCGATCGTAATTTTTATGCGATCTTTAAATGGAATTTATTAATCAACGTTTAACTTCTAGGTCATCTTCTTTTTACTATTTGCTATAAGTTAAATAAAAAGACAGATCGGAATTCTGATTCTATTTAAAAAAAGGTTTTGTATGTTTGTTTGTGTGTCTGTTTGTGGCATCATAGTTACCGATTCGGACATGGTTTTTATTTGATAGAGAGCTTAGGGCAGCAAGGTCCTAAAATGAATGCCACGTACTGGCAAGCGCAGCGTAGGACGTCCACAAGGTGAACAGACGACCTGGTAAAGGATGCAAGAAGCTGCTTCCAACCGACCAATCTGGAAGTCATTGGGGGAGGCCTACGTTCACCAGTGAACGTCATAATGGCTGAAATGGTGATGATGATGATACAATTTTTTACGGTGGTTCATAGCCATGTTTAATGAAGACTTGGTCGGCTGATCCAAAGACTATTAGCAATTTTCCTTTTTTTGTAAAGTCAGCAGTAAAATAGCAATCATATCTGACCTCTGATTCAGTACCCTTCGATACCGAATTGTCGACCGGAAAACCAAGTAATACTGTTTAAATTGTCACATGTGTCACGTGATTCACCGACTGTCAATTCGCTATTGATGGGTTCAGAAGACCCACTACGAAAATATTTCGTTCGTACAGATGTACAAACCTAATAAATTGAAATTACCATCTACTTGTGTCAAACCTTTGACAATTTATGAAAAATTAAAATCGGTCGTGTTTTTCACCTGGCTATTAGTTCTAATAGTCCATTAATTTTCAAAGGATTGACACTAGTGAATGGCTAAGTAAATCATTAGGTTAATATCCGAACGAACCAAACATTTTTGTATATGCAGGCCCCTGATTCAGAACCAACCAAGAACCAAATTTCAATCGGATAACCAGGTGACACTATAGGATTTAAAATTAGTTTCACGTGATTTACCAGTTGTCAATTCTTTGACGAAGGGTTCTGAATCAGGAGTTTGATTTGATTAGTCGAGCTTCTCGAGATTATTGACAAAATATTAAGAAAAGTAACTCTACCAGTCCTATGACAAAAGGACTTGACAGATAGACAACAAACTAATTTCCTTTTTTTCTTTTTGAGGTTTGAAACCCATTATCGAGTTGGCGGACGATACACGGCAATAGCAGTGATAAAAAATTATAATCTATTGTATTTAGAATACAGTCCGCGAATGTGTTAAAAAGATATTCAGTCTCTGAAGTTCTGTACCAGGACTTCTTCTTACAATTCTATCTAAAAAACAAGAAAGACTTAAGGCATTATTATTCATTCTCGTAACTTAGAAATAGTCAAAACACAGGTATCGACCCAATCCCAATAACATATATGTATAAAAAACTAAGGACCGTCTTCAAAAAGAAACTAAAAAGCAAGAAATAATATTTAATAAAATGAAAACTAATGAAAACATTTAAACTTATTATGTGGCTAGCAAATACTTCGTATAATGCTACTGAAAACTTTACATACCAAAGTGGTATTCCACTTACATTCAGTCTCATTACGAACTATTAGTGTATTTTTGACAATTTGACGTCATATTATTATGCCGATATTGGTAATTAATAATAATTATAAATATTACTGAGACGGGATCGAAATTACGGGAATGTTTGGGTTCTTGGTGGTGGAATAAGATGTGCCCAATATTGGTATGGAATAATAAGTATTAATGTTATGGACACGGGATCGAAATTACGGGAATACTTAGGGGTCTAATAGTGGAATAAGAGGTGCTTGTAGCTCAGTGGCGGAAGCCGCGATTATGAGTGGATGAGTGACCATTCGAACATATTTAGTGACATTTATCACAAGCATCTCCGTGCTTCGGAAGGCACCTTAAACAGGTGGTCCCGGCTAATATTGTCCGAGTCGTGAAGCCTATTCTGACAGCAAAGTTTAGTCACTAACCTTACAACACCCCTCCACCGCACCGCACTGGGCCCAAGTGGTGGAGTTATAGCCCAAACCGCCTTTAGTTGAGGTGAGGGCTGTGCCCTGCAGTGGGACGTTATATAATTATGTTACTTTGGTGGACTAAGCATCACGGGAAACGCTGGCACGAAGCTCTACCAAGTCAATAAGAAGAAATAAACAACAAATCTAAGTCTTTGAAACTATTTCATTGACATGATGCCATTCAATAATAAGATCGGTTTGCAAAATTTACATAACATTAGACTTGGAACATGAATACATTTGAAATAGAATGGTTTGCCTGAACGCTGTTTCATAAAGAGAAACATGTTTTGTTACATTCTGTACCTACTTGACGGAATGAGATTTCGAGGTCGCTGGTTCGATTGGGACATCGACATGTCTGTCTGTTCGTCCGTCTGTTAAACGCCTACAAAGTAATAGTAATAATAATAAAAAATAAGCCCTTATTTCATGTAAACTCTGTATGAAAATTAGGTGATTCCAATTGTTAAGTCTCAGTCGTCAAACTCAACCTGAATGTAGGTACATGACGACGACCGACTGGAGTAGTGGTTCGCGCTCCGGACTACAGAGCCAGCGGTTGCGGGTTCGAATCCCGCAAGAGGCAAATGTTTGTGTTATGAGCACGAGCATTTCTACCAAAGTCATGGATGTTTATAAAAAGTATTTAAGTATGTTTATCCGCTATCTAGTCACCATAGTACAAGCTTTGCTTATTATGGGGGTAGATAATTGGTGTGATTTTGGAAACAATTTATTTATTATGCAAAACTTTAAATATTTTCTTTACAACGACTTTATTTCTTCTTCCCAAAGATTGGCTGGAAAAGATCGTTTTTGGCGATAAGGCCGCCTGTTTGTATAGGTATAACTGTGTCTTGTTTAAAATAACTTTTAATGTTTTTTTACCATGAGTCTGAAATGAAACTAAATAAAAGGTCGTACATTTTTTTTTCTTAATCAATTCCATAGCTTTTTATTCCAAGTCCTTTAGCGTAGTTGATTTCCGTTTATTGAGCCGCGGTCAATTCAATGGTAATTCATTAATATTTCGTTGAATTAAGTCCGCATCCAACCGGCCAATCTGAAGTCAAAGGGCTTTGTGCTTTGGGCCTTTGTTCGACATGGACGTCCTATGGATAAAATGATGATAAAGTTAGTCACGAACTTAGTGTTTGGCAAAATGAATAATGAATGATGCGTCTCTGATGGCAACAAGGCGATTTTTATTTACATTTTTTTTTTAAAAGAAAAAATAAAGATGAAAATGAAAATGTTTATTTGTTTAGATAGGTAAGTTAACAATATTAGTGGCTGACCCACTCCTTTTAAGTGTGAGAACACTTGTTCCAGGAGAGGTCACTCTCCTATATCACAACATAGGCTCCAGGTACACTATTGGTTACAAATAAATTACCAGTAGAGAAACAACTTATCTATCGTAAGTAAACATTAAAATAACGAAAGTAGAACACCTGTGTTTTATTAGTTCCTTCCTTCTCTTAGTAAGATTGCGATTACCGAGTGGCAAAAGTTTATGTTTTGTTAAGATTATTTGTAGAATATATAATTGACGAACAGTTAATACATTAGCCAAAAAGTAAAGATCAATCGTTGAAAATCTAATTTTTTGAAAAACATGACTATTAGAAGTATCCTTTTGGCACGTTCAGCCTCTAAAAATTTTATTTTTGATGCACCGGGGCATACAGGTATGCAGTAGATAATAATTGACTTTGCCAGCGCAACATAGATTCTTATAAGCAGTTCCACACCTGCAGAGTACCTAAGAACTTTGAAGATCCAGATCAGTTTCCTAAGCCTACTGGCGATTAGATCTTATTCGCCACATTATTCGCCATTCTATAAAAACTAGCCAAGTGCGATTCGGACTCGCAAACAAAGGGTTCCAGCGTACAATACATACATAGTACAATATAAATATTGTATGGAAAGTATTATTAATATAAGTATTGTTATCTAAAGTATAAATATTACTTTTACTTTTTTGTTGATATAGCGGCCATATATTGCTATTAAAAACATTCAAGGGTTTGTTTGTTACGGTTATTCTTCAAAGCGTATTGATGGCAAAAAAGTTAAATATAAGTAGAAAAATATTCGCGCACAAGGCGCACAAGCTGGCCGGCCGTTTTCAAGGCTGAGTACCTTCTGTACTCGCCAAATCTGCCAGGTAAAGCTGTACGTACAAGGCCTTATAATGACAGCATAGGTCTTTCAATAAAAATATATAATATAATAGATCTTCACCTGGCGGGAGGTGAATTACAGTTCAAAGATACAGACAAACTGACAGCGGAGCCTTAGTAATACATTCCCGTTTGCAGTTTGGCACGAAAACTTAAAAATACTTACCAGGTGATAAATACCTGGTTATATATCTACCTAATTAATAAGCACATAGTTCATGATTAAAATATTATAACAGTACCAATAAGTAACATAATTCTTGTGTTGTTTGTTTGTAAGTTCTTGTTTTTAATGTTGCGTATGCCTCTAATAGGTATATATATATATATATATAAACATTCTCATTCCTGTGTTAGAATGTAGCTATTTAAATACTGTTGGTGTACCTTTTCCATAATGAAGCGCAGGAACTCTCGTTTGGTCGGTACTTCTTTTCCATCCACGATCTCTTGCCTTAATTTCTTGAAAGACAAATCATATGTCAAAGTATCCTCACTGGTTGACCACATGAGACCAAGTGTCCTTTCCGTTTCTCCAGATCAGAAAATAAAAATCATAGTAAGTAGTTTGTCAAGCATAAATATATCCTTTATAAATCCTCTTCCCAGGTCTTTACAAACGCAACACCAGAACACTGGTGTGCTCCAGCCCCGGAGATAGACTTCTTAGACCTGCCAGACGAGCTGATCCGCAATCTGACGGTGCCAGAACGTGGAGAGGGCTACGATAATTGTCAAGCGTATACTGTAGACTTGAAAGTGCTTTTTGAGGAGCTGAAGGAATATGCTGAAGAAAGGTTGGTGTCTTTAATGCTTAAAAGTGTAGTTTTTAGGTAAGATCAGAAATGAGTCGGAAACTTGTGCATTGCAAATATCCAAGGGAACACGCACTTCGCGGCTATAGATGCGTTGCGGTGCGCGGTTGGGTGTTGAGAAAAATGTAATGATAACTTCCAAGATTTTATAACCGATTTTGTGACCGTTCAGTTGGGCTAAAATCGTCCACGTCCACGCACACGTTTGTCTTTTGCTGGTAGCTATATTTTGTACCTATATAGACAACAACACCGGCCGACTGTCAATTGTCTGTATGCGTTAGCGCAAAAATTTCCGAAACTTCCACTTTCCACTGAGACAATCGAATCGGTCGTAATGCACCGATTTCGTTTTTGATTGACTTTTCGTAGAATATGTGCATTTTAATAAATTGCAGTTTGTGTGTTACATTTTTTGCCAACAAAAGTGTGTTTAGTATCGCAGAGTGGATGACACTAATCGATGCTCCGTCGTAGCGAATTTGTGGCATAAGAGATTGTTGTAAACACAAGCACGTGTAGAGTGCACTGATAGATTCTAGTATGCTTGATAGCTATTGAAATCATTATCAAGTGCATGTCTGGCTGGTTTCATAATACACTTCATAAGAAAAGTCATTACTAATATCCCGATAAAATAATTTTGCAGGAGCTAGAAGCGAGATACACTACTTAGTGACGCTAGAGGTAGTTCTACACAAGTAAATACAAGTAACTTATCGATACTTTTATTTGCGATATCAACTACTTGTAGTTTCGAACCATTTTTTTTCGATACTTACCTACATGGCATTGGAAGAAAAGCACTTGTATTGAATTGATGTAGGTATCGAAACGCAAAAATATCAGAATTTTATACGTGTACGTATAAAATTCTGAACTTCGATAAAATAATTCATAGAAGGATTATGTCCCACAACTTTTAAAGGACTTTCTTTCTGACACTCACTTTATCGCGCATCTTGCTATGCCCCACCACCACCTGCACACCCAACATAGCTCTTACCTCTCCCATTCGAAATCTACATTTAAGGGCGTGAATCAGGGATCATTCGTTCATCTCATTTGTACGAGAAATCACAATTAGCGTACATTAATTACCTAGAAGGCAATTGTAAGTTTTATTCTGAAATTCCACTTTTTCTTAAAGAAACGGGAGATGAAAGTTTAATTTCGAAACTGTAGTTGGCGTACTTGAAGTCGTGGAAAATTGTGATTTAATTATTATATTTCATTTTCTCAAAATCCCATTCATACGGAGGTGAAATGAGGGATGAAAGACTGTACGGTAAACCATAGTGGACAAAAATAAAGACGCGTTTTTTAGTATTATTTTACTATTCTTTCAGATCAGTGCTAGTCCGGGAAGGAAAAGCCTTAAGAGTGGTATCAACACAACAACTAGTGCGTGCAAAAGGGCCAGAAAGAGAGTCGCAGGTATTTAACTTTCTGGCTTCATAAATATTGATTATGGACTGTTGCGATTTGAATTCTATAAGATTAAGGGTAAATGACTATTTTCCTTGCAGTTATCAAAAGCAGTCGAAGCGATCATCAAAGCAAGAAGTGCAAAACCAAGTCCCTGTGAAAATGGCTGGATATTTAGCGCAGAGCATTATCACAGAACACTTGTTACTGAAGTAAGATTTATTTTTTTACTAATTTAATAAGCAAGCAGAGGAGTGCTGTGGTGTATCTTCGGAGATGTTCACTCTTTGACTCCAAAACCTCTGTGGTAAAGTTTTTGCAATACACAAACAAACGTTGCTAGCGGGGCAGATACACACTATCGTAATGTGCATGCATACGTTAGACGTAAGGCCGGCCGCATTTTGGGTACGTTTTCGTACGAATGGGAAACGTACGAATAGAAACATAATAATATGAAATAGTATACGCTGCTAGCTAGTGCGCGGGCTCCCATAGTAGTTGGCAGATTGGGATCGTTCGTACCTTGATCCACGAATCAAATTGGTAGGTACGAAAACGCTAATCTGAGCCATCAATTATAGTTTTTAATCTTATAAAATTTGAAATGTGTATCCGTCAAAAACACATATTGTCTTGGGAGCTAACCATTATCTCTTAGCATTCAAGCTTTTTTTTCTGTAAAGAGTTTGACATAAAAACAATACCTCTAACATATTGTTTAGCCTCTGAAAATTTCAACCGGTTAACTATAAGTTATTACGATTTATAAGATACAGCCCTTTATTTGAGGGACGGACAGATGAAGAGACTGATAAAGTAAACTTATTAATACGGTCTCTTTAATAGGTGCCCTTCGGATACAAAACACTGAAAAACAAAATTGGTGGTCCATTAAAATTTAATTATTTGTGACTTTCAAGATTCATCTATTGTTTTCATTACAGTTTTCTTTAGTCTGCGACAAAGACTGGCTGCCTCGCACCGGCAACACGCTCTTTTGGGTTGGATCCATATTTGGGAACCTTGTGTTTGGATGGATGTCAGACAGGTATGTTTTTCTTTTCAGTTTTTGTGATACAAAATAATGTTTGTGTGAGTTTATGTAGTATTTAATAAAAAACAGGACAATAACAATACCGAATTGGCTCAAGATTATAGTAGGTAGTATCAGGAACTTAATTCTTAGTCAGCGACTCTTAAGCTTTGGACAAACCAACGCAAAACAATATGAACCAAATAAATAATTTTCTTTCTTTCTTTCTTTCTTTCAAAATATGTTCTAGTGTCTTCATTAAACTAATCTACTGGTACAAGAATTTTCACCAATATATCTAGGTACCAAAACTAAACAAACTAATATTAGATTACCTGTAAATAAAAGTAAATAAAACAAAGGAAATGGACTAAAGCCATTTCCTGTTCAAAAGCAGACAAAATAGGCAAAATCATTCTTAAGATTCTAATAAACTTCTCTATAATTTTTTTTATCTTCTTTATAAACTGATGTCTTCCATGCTTCTCAGGTCTGGCCGTCGTCCCACCATCCTGCTTATGATACTGCTAGAGGTCCCTCTCGCTATAGCCGCCTCTTTCTCTAACAACTACTGGACATATGTGGCTCTGAGGATCGCTGGAGGGCTGTTCTTCCCAGCATTGTACCAGCAACCATTTATTTTGGCTCTGGAGCTGATGCCGCCTAGGAGTAGGACTTATACGGGTGAGTATACATCTACACCATTAGATAAGATTGATATCAAGAGCTATCCCAACAAAAAACATTACACTCCTTTTTGGGCAGTCGTGTAAAAATTTGTAGCCTAAGATCGTGATCGCGTCTCAGTGGCGTGCATTGGGAGAGGCTTGTGCAGCCGCGGATTGACCTGGGCTGAGCCTGATTATGATGATGAGTGACACTAAATTCTGTTGACGCTACTTGCCACCGTCTAATTAATCTAACTGTTAGACAGCGCCATCACTTTGAGGCGTGGCCGCGTGGGATAGTGCTGCTAAAAGCACCATAACCTCTATTGTACGAACTTACAGGCATCGTGGTAGGAATGCTGTTCGCTAGTGGGATGTGTCTACTTGCGTTACTTGCGTATGCTGTGAAGGACTGGTTTCACCTGTCTTTGGCTACTAGTCTTCCCTTCATTCTACTTTATGGGTAAGTAAGCAAATTATTATTTGCTTAATCTCTTCGGCAATATTGACGGCAATACGCTCGTCTATAACTATTACTTTAAACATCATTATTTTCTTGTGGAGATAGATAACAGGTTATAGTTCAGTTTGCTTATATCGATAAATCCATTAAAAGTAATGATCCTTTCCAGGTACTACTGGCTGATACCAGAATCTCCAAGGTGGTTAGTAGGCAGAGGACGGATAGCTGAAGCGGAGAAGGTGTTTAGGAACCTTGCCAAAAAAAATGGTATTGATTTACCTCGTGGATTTCTTCTGGAAATTCATGTAAGTTAACAACGAGCTCCAAATGATATATTTTATTTATTTGGACAACCAACAAGATCATACACCTTCAAAGCTTAAAGTTAGAAGATTGGTGATACAAGGGATGGTGCGGCCTTAATTACAGGTTGCCACAAAAAGCGCAAACAAATATAGTTGGGATTGGGAGCATAAATCACCGATGATATCAACGATAATATCACATGAGTAATGGACAGACTACCTGATAAATTATGCGGGAGGCACCAATTAGGAGGGCCTTTTTTCAGTAGAGGAGGATTAGTTTTAACGTTAGGCTAAAAGGATAATGAAGATACATTTTAATACGTAAATAATTTCCAACGATGAAATGAAGAATATTATAGTATCTTGTATCACCGATTTCATTAATGTTGATCTTCCTTGAATTTTAAATCCTTTAAAAAAGGATTAACTTCATCATGACCTTGAACCAAAAAGGCTGTTATATCTCTAATCAAATTAGCCTGTTATCATTTGAACATAGACCTCTCTCGAACCGCACAGCTCCCAATTTTCCGATTATCATGTCGTCTTATGTATCCAGTTCATTTGAACTGCTAAGTTAAGATCCTCAGTCTATTGGGCCAGGGTACTTCTTAGATTCTACACAGTGTACGCCAATTTGCTATCTCCATTATTTGAAGGATTTAACTATATAAAAACTAGACACAGTAGAAAATCTGCTGTTTGAGGGTCACCGGTGCCCCATGTTCAATGTGTGTTGCTGTAAAACTAATAAATATCACCAACATTTATGTAAACGATTTCAAAATAAATAGTGTCATTTCCATTTCTCATCGACCTTTTGCCAGACGCACATGAAAACGCATAAACAAAAGTTTCTTTGAGTATTTAAAAAGTTTATCTCACTATTAAAAGCATATTTTGTTTAATTTTACAGAAAAAAATAAAAGAAGAAGATGCAGAAGCAGAAGTGACAACGCTAAGAAACGTAAACGGGCATGTCACTGGATTCCCTGAACTAGCAGAGAAAGATGATTTTGTAGACCGAAGAATAAGCAACATGCTTACATTCAAACCTGACTTTACAAAAATTTCTGACGCCGAAGAACCAAATAAAGGAGAACACCTTGAAAGGATAATTGCACTGGAAGTGGCGGAAATTGTAAATAAAAAAGCTCGATTAAAAAAAGAAAGAGAAAGTATTAGAGATATGCAAGCGTTAAAAGAAGACGATGGTATTAATGAAGAATCTCATTTAAATGCTGAGGCAAGACAAAAAGCTACACAAACTGAGCCTTGCATTAAATCTCCAGCAAGTACATTGAGAAGAAAATCTTTGCAACTTGTTACTAAAATATTCATTAGAGAAGAAGGAGAAGAAGATGTAATGGAGAATAAAAGAATGGACGAGCAGAATTCAGAAGGAGATTGTAAAGCTTCCCCATTAGATGTGTTTAGATACCCTAATATAAGGAAAAAGTTCTTCCTTCTTACTTTCAACTGGGTAGCTTTAGGAGTTGTCTATAATAGTTTAAGTTATAACACACCTAATTTAGGAGTAGACGATTATTTAGCGTTCTTTATAGGTAAGTGATTTAATACCTGATATATATACATATATAATTGTATTATTTACCTTTAATTGTATTATTTTTAAAAGTTAGTCCCGTTTAATATCGCTTGATACTAATTATGATGATTAAGTAGAGGTATGATTCAATTTTATGACAATGTACATTAAATATTTGCCATGAGAAGCTATTTTAGGATTGAATAATTGATGTGATTGATGGAAGAGATAATTTGTTTATTTCAGGTGGTGTGGTAGAATTGCCATCATACGTCATCGCCTGGCGTTGCATGGATCGGTACGGCAGGCGCTGGGTGCTATGCCTCTTCTCAAGTATTGGAGGTGTATTCTGTTTGAGCTGTGTCTTCGTTCCTGAGGGTAACAAGTTAATAAAATAAAACTTTCTTCGACTCTAGCCCACACACAATATTGTCCCGCAACAGTGGTAGGGTAAATAAAAAATAGACGTTTAATAGTAATTAATTCAAGCCTATTTGCAAAAATAAATTGGTTCTACTTTAATTGCGGAACATACACGTAGGTAGATATTTCTGAAATTCCGCTGACACAATTTTTAATGAAAAAATATAGTGATTATTTAACAATAAACTAAATAAATAAGTAAATATTATTAAGTAGTATTTTTTCAATAAATTGGTATTGGTTACCTACCACTACTGTAGCGCGTCCGTTGCACTGGCTACAGAGCTACACGCACCTAATGTTATTAAGTATCTTTTTTTTACAGCATGGCCTTGGATCACAGTGGTCCTAGCAATGTTCGGGCGACTGTTCATAGCGGCTTCGTTTGCAGTCTTCTACGTCCAGATAGGAGAACTCTTGCCAACAGTACTGCGCGCTCAAGCGATGGGAGCCTCGTCGTTCATAGCTGGACTCGGGCTACTTGCTTGCCCTTACATTGTGCATTTAGTGAGTACCCCTCGTGATATAGATATTAGTTCTGGGCAATGCCAAGAGATGACGCTACCTATATGTTCGATCGCGGTGATGAGTTGTGTTATTGTTTCGACTTTCAGGGTAAGTGTCGGAATTTCTAGTGATCAAGTGATCTATAGTATTGTTTTGAAAAATTCAGAAGCTCAAAAGATACAGCAAATAATATATGATACACTTATTGGGAATTGTTCAAGGAAGAGTGAAAAATCAAAAATTTCTTAGGTTAATTCAAATGCCGACCCAGTTTTACAATAAAACTAGCACCATGGGCATCATATCTCATTTTCGCATAAATGGCCGGTGGTCGCTTTCTGCTAAACGACGCTATACCTAAGCCAATTAGGTTCGATGCCAGCTAAATCCTTAATTGACACGACCAGCGATGACACAACGCTGGCTTATAAACACTAAGAAATTCGACAACATTACTATGTCCGCCGTAGCTCAGTTGAAAGGGCAGTCGCTCGGGTCGTCGTAGGTTCAAATCCCACCAGAGGAAGTTAAAAATGTTTTCAAGTGAAAATATTATTCTTGAAATAATGAACTAGTATTGTTGTAAATACAAAAAAAAGGTTTAACCATGTATTATTTATAATTTCAGGCAACCTACGCTAGGTCTCTTCCCCTCATCGTTATGGGGGTTCTCAGTATGATGGCTGGAGTCACCTCCCTCTTCCTACCTGAGACCCTTAATCAACCATTACCTCAGACCCTGGGCGATGGAGAAATGTTTGGCAGAGACTTCAAGCTCCTGAGCTGTGTTTCAAGAAGAAAGAGGAGCTCTCTGAAAGACTTGGAATGAACTGACTGTTTCTGAAGTTTGTGTCAACAGACTATCAACAGAAAAGATGTCGATACACCTAAAAGTATCGAATTCATTTTATTAGTATTTCGATGTATTTAATAAAAATATCTATAAATCCGAAAGAATATACAGACTGGCCAGGAAAGTGACCTTTGAAAGTTTGTTGTTGATATAGGGTGTTTAAATAAGCGAATCAACAAGTCTGTTATAGTTCTCAGTTCACATGCGGATTCATAATATATTATATATTATTAAGTCTATTTCTACATGTAATTAAATAAGGTATATAAATATAGATTTTAAAATTTGTTAAGAAATTATTACATAGTACTAGCATTTGTTTGCGACTTTGTCTATGTGTAGACTTCAAAACAAAGTAAAGAAGAAACGAACAATCATCCTATTTCCAGAATGAAAAATAGTACCAGAAATAAGTGTTTAATAAGATTTTACTCGTCAGTTTATTTTCTATGTCTGTAAATATTCTGTAAATACTTAGACCTTCGAAGGAACTAACTTTTTTAATAATAAAAGTATTATCGACTATGTGAAAACTTCAAGTACCTATTTGTTCATTTATTTTTTAAGAACGCTGTCCTTATCTCTTTTTGTTTTGTTCTCTTTATCTTTATCTGTATTGTCATATTTTTTTGTCTCAGGGCTGATTTTTCAATAGTCTTTTATTTGAAGAATAATCTTTTATTTGAAGAATAAGTTTGACATTTGACAGTTTTCGAAGAACAGACAAACAGAAATTGTGTCACAACGTCAATTTTATTGGTCGAATGAAGTTATCTGGCTATTGAAAAATCGGCCCTTAAAGTACAGAGTTAATAAATACAATAAGTTTATAAGTACTAATGTGTTAATAGAGATGTAAAAGTAAGATGGAGATGACGACCTCCGTAGCCAAGAGTCGAGTATACCGGACTTAGTGTCGCTATCTTTGAGGTCCCGAGTTGAGTTCGATTCCCGATCGGTCAATGTAGAAAAATAACTTTTCTATGTTGTCTCGGGTCTGGGTGTTGTGGTACCGTCGTTTTTTCTGATTTCTCTAACACAAGTACTTAAGCTACTTATCACAGAATCAAAGCAATGTATGTGATGTCCAAAATATTTATTATATAAGCGTAGTCAAAGCGGATTGTGCTTGTGGGTAGATTTTACTAAAAACATAATTATCTTTAAACTATTTATTCCATAAATTCACGCTTTTACGTTCTTCTTTTTTACCAATAAATGCTGTATAGCGTCCACTGTCAAGCCCTTTGTCTCCGGTAACAAGAAGAAAGCGAATACAGCAGTACCGAAGCCAACAGCAGAGAAGAAGTAAAACACAGGTCCAAGGCCGAGGGCAGACACGAGCGGATTAAATAAGAAAAGAGAAAGGAAGGTGCATATCCAATTCCATTCTATGCAGATCACTGACATGACGCTTCTGACCTGAAAATAAAACACCTTGAAAGACTTCAAACTTTTTTGTTTGGATCTTATTTTTAAATTTAGCACTCCTCAGCAATGTAACCCTGTATTTTAGAATAGAGCTTTGAAATAAGCAGTTATAATCATAATTCAATTTTTTTGCGCAAAAGCCTTTTGCGTGAGTGGAGAAGATTACCTAAACTAGTCGGATCTTAAAAAATCTTACTATACTTTTCCTATCAAAAAGGCAATGAACCTAATTGGTATACCTAAAGTTGCAAGTAACCTAAAATAACGTTATTTTGGTGTACACATAAACCGCTTGCGAAACCTTATTAAAAACTGCGCTCGCGAACCCGCCTGCCAAGCGTGGTGAGTATTGGCAATCCCCTCCGATGATAGGTCATTGGGGGAAGCCTATGTTCAGCAGTGGACTTCCTATGGCTGAAATTATGATGATGATGTGGACACCTATAAAACATACCTTCATCGAAAGAGAAAATAATTACAAACAAAAGATACTCTTTGATATAATGTCGTTAATGATATACTTTGTTCAGAATTTCAATTAGAATATATAAATAAAAATTGATATTACTTATTCAAACTAAAATTCAGAACGTAAATGTCGTAAATGATATACTTATCATTTACGACATTTTGTCAAAGAGTGTTTGTTGTTTGTAATTATTTTTTTCTACCGATTGGCGTATTTTTTACAGGTGTACATTAAAATAACGTAATTTTAGATACTTGCAACTTTAGATATACCAATTAGGTTCATTGCCTTTTTGATAGGAAAAGTCTATTAAGATTTTTTAAGATCCGACTAGTTTAGGTAATCTTCTCCACTCACGCAAAAGCCTTTTGCGCAAAAAAATATAATTATGATTTTAACTGCTTATTTCCAAGCTCTCTTCTAAAATTCAGGGTTACATTGCTGAGGGGGCCAAATTTAAAAATAAGATCTAGGGAACAATATAAAGAAGCGTCTTAATCGTTATTATTTTTAATAATCGTATGTCACGAGAAAAAATACTTTAAAATATCCGAAAATAAAGTCCATAGAGAGACTACGAAAGCCGCGCGGTGATTCATCAGAGGCGTAGGTACGGCGAGCCAACAAGGACCTTATGCAGTGTACATACGCTGCAATTCTTTCATTAATAAGTTAAATTATCTATAATGAAATGTGTTTTTTTTATTCTCTTGTTCTTTGTAAAGATCGAATAAGTAACTGATTCTGAGCCACTCCTAAAGATTTGGCACCCCTTTGCAATGTAACCCTGTATTTAAAAATAGACAACACACCAATTGCGACCAATTTTAATGGTCTCTAAGAAAGAACCTTACTTCTTTCTGCTCAATACTATAAAATAGACGCTGCGAATATGATAATGCGCAAAAGTGGTGTGCAAACAATGGGGGACCACACTGCACATTTTGCCTGATAGGTGTCGCATTGTGTTTGGAATTGCCCGTTGTAATTTTTGATCACTGATTCAGTCAAAGTCAAAAATCATTTATTCAATTTAGGACAGAAAATTGCCACTTATGAACGACATTAGTAACATTATTGGCCCATATGGGGCAGAACATGTCTCCTTAATTTTTGAGCCCTACTTGCGCTTCGAGACAAGACACAGACAATTTGGCAAGTGCTGAGAAGTAACGCCGAAACAAACTCAGCAACGACTAGCTGCCATGAAAAATAAAATCAAAATAAACAGGTAGGTACATCAGTTTAGTGGTAGTGGTTCTGTCACTGATCAAATAATATCTACGTTATAGTTTCTACTAACTTGTCAAACGTATGTCAAAGAAACGTCGAACACATTACCATATTATGTAAATACATTTGTGTTTGTTTAACTAGCACAAAAAATCACTCATTGACATTTGTACATGTACATTAGTTGACAAGACCTTAGCGATGTGTTGGCTACTTATATAAATATATACTGTTAAAACTGCGTTTGTCCACCCGCCTGCCAAGCCTGGCGAGTGCTGACAATCCCCCCGATCGTCAAGTCATTGGGGGAGGCCTGTGTTCTGTAGTGGATGTCGAGTTGATGAGCGACTGAAATGATGGGACTAATATAGGCTGATTTTATTTTACAAAAAGTTGGTTAACTTGGAACATACCTCAGGCAAAAACAGCTCAGCCATAAGTAAAAACGGAACTGTTCCAGAGCCGAATGTATATAAGACACAGAAGAGGTAGATTAATAGCGCTGTGACCCACTGGGGACCCCAGTGTAGGTGAACCTGGGATCCGAGTGCGAGGGAACAGAATCCAGCTGTGATGCATGAGCTGATCAATAGACTCTGGAAAAAAAGAAACAGGTATTATTAGTTTTATGATATTATTATCCGTGTGAAAATAATCTGCACAATCCCACAACACACCTATGTCCAAAATTTACTGGTTACGGAGGTCTGATGGTATTCGCTCCAAATGTAACATAACTAAACTGCACAGAAGTCTGCGCTGTATAGTTGCAATTGTAATTTTGGACGTGCATTTTGTAATTGCGCATGCGTTGCAACTAAAAAGCATATGATTCCGCACTAAAAGACTCTTTAAGGCTAGTTATCCACGAGTTTTCATACGAATGACGAACTGAGCGAAGCTTTGCGTAGTTTGCAAACAACACATTTCCTCTTTTGTTTGCACAGCTCTGGTGGAAAACCAGCTTAATATTGAAATCAGTAAGTGACAATAATAATTCGCTTACTCTTCGACCAGCCACATCAGTCAGGTACCCGCCAATCAGTCCAATCACTACAGACACAGTTGACAAAAGAGCGGAGCACCAATTGGGTGATAGAACTTCTGCTGGTACTGCCTCACTGAACAGCGGAATGGCATATATCTGAATCGCGATCATGCCTTGGAAGACAGCAGCAAACATTATTGTTAAGGTGAGGACGAGAGCTCGGTGGGTGGAGCGAGATTTTTCTGAAAAAAATTTCTATTAGCAGTCTTGCCTAATCTACATACAAAAGTATTGTTTTTTAATATGTTACAAAAGTACCAATTAGTTTTAGGGGTTTATTCAAAATCCAGAATATAGTCTGAAAAAATTTTTCTCGTTTGATTCTCCTAGCCTGTTTAACTGATTATTCAAAGTTTAGTCATGATGATATATTTTTTTGCAATCAACACGCTTGTGACGTATTTAAATCCAAACTTACTAAAGAATTTCCACATGGAAAGCTTTTCTGCGGGAGCTTTTCCAAACTCAGCTGTTAACTTTTCTTCTTCGGGCGTCACTTCTGCTAATTAAAAAGAGGCACTTAAAAAATTGAGTTTTATTAAATACAGGTATCGTGACATACACTATCATAATAGGTTAATACACTGATCGTCATGGTTTCGAAGTAGTTAAGAAGTTATCATTCTTATGTCTTACGAGGTAACAGACAATAAGTTTGACCAGGGGCGTCTTCCATCACACGTTTAGGTGCCGAGCCAATTTAGAAAAACTTAGTGCTGTGTATTGGTAGATTATGCTTGACGTAAGCTAAATATGGAGAAGATGATATTGTTTGCAAAAGTTACTGATATAGCCCAACCGATTAGCAAACTGAAGTGGCAGTGGACGGGGCATATAGTACGCAACTACGCAGAACTGACGGCCGAGGGCAGAAAGGTTGCCACATACCGGCAAGCGTAGCGTAGGACGTCCACTCTTAAGGTGGACAGACGACCTGGTAAAGGTTGCAGGAAGCCGCTAGATGATGGTCGCTCCCAACTGGCCAATCTGGAAGACACTGGGGTGGCTAATATGCAGCAATGGACGTCCTGTGGCTGAAATGATGATGATGATGATTGTTTCGCATAAATCAGAGACTGGGTCGCTAATATCCGGTCTGGTCGGCGAACAAGAGACCAAGAGGAGGAAGCCCGACGCATTGGACAGACCAGATCTGCAAGAACCTCTACATCACCATCCATAATGCGTTCTTGGGACACCCAATATGTATGTCTGAGTAACACTTAATTACATTGACGTCAAGGTAGATAAAAAATATGTATGAAAAGATTATGTATAATTATATTATTTATATACAAGATAGAGGGATTCTTGTTATTTATTTACAAATATGAAATATATATATTATCATGTACATATTTGTACGATTCATCACGCAAACCAAAAATGTATCGATTATACCTAAACTATAAAGGTACATAATTTTGTAAGTATAAATAAAAAAACAATATTACGAATACAGACTTACCCTCAGATTCAGGAGACAAAGCACGTCTAATGTTATCAATCTCTTGAATAACAATTTTCGAGTCTGGTTCTGAGTTTCTGTAAAATGCCATCGCTTTTGCAGCTTCCTGAAAAGACACACACACACTTTTATTTAATTTAAATTTATTACCAGTGATCGGAATAGGTAGATTGATTTGGAGTCAATGATCTCAAACATTGACTTTGAATGTAATTTGACATCTATGAGTTCAAAACTAGTAGCATTTAGATTTTTTGGAAACTATGTCAACAGCAGCCTGTCGATTCTGTAAGAAACACGCAGGTAAACTGGCTCTAAAAGTCACCTAAGCGGTACAAACGAACAGCCTCCAAAGTGATCTGGTTTCTCTGCCAGAAAATAGAGCTTGGAGGAAGAAGAATACAAGTGGAACTCGGCTCGTCACAATAAAATGTCATTGCGCATCCCTCTTTCTCCCTAGAACTGGGAGTGGGGAAATTTGTAATTTAAAGTATCATTTCGATGACCTAGCCAAGAGGCGAGTACACCGGACTTGGCGTCGCTATCTCTAGGGTCCCGGGTTCGATTCTCGGTCGGGTCAATGTAGAAAACAAACTTTTGTATATTACATCGGGTCTGGGTGTTGTGGTATCGGTCGATGTTTCTGATTTCTATATCACAAATGCTTAAGCTACTTACCTTAGGATCAGAGCAATGTATGTGATGTTGTCCAATATTTATTTATTTATTTATTTCTATGCAAAAATCTTTTTTCATTAGGTTTCTTGCCTCGGGCTACAAAACGAACGCAAGCACTAACATTAATACCTGTCTTTAATTTCATATTGTGTTTAGGTTTTAGTTAAATTTCCAATGCGTTAGTTACGTAGGTAATTGGTGTGTTGAAAAAAATATGATGTTACAAACATACATCTTCGAATCCCTTCTTCATAAGCAACGTCGGTGACTCCTTTAGAATGCTCAGCAACGCCACTCCGATAGATGATGCGATTAGCCCAATATAAGTCATCGTTTTGTACTCCAAGAACTCTCCTAATATAAACGTTAGTAACATCCCTATTGCAGCGAAGACTATGGCTCCAGAAGCTAAAGTTCCTCTGATTGAGTCTTGGGACAACTCACTCACGTATACCGGAACAATTAGGAATACCGAACCAGAGAAACCCAATATGAAGACTGCGGTTAGGAACACTTCAACTTGGTTGCTGAAGGCCATCAATGTCCATGACAGCTGTAACAAACACATGAGTCTTTTAAAACTAGTAGGTATTACGATGGACATAGAGCGGCGGTGATCGAAGTTCGGCTTTACATCCGTTTGTTGTGAGTTAGAATGCCAGCCCGTAAGTACCTCTGGATTTTTTTAAATCTATGTAATTTTTTTTACCAATTGCTAGGCTATGAGTAAAAATATTGGGGAGAAACCTGCACGTTTGGATATTCTTTTAAAGTCCACTTATATCGTTGTCAAATAGATAGGGATCAGGTCATCAGAGGACCTTTTGGTGTAGTGGTTTGCGTTCTAGACTACTAAGCCAGGAGTTTGCTGGCTCGAATTTCGTCACGGAGCAATTTAATTTTGTACCTAAGTCATGGATGTTTTTAAACGTATTAAAGTAATTTTATTCGTAATTTAGTCGCCATAATACAAGCTTTGCTTAATTTGGGGCTACATTGATTTGTGGAAAGAATTTATTTATTTTTGTAAAATAACTTGATTTACGAGTATTTTACGACAGTAATAGTCATCATTGTCTTTACCTGCTCAATCATGAATTATTGCCATTCAGAAGTGTTCTTATGATGGAGCCAAGCGGGAGACAGAACTGTTCAATTTATTAAAACCTTCCTAGTTACCTAGTTTGGGCTCATTTGACTCGTTTTGACGAGATTTGTCTTTTTGTCTAGATTTTTTAACTTATGTAGTCCTAATTTTGAGCAAAAAATCCTCCTAAGTCCCACCTATGTTTCTCAGTTAAGGACCAAAGTCTGCTTATCCCTAGTATGGCTCTCCAAATCTTAACGCCATCGTTTCTTTTGGCATTTTCTACGGCAATGCCTATTGAATTGAATTGACTAAATATTAAAATTAATTTATCTGATCCCTGTAAAATAGGTCCTAAGAATGATTGAAAGACTCACCACACCCATAACCGCTGCAATTGTTGAACATTTTTTTCTCCCCAAATAATCCATTAAGAAACCCGTAAAAGGAGTGCTCAAAAACCCTCCAATACAAGACAAGCTAGCCATCAACGAGCCCTCTGTCTGCGTCATGGGTCGGTTGAGGGGTGTGTTCTCGGACGTGAAAAGGAGCATCGTTGTTGAAGGGATACCAGCGGTCAAGCCATAGATGAGGCAGTTGTAGTCCACTGCAAGGAAAATAATCATGATAACTCACGATAAATTTTCGTTGGGTTTGAAGCCGAAAAATGTAATTTGTCACTCCTGCACGAACACAAAAAAAATTATGAGACCTAGACCTACATCACGATCATGTGACATCCTATGGTGCAGTCAGTACAATGAGCTCGTATATGGTAGCGCAGACAATGACATCTTCAATTGTGGATAGTTTCAATTTTCAAAACGAAAACATAGAATCTCGCATCGACTGGCACCGACTCCAAAAGTAACGGATTAGGTACTTAAGTGTTAAGATTATTTTTAACGTTTTAGTTTTTTGAAGTCGGTTTATATTTTTTTATAAAATTAACCTATTTCATCTATTTTAGTATAAATCCTAATCAAAACAAATCTTACGAGTGCAAACATAATTTAACTGCTGAACACCGATTTCATTTCCTATTTTTCCACCCTTAGGGGTGAATTTTTTTCCAATCATGTTTTACTATAGTATCTTTAAAGTATAATCTATTTATTAAAAAAAGAATCATCAAAATCGGTCCACATTTGGCAAAGATATTAGGTAAGATAGATACTAAAATCAGTTGGCGTGGTACGGAGTTCATGCAATGTTTGATGATTTTCTTTAGATCCCATCATCAGAATTTAACCAAATGTATATGGGACCATTCTGAAAGTATTACCTTTAAAACTAAAACAGTTAGTTAAAAAAGAACCCTAAATCTGTGATAAAAATAATACAAACATCTTAAGGGCTGATTCTAGTTTGAAAATGGACGAAACATTTTGTAAATCAGCAAGATCCCGCAAGTACTCTTCTCGAATGCGATTTGAGCATCGAGAGATACAGGGTTACATAGCAAAGGGGTGCCATATCTTTACGAGTGTCTCCAAATCAGTAACTTAATCGAATTATACAAAGAGCAAAACCTTTTTTAAAATTTACATTTAAATTTTTCTATCCGCTGTTAAAAATCGTACGCGTGGATAATTAACTCTTTTATGAAAAAATTGCATTGTATGTGCACTGCGTAAGGTCTTTGTTGGCTCGCCGTACCAACGCCCCTGATGAATGGCTTTCGTATTCTATCTATTGACTTTATTTTCTGATATTTTAAGTATTCCTTTTTCGTAACATACGATTATTAAAAATAATAACGATTAAGATGCTTCAATAAATTGTTCCCCAGATCTTATTTTTTAAATTTGGCACCCCTGTGGCTATTCTCGCCTTAATAAAATTGCACCACTTCATTTATAGTTGCGCAATGATTAATTATTTATTATTTCATATCGCATACCATTTTTAGCGTTGTTAAGCTTTTTAAATTAATTTTAATTGTCATGGTTTAAGATAACAGTTTTTTTTTGTGAATTTAATCAAACAAGGTCATAATAATACAGGGTGTTTCAGAAAATAGTGTCAAGCGGAAATCAAGAGATAGAGCAGTCGAATATCGATAGAGATATGATAGTCTATCGATACCAATAGTATCCGTTTTTTTTATATTTCAAAATGTCTTTATTTCATTATAACAAGTATACAGTTAAACAGTTCCAGTGTACATTTACTATAAATTTGACCTTGTTAAAACTTTTAAAAAATACATTGACACCTATCTACGAATCGTAATCTAATCAATAGTATCGATTGCGTCGATAATATCAATTCAATTCAATTATTCAATAACAATATACATTGTGCTTGAATTAATTAATACCTAAGATAAATTACTATTATTTAAAAAAAAAACAATACAAATGTAAAAAAAAACCAATAATAATAACAATGTCAGAATATAAAAATTAAGGTAGGGTAAATCTGTCACATTATTTTGATCTAAAAATACAGTTAGATGTCAAGTTCTGTCACATTATTAAAATTTGTCTCTAAGAATTTGTCAACAAAATAGAAGCACCCCTTCACCAAAAAAGACTAGTTTTTTTAAATTACTATTATAAAGAACCAGTTTTAAACTGACTGGTAACTTGTTGAACAGTCTGACAGACTGATAGTAAGAGGACTGTTTGACCATGTGGGTATGTGGGATAATTTTAATTGAGAAGTCTTTTCTTCTTGTGCTCTCTGTCTTTTATCGATACTTATGATGTCTAATAATATTATTAACGTGAACTACGCTATCGACATATTGATGGTATTGATAATATCGGTAGTACTATCGATGGAGTATCTGATTTACGATTTAAATTGTAATCGTTTCGATAGTCAGGCTGTAGATTTTTTTCATTACAAGTATCAAATCTATCATCAGTTTTTTAGTATAAACAATTATGAATATTGGCCAACATCACATAGATTGCTCTGATCCTAAGGTTAGTAGCTATAGTACTTATGTTAAAGAAATCAGAAACAACGATCACTACCACAACATCCAGACCCGACCTTACATAGAAAAGTTAGTTTTCTACATTGACCCGACTGGGAATCGAACCCGGGACCTCAGAGATGGCGACGCCAAGTCCGGCGAACTCGCCTCTTATCATCATAATAAAAAAAAAGTTAGATTGACTCACAATTATTTTTGTAAGTGTACTGTTTACCTATTTCGTACAAAAAATCAAGCACATATTTCAATGATATATGTCTCCGTTAACAATTAAATTAATACCCATACCTGAAGTCAAGTCAAGGTTTTAAAAAAATAATTACAAAAATTGACAAATCAGAACTCTCGGAGGCTTCATAGATTTACCACGCGTTAAGGAAGTAAGTCCTATAAAGACACTTTTAAGTGTCTCCTTAAGGTAGCTGCTATTGTGCTTATATATACATATACATTGTGCTTGAATTAATTAATGCCTAAGATTATTATATATATAATATAAATTACTATTACTAAAAAAAATTACAATACAAATGTAAAAAAAAAAACAATAATAATAACAAAGTCAGAATAGAAAAATTAAGGTAGGGTAATTATGTCACATTATTTTGATCTACTAAGTCAAGGTTTTAAAAAAATAATTACAAAAATTGACAAATCAGAACTCTCGGAGGCTTCATAGATTTACCACGCGTTAAGGGAGTAAGTCCTATAAAGACACTTTTAAGTGTCTCCTTAAGGTAGCTGTTATTAATATATTTCAAGACAAGCTAGGCGATACCGCAAGTAAGTGTGTTACACTGTCGGACCGAAAACGCTACCTTGTGGGACGCCAAAGTTAATAAGCTGCAACTGCTAGTCTATGTATCGATTCTAACACATTAATTTTCATCAGTCATAAAGCTTTTAATCCAACTAAGGAACATCACGAAGAGCTATAGTTTGAAGTTTATTTAGTAGAATAGAAATTTATATAGAATCAAATGCTATGCCACGGTATAAATCTCTCTTCTTTATTTTACAGGCGAAGGCAACGAATTTGGGTACAATTTTGTACACCAAAGGATCCAATTTGTTGTGGAGATTTGGAAGCCTACAATTAACTTTTTATTTGATTTTACTTACATATTAGGGATCCAAGCACTTGGTAAATTATCCCACTCATTTTAACGTCCATAAATTATATTCCAAATTACGAATTTTATTTTTTTGTTTGGTGGTAGCACTGTTTTTATATCACCAACCTTCTCACTTTTAGTATCAGGCAGTATTAATTTTGTACCTCTCATTTCATCTGGAATAGTTACCTGCTTATCATAATTTATATCTTTAAAAGAACAGAACAAATATAGGTGATATATGAGCATGCCAAAATAAATACTGCGTCACCCTACGGAAGAACTTAACTATGTATATTATTTCTTAATCTTAATAAATGTCTACTATTGCAGACTGTTACACAATATTTATACTACAGTATTCGCGTAAATGTTATTGCTAAAAATATTGACATTGTCACTGCCAGCGAGCTAAGTCTTATATTGCTTACTTATAGGGTAGCTAGTGTGTTTTTCATCACTTAGAAAGAAATGAGACGTTTTGTCATGAAGTCGTAAACTACAAGTGCTTAATGGCGTAATAGACATAACGTATAACTTTATAGACTGATTTTGGTCAAAAAGAATATCATTTTCTATAGTAACTACGAATATCGATATATCAAAAAAAAAATACAAACTGATGTCAGCTATTTGGCGTTATAAAATGAAAGAACGTTTTTTTGCGATTTCGATATTGGTGAAGTAAAAGGTGTTATTTATTGTAAAATATGCACCAGAATCAGCCACTAGGAGGTGATTGCATTTACACCAAGTATAAGATACTCTATTAATAATTAGTTCCAAACACTTCTCCATTTTCATATCTATCTTATAATATAAAAATCAATCTCTATTTCCCTTGGTCATCGCATCACGCGTGAACCGATGGAACAATTTCGCTAATTCTTTTTTTGTTGTGCTAATTACTGTCAGAAGGTTAGATAGATAGATAGATAGACACTATTGCACAAAAACATTAAAGGTATTACACACAAGACACAGTTATGTACAATCAGGCGGCCTTATCGCCAAAAGCGATCTCTTCCAGACAACCTTTGGGCAGAGGTTTTTTTTTATCTTTTAAAAGCAAAAAAAAGAAAGTTGCTAAACTAAAGACCACGTGAACGAAGTCGCGGCCAACAGCTATAGTCTAAATAAAAATTCGTGTCGTTAATACCTTGCTCTAACAATGAGAAAAGTGGCTAATAATATATTTAAAATTGTCACGAGCAATCCGCATAATGTAATTCGCACAAGTCGGACGCGCTAAAGTCTTTCGTACAAGTGTCTTTTTACTCTTCTTCTGTCGTGGCAATCGCGATTCTAGTCCATCTAGATTCGTTTCTACCAAAACTTGTCGACTTCTACAGCATTTTAAAAATAAGAATAAAGAAAGCAGGTATCAGATACAACAGAATAGTATAAAACTTAATGTAATGAGACAAAATAGTCTTTGGCTTAGTGATTGCAAGAGACCCACAAACTTTGTTATTCTGCCATAGCCTTTTATGAATTTATCTAGACAAATTGAACTGTGAAAACATACAAATCTACATTTACATTAGCACAGGTTTTGCAGCAGTGGAAAATGCCTATTTAAATTTATAACTAGCTAGTGTTAATGACTGTTCGTGAAGCAGCCAATTGCGACATCTTTTGCGTAACATTGGCAGCGAGAGTCTCAGCGCAGAACGAATAGTTCAAATCATTTCATATCCGCTGCCTAATTAAAACATCTTCTAGCACTAACCAATCTCAACTTTGGAACCAGTAGCTGGTATCCCCTGTCTCTTAGTCATTTATATTTCAAGCGTTTGGGGGAAAGTTTCCTACTCCAGTAACAAAACCTTCAAGTTTGAAGACCTTGCCACTTGTAGCCACATATTCCTAAGGGAAGATGCGCTACGATTGGGTTGCTCTGTTTAGGCCATCCCTCTTGCAAGTGTAGGGATACAAAAGACAGGGTAATAGTAGATAAGCCATAATTTGTGGTTCCGTACAGTCTCTACTCTGCCGCTCGGTTCTCATCTCACACGTTACCAATTTTTGTCTACCACGGCCAACTTCTATACGAAGATGGTTTAACGCCTTTCACCACCAAGGCTGTACGTGCTCAGATGAAAGATTAGTTAGGTTAGGTATCTATAGATATAAAATTGCGAGGTAAAGGTGTTTTGTAGGACCATAGCTTAACTCGAGCATCTGAGGGTGGGTTAGCATTGGTCAATCTAAGGAAACTTTTCCGACTTTTCTATTTCGATTCATGTGGCGTACTGTATTAACAACTAGACCCAGTAACGCAGGATCTAGGCTGACCAATTCTCTCACAATAATGGCATTCTCAAATACAAGGACCCGTCTTTTTATTAAAATGTCTATTCGCGCAAATTTTCTTTCATTTAAGTAACCTGATACCCTTGACGTAACTAAGTCTAATTATTTAAACCGAAAAAAAATATTGTATATGGATTTGTTAAGTAAACGAATAAGAAGCATATGTTTGCTTATTATTAGTTAATCCTTTGATACAACCTCATGTTTATTTAGGATTTATATTAATCACTATGACTGATAACGAGTGTGCGCGCGAGTTAGCCTCGCACATACAGGGTTCTGTACTATCGTATTTTATTTTATCATATCTGTTATGTGTACATGTATTTCTTTTATAGTGCTATAAAACGTTGAAAATAACACGTATCTTGTAGGGGGACACCCTTAATTTTTTGGTTTTTGATATTTTTATTTGATAAGATACAAAAGAAACAAAAATATTATGTAAAAAAAACGGTTTTAAAGGTTTTTTACTTACTAGAATAAGTCAACATTTGTAATAGATTAAGTCAAACTTTGTTAATGAAATAAAACTTTATTATTATTATTTTTAAATGGTTTTATTAAGTATACTTTGTTTGTGTCTTGTGTCGGTTAAATCTAGTGATTAAATTTTTCCTTCTTCCTGTTGACCGATTGATTTGAAATTTGATATACACCTTTACTTCTGGTGACAATACAATTAAGTAGTTATATTCATTCATCATGATCATCATTTCAGCCAAAGGACGTCCACTGCTAAACAAAGGCCTCCCCCAATGACCTATCATCGGGGGGGATTGCCAATACTCGCCACGCTTGGCAGGCGGGTTGGCGAGCGCAGTTTTTTTATAAGATTTCGCACGCAGACGCTGCTGCCCGTCTCGTGTATTCTTAACGGCCATCCCCACACGGCACATTTTTTAACCGACTTCAAAAAAAGGAGGAGGTTCTCAATTCGGTTATATGTTTTTTTTGTTTGTTTTTTTTTTAAATGTTTGTTACCTTAGAACTCCGGCATTAATTTGCTCTATTGAAAGGGTATACCTGCAGATTGGTCCCATTTTTTTCAAAATTCAATTCTGATGATGGGATCCATGAGGAATTGAGGGAACTCCTAAATATTATAGGTATACATATAGCGATTTTAGTATATTTAACAACAAATCAAGCATTTGCATTCAGAAAGTATCATTTGCTGAGGTGGAACTGATGAAGGAGACCATAGTTGGCCACAATAGCCTTCCACGAGTAAGGTACGCACGCCCCACCCACGCGATAAGATATTTTCATTATGACTGTTAAGCCTTGCCATAGTCGACAAATCATGATTCTGGTGAGAATGATACCATCAAACTGATCTGATGAAGAAGGCGGAAGGTAAGCACCGGAACTCTGTGATAAAACAATGTGCATAGCCGTGTTTGGACTTATTTGAATCGTCATTAGAAGCAATTTAGCTATAATTACATCACAGATCGCCATTTAGAATGTAAAAAAACACTAAAAACTGACAAATAAAACAAATTTTTATAAAAAAAATAACCGACTTCAAAAACACTAAAAAGCTAAAAATAACTTTTAAACAATCATACCAAACAGTTATTATTGGCGTCGGTGCCAGCCGTGGAATGTTTGAATGTGGTTGTTTGCTGTGTGTTTTTGAAGTCGGTTATTTTGTTATATTCATTAACATTGTAAATTCAAGATGACTGCCGCCACAAAATAGCGGATTGCATATTTTTTTCAATATAGGTATCAAGAGCTTGACTAGTAGAATACAGTAGGTACACTATAAAAATCTAAATCTTATACAACCGCCACAACAATTTTCATTTATTTATCAAAACTGTAGGAATGGGAATATCACTCCATCTCTTATCCATTTTTTAACCTATGAAGGTCCCTATTGGGCACGAAACTCTAAATCCTACAACCTTTAAGGAGGATGATTCCAGGGCAGCCCGCGAAATTATAAAATAATTTTCCAAATTATGCCTCCTTTGGCTTACATTGAATATTAGTCAAAAATATAATTCGTGGCTACAGTATTTTTACTAAATAATAACCATTAAGTACTATTCACAAATAAAAAAATAATTATTCTCGTCATTTGGTGGGGGGGATTGGCGATACTCGCCACGCTTGGCAGGTGGGTTTGCGAGCGCAAAGATTTCGCACGAAGGCGCTGCTGCCCGTCTCGTACTATTGGTGGCTCGCCCGCCTCCTGTTGGCAGTGGGGAAGTGTATTTTTTACTCCCCACACGGCAAGAACAAGAACTGACGGCTGATGGGGCAGAAAGGTTCTAGAATGGCAGCGTAGGACGTCCACTCACAAGGTGGTCAGACGACCTGGTAAGGGTCGCAGGAAGGCGCTGGATGCTTCCAACCGGCCAATCTGAGGCTATTGTTTAGCAGTGGATGTCCTATGGTTGAAATGATGAAGAAAATGATAAAATCATTATTTATTCGTAAGATAGCTTTTAAAATTGCAAAGCTAAAGTGGCAGTGGGCAGGCCACATCGCTCGCAGAACCGACAACCATTGGGGACGAAAGGTTCTCAAGTCAAAAAAAAGTATCAACATACCTTCAAAATACTAATTTTATCAACCAATAATTGGACTTATAAAAACCGACACAAGGGTAGATAATCTGGCACAATGATAACATATGTTTGCAACTAAAGGAACTTGATACAATATATATATATATATATATTTATATATATATAAAACATTACAAGTACGATAGGTGAGCGCGTCGCTAACAATCGAGAAACTTGTAAACTGACGTCTTCAGTAGCTCAGTTGGAAGAACACTTGCCTAGAAAGCGAAGGGTCGTTTCGATGCATAACTGAGGCGTCCGTATCTGTTAAAGAAAAAGACATATAAATGCAAAGAATAGGTTAGAAAAGAATACTCGTAGGTGTTGTTACAATGTAAAGAAATCCAGTTCTCTATTTCTGCTTAAATTCATTAGCATGCAAATTAAGTGTAGTAGGTATTATTTTAGATAAACACATACTTTACCTAAAACGTGTTCTTTTAGATTTCACATAACTTTATCCAACAAGTTTACGCTAGCATGACAGATGGCGCCTCAAATGTTACGCACATAGCCACCTTAGTCAATATAAATGGTAAAAACATTAGATGTTGCTACTTATTGTAAGACAACAAGTGGATATAATAAGTTTTATTAAATAAAATAAAAAAGTTGTTATTTAAAAAAAACTTTCAACAAGTCGTTTCGCGAGGCGATCTAACTTATCTCCTAAATTTATGGGAAATCAAAGGGAACACGTTGCATGAAAATACTATACCATTACCAACCTTTACTATAAATTGTACTGTTGCCCGCGACTTAATTCCATGAGAAGTCAGCAAAACCATAGTTATTTTAAACTAAAGACCACGCAAGCAAAGTAGCAGGCAAAAGCTAGTGTAAAAATTTTTTTTGTAGTCAAAAATTTTTGCCAACTGAACAGCGACATCTAACGGATAAGAAGCGCCATCTATAATGACAGTTATCTTACATACCTCGGGATTCGTACATTTTTCCGGAATAAAAAGTCTATAATCTATTTCTGTGCCAAATTTCATCTAGAGCCGTGAGATTATGATTCATAAAAATAAATGACTAATGGCCGATTTTTCAACAGCCGGATAACTTTTTTTTTAAGAATAAGTTTGACATGTTGACAGTTTTCATATAGAAAATGTGTCAAAGCGTCACTTTTATTCGTCAGATAAAAGTTATCTGGCGATTAAAAAATCGGCCCTAACTGATTTTTAATCGTCCGGATAACTTTTTTTTTAAGAATAAGTTTGACATGTTGACAGTTTTCATATAAAAAATGTGTCAAAGCGTCACTAATTCTTCTGATAAAAGTTCTCTGGCGATTGAAAAATCGGTCCTTGAATTAAACGAAAAATAATTCTTAGGCAGAAACAATCTATTATTAAATTGAAATCCACAAGGCAGATTAAATTTTCCAAGTCCATTTACTAAGCGATGTTCGTATTTATTCTGTGGAAAGCGAAAACCATGTAGATATTATAATATTCCTTTCTATGTTGCTCTATTGATTAATTCCAGAAATAAATTTGATTAATTCCGTGCGTGACACACTGTCCACCTCTCGACCTTGTATTGTATGAAGATGGATAGAAAAGTAAGAAGAATAGATATAGTTATAATAAATTAATTAAATAAATATAAGGGATACTCTTTGCTACACACACGCTATACGGAATATCGTACTCTTTAGGGGATGCTTACATTCAGCAGTAGACTGAACTGAACTGACTGACCTTCTGAACACTGATTTCATCCTCTATTTTTCTATCCTTAATATTTTTGTTGTTGAATTTTTTTTCACAAATTTAAGTATAGTCTAGCTTATGCTTCGCATAAGTTATTTAATCAAAAATAATCATCAAAATCGGTTCACATTTGCCGAAGCTATTGGGTAACATTATATATATGTATACAAAAAATCAGTTGGCGTTGTATGGACTTCATGCAATGTTTGATGATTTTCTTAAAGATCCCATCATCAAAACTTGACCAAATTTATGTAGAACCATTCCGAAATTATTCCCTTACGAACAAAAAATCTGAATCATCAAATACGAACAAAGAAAGAATCATTGAAATCGGTCAACGTGGTAACGATAATCGCTGAACCACATAAAAAAAGGTTTCCACGAATTAGGAACCGCCACTTTTTCTGAAGTCGGTTTAAAATAGGAAAGTAATATCACTCTTTTACAAAAGTAATTATGTTGCACTGCGACCGTGTCTACATAATTCTTAAATTTTAATATTCCCTCTAGTTATGGGAAACCTATTGTTTGAAGTACTACTATACTCGTACTATTAATCCTCTTGAACAGGCAGAAGGCAAGTGGTTGTAAGGCACCGCTTTCGACATCCAGCATATAGGAAACTAACTCCCTGGAGCGAGTAGAGTCCCTTTTTCCAAGATACTAAGTCCCTAGAGCCCTAACAGCCTCGACTAACAATTCAATTCAATTCTTTATTGCGTACAAAAAATACGTTAGTATAATAAGGATATAGAAAGAAGAGTGAGAGCTGCTCCCAGGTTGCCCAGGGTAGCAGCGTTAGGACGGTAGGCATGCCAGTCTGTCACAAGGTTGTGCATTGGTTTCAGGGGTAGGCTGTGGTGAAAATTGAGTAAGTTTGCGTCAAACAGTAGGCGATCTCGCGGCAGCCTAACATTGGTTAAATTGCACAGAAACGATCTAAGTTGCGCACTAAGGAATAAGTACAGGTAGACGACAAAATGGTTACAGAATATTTATTGTTTATTGTTGAATACGTAATTAATAATTATGGTTAGCTCTCGGTTTTTTATGAAGGTAGGCTCTGCATAATAGCCTATATGGAATGCACGCCCCTGGTCTGTCAGCTCGCTAGACGGATCATAGTGTCGGCTAAGGTAGTCTTGTGCAGTGGAGGGAAATGTGAACCGACACGGTCGGTTTATATCTAGTTTTATTGGGTAAAAAGTCATGTTTATACATAAAAGTTACAGCCAGTATGTTAACAAGTAAAGGTTTTATCTTGTGCTCCGTCGGTGTAAGAGTGCCAACGGTACGTAGGGTTTTGGGTCACCGCCGGTTGGAGGTCGCTGACGATGCAAAAAAATGTACAATCTAACTCGCACAACGCTGTTAATTGCTAATTAAATTAATATTAGCATACTTCGCTACATCTTTGGGTAGCGAACTATTGCTGAATCCTTTGATTACCTGGTTACATACTTTAGTAACTACTTTTATACATGACGCGACGTTAAGAAGATGAAAGATAGTGATAAAATAGGAAAATACAAAAGCAATTTCTTTAAATAGTGTGGGCGTGATTCGGCAACACCTATTTTTATCGAGAGCTTAAAAACGTTTACCACTCTATCTATTAATAAGTATATTTTACACAAATAAACTTCATTTCATTACAATGAAACGTACATTTTTAATTCTTTTAAGACATTAGTGACAGTAAAAAATAATAATATAACAAATAATAATTAAGAAAAAAGAACATAAAAAAGAGTCGAGGTTCTAACTACTTTAATGTTACATAGCATTTCCTGCAGCCTTTTTGTATTTATGGTATCTTTTTGAAGGTTAATCAAGTTCTAAGACGACCCTGGCGTAATGGTAAGTTGATTGGCCTTAAACACAGAGGGTCCACGGTTCGATTTTCGGTTTGGGTCAGTCCGAAAAATGAACTTTTTTTTAACTCGGCTTAGGTCTATTTATCCTGTAATTGTATTATAATTATTGTATTATATTGTATTGTATTGTAATTTCTTACTTCAAGACCATAACAATTAATGTGTTAATTAGCGTAAATTTTGTATTTCTATTTGATCAAATTTTCCGGTAAGGTCTTACAAAATTATTTTTTTACTATCGGCGATAGTAAATTTTTCTTGAATGTGCAAGTACCTTTACTGGTATCTATTAATTTAGTATCATCTATTATTTATATGTCAATCATTCTAAAACGTACAATCAACGGTTCATCGATAAATAACAAAATGACAAATTAAATCAAATTATTTTCAACTTCAATTCGAACGAATAGAGTTCAATTCAGAAAAATGTAGGTTGTGTAGTAGTATACACCGTTTATTTTACCTTAGAAACTATAAGACTTTAATAACACTAAATGTAGTTATAACCATATTCAACTTCATTTTGAATAACACTAGACTATTTCTCAATATTGATCAGTTCATTTCCATCCTACATACTATCCAGTCTTGTCTTTTAAAATGACAAAAAAACACAAGTTTTTTTTAAATAATTACGTTTACAACGATTTCCATCAAATGTTGAAACCTCTTATTTTCTTTCAAAACTTTTACCTCATCCCTAAATTTTTATTAAAGGACAATTATTTGACTCCTAACGGAATTATTTTGAAATTAGCAAGCACCACCTCTGTTGTACTTTATACTGTTTATAATATATACAAATTAACACAGGCATATGAACACCCTTCGTTAAAATTGTTGGATTCTCATTTGATTACTGTATACAATCTATTTCATTATCTCTCCGGTTTCATTATTTACTACAAGTCTACCGTTTTAGACTCTTTAAACCAGATTGATTTACTAATTAGATTGCAAAAAGTGTCCAATATTAACTTCAATAGAAATACCATTAAAAAGATTATGGTGTCCAACTGGGCAATCTGCATATTCATATTTTTTTTTCACATATACATCGTCATTGAAAAGTATTTTGCTCGTAGAAATATATTACTTTGTGCGATAACGTTTTTTGTGCATAACTTTGACATGACCATTATTTATGCGATCCAAATAATTATGATGACAAGACGTAATTTGGAACTATGGACGCTAAAACTAAGATATATGCTAAGACAGGAGTACAACTGTTTGGTTAATATGAGACAAATCAGAAAACGGTGGAAAGAGATGTACCAAATGCACTTGGATATTGCTGACATATTTAAATTTGTTGAGAAACGATTCGAAAAAGTGGTAAGTTATAATTATAAGGTTGAGGAAGATAGAAAGAACAGAGGTGACAGAGGCAAGAAGGAAATATGTAGGTATTGATCAGATACCAATATAAAGTTGGCTTTTCACCAAAGCGGAGAAGATGGGAGAGGAGCTGTGTTTTTGTACAAAAGACATCGTGAGTGGACACTAGCGAACTCAGCTTTTGATGTTATTTGTATTACAAAACAGATTCCTCCTCTCCTTGTTTGGCGGATGGATGGATGTACCCTAAGACATTGTGTCAGTAATGCGCAACCATTTGTAAGAAACAAAGTGCAGGGAATCTTCCTCTCAATCAGTTACTATGGTCTTGTTGATAAAGAGGTTATGTTTAACAAATGCTGTGGTTATGGGCGGAAGGTGCTTGTTTCACGATATTTTGCCATATCTGTCTTCTTGTAGTACTTACTGCGGATTTAGATTTTTTGTTTTGGATTTGTGTGTTGGTCTTAAGTTAAATTTGTGCTTAATATTTGAATACTAAAATCCTATTAGTATTCGAATAAGTTTTCAAATAATATAAGAAGGTGTAGACCGCCTACTATTGGCTATTAATATTGTTAATGTTTTCTTCCAGGTTCTATTTTATATTTTTGATACATTTGTACACTTTTTGATGTACACATTCACATCGATTGGATTTTGTAAAGAAGCAGTTAAAATTAAAGGAGTAAGTTCAATAATACTATGTAATACTTTAGCAAATAACTTTGCATGTGGTGTACTACGAGTATGACACGATCGGCGTAAGAAGAACCTTAAATGTCTTGGGTTTTTGAGTCAATGTAGAAATTATTGTTTTTTTTAAATTGATTTGGGTCTGTGTCTGCTACGAGACGCTTCTGGCTAATTAATTGTCTAGTATCAATAACGCAACGATAATTTTAACTTCTTACTTCGAAACCTGACGATTTGGTATGATAATTAATTTAATTTAACTTCAATTATAACAGTACACCAATTACAATAATTAATCACAGTCGATTGATACTATAGTCGATAGTCGAGGTTATGAGGCGATTGTTAATTTTTCTTTCTTTTTATTATTGTTCCTTCTTTTTTTTATTTAAATTGAATATAGATAGATGATGCATTAAGTTAGGTTATAGTTTAGCCCATTATTATATTTTAAGTGTAGGTACATATTTTAAATTACTATATAATGTAACTGTTACCTGAAATTTGCTTTGCAGAAATTTTCAATTAATGAATTATTCCCATTGATGAGTGTGATAATGTGGATGTTGAAAAACCTAATAGTTATATCTGTCTTAAGTGTAGAATGCCAGAAGATGTATTTAATTCAGCAGAAAAGCGTGACGACTTGTATATGGCTAACAACAGTGAGGTCACGCTCAGGTAATAATAAATTAAATTTATCTCTTTATTTAGAAATGACGTTTTAAAGCCATAAAAACCACACGAAAAAACCAAGTGATTTAATTTGTTGTACCAATGATGACGTAAGGGCGCTCTTAAAAGACGCTAAGTATCGAACGAGTGTAGTGCAAAGAGCGCCATGTTAAGAATCGCAATAATTGGTATTCTCAATACTGAAATACGTCGTCGGACTAAAGTTACAAGAGGATTATGACATAAAATGGCAATAGGCAGCAGAAAACTGGGCTAAACGGGGTGATAGAAATTCGAACAATACCTTGACCAAATGATGGCCGCGAATGGAAAAAGTTCGGGGTCGACTTTCTGCTAGATGGGCGGGGTGATATCATGAAAACGGGAATTAACTGGACTCGATTAGCATTGGAGCGTAGCACCTGTCGTTCTAATAAGGAAGTTTGACACCTTCCAGTGGGATCAAAGTGGCTGAATTAATGATGATATTGAGAAATCAAGAGAGTCCAATGCATATTATTACGAGTATTATGGTCTGATTTTACCTCAATCAAGATTAGTCTTGAATTTAATATGCTCCATGGAACATATTAAACTGCGACTAGGATGTTCTGGTATGCTGTAGGCAACACAGGTAAAAGGTCGTGACATCAATACGGGTGTCACTGCTCTACGTGTATATAAAGATATATAAAATTAGCATCATTATCAGCCCACGTCAATCCAGAGCTGGACAGAGGACTCTCCCAATGCACGTCACTAAGCCTGATCCTTGAGTAGTCTTTCCCATTCGCCGCCAATGGGCTAGTTTTCTAAAAAAATCTAATTAGTCCGTCAGTTAGATTAACAGAAAATATTGGACACGTATTTTTTCTTTTCTCAATCAAACAAAAAATGATGAGGATATAGCCCGTTAAAGTTCCGCGTAACGTCACACCTTGCGACACTTTGTAGCAAGTTGTGACGTCACATGCTCACTTTGATGCGCTTTATCTCCGTCATTTTTTGTTTGATTGACAAAAAACCAAATACGGGTCCAATATTTTTTGATAATCTAACTGACGGCCTAAATAGAATAATCTTTTTTTGACCCAGGAAACAAGCCCATTATAGCAGCGTATATCATCGAAGTTTACTAAGTCGCGGTCTTCACTTAACCTTCATTATTTTACAGAAACAGAAGAGAAGATGTACAAAGCCCTACGGAAAGTACACAGAAAAGAGTTCACGAAGTTCAATGTATGCGGCTGGTTCGACATTGATGCGGTTTTTCCGTTTAAAATAATGCAGCACCTCTCGGCGTATACATTTGTAATATTACAATTTTACTTTCTGTGACATATTAAAACTTTGATTAATTTGTTAATGCTTATAAACAGAATGTAAAAGTTGAAATAGAAATACTTCTAGAGGTTATTGTTCAACTTATGCTTTTGCGTTCTGCTTTTCCATACTCAAATCTGAACGCTACTGGTTTGGAGTGTATCTAAAGAAAGAGGGATGAGGGAAATGCTAAAAACTGACTGTAAAAGTCAGTTTTTAGCATTTGAGAGATAGAAGAAAAATGGTGCGGCAGTCATCAATAGTAATTATATTCGTAATCACTACAAATTAAACACACAATGAACATACCTACCAGTCTCTGCAAAACGCTGGGCGGCTAAACCTCCGAAGAGATTCTTTTCAGAAAACAACAGCAATTACCGTGAAAATATTGGTGATGATCTTCTTAAAATAAATTTTAACAGTTATGACAAAATAATAATACAAATTATATGTCCTAAAATTATGGTCGCCATCTATGTCCGGCCGGCGTGGTGTCATTATGTCAATCCACCCACAGCATGCTTTCTCTAGCAAGGCGCATTTTGTGTAGCGTCCTAGACCATAGTGCTTAGTGCGTGCCGTGGATGGTAGATGGCGCTATTTACAAATATAGAATGAACGTAGACCAGCTGTTCTTTTACTCGATTTTACCTAATCCCTCATTTAACCTAATACCCTGTTTATTTATTACTACTTGTTGCCCGCGACTTAGTTCGCCTGGTCATCAGTTTATTCATAAAGGATTTTCTGCGGAACTTTCTATTTTTTTTTAAAAGAACCTGTTCCTGACAATAATTACAAAATAAATGGTAATGGTAATGGTTGTCCTCTACCTAAAGGTTTTCTGGAAGAGATCACTATTAGCGATAAGACCGCCTAAATTGTTCTGTAAAAATCATGTGTAATTTACTTGTTTAGTGTGCATTAAAGAGTATCTACCTATCAATCTAATAAAAAAGAATTACCAAAATTGTTACATTCGTTCATGCGTGATGCGATGACCAAGTGAAATAGAGATCCATTTTGCCCATACTAAGCCACCACCTGCTGACATCAGTGTGTATGGAGGAGTGATTTTTTTTTCCAATTTCAATGTTGGTTCCTTAGAAAAAGTTGTTGTATTTAAGCACCAGAATTAGCCCCTAGGAGGTTGTTGATGTTTTACAAATAACCCTGTATATAGATAAGTACCAAAATGCCTCAGTCGCACTGTGTTGAAGTATACAAGTTTTACAATTGTTTGGATTTCGAGCAAACATGACAAATAGCGCCTCATACAATATAATACGTATAAAAATCAAGTCTTAGACGATAGTAAGATTTTATTTTATTTTTTATTAGGTCTACCAACAACTGTTACATTATGTAATAACTCTTAAACAGGGGTAATTTCTAAGCTAAATGCATAGCTAATTACTGGTAAACACCACATGCACAATCGGTAAGAGATAAAAAAAAAACACTTTACACAAAAAGACAAAAAAAAACAAAAACTACTAATAGCTAGACAACTATTTAAAAAAATTAATACAAATAGAGTTGAGCTACTCGTATTCGTATAATTTCCGAATACAGGCAACCTCCTTTCGAAAGGTGGCTAGTGAGCTAAGGAAGACGTCAGTTCTGTCGCTGCACTCATTGTAAAGCGGACTGATACGGACTAGAGGGGAGTTTCTGCCATACACTGTACGTCGCATCGGCGTATACATAGGCTTAAGATCACTATTAAGATCACTTTATTTTATGCGAAATTTAAAGCGTCTGGGTGTAAATTACCGCTGACGGAAAGTGGCAGAGTTAATTGTCCTACATTTAAACAATATTCTACTGAACACTAATAAAAATCAGCACTCATTATCATCATTTCAGCCATAGGACGTCCACTGCTGAACATAGGCCTCCCCCAGTGACTTCCAGATTGGCCGGTTGGGAGCGGCCCGCATCCAGCGGCTTCCTGCAACCTTTACCAGGTCGTCTGTCTACCTTGTAGGTGGACGTCCTACGCTGCGCTTGCTGGTACGTGGCCTCTATTCCAGAACCTTTCTGCCCCATCGGCCGTCAGTTCTACGTGCTATGTGCCCCGCCCACTGCCACTTCAGCTTGCTTATCCGTTGGGCTATGTCAGCGACCTTTGTTCGTTTACGAATCTCCTCATTCCGAATTCGATCTCGCAAAAAAACACCGAGCATAGCACGCTGTGTAACCTTGAGCTTTCTTATGAGGCCCATGGCACGTTTCAGTTCCATATCTCATCACTGGTAACACACACTAGTTGTAGACTTTCGTCTTTAGGCACTGAGGTATTTCACTCAGCAACACTCCTTTAGAAAATTAAGTAAGTTTTACACGTACACTTAGCAAAATAAATTAATTTAAATAAGCTAGCAACATACACACGGTCACAGTAGAACAGACAGGAACATTTATTAACGTATTCGTAACGTAAATGTATCGTTCTTCGACACGGTAACGCAGTAAAACGGTAGTAGACAGCACGAATAGAAAAGGATAAGCAAACTGAAGTGGCAGTGGGCTGGTCACATTTGCCGTAGAACCGATAACTGATGTTGTAGACGTGTTCTTGAGTAGAGAGCGCGACTAGGCAAGCGCAGCGTGGGGCGCCCTGCGACAAGGTGGTGTAACGTTATACGCAAGGCAGCTGGCAGTGGGTGGAAAAGAATAGCCAAGGATCGGGCTCAGTGGCGTGCATTGGGAGAGGCCTATGTCCAGCAGTGGACTGACGTGGGTTGATGATGACGATGATAATGAGGCAGCACGAAGCACTTTCGTCGTCGTATCGTAAGCTCGATAAAGCAAGCAGACGTCATCCTAACGTAATGAGATGGTATGAGCAACTAATATTTAGATACTCAGAAAATAAGTAAGCTTGAAAACTTGGATTAAGTGACAGTAAAACACGAGCTTCTCGAGGTAGAAACTGGATTATTTATTATATAATTAACTTGTTTGCGCATTATGATCACAACATAGATTAACTAGTACTAAACAAAAGTTGATGATAGATACTGAACTGGACTGACGTTATACGATTACATTTAGTTAGTCAGACTCTTAAGGACCTGCCTTTAAGGTAGATCATATTGGGCCCCTTTTAATTGTAACAACTGACTTTTATACCTATGATGACGAATAAATATTTCATTTCATTTCAGACAACTTAAGTACTATGTCTATTTTCCCTTGCTTGGTGAATATTATCTCGAGATTCTACTAAAATTACTGATTTAAAAATAAGATCTGCACAAAAATAATAAATAAAATGAAATACCTTATGGCATTAAGTTCACCTTTTGAATGAGTTTTTAATCTGTGCAATAAAGTCTAAATAAATAAATAAATGTAATTTAGTAGTTAACTATTTAACACAAAAACGTTTTTAAAAGTTATTGAATTTTATTTAAAACACAAATATTTTTGTAAAAATATAATAAGTTAGGATTGATATTCGCCAATCAAAGATAAAAAGACTTTACCAACATACACTCTTCTTCCTAACATAATAATAATAATATGTCCGTCTTGTGACAGTGTCCGCTTTCCTACTCTTTTGCCTCCACTTCGCTCTATCCCTGGCATCTTCTTCTGTGAGATTGCAGCTCTCCACATCTACATTACTACATTGACAACACTCAAATTAAAGCTAGTTTGAGTGTTGTCAATGTAGTAACCTATACACTATTAATTAATATTCATACAAAATTAAGATCCCTAAAAAAATAAATTTACATTTGGTTATATTATATCAGTCTATCATTTAGATTCAGCGTATATTTTTAAAGTTAAAACTATGAATATTAGAAAAAAATAAAAACAGTAAGCTTGTTTCTAAGTACTTATATTTTTACACAAAAGGTCAATTTCTGTTTAGCCTTCTTCAAATTTTGGGTTAGTACTAGGTGATTTTTAAATATTGTTTTCTATGGTGTGTTAATCTCTAAACCAGTTTTTATACTAAGAAAAATTCATCCTATATGAGAAATTATGAAAAAATTCTTGCTGCTCCATACTCCAATACATTATCATCATAACTCAAAATATGAACTAGAATTTGAGATTAATTCGTATGTAATGCAGTCGATTAAGACTTTAATGATAAGTCAAAACCTTTTTGATTTTAGTAAACAAAAAACAACAGAACATAAACTTATTGTTCATCTGTATGTTCTGTAACTTTCTAATGCTTGACGATTTTAAAACAGTAGGTAGGACAACATAAACATAGTAACATAGTTACTATACATAGGTAAACATAGTTTTATTTTAATAACAACTATGATGTCTATTAAAGTTTTACCTTTTATAAATTACAGAGATGTGCTTCAAACCTATACTGTTAAAACTTATGTTTGTAATTATTTTCATGATTTATATTATATGACTAGCTGCTGCCCGCGACTTCGTTCGCGTGGTCTTTAGTTTTTCATGACTTTCTTATTTTTTTCTGTTAATAGTTAACACCTTCTCCTGTTAATAGTTAACACAACAAAAAAAAAAATTGCGAAATCGCTCCACCCGTTCACGCGTGATGCGATGACCAATGGAAATAGAGATTCATTTTTATATAAATAGATTACATATTCATGTCATTAAGGTATCACGAGATATCAATCTATAACAGACTTGCTATTTCAAACTGGATGAAATTTAAACGCAAAAAACGGAATATCAAACAAAATAGTCATTTAAATTTAACGTCACTATAAAATATTATCAAAGTATTGTTAAAATAGCTTTTATTTTAAAACAGACTCAAATCTTGTTTTTTCTATATTTTTAAGTGTCTAATACATACTAAAACAGGAATTAACGCGATCATCAATATGTACCTTACATTATATTATACGAAGTGAAGACATCGCTGTTCCAGTCAGCCTGTGACCACGGTCGGTGTAACCTGGTCGAAACGTCAGGCAAATAAAAGGTAAAATATGTGTCTATTAATGATCGCGGTAATTCCTGTTTTAGTTTGTATAAATCATGTAACGCGAAAGTTTAAAGTAATTAAATATACTTATACCAATTTGAATTTTTTATTTTATTTATATTATTGTTTATTTAATTCCCTGTAGTTAATATACAGCAGCAGAGTAAAGATGATGTGTAGTGTATTTTTTTTTAGAATTAGTTGTTTAAATAAAACTTAATTGACATTACCCGTATTTTCGAGGACTCCTTAACCGCCTACGCGGTTATTTACTCCCATGAGTAAAGGCAAAAGTACTGTTACTAAGTATTACTCATCGTAGTTGATAGTATGAGCTTATTGCGGCCTCTTCTGGCACAAGTGTTCTCGCACTTAAAAGAAGATGGTCAACCTCTACTCTTGTAACCAAACTTTTGTTACATAATAAAGATTTTCATTTCCATTTTCATTTTCATTTCATTATATATTAGGTATTGCCTTCTCATCACAACAATGATATAATAGGCAGCACTGTCTGCTACAAGCAAAAATCTCTTTCGAGTATGACTTATTTTTACTCAAGTCCAAATGTTTTCTTATAGATTTATAAAATGTATCACTATTAGCACCATCTAAACTGTTTAATCGAACTAGTACTCCGCAAACATCGTTCCTACGATTCCTAATAACTACATACATGTCGCAAACGGCACAGCTTAAGGTTACAGAACGGTTGTTTTCAACTAACATACAGTCACTTTTTGAGTAAAAATCATCAATGAGACGCGACTGAGAGACATGGGAGTGATAAAAGCCGAACCGGCAGATGCAAATAGTCGTCGTTTCAGGATTAAAATCACCAAATGACCCACATTGCTCGATATCAGTTGACACACACTGATGTGATATCGAAAAATCACACTCTATGCACTTGTAAGTTTTCATAAAACGATCAGTGAACGTGGAAACGTCAATCAGATTTCGACACAATTGATAAAATGACCGTTGAATCATCTCTGCCTGTTGTCCAGTGAACTCTTCTTTCAGTAGCGTATGGTAAGCCAACGACTCATAATTACTTGCTAATGTCGTAATCCAAAAGTGTTCGTTACTTTCACTGTTATTCACTGATAAACTTTCAGAAGTTTCGCTCGAATTTACATATTCGGTTCCATTCTCTAAGGGAAAAGCGTGCACTGTTTTCTCTACAGTAACAGACGTCGTTTGACCTTCGTTTGTTTCATGCAGCGATGATACTTTCTCACGCTGCTGTCTCGATTCCCGTATTAATTCTAGTTTTCTCAATTCCCGATTTAGTCGTCTCACATGTCGGCTTTCCTTGTTTTGCGATTTTGTAACATGGTACTCCGATTTGATCCATTCGGAGGTTGGTACCGCATAGTTCTCCCTAGATTTTGAAATTGTTTTTCCATGCACCACTGCAGTGCTTCTTTTGGCATCTACTTCAACACTTGTACGTTCCTCGGGCTCTGTTTGTGTTTTCGTTTCTTGAGTAATAACAATATCAGGTTCAACGGCTTGTTCATTGTTAGGCCTACTCAGAACATTATTTGCTACTATTCGTGTTACGCGTGATTTTTTCCTCCAACTCAGTGGCATTTTAAATCTGCAGTCACATTCATCGTCGCTACTCTCGTCGCTCATTATATCGGATGAACACACACAATTTTTTATTTATTTAACTATAGCTAACAGCGTTACAGATCGTTTCACCAATAAATAAAATGTATAACGTAGTACGCGGCGAGCGTGGCGAGTACGCGCCGCGGTTTCATTGACTATCGTGACCCGAATGAGGATAAAGCTATTAATAGCAGGGCGCCACCGGTCGGGCCTCGGTCTCATTCGCTTATCGACGAGTGACGTGACACTCGCTTTCGTTGTGTTTGTTTAAAACAAAATAGAAAATGTATGTTGTCAGGGTTCATTTTATTTGATTTAGTACACAAAATCCACAGCTCTTAATAGCATATTTTGTATTTTAATAATTATTAACAAAATCGTCTGGTGTATGGTTCGCACTCCGAACTACAAAAGCCAACGGTTGCGGGTTCGAATCCCGAAAGGGACAAATGTTTGTTAAAAGTATGTTTAGTTTAGTCGCTATTTGACCTTCTGTCAATTAGCATACACAGACAAAACAATCAATATTGTAATGCCATGTTTACAATAGATTAATTTACATCTGTAATAATTTAGAACTATGTATGTAGTAATCAATTGAATTACTTAATATAGATTTAGGTTGGTCGTAACAATGTAAATTAATGAATACAAAATTGCTAACTATTAACAAAACGTCATTCAAAGACAGTGGTGTTGGTGTTGTTTAGGTTAGCATTACAATGTAATATCTAAACGCTGTAATGGTACAATATACGATAATATACCTTATAAAAACATATTAAGACTCACTAAAACATCAGCCGCTCAAAGCAATCAATTTTTCCACCGTCTAGCCCAACTAACGCGTGGCTCAGCGGTCGAAAATTGTATTTACATTATACATACATAATTATGATTATCCACAAATCTCATATAAGACAAAAGACTGGTAGAGAATGCCACATGGCATTAAGTCTAGAAATTAATTTTGGAGCTACAACTATATTTCCAAAAAATAATTTTGCACTCGGTGAGGACCGGTCCAAAAGTCTCAACGCCAAATGGCGCAAACACGTAGTGCAGACGCAAGTGATTCGTATTTGCACCGCTTGGCATTTTCAGCAGACTCCGCTGCAGCTCCAGCTTTTACAGCTGATTTCCTAAGATGAGAAGGGGCTGGGTCGCGTCCCATACTAAAAGCTCGTTCCCGCTCCCAGGGAACGAGCGTAAGACCATCCGGTGTCTTACCATCATCACGCACCAATCCACGAGGTTCCAGCGTGGAGGGAACGCAGATGCTGTCAAGGGCTCTCTTGATGGCGTCATTGAGCGCAGCATAGCGGGCGAAGGTTATTATTTTTTGTCTTTCTTATTTTGAATTGAATAATTTTGTTAAAAAAACTAAAACGCTAAAAATAATCTTAACACTTAAGTACCTAATCAGTTACTTTTGGAGTCGGTGCCAATCAATGAGAGATGTTTTCGTTTGCACCGACTCCAAAAGTAACTGATTAGGTACTTAAGTGTTAAGATTATTTTTAGCGTTTTAGTTTTTTGAAGTCGGTTTTTATTTTTTTTATAAAATTAACTTATTTCATCCATTTTAGTGAAAAATCCTAATCAAAACAAATCTTACGAGTGCAAACATAATTTAACTGCTGAACACCGATTTCATTTCCTATTTTTCCACCCTTAGGGGTGAAATTTTTTCCAAAAATTTTTATTATAGTATCTTTGAAGTATAAGCTATTTATTAAAAAAAGAATCATCAAAATCGGTCTACATTTGGCAGAGATATAGGTAAGATAGATACTAAATTCAGTTGGCGTGGTACGGAGTTTATGCAATATACGATGATTTTCTTATAGATCCCATCATCAGAATTTAACCAAATTTATATGGGACCATTCTGAAAGTATTACCTTTCAAACAAAAAAATAATTTTCGAAATCGGTCAACGCAGTAACAAATGATCGCTGAACATACATAAAAAAAAATAAAAAAAAAAAAGATACCGACGAATTGAGAACCTCCTCCTTTTTTGAAGTCGGTTGAAAAAGAATGTCAAAATTTTATAAAATTTTCGCAAATCAAAGAAAAATGGAATGTATCACAAATTTAAATTGTTGCTTCATTAGCATGACTTCATTAATATAACTTTTCTTTAAAATTTAATTCATCTGAAACATGGCTGTTTTGTTTGGTCTAGCGCATTATTTCTTTTAATTATCTTAAAAGGTTTATGCTTTTAGCTTAACACCTGTCACTTACTATCATTAAAGCGGCAATTTAGAAATTATTTATTGTCAATCTTTAACCATTCGTAAATGACGTATTTCTTGTGATGTTCCCAATTGGTGAAATTCCACCACTAAATTATATCGACAGCGATATAGTAGCAATGTTTAGGCCTTTTAATGTGTTGCTTTGTTTATTCTTCCTACCAAGACACAGATTTCAAAATAATTGTATAACTCCAAATACATTGATTTTAAAAATATTTATCGGTATCTGCTTTGTGATTCTTAGTGTTTTAGATGTAATAGAAAAATTATGGCAATGTTTCAATTTTTTTACACGACATATAGTTTTGTTATGTTATATTCCCGTTTTTGATTTGTTATTAGACTTCTGTAAATATTTCGTGAGCTACAAATTAAACGTTTTTGACTCTTTCCTGAACGTCAAATTAATAGTGCAAATGCAAATAATTAACGTCCACTTCAAGAACAGAATTTTTTACAAACGATTGACTATCATCAACTGGATTGCTTGTCTTCTTATGGTTTTGTTTCACTTGAATGAACTCTCACAAATACTATCTATGACTAAAAGTATAATTATGACACTAAGAATATTTGTTATGCAATCAATTGATATCAATATCATGTATGCTACATTTACAATGAAAATACTAAGATTAAACCTGGAAGATTTGGTTACTGAAATAAAATTGACAACAGTATTTCGACCTGGAATGTACTGGAAGAAGATATTTCTTAGATATTCGGAAATATTAGAGGGTTTCGAATTGAATAAGAAATGTCACGAGAAACTGGTAAGCTTTGTTCTCCGAATAGAAATAAGTCTAAGGGCTGCCAGTAAAGCCAATCTATTTTATTTATATGAAATCCCTGAAATCTGATGATGAATCTGATTAAAAACTAACTTAACTAAAGTAATGTAGGCCGCTTCTAACCGACCAATCTAAAAATCACTAGAGGAGGCCTATGTTCAGCTGTGGATACGATGATGATAAAAAAAATTGACTGACAGAGACGAAAGGCATCTTGAATCATCTAGAGAGTGAGACAGGAGCTCTATTTATCGTAGTTTTGCTTGTGAAGTCGGAAAATATAGCAAAATACTATAAAGTAGACAACGATAAATTGCCAGTTTTAAAATTAAATGCCTTGTAATGTCAAAATTGGACCAATTTAATATAACCCTAACAAGGTATAGTCTTGCCTGGTGATATTCGCTGTGTGCGCGATGACAGCGCCTCTAGTGACCACAATTATTGTGGACTTAAGATCTCTTATATTTTGGCAACTGGATGGTTTGAGAATGATTTTCGGATTGTTTATCTTGGAAAATAGACGAAAATAAAAAAAGCTACTACAATATAAAAGAATACCTAACTGATGAAAAAATATTTATAATCGTAAATGCATTAGATTGATCACTCTTTCTCTCTCCTACTAAACTGTGCTGTGCCCGTCAGGGTCCACCATTTAACTCTTTGCTCCAATTTCGATCTTGATGTTGGGAACGAATAAAACATGCACAAACTGTTTTCCCATTGTTTCTACACTTTATAACACAACACGTACTGTGACCCATATATCACAAATTTTAACGTTTTTACTTAAAAATACTTAATAACGTTATATGGAATCCTATGGAAATATAGCAATTTGACACATGACAGTTTTAAACATTTTTTCAAATTAATACTTAATTGATTGGTTGCAGGTCCTGATAAATATTTTAGACACATTTCTTCACGCGTTATATGGCTTTCAAATTGCCTTTTCAATTTGTAAGGCGCTAATATTGGGGCTGAAAGTATGTATTTACCATACTAATTATTGTTTTATCAAACCCGACTTATTTTGTAAATATATTTTTTAAACTTTTGAATGATGAAACAGATATGATTTTTGCTACTTATTCGGTTTACCATATTGTTTTATTAAACCCGCAAATATCTTTATGCCTGATTTAGGACGCTTTTATTTGGGTACATCCTGTTTGGCCTCCTCCCCATTTCTTCACCCAAAAAATATACTAAAACAAAGTAATGTTTCCCCTACATTTTATATTCCGTACATTTAGTAGGGTTAGACAACCATTTTTCAATCAGAAATTTTACTACTACTATTACAGTCGTCTTTAAATATAAGAACAATTTTTATTTATTTATATACTAGTTTAAATTTGAGCCACGCTGCGACTATTCGATGCTGAATATTGCATTCCCTACCCTACCTCCCTAGAACTGTGCATCATGCTCCCCAGTGCCTAATTGTCCGTTGATAGGAGTTGAAATGTTGTCGCGTGAGGCTGGTTCATTGGTGCAGTGGTGTGGTGCCGTTGCAGATAGATTAAAAAATAATTATAGATGTACACAACATATTATGACATTAAAAATAAAAATGACAATACACAGAATAATGTAATATTTTGCACGATCACGCCTCCCATGCACGCACGCCTAGCCGGTCGCCGAGCCATTGAATGACATGAACTGGGTCTTAACACTCAGCACTAGGCCACCAGTCTGTAACTGGTACTTCCACGTTAACAGTGTCTCTTGTAATTATAAAAATTTATTGTATATACATATAAAGTTACGGAATGTATATATGTAAAGGTTGATCGTTGTGTGCCGTCAATGAAGTGTCGACGGTGCTTGTGCAGGGTCCATGGGATGGGTCATCGCCGGTTTGTAGGTTGCTGACAGCGCAGCAGACAAATGCACGATCGAGCTCGTGGTGTATGAAAGATAAAATGTGGGCTAACGCCACTTTTGTGTAAGTATTTATTAGGGTGGGGATTAGTGGGGAATCGGGAAGGAAGGCAAACGGAATGTAATCTTCTATTTACTACGTCTACATAGGACGTCCACCCACAAGGTGCACAGACGACCTGGTAAAGGTCGTGTCAGTCAGGAAGTGGATAGTGGAGCTATTCCCTCAGCTCATCAAACAAGACACAATGCACTGTTTATTGTTATAATACGCAGTCTGGTAGGACTGCTTGGATAGTTTAGTAAAACCTTCTGGTTTATGTATAATTATAACTTCTTTGTATGGTGTGCAATAAAGAGTATCTATCTATCTATCTAATATATAATTATAAAAATGTGTTTTACAGATTTTTATACTAATTATTTTGATAAAACAGATCAGCATCCACGACGCTGTCTTAGCAGTAATGTTCTCGCAATTCTGGATTGTGAAGAATGTAGTAACGTTGACTCTTCTTGGCATCGAATGTGAGAAGATGTACCTGGCGTTGAGAGAGACTCAGGTTGCCAGCACTCGGAAGACAGTAGCAGGATGTTCAGGTACATATAATAATAATATGGGCCACAAAACACACGAATATCATGGCTCTATAAGAAATAAACGTCCTGCTGTCAAGTATGAAATACCATACCATGATTTTTCTAAACATACCCAGACTCGAAATGAAGAGATCAGTTTTAACGAACAAAAGTCACTGACATAGCCCAACGGATTAGCAAGCTGAAGTGGCAGTGGGCAACAATAACAAGTAGAACTGACGGCCGATGGGGCAGAAATGTTCTGGAATGAAGGCCACATAACGGCAAGCACAGCGTAGGACATCCACCCACAATATGCACATAATTATGACCTGGTTAGGGTTGCAGGAAGCCGCTGGATATAAGCAGCTTCCAATCGACCAATCTGGAAGTCACTGGGGGAGGCCTATGTTCAGCAGTGGACGTCCTATGACTGAAATGATTATGATAATGATTTTGATGTTGGTTCCTAAAAGTTGTCGTTTATTTATAGAAAGTTCACACATAAAATAGGACCTTATACAGGGCGTAACAAAAAGGTGTAATGGAACTTTAACGGTTGATTCCACTGATTGAGCAGTTTGAATCATCATCATCATCATCACCATCATTTCAGCCATAGGACGTCCACTACTGAACATAGGCCTCTCAGATTGGCCGGTTGAAAGCGGCCTGCATCCAGTGTCTTCCTGCGACCCTTACCAAGTCGTTTGACCACCTTGTGAGTGGACGTTCTACGCAGCGCTTGCCGGTACGCGGCCTCCATTCTAGAACCTTTCAGCCCCATCGGCCGTCAGTTCTACGTGCTATATGCCCCGCCCACTGTCGCTTCAGCTTGCTAATCCGTTGGGCTATGTCAGCTACTTTTGTTAATTTACGGACGAATACAGCAAATTGATTACAACTACTTTTTGCATGATTGTATTTCCAGCGAAATTTAAAAAAAACATATTTACATCTTCATACTAATCCCGACTGTTGATATCATCATCTGTTGACATCATTTTGTATTGTATAGAAAGTATTTTTTTTTTAAATTAGACTACATTTCTATTACACTCTATGTACAGAGTAAAACATTATGGTTGAAATATATTTCAGGGTAAAACAGTCGTTTTCATTAAATTAAGCAAGTTTGACATAAAACGGAACAGGAAGCATCCTTTTCTAGCTCAGTTTTGCAGTTGCGATTAAAAACTTTATTAATAGGCTAAACGTTTGAAGCCGTCTGGCAATTACAACCCGCAACCACACCGCTCCGGAACCGCCTCTAAGTGGTACTAAAACATAACATTGTTTTTACAGAAATAGAAAAGAAGGTGTTTAAAAAGATTCAGCGTGCTACTAAAGGAGTTACCAAGTTCAGTGCCTGTGGCTGGTTTGACGTCGATGCAACTCTACCCTGGAAATTGATGATGCAAATAGTTAATTATGTGTTTATGTTATTACAATTTTATGTCTTGTAAATTTATTCTTAAACTTTGTATATTAATTAAACAATGTATAACACTTATACATTTATCCAGTTTCAATCTGTTTAATTATAGAATGCATTTCGATTATGCATTCAATTTATTTTATTAACATTAAACTGTACAGACACCATCACTGTTAACCGTCTTATCAAAATGTAACTTCTGCAACTTAATATGAAAAAAAAAACTTTTTTGTTTTTTTTTTAAATCTAGACGTAATTTAAACTAAAGTTGCATTATATTAAGTAATGGGAATTCCGTACTTTACGTATCAATGTTACTGAAACCGAATTGTAACTAGATTCTGACTAAAAAAACGAAAATAATTGCTAATTATTCCTTTTTTTTAACTTTTCTAAAAATCCTCTGTCAGCATCATCGAGTTCATCCTGATGATCATTGATGACGACTTCCAACTGTACTATGATGTTAAAAATCCAGAAGATGGGGAAAAATTACAAAGAAAGGGATATTAACAGGGTAGGTAGGACCTGAACAACAAGTACGGCGGGAATCAAAATGCAAATGATCAATGAGCAATCTATCAAATAAAATACTACTACAGTATAACAAATAAATATGAATACGCGCGCCGCCCGCGGCATCAACATGATTGCGCTAGAGGTGGACCTATTTGTGTGTTCTCTGAGTGAACTCACAAGAGTTGCTCTCTTTACTTGTAGCTATAGATTATAAGTGTACCTTAAATAGTTGTTTTTAAATATTATCTTTTATGTATTGTCTTCACTATCGCATTGGGGTAACCTGTTATGATAGTTGTAAGTTTGGTTGCTTTAAATAAATAAAATAAATAAATGAAATTAAATAATATGCACAACCACTATATATATTTTTTGCGCTTCCCCCCCTATTCATTATTGGGGTATAAGGTGGAATGGGTTTTGTTAGTACGAATCACAGACGTCAAAGGCTCAGGGGTTCTGTGTAACTCAAGTCTAACATTTCGTTAGCACATTCTCAGTGTCTGTAAATAGAAATTTAGGCAATTATCAACCTATAGGACGCCTTACTGAGGAGTCAACTGGAATTTGATGATCCACAGGGAGCCAAATAGTTATACCCTAGCAATGAAAAGGGTATAAAATAGATCAGGTATCTGTACAAAAAGCTATATGGAGTATATCCTTTTTATCCGTTGATTGGTAGGTACATACACAACACAAACAACACATTACAATACCATTTCATATATTAATAATTAATGCCTTAGTTAATCTGAATATACAACGTGAAATGTTAGTGGTTCTTTTCCCGCCGGAAGGTGATTCCACTCATAAAAAAACAACTTTTATTATGGAACCATAATATAATGAAAAATAGTATGGATTAATTTGAATTGTATGAATTGATTTGATCCTCGGCTATTCTTTTCCATCCACTGCCAGCAGCCTTATACGTATATCGTCGCTCCACCTTGTCGCAGGGCGCCCCACGCTGCGCTTGCCTAGTCGCGGTCTCCACTCAAGAACACGTCTACCCCATCGGTTATCAGTTCTACGGCTAATGTAACCAGCCCTTTCTCCTCCTTTAGAGAAATCCCGAGCATGGCTCTTTCCATAGCTCATTGAGCAACTTTGAATTGGTGTACTAGTCGTACCGTACTTGAACACTCCAAGTCTCGGCTCCGTACGCCATGACAGGCAGTAAGCACTCCTTAAAGACTTTCATCTTTAGACTTTGAGGGACCGACGATAAAAAGACTCGACGAAGTTTCCCAAATGCTGCCCAATTGCCAAACAAGTCAAAAATCATAAAAAACGGTCTGGCCGTTCTTGAATTAGAAATGGTGTAACTAACCCTTAACTACCCTTAACTAACTTTGTTTTATATAAGTATTAGCTGTTCGGGACACTTCGTACCGCCCTATAATGCATGTTTTCGTTATTTTTTTAGTATTTTTTATAGTAATTCTGCTTTTCGGGGCTGCTATATACATAAGTCCTTGTAATTAAAGAACAGTTTATAAAATAACTATTAAAAAAAATTCACGAAAATCCATGCAGGTAAATCCGCTGGCACAGCTAGTACCATATATATTTTCATGCGAGTTCAAAATATTTCAATAATTTTCTTAAAAGCTTTTACACAAGTAAAAGCAGTTAATTAGAGTGCCCAACAACGATATTGTTCTTTATTTTTGTCTGTAAGCACAACACGTGTTTGTGACACGTTTTATAGTTCGATTTATGTATCCTATCTCTGAAATTCCTCCACAAAATTATATTGACAATGACATACTACACGTTTTTAGACCTTCTAATATTTTACTTAAAATATATTGTTTCAAAAAATTTAAACTAAAAAATAACTGCGTTACTCCCCATAGTTTCAGTTCAAAAATATTTATCTCTAGTTTTTTTTCGGTTTTTATTTTATTGATTTTGATACATAAAATTACATTTAACTGTACAGTTATATATATGTCTATCTTTAGCTGCGTGTCCGATTTATTATTCGATGTTGTTCAGTATTCCGTGAACTATAAAAAAAATATCTTAGACTCTGCCCAAACTGTCGAGCTAATGATGAAGATACAAAGAATTTCCGTCCACTTCAAGAACAGAGTTAAATATATAAGATTTTCTATCTATAACTGGATTGTCTGTATCATTTTATTATTAACACACATATCCGTGCTCTGCTCAATACAAATTTTATCTAAGCATATTCTTTTCACTGTTAGCCAATTTTTTGTCCATGTGTTTGATGTCAACATCTTCTTTATTATTATCACTATAAAAATGTTAAGAATAAACATGGAATCGTGGATTTCCAAACTAAAACTAAAAGCAGCATTTTACCCTGGAATATACTGGAAGGAGATGTTTCGAATTTATTTGGAAATACTCGCTGCTTTTGAATTGAGCAAAAAATGTCACGAGAGGACGGTAAGCATTTGTTACTAACGCACTTGTTAGATTCACTTGTAACTATATAAATAATAAACTCTTGGAAGTCCTTTTTACCTACTTCCAACTGTTGTATTGGTTTAAAGCTTTAGATTCCTATCGATCTGATGGCCTGATGAATATTAAGTCCAGCAGCAGTGAAGCTTGAGAAGCGTCCAGATGCAATATTGATTTTACCGTTTGATTTTAGGTCAAGTTTTATATTATGAACACATTTATCCATTCTTTAATGAACTTTGGATCGGCCGTTGCATTTATTAAGGTGTCAGTATTAACGAAACAAGTAAGTAGGTATACATACATGTTCAAGATGAATTTAATAATTCCAATGTTTGATTTTTACTATTTTAACATTCAAAGATGGTTCTTCATGATGGCGTTATATCGGTAATACTCATGCATTTCTGGGTGCTGAAAAATATATTATTAATAACATGGCTTAGCGCTGAATGTGAAAAGATGTACATAACTTTGAACGAAGTTCAAGTAATCTGTGCGAGGAAGATAGCCACAAGATGTTTAAGTACGTATAATTAGCTTAAGGCCAATAATTTGTTTTGCCTAACTGATCTATGGCGTCGATTTCAATCCTTGCCATATTTATTTGCTGTTATTGTCACTAATAAAAATATTGAAAAAAAAAACATTATTTAAAAAAAAGATAATATTTTCCGTACGACCTTACTGTACTGTGACTTACAATACTGACTGCAGTATTGTTTATGCATGACATTTACACTGAAGCATACTGAAACGAGCCGCGTTTCCAAAACTAATAAAGTGGGTACATTACCCACCTTAACGGAAGTATTTTTATAAAATTTAAATAAGTACCGACACCAAAAGCAAACTATGCAACATAAACAAATAAGGGTAAAGTGCCTTGTATTAGGTATTCGTCTATAATGGCAGTGTTGTGTATACCTCATACACAACACTGCCATTATAGACGAATTAAGACACAGATATAAAATTTAATATTAGACATATTTGAAGATCTTACTGATTCTGAAAATTAGGGACTCTGCAAATGCCTCCAACACGTCCAGATCTAGTACAACCCTCCGCGCACATGCTGGCAAATGGGATTGGTGACTACAACCAAAGAAAATTAATAAATATCTTTGCTACAACCTAGATTAGTTCTGGAGATTAGTAGCTAAAATTTTATAGTTATAGGTATATGGAACAGATAGAAAGACATCAATCATGACCCTGTCACATCTTAAACACCCGTTGACAGTTCTGTGCAGAAAAGCTAAATCATGGAGCTTGCGTCGGTCGCGTAGGGTCGCGTACAAAAAATGAAGCGCCTTGCTCGTAAGCGCTTCTGTGAGAGACACCGAGTGAGACAAAAGCTAGTCACCTGGTGAATAGGTTAGTTTCCTGGGTCAAAAAAAGATTATTCTATTTAGTACGTCAGTTAGATTATCAAAAAATATTGAAACCATATTTTGTCTTTTGTTAAACAAAAAATGACGAAGATAAAGCACATCAAAGTGAGCATATGACGTCACGCCGTGCTAAAAAAGTGTCACAAGGCGTTACACGGAAATTTTTTCTTTGATTGGGAAAAGAAAAAATACGTTTCCAATATTTTCTGTTAATCCAACTGACGGACTAATTAGATTTTTTTTAGGAAACTAGCCCATTTTTTTTGGACATTCTTGGTACACTAATTTTCGATCACGTTACAAATAAAAGTATAGTGGAATCGTTTGGAGATCGTGGCGGCTGGGGTACAGACCCATCACGCTAAATCCTCTGGTTTCTTAACACTCAATTTAGAAAACCACGAACTTCGAAGTCTTTGTGTGGCACCAAGCATGACCTCTCTTGTGAGTCTAGGCCGATCTGGGAACATAATTAGTACTAAACATCGCATGTCTAACGCAAGCTATTGCCACTACCGCTGCACTATCTCCGTGAGCTGCGACGCAACTCATCGCTTTTATAATGTTTCCTGGACGACTGAAGTAAGTTTCGAGGGGCACGCAGTGGTCTGGCCCGAGGACGTTATGATAAAAATAAGAAACTTTCTTAGCTAGTATTTTTTTTTTACTGATTCGTGATTAGTATACGATACTTAATTAATTCCGTAAATATGGCGGGCATTGACATCAACACCCTGTATAAGATCAAAGCGTGGCGTTTATTTGTTCAAGCTAATCATAAGGCTGCTTGGTATTATATTTTTTATCTCACTAGTGCTATAACTTGGCTTCTAAAATCATCGAACCCAAATTCACAAAACAAATACATAAGTACTTAAGAAAAAATCCTGCCGTTTTGTGCGTTATCCGGCAAGTACGACATAGAATCGCCGGTCCCTTGAAAATCGTTATATCCCGATTCCACTGTATTTGATGTGGAGTGGTCAGAATATGTTTTTTTTGCCATTTCTGTCCCACTGCTGGGCAAAGGCCTCCCCTAAACCTCTCTAATTATCCCTGTCATAATATTATGTACATATTCCTGCATTCTTTACCAGGTTGTCTGTTTACCTTGTGGGTGGACGTCCTATGCTGCGCTTTGCGGCACGTGGGAGGCCACGTGCCGCAAAGCGCAGCATACTATGTCCACCCACCCAGCAGCAGCAGCAGCAGCAGCCTGCACCCAGCGGCTCTGAATGGAGGCATTCAGAGCCGCTGGGTGCAGACTGCTCTCAACTGGCCAATTCAGAAGTCATTGGGGGTGGCCTATGTTTGTGCTTCTTTGGCCGTCCTATGGCCGAAATGATTTGATGATACACATTATTGAGAAAGTTTGGTGTGGAGAGGAGATGGAGGAGATAAGCGTCGCCTTCGTATGTTAAAAATTGCAACAAGCATTAATGTCTCTCAAATTTCTTTTACACACAGGAATTGAAAAAAGGATATGTAAGGATATACAGCGAACAAACCGAGGAGTTTCCAAGTTCACTGCATGTGGCTGGTTCGATATTGATGCGGCCTTACCCTTGAAGTTAATAGCTATCCTCATTAATCATGTTTTTGTGATACTACAAACGTATATTTTGTAAATTGTTGGCATGTGTAATGTATCACTTTATGAGTTTAATGTTCAGAGCTGCCTCTCCGCTCTTAGCCGGTAGCAACAATACAGGTTATTTTACGTTAAATGCCTACTTAATAACATTAAAATTAAATAATAATACAATCTAAAGAATTAGAAATATTAAGTTGAATAAATACATGTAGTAAAATAAACAAGTTATTTAATATTTAAACTTATAAATTAGTTATATTAATAACTTATAAATTAATATTTGAATTAAAATTATTTACAAGTACATAACTTAAACAAATATATTTTACAATAATAATCTAACTAGACTACTACTTATTGAATAACATTAAACATAATATCAAATGGTTCGCCTACATTTCGCGCGGTACCCTAAACTGGTGTCTATTCTGTCCTTTGTTCGCGACATCATCGTATGATTCTTGTGGGTGGGACTTATGCCGGTGACAGATGGCGACGGACGTGGCTGCGGACTCGTCTCGACATTGTAAGGTCAAACGCTGCCATTGGTCGATCCTTGGGCTGGCGGAAGTCGACTGAAGGATAGACCAATGGCAGCGTTTGACCTTACAATGTCAAACCGAGTCCGCAGCCGCGTCCGTCGCCATCTTTAGGTACATCCTTCCTGTTCCTACATAATTACTTTTTTTTTTCATACTACCCGATTTTGAGTTGCATAGTTTCCAAACAAGAATGTTTTATGTGACTGGTGTAGTGGTGTGGAACTATTATTATATATGTGTACTTATATTATACTTATCTATACTATATTATTATTATATATCCATACTAAAGACGAAAGTCTACAACCAGTGTGTGTTACCAGTGATGACATATGGAACTGAAACGTGGCCTCTCACTATGGGCCTCATAAGAAAGCTCAAGGTTGCACAGCGTGCTATGGAAAGGGCTATGCTCGGCGTTTCTTTGCGGGATCGAATCAGGAATGAGGAGATTCGTAAACGAACAAAAGTTGCTGACATAGCCCAACGGATAAGCAAGCTGAAGTGGCAGTGGGCGGGGCACATAGCACGTAGAACTGACGGCCGATGGGGCAGAAAGGTTCTGGAATGGAGGCCACGTACCGGCAAGCGCAGCGTAGGACGTCCACCTACAAGGTGGACAGACGACCTGGTAAAGGTTGCAGGAAGCCGCTGGATACGAGCCGCTTTTAACCGGCCAATCTGGAAATCACTGGGGGAGGCCTATGTTCAGCAGTGGACGTCCAATGGCTGAAATGATGATGATGATGATGATGATATCCATACTGATATACAGCTGAAGAGTTTGTTTGGTTGAACGCGCTAATCTCAGGAACTACTGGTAAAGAATACACTTCCCCATCGCTAACAGAAGGCGTGTCGTAAGAGGCGACTAACTCCTGTAGCACGAGACGGGCAGCAGCGTCTACGTGCGAAATCTTATAAAAAACTGCTCTCGCCAACCTGCCTGCCAAGCGTGGCGAGTATTGGCAATCCCCTCCCAATGAAAACCATTGGGGGAGGCCTATGTTCAGCAGTGGTCGTCCTATGGCTGAAATGATGATGATGATAATGACTGGTTCAAAGTGAAAAATAATCTTTGTATTGGATAGCCCATTTATCGAAAAAGGTTTTTTACAAAGGTTTTCTCTTAGCTGCCACGATTAACCATCATTTGCTTAGTTGTCCAAAACAAGATGTAGCAGTTGCAGAGAAGCTCAGAACATCATTTTACGTAAATAATTGCGTAACGAGCGTAGAAAATGAGTAGGCAGCTACCACGTTTATTGAAGATTGCAGACGAATAATGAGCGTAGGCAAATTTGACCTAAGAGGCTGGGTCGTCAGTCCATCAAAAAATATCCCAGATGTAACTGTTACTTAAATACTTGGTGTGGCGTGGCATGTTGGGATTGATGAACTTGGTTGTTTCTATGATGGCATACCACACAATTTTGACATCGTGACAAAGAGGTTGCTTCTTTCTGTTGCTCAGAAGACGTTTGATCCAATTGGGTTTACAGCACCAGTAACTTTAGTTCCCAAAGTACTAATGCAGAAGTGTTGGATGATGGATTTAAAATGGGATGATCAGTTACCAGAGGAGTTACTCAGAGAGTTTGAAGCTTGATTTGAAACATTACATGTTTTGAGAGAAATACGTGTCCCACGGAGGTTATCTGAGTTTCAGTTAAACAAAAGCAAGATAGTTATAAGTACACAATAGTTTACATGTATTTTGTGATGCAAGTCAGAGTGCTTATGCGACTTGTATTTTCTTGAGAACAGAGTTAGACAGTGATAGATATGTGAGACTAATATTAGCTAAAGCACGTGTGACTCCAACGAAGCACAAAGTGGCGATGCCAAGGTTGGAGCTTTTAGCGGCAACAATTGGCGCTAGCTGGCTAGCAGACAAGGTTAAAAAGGCTCTCAATGTACCTATTCAGGTTTATTATTGGACAGATTCAAAAGTGACGCTGACTTGGATCAAGAAGACGGCGCAATGGGCTGTATTTGTTAATAACAGGGTCAAAGAGATCAGACGCTTATCGGACCCAGGTGACTGGTGCCTCGTACCAGGTTCACAAAATCCTGCGGACCTTCGAGAGGATGCGATGCTAGAATTTTGCTTTCCCTTCGTTGGTGGGAGGGGCCTTCTTGGCTTTTGTTAAATGAGACGGATTGGCCTAGGTCAGATGTTTGGGAAGCAAAAGACGAAGCAGATTTAGAGTTGAGTAAAATCAGAACAGCTACCTTAGTAGGCATGAACATGACTGAGGATTTGTGTAACCATTTGTTGCGTTTCAGTCAGTACTCGTATACCAAAATAGTAAGATTGATAGCGTGGATACAGAGGTTTACTCTTAATTGCAAGCCCCAAACCGTACCTAAACACTTAGGAGAGCTAGATAGATACTCACGAATATAACACTGCAGGGAAAACATTGTTAAGACTTTTGTAGAAGGAATGCTTGACACCTGAGGTTTTGAAGAATATTAACTTAGACACTTTTCTCGATAAAGATGGAATTTTACGTGCGAGGACAAAATTGACGGAGATGGCTGAAAATTCCGCGGACATTTATCCGATACTTCTGAAGAACCACCCGATAGTTGTTCGACTTTATAGAGTACTAGCTTTTTCCCGCGGCTTCGCTCGCGTTAGATTTGATTTTCAGTGAATGTATGAATGTCAAACTCGGTGATAAAAAAACTACAAATCTTTATTAAAGACAATATTCTTTACTAATACAGCAGCTTAGCATGACCATCAAAACACGATATGATATAGCGATTTATACATTTTAAGATGATGCGGGTCTCGTTCTATACCTACATCAAATGCAAAAATAGAATCTTTGTGTTGGGATCACGTGTGGCTGTCTGTCAGTCCGTCTGTTACAACCGATTAGCTCCGAATTACTGAACCGATTGAATTGCAATTTGGCACAAATAATTTAAAAAATTTTAATGTTCACAATATTCAATTTATAATCAACGTCCCAAAAAACCATGAAATCTACACCCATATTGATAGATATTTCAACCCCATCGCATCCCAACAGGGGAGATGATATTTCACGTCCGCAACGTAAAATTTTAAAATCGTTGTTATTTTCGTAATCAGCGACCCGGTAAACCGTGGAAACAATACCCATGTTGATTTTCAGACTTTGTCAGCCTCCTTCACAGCCGAAACACATGTTTACTTATTTATCGTAAAGAGTATCTATTCCTGTGAAGTTTCAAATAAAATAGTCTGACTAATCTTGTTTACCAATACAAACTTTGGACCCCTATTTCACCCCTTTAGGGGGTGAATTTAGAAAAAATATTTCTAAATTCACCCAAAAACTAATCTAAAGCAGACCTTCATCGAAGGTTGAAATCAGGTAAGTAGCATTAGAGATCAGAGTTCCCCGCGTAATTCCAATGTCCCATGGGAATTCCAGAAAACGATATACTTACTTTATGTCACTTCCATAACTGAGAAGAATCTCATATGATGAAATACATCTCTAACGGCTTAGGCTGTAGAGCGTGCCAAAAAATTATAAACACACATACGCTCGAAAAACATAACCCTCCTACGGCAGTCGAGTGATAATAACAATGTATGTTGGGTTAGTTTGCAACCATAAGCCGAGATAAGATATTTGGTGATTATTAATTCGACAATAACAACATTTTTATTCCTCTTGAAATTCTAACACCACCAATTTAAGTTAAGTACGTTTAAAACATAAGTTTAGTAATTATAACTTTAAAAATGAAGAACTTTCAAGACATAACTTAATCTCCTTTTTCACCCCTTCGGGGGTTGAATAATCAGGAACGCTGTAATACATAAATTTGTTTTCAATTATCACTATAAATACAAAATTTGAAGATAATTATTTGAAACTGATATGCTTTCAATAACATTTTACCTCCATAGGGCTATAATTTCCAAAAAACCCTTCCTTAATGAATGTCTACACTGTATAAGGTAAGGCTGTGAGTTGATATATTATCAACAATTAGTCAGTTTACCATTTCATATAAATAGATAACTGAAATACAAAGTTTCTTCCCCCTTTTCACCTACTTATGGGTTGAGTTCAAGAATTTTTATATCCACAATTATTAAATTTCCAAATCGATGTCATTTTTGTAATTAACATCCCAAAAAACAATAAAAACGACACCCATGATGATATTTAGACATTTCAACCCCATCGCACCCTAACAGGGGGATGATATTTCACGTCCGCAACGTTGTATTTTAAAATCGTTGTTGTTTTCGTAATCAGCAACCCGAAAAACCATAGAAACAATACCCATGTTGATTTTCAGACTTTGTCACCCCTTTTACCCCCTTTTAAGGCGTGGATTTCGCAAAAAACCTGAAACACGTATTTAATCATTTATTGTTAGGAATACTCCTGTGAAGTTTCGAATAAAATAGTCTAACTAATCTTGTTTTCCCATACAAACTTTGGGCCCCCATTTCACCCCTTTAGGGGGTGAATTTTGAAAAACCCTTTCTTAGTGCACCCCTAGACCTTATAAGGAACTTACGTGACAAATTTGGAATCTCTAGCACCAGCGGTTTGGGCTGTGCGTTGATATGTCAGTCAGTCAGTCAGTCAGTTAGTTTCTTCTTTTATTTATATAGACTATCTTTTTCCCGCGGCTTCGCTCTCGTTAGATTTGAGTTTGTATGAGTGATGTATGAATGTCAAACTCAGTAATTTAAAAAAAAACTCTACAAAACTTCTTTAAAGACAATATTTTTTACTAACACAGCCCTATAGCATGACCATCAAAACACGATATGATATGATATAATATAGCGATTTATCAATTTTAGGATAACGCGGGTCTCGTTCTATACACTTCTCTACGTTCTCGTTCGCTTTTTTTGCGAGACGTGGAAGAGTCAAGACGATTTATTCAGACAATGGTACAAATTTCCATGGTCTCAACAATCTACTTAAAGCATTAGACTGGCCGGTGATTCAGAAATTGTGTTCGATACAGAAAATCTAGTGGATATTTATTGCTCCTACGGCTGCATGGTGGGGAGGGTGGTGGGAACGGATGGTTAGAAGTATAAAATAACTTCTGCGGAGAGTGTTGGGCAAGCCGCATTAAACTACGAACAGTTAATGACAGTTATTTGCGATGTAGAGACAGTTATCAATTTGAGGCCTCTTACCTTTATTACAGAAGGAGATGCTGTCGTGCCCTTTACTCCTAGCCTATTTGTCAGAGGTCTATCAGTGGAAGATGACTGTATCGATTTAGATGCCATAGATGGCAAAATGCTTACTGCACGCTGTAAGAAAATGCAGAGCCTTAGAGACGCACTACGCAAGCGTTTTAATAACGAGTACATCGGTATGCTTACACAGAAACGGCCCCGGTCTCAGAACGTGACCTTGAAGTTGGGAGAAGTAGTCCTTCTAGATAATGCTACCAAAAAGGTAATGTGGCCTTTGGGCCTTATTGTAGAATTAATACCTGGAAGAGACGGTATCAGCAGGGCAGCCAGAGTAGAAGTAGGCGGTGCTGTGAAGCTGTGACCAGAACAAAAGCTGTATCCTTTGGAGTGCCGTAATGTGTAAACATAACACTTGTGTTTTTTCTTTCTCCCTCGGAGGATGTTGGAAGAACTCTTTAGAGTTTTATTACTTTTTAGATGTGACGGATAGGTCTGAAATTGTCAAGAGAAAAAAATGTGACTTAAATAAAAGAGATGGGTTTTGGACTCTGATTAGAAGATTTTCCTTTTAGTATCGTTTTAATATTTTTCCTGCTTAAATCTCAATTCTGATTTTTAAGCTTCCTATCTATACACCCGGTTTGAACCCAAACTGTGCATTATGAGGCTTAATGTGCTCACCTAATCTTCTATCAAGCACACTATCCAGCACTAAACTATAACCGTAGCTAAAGATATAGGCCTATAGTTAGCCTATAGTTAGTTTTGACCCTCTTTATATGTGCCAAAGATTAGTTTAGTCTGAAATGTTCCATCTAAAACTAGAAAATCGATTTACTGCCCTGAAAATCACATTCGACGTTGATATGACCAATAACTCGAAAAAGTGGACCCGGAATAAGGATCAAAATTCTGTGAGATGTGGCATAACGGAAAAAAGTTTAAGCTTTCAGGAGAACTTCAACATATCAGAAAGTTTTGAACAGAAAAATTACGAAACTATTAAGACGCGATCTCCAGCACTTAAGCACGCGCTCCATTCAGGAAGCAAAAGAGCAAAATAGGCGGTCAAAGTTTTCGTGCAAAACCGAATAAGCGATAGGTCCGTCCGAAAAAAAAAATACAGGTAGCGCAGCCGCCCGCCCCGCAGCGCAGCCGAGGCGACCTCTCCTGAAGATGCCACGTAAAGTGGCGAAATGCATCGAGGCTTTTATGTCGGTATTAGGTACTAGGTTTTGCATTTATCTGTCTCGCATGCAATTTAAGGGGGGGCAGGTGGTGCTCTTTGCACTTTGCTTGTGTTTGTTCACGGAGTGTGCAAGTGGTGTGATTGTGGTACATATGCCGGCGTAACTGAGCATGAGTAGAAATTGTAAGCAAAATAATTACATTTTCATAACTATTTTAGATTTAGATTTTGCTATTTGATTTTAGGTCATGCTTTATGTAATGAGCACATTTTTAAATACCTTGACGAACTTTGTATTGGTCATTCAATTGGTTAAGGCGTTAATATTAGCGAACAAGTAAGTATATACTTCTTTATGTAGAATCATTGACTTGAGATAATTAATCAACATTTGATCAGTTTTTACATTTAAGATTGTCGTTCACGAGGCTGTAGTAACAGTGATACTCATCCATTTTTGGGTTCTGAAGAATACAACATTGATAGCATGGCTTAGCGCTGAATGTGAGAAGATATACACAACTTTGAACGAGGTTCAGGTTGTATGAGCTAGGAAGACCGCTGCAAAATGTTCAAGTACGTACAACTATGTAACTAAACTTAAAGACTAAACATTAATAATTACTCCATTGTAGTACTTGGTGTAAGCATTACTTTACGAGTGTGTTTTCTTTTGGTTAGGTAGACGTACGTTAAGATTGTTCAAACGTAAGTACTTAACTCTGAAAAATATGCATTTTTCCTTATAAGGACGATTTTGGCTCAAAAGCACAATTTCACAATCCACGGATAACTCTACGTCACAATCCTTTAAAAATTAATTATGTTTTCTTCTTCACAGAAACTGAAAAGAAAACATTGAAGGATATACAGCGAATGAACCGAGATTTCTCTAAGTTTACTGCATGCGGTTTGTTTGATATCGATGCGACCTTACCCTTGAAGTTGATAGCTTGCCTCATCAGTCATATGTTTGTGATATTACAAATGTTTATTGTGTAAAGGAAACGGCTGACTCCTCTTATATTGTTTGCCCCAAAAGAAAAGTATATGCGTTACAATCAAGATTGAATTTCTGGGTTTGTTTTTCAGTCACTTATATGAACAGATGGAAATCTTAGCTGTAGATAGTGGGGTTTTTAAGTTATAAGGCTTCTAAGGCAGTGGCCGAATAGTTGCCACCAAAATTTTGAACTTTAAAAGATCAAAAACAAGGTCCAAAAAAAAACATTATCTTTCAACATTTATTAAGGGTCAAAAGGCATGTAGTTGACGCTTTTTAACATATTATGTGTGTCTCTGTGCCTTTCAATAGCATGTGTTTAAAACCTAACCCTACTCAGATTACTAAAATATAATTGTTTTAGGTGTAATTATGCGAACTTACAAATGATTTAGCAAAACAATTTGGGTCAATAAATAAAATACGAGCACAACTAGGAATGTATATATTAAAATCCATTTAAATTATTTGCCTCACTGATAGTGGTATTAAACACAATATTATTTCAATATTGAGAAAATCACTGAATGTAAACACTCTCTAGAAGTTGATGGAACTTGTCTGTAAGTTGGCAATGGTCTTTGAGGTCATATTTCTTGTTACTGTGGTATAAATGCGGGTAGCGGTATGTATTCGGGATAAATAAGACGCGTGTAAACCATTCAATGATTTATTCCGAACTCCGAGGAGCAGATATTTCGTCCTTTAGACTGATCGCGGTTTTGTCAGTCTTTGCCAAGGTCTTTGAGGCAATTCTTACCGACAACATTAATAACCAGATCGGTCATCTATTGCACAGTAGCCAGCATGGATTCCGCCGATCACGTTCCACCACCACAAATCTAGTTGCGCATGTGGACTATGTTCACTTACAAATGGACTGCGGGAAGCAGGTGGACGCAGGTTACTTTGATTTTAAGAAGGCGTTTGATCTAGTCGATAACGACAAACTCCTGCAGAAGTTGGCAATAATAGGTTTCACACCAAAGTTTCTTCAACTCTTCGGATGTTATTTGAAGGATCGTTCTCAGTATGTTCATTTGAATGGCAACGATTCCAGTGACTACTTTGCGAAATCGGGAGTAAGTCAGGGTAGTACCCTGGGACCGACACTTTTCCTGGTCTTTATCAATGACTTGCCCGGAATGATTTCTGTTTCCGAATGTCTTCTATTCGCTGACGACCTGAAGTTGTGTCTGGGCATTGAAACACACATGGATGCTGTAAATTTGCAGAGAGATATTGATACTGTCTCAACGGAGTCAAGACAACCATCGCAGCGCGGTAGGCACGCGCCCTCAAACCGTGCTCTGCGTACTATCGGGGACATACTTGCTCAGCACTATGAAATAGACCTATTTGCAGATAGTTTTGGACATATATGTAATCAATTTCGTAAAATTTTAAATGACATAATATGATCTTATTTAATATTGACATAATTATAATTTTATTATTGTATAATTTATTTAATTATTTTTATTATGTCATTATAAGTGCAAAGGATAATGATCATTAATCTATAGAAGCTCGGCCCACTTTGCGTCAGCGTGCGTCTTTACAAAATGTTCGTGAAAAACTTGAAAATATTTCAACGAATATACAAAAAAAAAAATTTGAAATATGAATAGGGGTTTTCGAGGAATTTAAGAAAGAAGAGGCGTTTTGAGGTTATAATTTTTGAATGCAGGATGGATCGTAGAGGTAAGGAATACTATCTCTTACGGGCGGAAAGTGTAAAGCAGTAATTATCAGTTCCAAAACCCTCCAAAATGACGCCAGCGTAAGCTAAGGGTATGGTATGAATGTAGCAGTTGTTGACGGATTAAAGTATGCCGAGTATGGAGTGCCGAGTTAGAACATTTTCAAACATTTAAGTGACTTAAATATGGAGTACAAAGCCATCCTTCAAAAAAACATTTGAACAATATACCCTAATGCTTATGTGGCGCCACCTAATTTAACGCACTTTGACATACACTTTTTCAAAACGAAGATAGTACCCCTACCCTTTAAAGATTGCAGTAGATAATTATTACGTCTCTTTCTTTTATTATAGCTAGCTCTAGCTATCGATCGTTTTTAAACTCATGATGGCCAGGTAGGTACAAACAAGGGCTGATTAAGTCAAGTGAGGATTGATTGCCTTGACGGCATTGACACTCTTTTGATCTTCAAGTAGAATTGTACAGATGGGACCCGTAGCTGAGAAAAAAAACGCGATCATTATTTTACCAACGTTTCTCGCCTGCCTCACTTTTGTTGGCCTGTTCTCATTTTCAAACACCCATTCACAAGATTGCTGTTTTTTTTCGGGTTCAAAACAATAAATCCACGTTTCGTCTTCTGTGACAATGTCATATACAGCATTAGAATGTCCGTGGTCGTACTTCAGTAGCATCTGTGAGCACCATTCCACGCGAGCCCGCCTCTTCTCCGCTGTCATCCAACGACAGCAAAGTTTCCGAACTTTCAATTCTTAGTGTAAAATTTTCTGAATTTGGCTCATACCAATCCACAATAGTCCTCGAATTGTCTCATAGGTAATCCGCCTAGTTTTTTTCTGTGGCCGGTCAGCTATTAAGCCATTATTTTTCACTTTCATCATTGAAAAAATGATAAATATTTTACCCAAATCTGTTATTTTAAAGAAATAGTTGAAAGTGAACTTACAATAATGTCATTAAAAAAAACTTTGATTAACTAATACTTAACTTTATGTTACTTATTTCAATTTTACATCGCGCTGTTATTGTCTGACTGTATAGAAAATTGCAACATGGTTCAATAGAAATATAAAAATAGAACGTGAAAGTGAGTAGATAACGCATTTCTACAAATATATATCTTGAGTTAGTTACGTACTCTACCAGTACGAATACCGCTAACCCCGGGCGCCTAACTAGAGCGCACAAGATATTGCAAGATCACGAAAACGCTGACACAGCGCTCGTGCCGCCAGGCCAGCGCCATCATCCTCACTTCGTATCTAACATCGATTGAGTCAATTAGTATTAGGAACTAGTTTTATTGTAATTTTAATTTTTAATTAAATTAGATATTAAGTAATTTCGTTTTTTTTTTCATCCTCCAGCTGTCGCTTCGTAATTAGTTAAGGGCAACGAAGCGATTATGACATGTGAATGTTGGACAACATAATTAAGACTACATACAACTCAATTAATTAATTAGTATAGAGTTAGTTTAGGTCAATATGTAATTAAATATTGTGACAAATACCAAATTAAATGTTATTAAATTCATTGCTGTACAATGAAAGGGTTCTCTGTAAATGTACTACAGCAGCACTGTGTGATGTCGACAGATTAATGATTTAAAAAATAAAACACTTGCTTTCAAAAATGGCGTTATCATTAAAATTTATAACATAGTGTTAGAAGAAATTTTTTTGAAAAGAAAAAGTTTTTTTTTGTGAATGAAATTGTACTTTGCCGTACACATAATGACTGCAAAACGAAATGAAGTAGTTAATGCTGTAGTATGAAATGAATCTACGTTTTTATTTTATTTATTTATTTTGATTACATTACTTTGTGTCATAGGTTCTTATCAGATATTTTCATGCGACATCAGTCTGAATACAGCTTTATATGTTTCTTTAATTTTCTTGAAAGGTTTAATGGGTAAATTGTAATGGCCAATAAGTAAATTGTTCTCCATTCTATTCTGTAAGCACAACACGTGTTTGTAACAACAGCTCATATTATGTATCCCATCTCTAAAATTCTTCCACAAAATTATATTGACAATGACATATTGGAAATCTTTAGGCCCTCTTGTATTTTGCTAAGTATATTCTTCTTGTCTAAATTTAGAATAAAAAATAACTACATTACTCCCAACACTAAAATTTCAAAAATCTTTTTATCCATTTGCATTGCGATATTTACTTTATTGCATTTAATCCACCAAATTGTTTCTAGCTTTTCAAATCTCTTAGCTCTCTGTGTCGCACCTTTAGAAATATTTCTAGATGTTGTTCAACATTTCGTAAACTACAAAGCAAATATTTTAGACTCCGCCCAGTATGTCGAGCTAATCATTAAAATACAGAGAATTTCCGTCCACTTTCAAAATGAAGTTAAATATAAGAGAATTTATATCTTTAACTGGCTTGTCAGTCTCATTTTATTATTATCACAGTTATTTATACTCTGTGAAATGCAATTATTATACAAAGAAGTTGTTTTGACCCTCAGCCTTTTCTTTGTGCAATCATTTGATATCAACTTCGTCTTTATTATTCTCACAATGAAAATACTAAGAATAAATTTGGAATCCTGGCTTTCTGAATTAAAATTTAAGGCAACATTTTACCCTGGAACACACTTGAAGAAGATGTTTCGAATTTATTTGAAAATTAAGGCTGCTTGGGAATTTAAAAAAGAATGTCACGAGTGGATGGTAAGCATTTTACGCTTTACTTGTAACTTACTAAGCTAAATAACTATGTAATTATACTAAATAATTTACTAGCCCATCTAGCATTGACACCAATTTTTCAAATATGATAGATATAGCCGCCATGTTGAATCGCCGTGCCGGTGACGTCACATGTTATGTTTCGAAATTCAACATAATGGCTTTAACTATAATATTTTTTTAAAAATTGACAGTCGGTGTCGATATATCGCTATATCATATCGTGTTTTTGTGTTCATAATAGGAGGGCTGATGTACCTGTTATTTTAAAACTTTGTGTGTAATAATTCACTACGTATAATCCGAAACTGTGGTGATAGAATGTGTCATTCGGATGATATTACAATAATTTGATAATATCGTGCTGGATAGTGGGACTCTTTAATGGCTACCAAACCAGCCTCGAGTTTCGGCCACTAATCTATATCTATAGGTTGAGATTGGTGGGTGGTTTTTTGGGCGGGGTTGTTCGTTTTCATGGTTGTGGGCAGACTTTCGAGTGTCTTGTGCTATTGGGGTTTCATCCTGTATATTAAGCGTAAACCGTTTTTTCCTTGTATGATATGCGTGGTGTGTTAACTGGTCTTAGTTTACATCTGTTATTTACTCCTATCAAGCGCGGCGCTGGCGCGCAAATTAAATGTTTTCTGATTTTTCTGGTGTCCACGGAAGATCAGCGTTAAGGTACCTTTTTGGTTCCTTGACATATTGCTGAGTGGAGAACATTTCTGAACCACTAATTTTAAGATAAAATTGTATTTTTTTACTTTTCTTTCATGTTCAGGACTATGTGTGGTTTTGGAATAAATTATTTTATTCTTATTCTTAATCTGGTAAAACATGGTTTCGGCTTGATGGGCATTGATTTGTTTTGACATTTTGAGTATCTATCCTGTACCTTCCCAAAGGTGTTGACGAGTCCAATGTGATTTGTCAGGGTCTTTCAAACTATTCTTAGCGTTCAACAACGGAATTAATTTTAAAAAAAGTGCAAAATTCGAAAACAAATCAAATTTATTTAAAAGTAGTACAATTTTAAGTTTTTGAAATATAATGTGAACATGCATGATTTATCGATCTAACAATATGAAATTATTTGTCGATAATTTAAAATATCAGAAATCAATATCAATTCGCTTCCAAAAACAATGTCTTAGGGCTATGTGTGGTGCCGACCCATTAAATCATGTCGACTACTTTGTGAAAATAAATTTATTTACTTTGCCATCTTTATACCTAGTCTTGCCATAAATACTGAAACAAAGAAAAAATAATCTCTATTGCAAATAAAATTTATTACTTTTACAGTTTGTTAGTTAATACATAAATATAAAACAATTTAAAATATAAACAGCTTATTCGAAGTGGTCTCCATTGGCTGCAATACAGTCCTTTAAACGTTGAGGCCAATTATCAAAGAAGCACTCCTTCCATGGGAAAATTGTTCTCTGCCAATCGTACGGATTGTTTTAGGGACTCATAGTTATCATGGCGTTTAGAGCAAGCCGTACTCTCTAAAACTGACCATAAATCATAATACAGCGGATTAAGATCTAGTCTTCAGCGCTGATGAAGTCCGAAACGTTCGTTTCCAACCAAGACTGCGTAGACCGAGCTTTATAACTCGACGCTGAGTCTTGCTGGGGGGACCATTCTTGGTTATTAAACATGGTGTTATTAAGGGGATTCACTACCTTTTCAAGAATGGTATCTTGATAAACTTGTGCCGATGTTTTGATACCTTTTTCACAAAAGAATGGCTCAGTAACTCCTTCATAGCTAATACCCCACCAAACCATTACTGAAGTCGGATAGTGCCCACGTTTCACTCTGTCGACTAATTGGGAAGCTTCCTTAGAGCTTTGAGATAAATACGGCGATTTTGTTTATTAAAATGTTGCTCAATTGTAAAAAAAAACTCATCTGTAATCATTTTTTTTCTGTGACCTCCCTTTGCGTACCGCTTCAGTAGTTGTTTCGATTCTACCACCCTATTCTTTTTTAAATTGTCAGTTAAGAAACGACCAGTGACGTCTCTTACAGGCTGCAAGTCCTAAGTCATCTTTAAAAAAACGCGACATGGTTCTAGGTGCTATCTTCATCTCCCGAGATAAAATCTTTTGCTTTTGGACAGGATTTCTTCGAATTCTTTCCGTTACTGCTTTGACCACCTTTTTTGTACAAACACTACGTGGACGGCCAGATCTTTTTCTGTCACAAACAGAAGAGGTCTCATTGTACCTATTAATAGCCCGGTACACAAACATTTTACTGATACCAAACTTATGGAGAGTTTAAAAATTGCATTTGGCTCCATACCTACTTTGTGTAATGCAATCACAGCGATTCAGCTTGCTTTATCACCCCACTCCATTTTAATATTGCAAAATATTGTACAATGTATTGGCGCCAAAATGAGAAATCTCAATGAACAATCATATAAAAATAACAGATTCTAAATTCAAATGTAATATTTTGTTTATTTTTAATTGTAACAATATATATGGCCAGACTAAGTATATCTTTGTATGTGCATAAGTATTTACCAAAAATAACTTAAATATGTTTAAGAAAAAGTGTGATTTAAGTAAGTTTAAGGCAAGATATCCAAATCAGCTGGTGGCACTAAACTGTTCAACAAATGGCTTTAAAAAAAATTGTTACGCCATATCCATTAAATTATTTAATAAATTACCAAATGCCCTTAAAGAGTTGCCAATTAAATAACATTTTAATTCGCTTTGTATTAGTAATTAATCCCACCATATAGTACAAATGATGACAATTAAGGTTGATTGGTGTTGCTCCGTGGACATGCAGGCCAACGATAATAAACTGAAGACCACGCGTACGAACGAAGTCGCGGGCAGCAGCTAGTGACATAATTTAGTCCTTGAGTGCAAACGATCAATGTGATCTCCAACAATCAGATGCACTGTCATAAATTAACTGCTTGGTATAATGATTGCGGAATGTGAGGATCAGCAGCAATGATGTAGCTTGACAGATGCGTCCAGTTGTAGATTTAGATTTTGCTATTTGATTGTAGGTCATGCTTTATATTATAAGCACATTTTTAAATACTTTGACGAACTTTGGAGTGGTCGTTCAACTTACAAAGGCGTTAATATTAGCGAAACAAGTAAGTATGTGCTTCTTTTAGTAGAATCATTAACTTGAGATAATTGATCAACATTTAATAAAGTTTTTAATTTCAAGATTGTAGTTCGTGATGCTGTAGTAACAGTGATACTCATCCATTTTTGGGTTCTGAAGAATACAATATTGATAGCATGGCTTAGCGCTGAATGTGAGAAGATGTACTTATCTTTGAACGAAGTTCAGGTCATCTGTGCGAGGAAGACAACCGCAAGATGTTCAAGTACGTACACCTAATAACTGAACTTAAAACCTAAACATTACTAAGTAACTACTTCATTGTAGTATTTGCTGTAAGTAGTACTTGCTGCAAGCATTTTTAACGACCTCCGTAACCGAGAAGCGAGCATACCGGACTTGATTAGTTTCTCTATCTCTGAAGTCCCGTTTTCAATTCCCGGTCGGTCAATGTAGAAAAATAACTTTGATATATTGTCTCGGGTCTGGGTGTTGTGGTACCGTCGTTGTTTCTGATTTCTGTAACACAAGTGCTTGAGCTACTAAGCATAGGATCAGAGCGATGTATGTGATGTTGTCTAGGTAATATTTATTTATTATTTACAAGTAAGTATGTTTTTGTTTTCGGTTAATTAAACGTACTTTGACATTTTTGAAACGTATTTCAGTAGTAATTCTCGCTAAAATGTGCTATTCAATTTTCCTCACAAGGAACATTTTTGCTCATTAGCACATAATCTTCTCCACAATCGGCAGATAACTCTACGGCACAATCCTTTATAAATAAATGCTATAATGTAGTAGGTCGATGACGCTCTTTACCTCAATGCTTTCCACAGAAAACCAGCGACATGGCAACCTTTGCCACGGCAAAATAGCTGAGTGGAAACCATTTTGGTTTCGTATCACAGTATCTTTTTGCCTTTATTAATGTTTTGTATAAGTTTTATTTCATTTTTTCTTTGATGTCTATTTTCTTCCACAGAAACTGAAAAGAGGACATTGAAGGATATACAGCGAATAAACCGAGATTTCTCTAAGTTTACTGCATGCGGTTTGTTTGATATCGACGCGACCTTACCCTTGAAGTTGACAGCTTGCCTCTTCAGTTATGTGTTTGTGATATTACAAATGTATGTTTTGTAAATTGTTCCTTATTTTTTATGGTATTATCAGACATGATCTAAAAGAGCATGCTTAAAGTAAGCATGCTTATTATTACTGGCATGCTCACAACTGTTCACATTTACTAGCATAAGCGTGCTTAGTTTTAAGCATGCTCATAAATAAGCATGATCAAAGCAAACAATTTTACACATGTGCTACTTAATCGCAAGCTATCTGACAAAATGGAAGCTTTGCAAGAAAATATAATCAAAATGGAACCACCGTTTACTACAATCTACAGTTACAGAGATATAATAGTATCAGTTTTATCCGTACAGAATTATTAATTACTTCCAACGCAAATATAGGTAAAGAACATTTTAAGGAAAAAAAAAGGACTATTGGGTTCGTAACTGGATAAATAGCAGTAGAAACCCTTGGATCGAGTATTCGATTGCTGGAGATGCGAGACGAAGATGTCAAAGCTATAAAAATCATACGTAGTACTTATTAGTGAACTATCTGTAAATTTAGACCAAAAAAACGAACAAAATAAAATGTTTTTAATTGTTTAATACAATGTATGCTCATGCAACCCTGTCCATACGTATTGAAAGCACGCCCCCTAAGCATGACACTAATGAGCATGTCTGTCAGTACCATTACGCAATAAGGTACCTCCTAAGCAAATTCTACTAACAAAATTACATAAAACTTACCAAAACTAAAATATTTATTGCTTTTAATTATTTTCTTATTCTACTATTTTAGGGCAATTTTATTTTTATCAGCTTTCTATTCATTTGCACAAGACGAGTTTTGTTTTTTATCGACAGAACGAATAGGATGAGAGTTCGATAAGTTCTTGTAAACTTGGCTACCAAGCGAAAATCGCTAACGTTGTAATGTTAGCGTATGAAGAAACAGAATCGTTGCGAAGCGTTTGCCACTTGTTTAGGCATGCAGTTTCACTGCAGTCACTGAGCTAAGACCATTTTGATAAATACACTGTCTAAATTTAAGTTTTAATTAATGTATCTGTATATTTTAAATTAATGTCGTAGAATGTTAAAGGTATCAAATTTAAATTTCTTTGAACTCAAGTTAATTAAGGACAGATTAAAAGTATTTAAAACTCGATTAATTTTTTGCAAGCATTCTGCACGAGTTAGTTTGATTGACAGAAAATGCTTGTAGCATTAAGTCACATTTTATAAGTTTGTGCTACAAAGTGTTTTAAAAAAACCCCCACTCTTTACTTACTGTACCAAGACCCTACTGTCCGTCAACTTTTTTTCTTTTTGTCTATTTATTTTGGCACAGAACAGGAATTACAATAGATTACATAATGCTAATGTTAAGAGTAGATATAAGTTAGCAAACAATATACATGTTGTTTTTCTACAACAATGTGTGAGTTAGGGGCAACGAAGCGATTATGACATGTGAATATGAGACAACATAATTATGACTACTTACCACTAAATTAATTAATTGGTATAGAGTAAGATTAGGTCTATTAGACCTTAAATTAGATCTTAATTAAAGTCATTTCTTGAATATTGGGAGAAATATCTAATAAATATGTAACAAAACTTGGTGTTGTACAATGTAAGGGTGTTCTATATGTGTTCTCTGTAAATATACTAGCAGCACTGTGTGATTTCGACATAGATTTATAATTTAAAAAACTAAACACTTAGTTTCAAAAAATTATGGCGTTATCATTTATACAATGGTCTTCTTCTTCTTCATCTAGGTATACGGTCAATCCCGGTTGCGTCCAAAGCTATTGCTTTGGAGCCCAGGGTCCGCTTTCCTTGATTTACTCCTCCACTTCGCGCGGTCTTGAGCGTTTTCAGTTGTGAGATCATTGGCACGCATGTCAGCCCTCACAACGTCTAGCCAGCATTTCTTGGGTCTACCCCTTTTGCCAGGACCTGGCGGTGGCGGCATGGCCAGACATTTGTTTCTTATGTAGCTTGCCGGTTTCCGCAAAACATGGCCGTACCAGCGTAGGCGACTCTCCTGCAGTTTGTCTGCAATGCTAAGAGTTCCTCACGCGGTTCTGTCTCGTGACTCCGCACATCCACCGCAGCATATTCATCTCCGTGACACGCAGCTCCTGCTTGTGTCGCTCAAGTAGCGGCCATGCTTCGCTGCCATATAAAAGGACAGGCCTAATGATGGACTTATAGATCTGTCCTTTGAGCTTAACTGGCATTCTGGGGTCACAAATGACACTAGTCACTTCTCTCCATTTGGCCCACGCAGCAGTAATGCGTACTTTGATGTCGCAATCGATGTCTCCCGACGCGTGAAGTACAGATCCAAGGTATTCGAACTGGTCCTTGCGCTCGACCTTGTCTCCGCCTATGCGAACAGGCGTTGGATCTATAGAGTTACAGGCCAGGTAACTTAAATTTATACAATGGTGTTAGAAGAAATATTTTTGAAAAAGCCTATAAAAGTGAACAGGGAAGTAAATAAAAACATATTGAAATAAAAAACTACGGGGTAAGTAACTCCTTGGCAGAGATTAGACTACAATTTAATTTCTGTCTAATAGCAGCGGGGCTAAGTGAACAAAATGAGGAGAGAAAATTTGCAGTATTCTTAAACTGCGCAGGCGACGAGGCATTATCATGAAAACCTACATTGTCTTACAATTAAATTAAATCAAACTAAAATTAAACGTTTATTCGCAAGAATGCAGTACATTTGTGATGTTTATAAACTAAATACAGTCCAGTGCCTTAACCAAAAAATGGCATGCAAATTTTATTAACAAAAGAAGAAGAAAATGAAGAGATCGAGAGGTACATCACAAAAACAAAAAAGGAAAGTGGTAGGTGTGAATTTGATAAAATGAGAGACAGAATGGAAACTATTATGCTTATTTTAGGAATAACGGGCAAGGGTTTTAAAGAAGTATTGTTAAGAGAAAGATAATTTAAAAAAGCGTCAAATATTTGTAGAAGCTCTGAAACTGGAAAAATAAATTCTAGAACAGTAGAGGAAAAAAGCCCCAAATTAGGTGTAATAATGAGGAAGAAAGCATTTTACAGAAACTGCACTAAATGTGGACGAACACATTAAGACGGAAAATGTTATGCGTATGGCAAGCAGTGTGCGAACTGTGGTAGATACAATCACTTCGCAGCAGAGTATATTCATATTCATATTCATATTCATTTATTCACTTTAAGTATAATGTAAACCAATAGCAGTACAGTTAATAGGCATAAAAAGATGGTAATAAAATAGTTACATTATAACCTCTATGAGGCATTCGTGAACTCTATTATTTGATCAAATCTTAATCTTAACAATATTATCATTCCATTTATAATTATTAAACAATATTTATTATTTATGCTCCTAAATTATAATAATTATGTCAATAGCGTCACTTAGTATTATATCAATGGATTAAATTACAAATGTCAAATAAAATTATAAGTTACAATTTACAACAAATAGAAATAGTAAAAACAAGGAGCTGGAGGAAAGACCGGAGAATTGACTAAGAATAGGAATATCAATGCTTTTGAAGAAAAATAAGATGAAGAGATTGAGTTTCATTATGATAGGTTGAGCTGTGTGGATAGAGCGTCGAGAGGTTACAACGGAAGGAGGAAATAGACGTGGAAGGAAAGAAAATCAACTCAAAATTGAACACAGGAGCGGCATGCAACACACTGCCTTTAGGTATTTATAAAAACATATGTGCTAGTTAAATCTGTATATCAAGAGGCAATTTGGTAATTGTTCAGCTCCAGAAGTTATGCAAAAAATTAATATGCAAATTTTTGGTGACATTGAAGGTGTGGTAATTTTCTACTAGTTCTTCCCCGTGGCTTCGCACTCGTGTGACTTAGTTTGTCACAGAAATTCAGTAACTTACATGTCTTGTGAGGTGTGAAACAGTGTCAGAGAGTAGGTTTTTCGAAATAAACAACTTTGATACATTATAAAGGTGAACTATATTCTTTTCATTCTATTTTATTATTTCTATTCAAACTGTGAAAATACGCAAGATTAGTAAATGAGTAACAAATACACACCAAACCTTTACATTTGGGTTTTATTTAATTGTGAATAACGTTTTAAGGCGTTTGACGTTATGATGAAGTCCAAAGAGGAATAAATACGGTGCTTATCTCACCCTCTTTTTTGCAACAGAAATAAGCTAGTTATTTAAGTACGCCAGAGTCATTTACTAGCATCTTTCAGAAAACGTAATACATATCTCCTTGGACTTTAGTTTTCTCCTATGTTTTTCTTTGATTTACTTCTTTCTTTACTTTTCCTAACACTTTTGGTATCAAAATCCATATTCATATTAATAGGGTTATTAATTAGTGTAAGTACTTATATGTATTTGTAGTATGTATGATCATTATTTATAACAATGTGTAAGTATGTATATTATTTTATTTTTTTAGTATTTATGTAATAAATATATAATATATTATGTAATATATTAAATATAAAATTACTTTAAACTCTTCAACGCCTCCCCCACATAACGCTTTTTTTTCATCTTTCCTCTACCTGAAGGTTGTCTGGAAGAGATCGCTCTTAGCGATAAGACCGCCTAAATTGTACCATTCTAAATTTATTGTTTCTCTGTACTGTTTTTTTGTGTGGTGTGCAATAAAGAGTATCTATCTATCTATATAATCATCATGTATTGTTTTGAATATCATGTTATAATAAATAAATATTTATTATTAATAACTTAGGACGAATGATATCGTTATTGTTTACTTAGGCAATTAAGGGCTGATTCTGGTACTTCCTTAACAACAACATGTACCGTGGGGTTACCCGTGAAGCCTTGAATGAAACTAAAACACCGAGCAGCTGTTAAGTAAGACTTATATGTGAAGTACTTATGTTTTTTTTGCGTTTCTAATGTTTGGAAAAGTTGTTATATTAGAGCAACAGAAACCCTTAAAGAGTGTCGTCTTTACGCGGAAAAAACGAAAACTCTCAGAGGCCCAATTCCCGTAATTTTACAACAGTCGCAATCCGATGTCGATCCGCTCCCAGTCACATTACAATCACAAACGGTATTCTCATAAACTTTATTTTGACGTAAAATTATCAAAACTATCCCAATACGACTGAAAATAGAGTTTTTTTTTTCAGTTTCTTCCATTTTCAGTCGCATTACAAACTATAATTGCATTTTTTGGGTTTACGAGAATACCGTTTGCGATCGTAATGTTACTGGGGGCGGATCGACACCGGATTGCGGCTATTGTCAAATTACGGGAATTGGGCCTCTGGTTGTAAGATTTTTACAAAAAACAAGAACTTACCAAAATATAATATCTTTACTAAAAAACTTTAAAAAATCCTATTCAAAAATAGGTTCTACAGTTTATGAATACCTTACTGATAAAAAAATATTTATAATATTCATAAATGCATTGGATTGAGCACTCTACCTCTCTCCTACCTAACTATACTGTGCCCGTCAGGGTCGATAATTGTTTCTTTATTATTGAATACCATCTACTATCCTGTACATTATAAAACGCAATAAATAATTGAGTATTGAGTCTATGCCCGTCTTTTCTTCTAACATCATCATCACTTCAGTCATAGGACGTCCACTGCTGAACATGGGCCTCCCCCTATCATAGGGGGGATTGCCAATACTCGCCACTCTTGGCAGGCGCAAATTTTTCATAAGATTTCGCACGCAGACGCTGCTGCACATCACGTGCTACAAGGATTAGTTGCCTCTTACGACATGCCTCCTGTTGGCAGTGGGGAATTGTATTATTTACGGCCGTCACCACACGGCACATTTTTTCTTATATGACCGCAGACAAATATATTTATACATATACCTAGATGGGTATAACCTCGTTTCGAAATAATTTTCAAAGTACTTACGATTCGTTATACACCGTGAATTTTTAACTACCCGAGAAAATTAACTAACACACTCAGATATCGATATATATCGAATTTAGCGAATAAAAAAATTTTTTTTAAGAGAAATTCATTTAAAAGGTCCCTAACATTCCGTAAAAAATATGCACCATAAAAGTCCTGCTAATTCAAATAGTAATCATTATCATTCCAACATTAACGGAACCAAAATCCACCTAATTATAATACTACGAAGATGGTTTACATGTTTTTGGTGCATTAACAGGATTTATTTAAAGTCTTATAAAACGATATTTTTGTATGAACGCTATAATATTTGTGTGTTACTTACTGATATACTTACTATTGTTGATCATTATTAATTAAAGATTTTTTGGGAGTGCTTGACGACCGGTCTTGAGGAGTCATTTTATTTGATCTAACTAGTTTAAAAAAAGTAAATCCTTTAGTTTTCTTTGTAATGTTTAGTTTTAAGTGTCTGGTTTTAATTCTGTATGTGTGTTGTGGATTTTGTAAATAAATAATAAAATAAATAAACACACTTTTTTTAGCTTCACTTGTAACTAACTAAATATGTAATCAAATCTTGGAAGAAGTTTTTAACCTTCTTCTTACTGTCACTACGTATCGTACTTCTACGTATCAATGTTAAACATTGAAAGTCATCTGAATATCAACTACATTCAGATGACAATACAATAATTTGACACCATCATGCTGATCTAATGATGGGATCAGGAGGTGTATAGTGGAAATCTTCAACAATTACGAGCAAAATCTTGTTTGGGCTCATTTGATTTGTTTTGACGATGCGCTTAATACATATAAAAGATAGATGGATAGATAATCTTTATTGCACCGTAAGTAAATTACACATGATTTTTACTGAAAGACGTACAATTTAAGCGGTCTTATCGCTAAAAGCAATCTCTACCAGACACCCTTCAGGTAGACAACCACCATTAGGGAAAGGGGGAGGTGGTATAGAGATCTTATAATTCTTAAATTTACCTGCTAGAACTATTTGTAGCAGGTAAATTTCAGTTTTTAGTTCAGTCCTATGAATGCAAAATGTATGGCACAGACGTATCACAAAAATTATAAAATATTTTTACATGCTTTTGTTTTAAATATGATATCAATTATCTGAAGCCAATAGCTCTTCTACTTTTTTACTAACACTTTCTCGATTTCTTCAATACTCTTGCCCTTAGTTTCTGGTACGAATAGGGTCACAACAGCGCCAAAAAGGTTGACTGCTGCAAATACAAAAAACATGGTGTACATGCCGAGAGCGTCGGCAATTAGTGTAAAGATTGCTAATTGATTCGAGCCCACGAACCATGCGTAGGTCACTATGCATCCAATCAGCTTCGCTCGTACCTGAAATATAAAGGTTAAATTGTATACCTTGATCACGGGTTGCTTGTAGCTCCGTGGCGGCAGCGCTTTGATAATGATCACCAAAGTTAAGTCAGCCACCTACGCCGCGGTAGTCATTGGATGGGTGACCATTAATTCCGACTATATTTAGTGACATTTATCACAAGCACCTCCGTGCTTCCGAAGGCATATTTAAAGTTGCTCGCCGCTAATATCGCTTGATACGATACAATTCGACGACCTCCTTAGGTAGCTGAGAGGCAAGCATACCGGACTTGGTGTCGCTATCTCTGAGGTTCCGGGTTCGATTCCCGGTCGGGTCAATGTAGGAAAATAACTTTTCTATATTGTCTCTCTCTAATTTCTGTGTTGTGGTACTGTCGTTGTTTCTGATTTCTGTAACACAAGTGCTTTGGCTACTTATCACAGAATCAGAGCAATGTGATGTTGTCCAATATGTATTTATTATTTATTCGTAAAGACAAAGTCAGAGGCCTTAGGGTGGCTTAATAACATCTGACTCTTAAATTAAGTCACTCCCTCCGCCGCACCGCACTGGGCCCGCCCGGCTAGTTTGGTCCAATCCACCTCATAGCTGAGATGAGGCCTGTGCCCTGCAGTGGGACGTATACAGTGTGTAACGAAAAGGTGAAATAAAACTTTAAGGGGTTATTCTACGGCTAAATTACATCAACTTTTTCTATGGGACCAACATCGAAATCTCAAAAAAAAAATTGACGTTTCCATACAAACTGATGCCAGCTGGTCGCGTTTTAGTATGGTAAAGTGTTTTTTTTTTTTTTGCGAATTCGATGTTGGTCCCATAGAAAAAGTTGATGTAATTTAGCAGTAGAATAACCCCTTAAAGTTTTATTTCACCTTTTCGTTACACTCTGTATAGGCATATTTTACTTTCACGGTAACAGACTTCTAGTTTCGTAGAAGCTTCAAAAAAGGATACTTTTGCAGTTATAATATATACGATTTGTAAGTCATAAATGGATATCAATTATTAAATGACGAATACGCATAACTTGAGCTATCAGATTCTTTCTTATGGTGCATTTTCATCGATCGATAACATCAGTCGATAAAACGGGCGTCATACCACATGTGGGGGCAATCAGGTAAGGTGAACGCAGCAGAAATGTCGACAATACCCCAATACTCAGTTTAAGTTTAAAATAGGTTAGTTATATTTTTCTAGTAATATCATACTGAACGATTTTGCATTGCATAAACAAAATGATACCAATTAGGTACATGATTGATAATTGCAATAAAGTCCAAGAAAAATTTTTGAAAGTGAGCATTTTATGAGTTTAGCTACTGAAAGTTAGACCCCGACTGTTTGGTAATTGCTATTGTTTGGTAAAACAGTAATGGGCCATCATCGGTTTTGAGTTTATTTGCTAGTTCATTTATTTACTAACTAACCTATACTAGCTAACTATACCTAAATATTAAAAAGGCATTCTCCACTGCTACAAAACCTGCTATCTTAGATATAAGTGTAGATTTTTATGTTTTTACAGTTGTATTTGTTTGGATAAACTTATAAAAGGCTATGGCAGAATAACAGAGTTTGCGGGTCTCCTGCATCCACTGAGTCATAGACCATTTTGTCTTACAATATTAAGCTTCATACTATTCTGTTGTATCTGTAATCTGCTTTGAGACAAATAAATACATTCTTATTCTTATTCTTATTCTTATTTTCATTGTTGAATAAACAAGTCACGAATAGTTAAGATTGCTTTACACAACTGTGATTGTCGATCCATGGCACATTGTGCGTTTCTAGACGCAAATTCCATTTTTCAAAGGAATCATTTTTCTGGGTGGTTGTTGCCCAGAATGCGAATGACAACAGTTTTCCAAATGCAGGCCATACGGCATGCATGCGTTACAGAAATCTCCCGCACCCCGCATGGGCGCTAACGACCAATGAGGATTGACAAAATATTTAAAAAGATAAAAATCCCCTAATTGCACTGGCACAAGACGGTAACTGATAGGCCGAAGGTTCTTCTCGACAAGCTTGCTCCATCAATTTCATAATATCACACCTACACCCTTAAGTGACTTATGATATTTATACCTAAGGTGTTTCCATACAATTGTATTGGTTGAACGTGTGTTTCACCGTACAATCTGTCGCAAAGCCCACCAATTATTCATGAAAACTTTATATCCAGTTTAAAAAATATCAATTTACAAGATGAACCAATTGATGAACAATTTTTAAAAGGAAATTATACTTACTTGAAAGTTGAACATTTCTGACATGATAACATAAATCATTGGCATAACTCCTGCAGAATACGCCCACACAGAAGCAGCAATGGCCACCACAGGTAGCCAACTAGGTGGGCTGCCTCCTTGAGCCTGAAGAAGCTGAGTGGTGGCCAGACATAACATTGCAGCAGTCGTAAGAAGGTAGGAGCTGATCAAGAGCATCTGCAAAAATTCAACAATGTCAATAAAATGTCTGTCAGCTGTCTATAAACGTAGGCCACGAAAAAAGATCGCCCATGATTTGGAAAGAATTACCAAAATCGCAATTACAACTATCGGTGACATCAGTGGGAGCTGCATTTTTTAGGTTATCTTTACAGCGGGTACCTACCTGGATTCGCAGCTTGTTCTGTTCAAGTAATTTGAGTTGGATCTAAAACTAGACGCATGGCCAACTCTACGGAAAACACAAAGCTGACCTCGGCCAATCATTCGTGGACTAAGATTGAACGCATAGCTGAAGTACGGCGAGCTCTTTCCGGATACCTAGGCTTTCATAATGGCAATTTAAGATCAGGTTAATGTAACCCAAAATTACCGAAAGCACTTATAACGCACAATAACGACAGCAATTAATTTTAAAAGTCTGAAGTTAATACACACCTTTCTGCCATATCTCTCCACGCATACCATAGACACCAGAGACCCACAGATCATCAGCATTGGCACGATCAGTGACTGAAGATCCGGGTTAACAGATACTCCCGATCCCGACATGATGGTCGAAGCGTATGTCAAGATCGTGAAACTACCATTGAATGCTTGAGCTGATATTAATAGCATGATGAAAACAAAACCACGACGCCACGCTTTGTTCTTGACTGAAAGTTAAGACAATATGTAAATAAAAACAATTGCCACATGTTTGAAAGATTAATTGCGAATAGCTCAAACGATTTAGCTGATTTTTTATGTTGTGTTTGAAATCCACTAGGGGCTATTGCTTGTGTGATGATAAGCACAAGCATTTGTAAGTACCTAAGTCAACATCCATGTTCATAAATGTATTTGTGTATGTTCATTAATTATCTAGTCTTAATTTTTGTTAAATCTCTGGATTTAGTGTTCCTCAAGGAAGTATTATGGGCCCAAACGTATTCCTAGTATATGTAAATGACTTGTATAACCTTGATATTGAACATGGTAAAATAATATTTCACGCAGACGATACTGCGCTTATGTTCACAGGAAAAACCAGCACGGAGTTATATGAGAATGCATAGCTAGGCTTTAATAAAGTAATTAATTGGCTTTACTACAATTTACTAACCTTTAACACTAACAAGACCAAATACATACACTTATGGATGCTCAACCGCCATTATAATATTAATAGCTTTCAATTAAATGCACATCAATTGTCAAAACCCGGCAGTCAACACATGTAAATATCGTTAGCACTGATGACTTGAAATATCTCGGAATTATAATAGACTAAACAGTTTTCTTCAGACCTCACATCGAAATTTAAAAATTAACAGGGTCCGAAAATTTATTACGTGTTTAAAAAACTTATCAATCGTGACCGGCCAATCTGAAAGTCATTGGGGGAGGATTATGTTCAGCAATGGACGTCCTATGGCAGAAATGGTGATGATGACAATGATGAATCGTGGATGGACAGAAAATTAAGCTGAATATTGGCAATAAAAGTAAAGTTTTTGAAAATTAACGAATATCCGTAATAGCAATTTTTGCATTGCATAAAATTTTCTACAATTTGGTCATATCTATTTTTACTCTATAATCAATAGTTTAAATCCAGCACCAGGTTCAAAGCTGATCTTTCTTCTTCGCCCCCTAATAGGAGTCAGCAAAATATCACGCACGGAGACCTTGATCTTTTGATTACCTCGAACTATATTTATGTTGACAGATAATTTCTTTTACCCAGACTTAAAGATAAAGATGCTAAAAAATTATAATTCACAGAGGTCTGCGTATGTGCGAAGAGACTGAGAATATTAATAGTTATTTTTTTAAATATTGCATTGTATTATGTATTATGCAGAGTAGTCAGAAAAGTGACGTCCAAAAATTTTTTTAGGTGCCTCGTGTTGTGTGTGAGGTATCTGAATCACCCCTGTATGTTCTAAGATTCTTCGTAGTTTTCGAGTTACGATTTTTTTAAATGGCCTATGAAGCCTATGAAGTACTACTTTTTTATTATCATTACGAAAGCTTAGACTCTTACGCATTCTCTAAAGCTATTTAGACACTAAGAAATTATCAGTTCAGATTTTTTATTTTAAGTTGATAATATAAATGATAACTCACTTAAAATAAATTCTCAACTTTAGGTCAATTTTGTAGTAACTTTCATTAAAATTATGAGGCTGTTTATTTTATGCATAAATGAACAGTTCATAGAGATTTAGCTACTTGAAAAAAAAGCGAAGAAACCTTCTACTTTTTTTTAATTTTTCAAACTAAACCGGTTGCAAAAATTCATTTAAAAAAATGTAACTCGAAAACTACGAAAAATTGTAGAACATACATAAGGGTGGTTCAGATACCTCTCAGCTCAGCACGAGGCACCTAAAAATAAAATTTGGACGTCACTTTTCTGGCCACCCTGTATATAAATTATCGAGCCCTAAAGCCTTGATAATTTAAATGATGTTATTATATATTTTCTATTGTACTTGCATACTTACAAATATTAAAGAACGTGATCTTCGGTAGGGAGCTATAAAGTTTTTCTTCGTCTTTCATATACTCCATTTCTTTTTGAAGGACTTTATCATCAACGGCTAAACCTCTCAGAAGGGCTATCGTTTTTGCTGCTTCCTAAAACCATACAATTTAAATTTATTGCTATCATAAGATACGGTTCACTGTGAGTTTATCTATTTCTTTCTCTCAAAGAAAGATAAGAGATAAAGAGACCAGGCTTTATCATCATCATTACAGCCACAGGACGTCCACTGCTGAACATAGGCAAACGAAAACATTGGTCTCTTATTGACTGGCACCGACTCCAAAAGTAACTGATTAGGTACTTAAGTGTTAAGATTATTTTTAGCGTTTTAGTTTTTTGAAGTCGGTTTTTATTTTTTTTATAAAATTAACTTATTTCATCCATTTTAGTGATAAATCCTAATCAAAACAAATCTTACGAGTGCAAACATAATTTAACTGCTGAACACCGATCTCATTTCCTATTTTTCCACCCTTAGGGGTTAAATTTTTCCAAAAAATGTTTTATTATAGTATCTTTGAAGTATAAGCTATTCATTAAAAAAAGAATCATCAAAATCGGTCCACATTTGGCAGAGATATAGGTAAGATAGATACTAAAATCAGTTGGCGTGGTACGGAGTTTATGCAATGTTTGATGATTTTCTTATAGATCCCATCATCAGAATTTAACCAAATTTATATGGGACCATTCTGAAAGTATTACCTTTCAAACAAAAAAATAATTATCGAAATCGGTCAACGCAGTAACGAATGATCGCTGAACATACATAAAAAAAAAAAAAAAAAAAAAAAGACCGACGAATTGAGAACCTCCTCCTTTTTGAAGTCGGTTGAAAAGGCTATCATCTACCAGTTGACAAAATAGGCTAGTTGATATTAGACCAAAAGACAAGGTGTTGCCAATTCCGATAGATAAATTCATCATTATTTCAGCCATAGGACGTCCACTGCTGAACATAGGTCTAACGACTTCCAGATTGGCCGGTTGAAAGCGTCCTGCATCCAGTGGCTTCCCGCTGTTGATTAATTAAAATAAATTAGGTTTCGCATTTCTTTTTATGGCTAATATGAGCTAATAGACCATAAAAAAATTATCACTTTAATTTTCAATAATTCTAAAAACCTCATAATATTAATTAAAATATCAATCACTGCATATAAAAGGCTTCCATACATTTTTTTTTCTCTTAACAAGACATCAAACCCACTTAAAAGATAGGAAAAAAAGAACTCATCCTCAAATTCATTCTAAGCATTGTTTTCTGGAAATCACTAGGGGAAACCTATGTTCAGCAGTGGACGTCCTATGATTGATATGATGATAATGATAAAGCTTGTTTTCAAAAATTTTTACCTCAAATTTCATTTTTTTGACCAAAAAAGCAGGAGATTCCGGCGCAAATAGCATCACCACTACAGTCACGATTGGTATACCAGTAACTATCCAGAGCACTGTGTGATATCCCAAATAGCTTCCCATGGTATAAATAGCTAGTATCCCAAAGTTCTGCATCAGTAGCGCCATGGCCACCACTGCCCCTCTTATGTCATCCTGACTGATCTCTTTGATATACATAGGGAGCAAATTGTAGCATCCTCCAGCGGATATACCTCCACAAATTCTGGCTATAATAAGCATTGTAGGGCATGTTACTGTTAGTTTTAATACCCAAGATAGCTGAAAAATATTTAAATTAGAATTAGATATTTTCTCTCTACGTTTGATCCCAAAATACGATGTTATTAAAAAAAACAATTTTAACCTGTACGTATATAAATACAGTTTTAGTTACTTGAGAACCAACAAAAATAACAAAGGTAAGTATGTACGTACATTGAACATATGTGTCGTTCGCCCTGTTATTTGTAAAAAGTATTGACTCGAAATTTTAATCACTACACTCGTAACATCACAATAAATAACTTCATAATATTCATTACACTATTTCAAAATTATGTTGAACATGACAGCATTTTACATAGGTCACACTATACTTAATCAATATTTAAAAAGTTATAAATAATTTTGTAAATGGAACTCTTTAGCCTTTGAATACAATTTGTTTCATCTGACTGTCACTTGTTTTCACAATGTGGCATCATTTTAAAAATTGCGTGATTACAATAAAATGGATTTAACTTGGGAAAACTTTTGTTGTATGTTTTTTTAAGATTTAAAGTCTAATTGGGCAGCTCAGTAGAGCCGCTAATGGCTTCAATCTGCTTTTGGTAAAGAAGCACCATGCAAAACGACTATTTATAGCTGGTTTGCAGAATTCAAATGCGGTCGTGTCAATCTCCATGATGAAATAAGTAAAGGTCGCCCGTGCACCGCTGTGAACAACAAAAACATTGATGCTGTGCGCCGTATGACTGAAACAGACAGGCATATGATGTGACCTACTATGAGATCCGGACATCTTTGGACATAGGCATGAGTCAAATAAAGTCAATCCTACACAAATATTTGGGAGTAAGAATGATGGATCCGACACAATATGATGATGCCCAAAAAACGAAGCTTACCGCTTGCGGCGCAGCAATGGCTATGACACCAAATCTTCTTCCATAGGCATCAGCAATATACGCATATAAAGCCACTGATATGGTTGCTGTAAATGGCATTGCGCTGCCAAACCAGGCTATTTCACTGTTAGACAAAGGACCGCCAGTCGGAGAGTCTTCAGACATCAGTAGTTTTGTCATGGGAGAGATCCATCCAGCTTGCATGCCATAAGTCAACATAGTTGTTGAAGCTGCAAAAAATCTCTGCGTATATTCTGCGAGCCGAGTACTTCAACACGTTTTCAGTAATTAGTAATAATAATAACTACACTTTTGTGTTTACCTAAAACAGCATAAAACCACTGCACGTATGTATGGCCAACCATAACTTTCTCACTTTCTTTTTTAAAACACATTTTCAGTAACAAATTCAACAATAAAACCTAAGGTGCAGTATTAATTTCAGTGACACAACAATAGTAATAATGTATAAGATAGCACTCCCTCTTATAATAATGGTTTAATAAATAGGGTTGGCTTATCATTTCATTATATTTATGTTTGTTTTATTTACTAGATAGTACGAAGTGAAATTTCTGTTTAGATTTCCAAACCAAATATTTTGTTTCAAAAATAGTTCGTTTGTCATCCTCGTATCTATTTTTGATTTACAAGAATCAGTTTTATTCATTTCAGTAGCCAAAATTATCTTTACCTGTTTCATTTATTATACTGAATAAATTACTATTATCCTTAACTTCAATATTTCAGAGTTTATTTTAAAAACAGTCCTTACTACGTGAAATTAGTATATTTTACAACCCTATTGATTCTAAAAATAAGTGACATTATTTATTTCGACCGGTGAGAGGAAAATCACACGAAGGTGTGTTGGAAGATAAATAAACGAAACGGAAAATTTGTACGCTAGTTGGAAATCCATGAACCGTCTGAAAAACTTTGTGAGCAATTTGTACAGATGTGTGTGTAGACGAGCGCAAATTTGATTCCTTAGTTGATGCTAATAACTTATTCTTTATACAGCTGCGTCTTTATCTAAGAGCTCGAGCAGAATATCTGCGGCACATTTACCAGATCTGTTAGCTAGAGTGTTCTGTTCACGCACGGGCCAGAGGCACGGGCATAGTACAGACGGAGGGGCTTGTGAACGAGGATCGGCGAACGACAGCGAGCAACGTTCGGTTCCCGAGCGGACATTGATGCCCGGTCGAACACTCTCTTTTTTAGCATTTAAGTGTGCTGTCACTATATCTTCCTGCATTTAATCTTGGATTATACTCTTTTTGATCATACTCTCCGCTTATTATTTATAAATATAAGTATTCCACCACCAAAGGAAACTAACAGGTTCTCTAAAATTAAATATTTGATTTGGGTTTGGTAACTCTTAAGATTTTTCGCAATCTATGGATTTCTACCTATATGGTCAACTTAAATATTGGAACCATAAAAAACATTTTGAGTAAACATCATCATTTCAGCCCTAGGACGTCCATTGCTAAACATAAGCCTCCCCGAAAAGGGGGGATTGCCAATAATCACCACGCTTGGCAGGCGGGTTGGCGATCGTAGTTATTTATAATATTTCGCACGCAGACGCTGCTGCCTGACACGTGCTACAGGAATTACATGCCTTCTGTTGACGGTGGGAAAGTGTATTCTTTACGGCCCTCCCCACACAACACAATGAGTAAACACGCACAATAGAATTCTTTACCCTTATCCGTTAGGCAGTCCGAGTTCCTTCCCATTTTCAAGGCTAAGGTCAATGCTTTTTTCCTATCGCGTTAATGTTGTATACATGTTCCGATTCACATAGATAGCGTTGTATTTTATTTATGTATGTTTATGTACGTATATTATATATCTAACTACTACTAGCTGACCCAGCGAACTTCGTTCGTTTGACAGGTACTAACAATTTGTATAGGAAAATAAAATAGTTGTTTTACTAATTCCTATTTTCTGACCTTTTAAACCTTCCCTGAACTTCCACAAATATTTCAAGATCAAAATTAGCCAAATCGGTCCAGTAATTCTCGAGTTTTAGCGAGACAAACGAACAGCAATTAATTTTTATATAAAGATTATTATTGTTTTTTTATTTTTGTGTATTATATGTAAGTATTTATTTATTTTTGATTCTTTGTCTTACGCACTCTTGCTCTCGCACTACGTTACTCCACTGTATTACAACTTAATTTCCTCTGCCAAAAGGTTGTCTGGAAGAGATCGCTTTTGGCGATAAGGTTTAATGTTTTTGTGCAATAAAGTGTCTATCTATCTATCTATCTATCTAATGTATACTTAGAAAACACTGGATATGTTTAGTGCTGGTCTGGGTTCACTATCTCAGGCTTACGAAGGCCTGATGACCATCACTCCAACTTGCGACTGCAGTCATGGCCAATCATACCCCGACCAGGAACAGGACCGAGTATAGAAGAAAGAAAACTTTACAACCTCTAACTTCACAAACTCTACATTTTAGTCAAAATATGTGGCTTGGCCGTTTCTCTATCGTCACGCCATGGGCGTAAGGTGAAACATTTTTATTTACTGTTTTTTTACTTTTCTGTTCTTGTAGTATCGAAAAGGCCAATCCATAAATTTTGACTAAGGTCACAGAATATATAATAGTACAAGTCTAAGGTGTAGGAGTTTGTGAAGTTAGAGGTTGTAAAGTTAGGACGTGTAGAGTTAGAAGCTTGGCTCTACATGAGGTCTGATTAATTTTTGACAATGCGAGTCTTGGCAACATTTTATATGAAAATGTTTTTGGTGGGATTTAATGAAAATGAAAATGAAAATGTTTTATTACATAAATACACTTCGTTTACAACACATTTTGGTAACCTTCATTTTAAGTATAAAATACCTGTAGTAGGAGGTTACCGCTCTTCCAAAAGTATTAACATTACGTTCTTAGTTAGTGTGTTTATGTGATGTATTGAGTGAATTAGTGTGTTGTGTTGTGAGTGGTGTATTGAGTGAATTAGTGTTTTGTGTTGTGAGTGGTGTATTGAGTGAATTAGTGTGTTGTGTTGTGAGTGGAGTGTTGTGTGTATTAATATTTAGTAAGCTTGATGATATCTGTTTTGGTATAAGTACTTTAATAAGGTAAGTAGGTATACTGTGTTCATTGGGCAAATAAATGAAACAAACTAAATAAAAATTAAACAGACAAACACAAATAATAGATCATGTGGAATTTATTAAAGGCTTTTTTATTTTGTGATTAGATGTTCGTTATCAGACGTAGAACAATCATATTTTAGTATTTGTATAAACCTTAATTATTTCAGTAAATAAATATCATGTAATGTTTGGCTTAACTATACCACGGGGGGTACACTAAAAGTTTTGCATAATTCATAAATAAAACAATGTATATTATGTATTTACTGCTTTTCAAACTTTTTGTGAACATTTTATAAAAATTTTAGTAAGTAGGTATATATTGCAGATACTACCTACACGTAATAATATATGAACTTATACTCTAACCACGTGCGTGGGTACACCACGCATTAATATCAATCTCCACTTATTAATTGTTATAACTATCCGGATCCGTTAGTCATTTATAATATTTTGGCAAGTCTAAGACTGGATTTTTTATTTATGTTTACACAAACTAGAAAAGATGGACTCCGCTTTGCTCTCTTTGAAACTTTTTTGGGAATTACATTAGACTCCCGGCTGCAATCGGGTCCCCAATAATTGCCTTGTCAGGAAGGCTCAGTTCAGCAGCTTATGCTGTGAGGAAAATAAGGCTTTTAACTGATGTCGAAACGGCAAGATTAGTATACTTGTTATTTTCATTGTTTGTTGTCGTATGGTTTACTGCTATAGGGCTCTGCTGCTGATATTGAATCAATCGTTGTGTCGCAGAAAAGAGCCGTACGCGCCTTATACTGTCTTGGACCTCGTGACTCACTGAGGAATTTTTTTGAAGATATTAATATATTAGCAGTAGCCTCTCAACACGTTTTAGAAAATATTATGTACGTTCGAAGAAATCTTCGTTTGTTTAGCTTAAAAAGTGCCTGGAAGTGGGCCTATATAAATGAATAAATGAGTATTAATAAGTATTAATAAAAAGTAAAGCTTCCTGGGTGCACCAGTGGGAACGAGTGGGTGTCATGTGACATGCCACAGGGAAGCGTGTTGGGACCTACCTTATTATTCCTGATTGATATCAATGATCTGTGAATAATTATAAGCAAAAAATGCTAAAATCCTGTCGTACGCTGATAACGTAGCTGTGGTCGTTGCTGGGGAATCTTGTGAGTTAGCGAGGACTAGGTGCTGAATTTGTTCTATCTAGAGTCGCTCTGTGGTTGCAACAAAATCTGCTAACGCTAAATTGCAGTTGTTTTAGCAAAAAATACATTGTATTTAGCATCTACAACACCTCGCAGCGGACCGACTTTAGCTTAAGATTATGAGATAAATTTATGAGTGTACCGAAAAAGCTAACAAAAGCAAAGTTTCAGAAACCAAATATTTAGGTGTTATTATGGACCCGAAATCATCGTGGTACTCTTCATCTAGAGCACGTTATTAGCAGAACTAGAAAATTAATCTGGATATGTAAAACTCTTAGACACGTATTACCTGATAGTACAAATCACTTGGACTCTCCCAGATATCTTCTCAATCAAATGTATATCTCCCTTGCCCAATCTATTCAAACTTATCCCGTTCTGAGGGGAAGCTGCAAAAAGAGCGCAACTAACATGTATGTGTCATGTAATAAAAAAAAAGACAGTTTTGTACCGATTAATTGTATCGTATACCGATACACACAACAAGATACGAGTTAGAGAGGAAGTCATCGGTCTTTCTCTCTAACTCTCTCTAATTCTCTAACACCCAGCGCACACACACACACAGGTCTATTCGATTTATTGTTAGGTTTTTTCAAATGATATTTTAATTTCAAAAGGAGTAGGTAGAAATGACAACGTGTCGTGATATGGAGTGGGGCACAGAATATGATACGCTAGTGGGGTGTCACAAATACTGTGTGGAGTGTTTGTTTGTTTGCACATAAGTACTACTTTGCTTCATAATTGTGTAGGTTTGAGGTTCAATGACAACGACTTCGTAAAAGTCGCGCCTATTTTGCACAAATTGCGATATTGAGTTGTTTTCAGCAATTGGTTTTTAGAAAATTGCATTTGCCTAAAAACGGTGCGACTTTCATTAGGTCTATTTTGGACAAGAGATAGAGCTTTTTATGCTCTATCTACAGTTTTTGTTTGGCACGCTCTTTATGGGACACCTGTATATACATATACAGGGTTACATTTCAAAGGGGTGGCAAATCTTTAGAAGTGGCGCAGAATCAGTAACTTAATAGAACTATGCAAAAAACAAAAAAAAAATCTTCACATTTAATTATTTATTCCTATCTGCTGTTAAAAATCGTACGCGTGGATAATATAACTCCTTCATGAAAAAATTGCTCTGTATGTGCACTGCGTAAGGTCCTTGTTGGCTCGCCGTACCTAAGCCTCTGATGAATAACCGCGCGGCTTTCGTAGTCTCTCTATTGACTTTATTTTTGGATATTTTAATATATTTTTTTAAACAGGATTATTTAAAATAATAACGATTTAGACGCTTCTTTATATTGTTCCCTAGATCTCATATTTTAAATTTGGCACCCCTTTGCAATGTTACCCTGCATACAAACTAATGCGCCACCTCCATGATAATGTGTCATAGCAACTAAAAAAATCACGATTTCGATGATGCTCTCATAGTAAACTTGTTGTATACGAGTATGAGCAGCTGATCATGTAATTTCAAGGAGTGTCCTATTCTTTTGTACACTTCATAAATACTATCTGTTGTCTGTGACTTCGTTCGCGTAACTAACTAAAGACCTTTAGTCTCGTCTTTCTTAATCCATTACCATCCTAGGTCATCCCAGAAGGTCAGCAGCCTTTTTAGACTGCTGCAGGCTTCCGGGAGCGATCCTGGTGATTGGAGGATCCGTGCCCGTTGATCAGCCACGCTTCTGTCTCGCGTTGTCTTTAGTTTATTCCTCTGTCTAATCTGTAGTTTATTCGTAAAGAATTTGTTATCGTTGGCCCGCAACAGAATAACATTATAAAATCTTTTTTTTTAAATCACTGATCAGAGACAGTTTTTTTTTTTAGTCAATGTACTGAAATTGACTTTTTACAATTTTATTATATGTATAAATAGATAGATAACAATATTTGTATCTTCACATCACAACAAAGCCATTTACACATGATACTATGTTTTTTTAAAGAATACCTAAGGTTACATTATGTATTCATATTCTTTTATTTAATACCACACATAATAATGTAGGTAAATTTGATCTTATTATATTATATTATGTTATGTTTAACACAGATAATATTCACAATAAATCGTCACTTATGCACATAGATACTCTCAGATTCTAAAATACGTGTTTAAAATTTTATCTTATATATTAAATTCTCGTGTCACAATGTTCGTTCCCGTACTCCTCCGAAACGGCTTGATCGATTCTCATGAAATTTTGTGAGCATATTGAGTAGGTCTGAGAATCGGCCAACATCTATTTTTCATACCCCTAAAGACCACGCAGACGAAGTCGCGGGCAACAGCTAGTGTTTACATAAAAATCAATGCTCAAGAATGATTAACAAATGAATGTGTAGAGATACAGCAAAATTTGTGCAAGACAAACTTCCAGCTCTCCTATAAAGTAGAGATTATGTAGATGTAACTAATATAATATAGTTATCTTGTTACAATCGAGGTCATCTGATGACGGAACCGGAGACGGAACTCTTCCATGGCTGCTACTAGTAACACCTTCGAGTTTGGGCATATTTAATTCGTTTTCGCGAGTCATCGCATGCGTTTTATAGGCTTTTAACCCGTTAACATTCAAGCGGTCTCATGAGACCGCATAACTATTTCTATTGTGAAACAAACTAACTATTTCTATTCTATCTAGAATTTCTATTGTGTCTCGTTTACGTATGCTTGATCAGTTAAACTATAATATAGAACTATTACAAGGCTTTTATTGCATCCTAACTTCTATGACTTTTAATAGTACATTGTTAACCTAGGGGTGAAAGTAACTTACATAGTCCCGAGACGGAGTTAGTTCGTTAATTTTTCGAGGGACTAAATAAGTCTTTAACCCGAGGTAAACACTGTTCTTTTCATTACGAATACAAGGAAAGTAAAAATAAAAACATTAATTATCTAAAGAAAAAATTTGTGAGTTTTGATAAAACTATACCAAAGTGTATGCAATCACTGCGTTCTCAAACTCGAAAAAACAAAATAAGATCGGATTGCCGCTCTCCCGCCTATTTGTTTTCTGTGGCCGGCCAGTATTCAGCCATTATATATCTGCTAAATATATAAAAATGAATCTCTATTTCCCTTGGTCATCGCCACACGCGTGAACGGATGGAAGCATTTCGCTAATTCTTTTTTTAAATGTTAATTTTAGTCAGGAGAACGTTCTTTTGAAAGAAAAAACTAAGAAAGTTGCGCAGAGATTCCTTAAGAATAAACTACCACGCGAACGAAGTCGCTGGCAACAGCTAGTTTCTTATATAAATTATTGAAAAAATTGGCAAATATTTTGGCAAAACCTATGCATTTTAACGAAATAGTTGAAACTTACAAAAGTCATTTAAAAATAACTTTATTGAGTGGCTGTATAGAAAGTAAAAATAGAACAATTTTTTTTTATAATCTCCCTAGGGCTGAAACGTATTGCTTTCAACCCGCTCCTTAAGCAACTTCAGACCTACTTCCCGAGTATGAGTAATGAAAAGTGTATTTTCAGGTCAGTACGTGTGCGGTCACTAAAGTAATTGCGACGTTTTTTAAGTTTTATTATTTTTACTCTTTTTAAGTACTTAAGTATATTGAGGTACAGGTAATAATATGTATATAGAACTAGTTATATAATATTTAAATAAGCTTATCGTGCAAAAAAATAAAACATTCGTCTGCTAGGTACCCTCTATTAAATAACTTACAAATATACAACGTTACTTTTTGTTTAAGCAATACTTGTACTATTATGTATTCTGTGGCAATACCTCTGGACTGATGGACGAACTGATTTTATTACTTCTACAACTACTCTGACTGTAACATGTACAGTCTTAAATATGAATAAGGTATCCTTAAGATATACATTATTTTATAAAATACTTGTATTTATATCTAACTAGCTGTCCCGGCGAACTTCGTACCGCCCCTACTTTTTTTTTCGTGAATATATCCGTGTTTTTATAATTATTCTGCTATTTGGGGCGAGGACTAATTCAACAAATCAAAGATCATAAAAATCGGTCCAGCCGTTCTCGTGTTATAAATGGTCTAACTAACCCTACTTTGTTTTATATAGTATATATATAGAAGATAGATATACATATTAATATTACTTTCTTGAACTAAAAATGTATACTTGTCATTTAGGTTTTGTTTTTTCAACAACAATAGTAAACTTAAGTGCTGAATTGGAAGGTAAACACTTTTACCTTCAAACTTTTTTTTATCGCGATAAAACCTGTGTATGTGTAACAATAGTAAAAAGGATCAAATCAAATCAAATTTATTTATTGTGAATCACAGCTACAGAGAGGTTAATAATAATAAGGTTAGAACAACTGTGTCCCGCCGCATGAGTATGCATGCATATGACTCAAGTAGATACAAAATACGCATGCTCTTTAAACACATTTCTCTGGCGGCACTCGAATCAGCGACCACTGGTTTAGTTGACAGGATCGCGATTCACGAAAAACCAGCAACGACTATATCAGACGACTGTTAAAAAAACCCATATCAATTTTATCGTTTATGTAACAATTGATAATATAACTGGGGCCTAACCATAAACCCTAGAAAGTTCTTACACAGTTTTGTTTTTTGTCAAACTCAATGCAAAAAAAAAACAATGTTGAAGTAATACCATTTTAGAAACCCATGGTTATGCCCATACGTGTCTTTTCACTGACTCGTTGGTATAATGTTCGTTTGGGGAAAAATTCTTGCTCAGATCCATTTTAAGGCCTTTTGTCTTTTGACTATTTTGAACAGATATCCAACCTTCCTACTTTTTCACTAACACCCTTTCTATGTCCTCAATACTCTTGCCCTTAGTTTCTGGTACGAATATAGTCACAACGGCACCAAAAAAGTTGACTGCTGCAAATACGAAAAACATGGTGTACATGCCGAGAGCGCTGGCAACTGGTGCGAAGATTGCTAACTGACTCGAGGACACGAACCAAGCGTAGGTTACTATGCATCCAATCAGTTTTGCTCGTACCTGAAATGTAAAAAGTCATGTTTAATAGCTGGAGCCCGCTTTTGCAGACTGGTGTTATGACAATCAGACCACGCCAGTCCAACGCTAGCCACTAAGCCCAATTCTTGGCGATTATTTTCCATCCAGCCAACAGCAGCAGCGTATTCTTCGCTCCATCTTATCAGATGGCACCCTGTGCTGGGATGCCAAGTTGCGATCTCTATTAAAAATAACTTCTATATACCTGTGCTGAGACTTGCTTTTAAGCTCAAACCATCTCTAACCACCTTTAACTAGGTGGTTAGAGATGAAACAAAAAGAAAAGAAGGTAATAATCAATAGCAAAATTACACTCACTTGAAAGTTGAACATTTCTGACATGATGACATATACCATTGGGGTTACACCCGCAGAATACGCCCACACACAAGTAGCAATGGCTACTACGGGTAGCCAACTGGGTGGGCTGCCTCCTTGAGTCTGAATAAGCTGAGTCGTGGCCAGACATAGCATCGCAGCAGTGGTTAGAAGGTAGGTGCCAATCAGAAGCATCTGAAAAATTTCAACATTGTATTGAAGTAGGTGTACTTACTTGAGAGTGTGTGGTCGCCGATCAAGGTAAACATATGTTTATGGTTTGATGGTTCTATATTAAATGCGCGCTAATAAAATAGTTACATAAATTTATTGTCTTAATAATAAACCCCTAATCAGCAAACAACGCGGTAATGAGCAAACATGAAGGTATTTGCTTTTTAAGCTATTAACATACTTCAGAATTTACAACAATGATAACTTAGATATTTAAGGTCTGTGGAGTTTTCCTATCAAAGAGGTGTGAGGTGCGTTGCGATGTACATAAAAAGGACGAGAAAAAGCCGTCATTTTAAGATACAATATCTTTAGTATGACTGTAATCAGATCTTTGAATCACCTAGGCAAGTTTGATTCTTTCCTCTTCTTCTTTTTGTGAATCAAGAATGATGTCATTGTTTAAACCAGTGTTTCGCCACACGAACCGCACTACCAGTGGCGCGTCTTCGCGTATTCAGCTGTCTGTAAACTCCGGACATGAAAGAAGATGCCCATGGTTTGGGAAGTAGCACCACAATTGCTCTTACTATTGCGGCGCAACTATATCAGTGCAGCTCCATTTTCTTAGGTTATCCGTACAGCGGGTAACCTGAATTCGAATCCAGTTCAAGTCTTGCCGAATGGGTTACAGAAGATATTTGCCTGGTTCTCTAAGCTCTTAAGAAAGCAGCGGTTAGTTTTTTTAGTCTGAAGTAAATACAAACCTTTCTGCCATATCTCTCTACGCATACCATAGACACCAGAGATCCACAGATCATCAGTATGGGCACGATTAACGACTGAAGCTCCGGGTTGACAGATACTCCCGACCCCGACATGATGGTCGAAGCGTATGTCAAGATCGTAAAGCTGCCATTGAACGCTTGAGCTGATATTAATAGCATGATGTAAATAAAACCGCGGCGCCACGCCTTGTTCTTGACTGGAAGTTAAGAAAATATTATATTTAAATAAATCATTGTAACGAGTACAAGTTTGAAAAATACCTTCGCTAGTTTTTTTTTGTTTTTCTAAACTCGCTCTAAGTAAATGTTTGTGTTATGTTGAGTACAAGCATTTGTTTGTTGTGCAGTTATGGATGTTTATTTACAAATGTGTTTAAGTATATTTAACATTTAATCTGGCAGTCATTGTCTAAGGTTTGCATGGTTGGGTCTTGATCGTTAGTCTGATTATTTATATTGTAATTGCATTCTTACAAATATTCAAGAAGGTAATCTTTGGTAGAGAGCTATAAAGTTTTTCCTCATTTTTCATATACTCCATTTCTTTTTGAACGACTTTATCATCAACATCCAAACCTCTAAGAAGAGCTACGGTTTGTGCTGCTTTCTGAAATAAGTAAGAAAGACTGTAAATGAGATACCTGAATAACAAATCAGAGATTTCTTTTAAGGATACCATTATATAATAATTAGACAGGTATAATTTAGTTAATAATAAATATGCGCGACACAACACAGTAATTGTCATGGTCAAGAAATTAAAAATTAACATCATTGTGTTACGAAGTGCCAAACATTGTATTTTTGCCAGGGTGTCGTCCAGCACACCAAGACTCGAGCCAATATAGTAAAGATCGTGTTCTGAGTTGACCAGATCAGGAATTGAACCCGAGACCTCAGAGATGGCGACGCCAAGTCCGGCGTGCTTGCCTTTCAGCTGCGGAGGTCATCGATAAAGCTTAAAGGATAAAGCCGGCTGAAGAATTTATGAGCTGGATACATTTGCCGTTAAACTGATAACTGATGGGCAAGTCGAGTTCTTGGGTGGAGGCCGTGAAAAGGCAAACGTAGCGCTCAGCAAATGTAGAGAAGCGATTGGAAAAGAATAGCCAAGGATCTATCGAATCGCACTAAAAGGATGTTCCTTTGATGTTTCTTTTACTCCAATAACAACTTCAAAATAACTGCTGTTGATTCTGAAAAAAAATATTTATCGGCAGTTTTTTATGACTTGGCCATTCAAAAGTCTTTATGACATTTTTTAATAATAATTAAATAATATAAAATTACAATTGCATAGAAATATACATGTTCCCCTCTTCAAAATCCTGGTCTATGCTAGACCAATCCCTTTCAATGGTAAAATAAGAAAGAAAAAGGGCTCACCTTTACATTAATTCTAAGTAGGTACCTATTAATGTTTTCCAATTATTTACCTCAAATCTTTCCCTCTTGACCAAATAAGCAGGAGATTCAGGCGCGAACAGCATCACCACTACGGTCGCAATTGGTATACCAGAAACTATCCAGAGTACTGTGTGATATCCCAAATAGCTTCCCATGGCATAAATAGCTAGAATCCCAAAGTTCTGCATCAGTAGCGCCATGGACACCACTGCCCCTCTTATGTCATCCTGACTGATCTCTTTGATATACATAGGAAGCAAATTAAAGCATCCTCCAGCGGATATACCTCCAAAAATTCTGGCTATAATAAGCATTGTAGGACTTGTTGCTGTTAGTTTTAAGACCCACGATAGCTAAAAAATACTTAAATTTTATATTTTCTCGTAAAGTTTGGTTTTAAAATAAATGGTTTTTAAATAATGTCAACCAAAAAGGTCATTAAAATGCTCTTTAGACAATTATTTGAAGAAATGCACGGTTCTCTGCCGCCACGTTCTTAAATTCAGTCAGATTTTTTTTCTTACTTAGGAGATAATCTGTACGTTTAATAACTGGACTAAGTTATAAGATTTTTATCGTGAACCTTTGAAAGTCTACTGTTAGAAATAGGCCTTCCCCACAGAATACCACAGCGAACAATTTTAGGCTGTATGCATCCAGCGCGGGTGATGACTAAGGACCTAGTCAGGGTTGCGGGGATGTCAGTCAGCCTGCCCATTGTCACTTCAGCTTTTCAATTCAAATATACAGGGTTATTTGTAAAACATCAACAACCTCCTAGGGGCTGATTCTGGTGCTAAAAAACAACAACTTTTTTATGAGGCCAACATTTAAATCAAATATTTTTTTCACTTCTCCATACAAACTGATGTCAGCTGGTGGCGGCTTAGGGGGAATTTTTTTTTGCAATTTCAATGTAGGTCCCTTAGAAAAAGTAGTTTTATTTAAGCACCAGAATCAACCCCTAGGAGGTTGTTGATGTTTTACAAATACCCCTGTATAAATAATTTAAATAAATCGATATTTATTATTTTCTGTTTTTATTTGATGTCTCTTAGTTTTAACTGTCGCTTTTCTTTCTTTGAAAAAAGTCAAAGTAAAGCTTAGAGAGTAGCTGCAGACAATCATACTTTATGTTTCAGACATAGTTCTTTCCAGAATATCGTGATTAGTGATCCTGACTAAAAAGTATCAGGCTATCATGAAATAACAAAGCTTACCGCTTGCGGCGCAGCAATGGCTATGACTCCAAATCTTCTACCATAGGCATCAGCAATATACGCATATAAAGCCACTGATATGGTTGCTGTAAATGGCATTGAGCTGCCGACCCAGGCCATTTCACTGTTAGACAAAGGACCGCCAGTCGGAGAGTCTTCAGACGTCAGTAAATTAGTTATGGGAGAGATCCATCCAGCTTGCATGCCATAAGTCAACATAGTTGTTGACGCTACAAAGAAACTCTTCGTATATTCTGCGAGTCTAGGTACTTCAAAACGTATTCAGTAATTAGTATTAACTAGGTGTTGCCCGCGACTTCGTTCGCGTGGTCTATAGTTTTAAAGGATTTTCTGCACAACTTTCTTATTTTCGCATTTATAAAATTAGTAGGAAGAAGGATAGCTTTTAGCCCGCGACTTCGTCTGCGTTGACCTTACCCGAATAAAAAGTATACTATGTGTTAATCCAGGCCATGGTCTATCTGTATGCCAAGTTTAATTAAAATCCAATCAGTAGTTTTTGCGTCAAAGAGTAACAAACATCCATCCATACTCACAAACTTTCGCATTTATAATATTAGTAGAAAATAGGATAACAACCACAGTTTTGCGTTTACCTAAAACCGCATAAAACCACTGCACGTATGTATGACGAACTATAACATTCTCACTTTCTTGTTTCGAACACATTTTCATTATTAAACTAAATACGAGTAAACTATAAAATCTAAGGTGCAATATATTTGGCTGACACAACAATAGTAATAATGTATCTGATAGCACTCCGTTTTATAATAATGATTTAATAAATAGGGTTGGCTCATTATTTCACCATATTGATGTTTATTTTATTTAATAGATAGCTTTTAGTAAATTTAGTAGTGTAACTAGTAAATTTCTGTTCAGATTTCCAAAGCAAATATTTTGTTTTAAAAATAGCTCGTCATTCTCATATCTATCTTTGATTCAAGAGAACCAGTTTTCTTTATTGCAGGTGCTAGTTTGTGTATATCTGATTAATCTTCTTTTATACCATTTTCTGTATTGTTTTTCTATAAATCACGTGATCAATCAATAGCAAATAATTGATTACAAGAACATTTTAACATTTTCTTCTTCCTCGAGAGTGGTACTTTCGTTGTCTACAATATGTAGGGTCTTATTCTGAAACCCATCTAATAAATGTAGAAAAACTTGTTTATTATACAGCCCTATTGATTCTAAAAATAAGTGACACTATTGATCTAGTGCCTAGTAACCGGTTAGAGGAGTATCACGCAAAGATGTACCTATCGGAAAATAAATAAACGAAACGGAAAATTTGCACTGATTTCGTAAAAATGTGTAAGCTAATAGTAATGTAGCTTTGTAAGCTATACTAGTAGGGAATCCATGAATCGTCTGAAAAACATTGTGAGCAATTTTAAAGACGTCTATTAGGTTAGCTAGTCATTTTAGCTATAGGATGTCTACTGCTGAACATAGGCCAGGCCTCCCATAATCACTCTCCATTAAGGGGGGATTGCCAGTACTCGCCACAATTGGTAATAAGCCGGTTAGCGAGTGCAGTTTGTTATAATATTTTTCATTACTCATACTAGGAAAGTAGGTCTGAAGTTGGTTAAAAGTAATACTTTTCAGCCCTAGGGAGAATCGTTTTCAACTGACAGCTGTCAAATAATTAAAAAAAACTAGTTCTATTTTTTAATTTTTAATAAACCTTGTTCCAACTTTCTATACAGCTACTCAATAACAGCGCGATATATTGCAATAACGTAAAGTTAATTGTCAATTAAAGAGTAAGTACATTTTTAAATTACCTTATTATAATAAATTTTATTTCAACTATTTTACCAATTTTTTAATGATGAAAACGAAAAATAATAGCTGAATAGCTGGCCGGCCGCAGAAAATAAAATAGGCAGGATAGCAGCAATTTGATGCTTATTTGTTTTTTCGAGTTGTAGAACATAGTAATAAGATACTCTTTGGTAGAGTTTTGATAAAATTCACTTATTTATTTTTTTCCTAAATACCTATGTTACATTTTTGCACCGAACATTGCCAATCCAGGATGAAGTTTTAGCAAGAATACGGAAAGACATTGTAGTTAAAACTGGAAAATGTAAAACTCGTTTTGCTAGCCGCCAATATGTACACAAATCTTCTCATTTATACAATTACATTAACAAAATTCTTAAAATATACACTAAAACTAAATTTGAAGTTAAAAACCTCGTAACTAAATGGATTAAAACCTTAACCTATGAAGAGCTAGAAGATCAGATAGAGAGACAGACAAAAACACACGACTTTTGTAAATGTGTTGTATTTTACTTTATCATTATTTATTGTATAATTTATTACCCCTAATATATTAAGGGAGAGTGGCCTCTCCTGGCACAAGTGTTGCCAACACTTAAAAGGAGTGGTTCTGCCTCTATATTGTTATGTTTTTTCAATTTTACAATGACTACATATTTTCATTTTCATTTTAATTTTTCATTTTGATTATGTGACTATCTGGTTTTTATACAATCTATGTACGGATCCCTACCAGCTATTTGGTCACCTTTATACCTCATTGAGGGTAATATTGTGAGAAATCTGAGGAAAAATACACATTTTGATAACACTGGTTGCGTATTTATGGTTTTAAAATAGTCTAGTTCCCCCGACTCAGGCAGGGTTACGGAGGCCTAATGACAATTACTCCGATTATTATTACAAGACTTGCTGCATCTAGAATTATGGCCAAGCACAAACGGAACAAAGATTAGGAGAAAGAATCCTTGTAATGTGACGGGTGCAAACAATATAAACTCCCAAACGTTTTGAATTGCTTATGTTTGCATTGCTCCAAAGGACTAATGTGCGTACTTGAGAATATCAATATGCCCGGGAACTAAATGTTCAAAGGAAAATAGAATAAGTGGGAATGGATTGGTTATAAGTAATTGCCGTAAAATCGATAACCTACTTGACCCCGATCTTCAATAAAAATATAATAAATCAAAAGTATAACTGAGGATAGGCTTAGTGGTGTGCATTTTTGGAACACACCTATTTTGTCATAATCTCAAAATTTGAAATTGGTGTGTTAACTGGCGCATATTTATATAAGATGTTTTCTAAAATTTATGTGATTTAGACGACACAGTCAATCAAACACAATTGAGTTTCTCTGTAAGAAAAGATTTATTGTGCTTAATATTTACATGAAATATGTAGTGTTTAGTAATAAAACCTTACATACCTGTAAGAAAAGAAACGACATTTAATGTTATTAATCACAATGTCGGTTCCTAAATCACAATTAAAAATATCCTTCTATGTAGTAATTAATTAACAATGGTATTTTATTTGTTTTCACGCAAGTATGACGAGATTTTTTAGGTTATATCATTTTTATAGATCACTGTCATAATTCCTTTGTCATGTTACAGTCCGACGCAGTGAGGTTTGTTGTGCGGGAAAATTTAAATGAAAGAAAATTATATTTTTCTTTACATTTATTTATAACTATATCGGTACAGTTAGGATAACTTTGATATTTTATGTTTTGTAATAGATTCCGTTGCTTGGTTAATGTAGATACTGTGTTCATTTAACAATAAATGAAACTAACTAAACTAAAAAATTATACAGACAAACACTTTTAAGATCATGTGGAATTTGTTCAAGACTTTTTTTGTGATTCGATTTTCGTTATCAGAAGTTAAACAATTATGTTGTAGTGTTTACATAATCTTTAATTATTTCAGAAAGGCAAATAAACGTCATGTTATGTTTGATTAAAGACTACTTTATTTGCTTGTCCTAACCATTTCGACCTGTACTAAGATTTAATTTTACAAGTTTACATGATTGCGCAAAATTAAATATTCCGATAAGTTCGTACGCGACTCTCTTGTGGAATATTTATACATTGATTGACGGGGACGGTGCATGGTAAGAATTAGCACTGGTGGTGGTGTAGCGGGAAAAGCAAGCTTTCTAGCTCATCATCATCATCAGCATTTCAAAGTCCACTGGTTGATATGAACCTCCGAAGCGAGCGGCTCTGCGCCGTTTGCATCCAGCGGATGCCCGCAACGTTGACTAAGTCGTGAGCCCACTGAGTAGCGGGCCAACCCACGCTGCGTCTTCCAGTTAGTTTTCGCTACTCGAGAACCTATCTTCAATAACCGTTGTCACTTCAGCGAGCGGTGTGGTGTGGTGGGGCCACTAGCCTGCCAATTGCCACTGTAGCCTTGTAATTCGAGGACTATTCGTAACTACTTTGGTTCAAAAAGTCAAAAAACATTTATTCAATTTAGGACACAAAACTGCCACTTATGAACGTCAATAATAACATTATTGGCCCATATGGGGCAGAACATGTCTCCTTATTTTTGGGCCCTACTAGCGCTTCGAGATAAGACACAGACAATCTGGCAAGTGCTGAGAAGAAACGCTGGAACAAACTCAGTCACCAAAAGCTGCCCCAAAAAAATAATAATAATAATAAACATGTAGGTACATCAGTTTAGTGCAGGCTGGACTGACCATACATTCTTGTCATCAAGAGTCTTCCAAGGACAAGTTCTTCTAAGGATATCCTCGTTTTGGATCTTATGTTGCAAAGAAACGCCAAAGTTTTATAAGCACTCTCCGTAGCACGTTGGGTGACATGGAGCTTGTACTCCAATTAAGAGACCAAAAGTACTTTGTCCCACTGCCGCCTTTGCCTTTAAGTTCCACTGCTAGAATAAGCCCTCCCCCCACAGATTAAAAATCATACAAAAGATGGACTTAATGCCATGAGGCATTCTCTACCAGTCGACCATTAGGCTAAACAGAGATGTTTTGTGGGCGGTGCGATAAATCAAAATTGAACATAAAATCATCTTTAATAAAATAATTAACTTACTTTAATAATTAACAAAAAGCAATAAACCCTCACTATAATCATATTTATTTATAATAAATATAAATTTCTTAAATTGATACAACGTTACATATTCAACATAAAGAACTTATTTATGATTTCTAATATTACAATCGTCATTAATTATTTACTTTGTAATTGTATAAAAATCTTGCTAACTTATATTAACCCCACTAAACATATCGAAGGCAAAACTCTTTATTCACTATGGCGTAGTACAATCAAAACAACAACTAGCGCCTTATACATTTTTATCTTATAAGTTTTAAATAGTCATTTAGCCTTTCGCGTTCCACTTACGGTACACCGGAAAAACAATGGTAAACAATAGGGAAAAAAAAATTTTGTGGCACGCGAAGGGGTATCACAAATTTTCTTGAACAGCTGAACTAGTGTCTAAACTGGCTACTTAACTATAGCTGGTTTCTTTTAATTATAACAATTTTAACTTTTCCTTCTTTCAATGCAGTGCAATAATACAATTCTTGGCATATTACATCACTTTCCATAATATTTACCATGGTTTCCCAGTATTAAACTCTTGTGTGGGTAATTATATTAGAAATTGTATTATCGTCTCTCGCTATGATTTATTGCTTCAAACGTATCTAAATCCCCGTTTAGTTACAGCAATGGAGATAGCGAGGTAAATATTTGAGAACGAACTTGAAAATAATAGGAGTATCTCTGTTTGTTTGTTTACCCCTATGCGTTACTAAACCATACATCTGATTGTGATCACACACACAGATGCACATTTATATTAGTAAAACGATATTTATTTGCTTTTCCAATTGTTTATTATTCATTTACTAGCTGTCCCGGCGAACTTCGTACTGCCTCTTCATTTTTTTTTGTGAAATTTTCCGATGTTTTATTAGTTATTCTGCTATTCGGGGCGGAGACAAATCTAACAAATCAAAGATAATAAAAATCGGCCCAGCCGTTCTTGACTTATAAATGGTGTAACTATCCCGACATTATTTTAATATACCTAGACTTGCCATAAATACTGAAATAAAGAAAAAATATATTTTCTATTGCAAATAACATTTATTACTTTTACAGTGTGTTAGTTTAATACATAAATATAAAACAATTTAAAATATTAAAAACTTATTCGAAGTGGTCTCCATTGGCTGCAATACAGTCCCTTAAACGATGAGGCCAGGTAGCAATGGAAGCACGCACTCTTGTCATGGGAAAATTCTTCACTGCCAATCGTACGGATTGTTTTAGGGACTCCAAATTATCATGGCGTTTAGAGCAAGCCGTACTCTCTAAAACTGACCATAAATCATAATCTAGTGGATTAAGATCGGGACTAGACAACGGCCAGTCTTCAGCTCTGATGAAGTTCGAAACGTTCGTTTCCAACCAAGACTGCGTAGACCGACTTATGACCCGGCGCCGAGTCGAGTTGGATAGTGCCCACGTTGCACTCTGTCGGCTAATTGGGAAGCTTCCTTAAAGCTTTGAGCATAAAATTAAATGCGGTCATTTTGCTTGTTAAAATGTTGCTCAATTGTAAAAAAAAACTCATCTGTAAACAATTTTTTTTTGTGACCTCCCTTTGCCCCGCTTCAGTAGTTGTTTCGATTTTACCACACTATTCTTTAATAAATTATCAGTTAAGAAATAACCAGTAGGTACGTCTCTTGAAGGCTGCAAATCCTAAGTTATATTTTAAAATACGCGACGTGGTTCTAGGTGCTATCTTGATCACCGAGATAAAATCTTTTGCTTTCGGACAGGATTTCTTCGAATTCTTTCCCTTACTGCTTTGACCACCTTTTTCGTACGAACACTATGTGGACGGGCAGATCTTTATCTGTCACAAACAGAGGAGATCTCATTGTACCTATTAATAGCCCGGTACACAAACATTTTACTAATACCAAGCGTATGGAGAGTTTTAAAAATTGCATTTGGCTCCATACCTACTTTGTGTAATGCAATCACAGCGATTTGGTTCTCTTCATCACCCCACTCCATGTAAGTATCGCAAAATATTGTACAATTGGCGCCAAAATGAGAAAACTATAAAAATCTCTAAAATAAAGAAATCATATAAAAATGTCAGATTCCAAATTCAAATCTAATATTTTGTTTATTTTTAATTGTAACAGTATGGCCAGACTAAGTATAAGAAGATTTAAACTTTATTGCACAGGTAAGTACAATTGTACAATTATATCATGTCTTGCAGCCACGTGGAGTCATAGAGTCATAGCAAAGACGATAGTAATAATAGTAGTAGCGCGCTGGGTATATTAAATAGCCTAGTGGGAAATTGTCTCAAATTGTCCCTACTCAATACTGATATGTGAGCTCGATAGTCGATTCTCTGCTTGAACCATTTTCTGACGATAATTATTATGCTTACTAACCAGTCAGCATATTATCTTACTAGCTGCTGCCCTCGGCTGCACCCGTGTGGAGTTCGATCTGTCACTACATGGGGCACACTAAAAGTTTTGCACTTCTAGCCAATCGGAACTATTTTAATTTCGAATGTTATATTTGTTTATACGTTGCAACCTTCTTAGTAATAAAAAAAAACAATTGGCGGGAAATGATTTGGCAATTATTTTTTATCACACATCAAAGTTCTACGTACGCAACGAAAATGGAATTAAGTCGAAAAGATTTTAGAGCGATTATTTTTTATGATTTTAAAAGTTCTCTCTCTCCGCAAGACTGTGCCGCTCGTCTTCAAAATGCTTTTGGGAGAGAAGCACTTTGTTTGAGCACCGTGAGGCGATGGTTTGCTGAACTTGAGAGAGGTCGAGTTTCTTTACATGACGAATTTCGTGAAGGGCGGCCTTCAACTGCCGTCAACGAAAATAATGTGGCTACTGTTAAGCGGCTAATTGAAAAACCCGCGGATTACCTATGAGACAATTCGATGACTATTGGGGATTGGTATGAGCCAAATTCAGAAAATTTTACACGAAAAATTTAAAGTTTGGAAACTTTGTTGTCGTTGGATCCCTCATGAACGGACAGCGGAGCAGAAGCGGGCTCGCGTGGAATGGTGCTCACAGTAGCTACTAAAGTATGACCACGGACATTCTAATGCTGTTTACATTGACAATGACAATGACATTGTCACAGAAAACGTGGATTTATTGTTTTGAACCCGAATAAAACAGCAATCTTGTGTATGGGTGTTTGAAAATGAGAACAGGCCAACAAAAGTGAGGCAGGCGAGAAACGTTGGTAAATAATGATCGCGTTTTTTTTACAATTCCACTTGAAGATCGAAAGAGCCGAGTGGTATTCTACCATTTGTTTACCCAGGGTGTTAAAAAAAGTTCGCGAAAGACGACCCAAAAGCCACTTTCTCCTACATCATGACAACGCTTCTTCACACACGGCCAACAAAACAAAGTCATTTTTAGCTTCCGAAAAACTACAACTCGTCACCGTAGGATGGGTATATAGCCATATATAGCTAAATAGCCCCGACCTAGCACCCTGTGATTTCTGTGTTTTCCCCAAAATCAAAGATTTGATGAGAGGTTTTACCTTTACCAACTCCGAAGAGGCAGTGATAGCGTTCAATCAGCACGTAGAAAACATGCCTTTAGATCTGTGGTTCTCCTGTTTTAAAAAATGGTTCGATCGCATAAAAATATGTTTAAAATGTAAAGGAGAGTATTTTCAAAAGCAATAAACATAATATTTTGGTTATACTATGTTGTTTTTTTAAGTTACGCAAAACTTATAGTGTGACCTACGTATACGTCTTTATCAACGACCCATGTCACTTCCCAGCTCAAAACAATACAGTAACCCACATCAATGCCTCGCTCTAGAAATAAAATAAAAAGCGACACTAGCGCATTATTTTAGAATAAATTTGATTACCATAAAAAGATTAAGTGAGTCAACCCGAAAAGATACCAGATATAAGTATCTATCACGGACTTTTTTTAAAATTCTGAAATGGGAACAATTCCGTCATACATGATTTTTGCGTAACTTTAGCCGTTTACGCAGTGCACGCAAAAGCTCACAAAAGGAATATTTTTTCCCGTTTTCGCATCATTTATCATTGATATTTTGCTCCTATTGGGCGTAGCGTAATGATAAACAACCTATGACCTTCTTCGATAAATGAACTATCCAACACAAAAGTATTATTTTAATTCGAACCAGTAGTTTCTAAAATTAGCAAGTTCAACCAAACAAACTCTTCGGCTTTATAATATTAATATAGTATAGATTTAACATGACAGTAAACAAAAACTTAATACAGGGTTACATTACACATTACATAGGATCTAGGGAACAGTATAAAGAAGCGTCTTAATCGTAATTTTTTTTAAATAATCGAATGTTACGAGAAAAAAAATGGTTTAAATTATCCGAAAATATCGTCAATAGAGAGACTACGAAAGCCGCGCGATCGATCATCAGAGGGATAGGTACGCCAAGCCGACAAGACACAAGAAACACAAGACAATTTAGAAAAGAAAAAATACGTGTCCTACATTTTCTGTTAATCGAAATGACGGTCTAATTAGATTTTTTTAGGAAATTAGCCCATTTTCCGTGTCTGGTCCTGCCATCGAGCACATGGCACGAGCACATATTATAGCACATATACATCAGCTATTGGTGGAAACTTGTAATGCTTTAGTACTATACATTATTTTGTAAACGAAATGTAACATTGATAGCTGTTTGTTTTCTTAATAAAGAAAAAAAAAATACAGCAGCAAAAACAGTACAGTCACAGATTAAATGGCGAATTTTTTAAAGCTAATTAAATGACATTTCTAAGGGGTCCTGCAAATGCACGATTGACGTCCTGATCTAAACGTCTTATTTGAAAGAGCCCTTACATGGAGAATCTGCACCACAATTTAGCATTATACCAGTAAATAAAAAATGTTTATACGATAATTAAACCTTCGAAGCATCATCATCATTTCAGCCATAGGAAGTCCACTGCTGCTAACATAGGCCTCCCCCAACGACCTATCATCGGGGGAATTGCCAATACTCGCCACGCTTGGCAGACGGGTTGGCAAGCGCAGTTTTTTTTATAAGATTTCACACGCAGACGCTGCGGCCCGGCTACAGGAACTACGCCTCTTACGACACACCTCCTATTGGCGGTGAGAAAGTGTATTCTTTACGGCCGTTACCCACACGGCAAAAACAAAAATACAAAGCTGCTCTCAATATTGCAGAATATTGTTCTACAAAAAGTAGCGGCATTGTAGATGTACTCTAAGAGTTACTTGCGTAAGTAACTTTCGTCTTTCCACGTGCTAAAAACTGATACCAGATTTAATCAACTTACAAAAATATTGTCATACTGATAACAGTCATGTATTATTATACAAAAAAAAACCGGCTATGTGCGAGTTTGATTCGCATACGAAGGGTTTCGTACTGCCGTACAATATTTTACACTACATTTGCATCTAATAGTATAATATACATAATTCCGATTGCGCAAGCAACGCCAAAAAACACGTTTTTTGTATAGCTTCTACCTCTTTACCTACTTTACTTTTTTATAGCGGCCATAGTTACCCCATAGTAATGCACACTGTCAAAAATTCAATTGTCTACCTAATTAAGTATAATTAGGATCTTGGCAGTCGCTCTTCAGCAGTCGTGCTGCCGGGGAACGTGGTCTTCTCGCCGGCCGCGCGACACAGCAGTCGACATCGGAAAGCATCATCATCATAATCAGCCCATGTCAGTCCACTGCTGGACATGGGCCACTTCTAATGGCCGCTACTGAGCCCGATCCTCGGCTATTCTTATCCATCCACTGCCAGCAGCCTTGCGTAGATATATTGTCGCTTCACCTTGTCGCAGGGCGCCCCACGCCGCGCTTGCCTGGTTGTGGTCGCCTCTTAAGAACACGCCTACCTCATCGGTTATCGGTTCTACGGCAAATGTGGCCAGACCACTACCATTTCAGTTTGCTTATAGACCATATCGACTACTATAGTTTTCTGTCGGATAACTTCATTTCTGATCTGACATCGCGACCTAGCAGCCGCTGTTGGGTAGCGATTGCTGGTTAGGACGGATGAAGACAGCGAACCGACAGCAATAGGGTTTCCATTTTGGTATTTTATTACGGAACCCTAATGTCCTAACAGGTTACACAGGGCATTGACATTGACACAAAATTAAACAAACATGAAAATATTGTAAATATAACTTTATTTAGTGCTTTAAATTAGAACCAACAATACTAATTTTTAAGAAAGTCATTAAAACTGCACAATCATTTTGACGACCATCTAAGCGTAGTAAGTATGATGAAATTTTCATTGGTTTTGGACCTTAAGACAAGGGATTAAAGTGCCACTGCCTTATGAAGCAGCAATGGCTTTTAGTGGCAGTTATATAAATATAAGCCTTGCAGCTCATAGGGACATGGCAGGATTTATATACGATTCAAGCCTTCTACGCCAAAAACGGAACAAACAGTGCAACAAAACCTGAGGGCGTGGCCAGCAAAAGTCGTAGAACAAATGTTGGTCACAACGATGTATAGAGTAGCTGTGCCCACGGCTTCGTTCGCGTGGAATACGGTTTGTCACACCTTATTTTCCCTAAACTTTAAGCTTTTTCCGTACAAAATTTCATCAAAATCGGTTCAGCTTTCACTACAAAAAGAAGTCTATGTTTTTACTCGGCCTCTATACCCTTTTCAAGATAAGAAGAAACCTATGACACATCACGTGACTTCCCTGTTGACACAAATAGTCATGTGCCCTAACGAAATCCAACCGATTCTTTATGAAAATCGAGAAAGTTAATAAAGAAAGTTTAATCGAATCGATTTTTATTTAAAATAACTTATAAATTTAAAATAAGAGATATACTGCAATGTTCTAACTGCCAGTGTTGTAAGTATAAAAAAATTTGACAAGTGTTTTTTTATTTTTTTTAGCGTTTTACCAAATAAAGTAAAACAATAACGAAAACTACAAAAAAAGTAACAAAAGTCAAAATAGGAACTATGTGAAAAATAACGATAACACAAAGCGCATACAAGCAAACGCTCTCGTACTACTGACATCAACGCATAGGTTTTCACAAGATGACCGAATCGATTTCTCGATTTAGTTTCGATTATGTATTGTAAGTAATCGTCCCGTTTTACGCATTAAGTATTTAAAGGAAATCCTATTAATTTATTTGTTAAATCATTAAGATATATTATTGGTTTGCAATTTTTCTAAGATTTTTAGAGGCAAAGATTATTGTGTTTTTGCAATGATATAAATATATTTTTTTTTTATAAAATATTATCGTAAATAGTAATGGGTGAAACGGAAAATGCCAAGTGTCAATTTCATCAAAATCGGTTTAGTAGTTTTGGCGTGAAAGCGTAACAGACAGATAGACAGAGTTACTTTCGCATTTATAATATTAGTAGGGGTGTAGTTACAAGTTCATCCTTGGGTCACGGAAGGCTCTATTTATTGTATTTAAGTATGGTCTATCCGTTATCTAGTCACTATATAGTTAGCTAATTGTAGTTAAGTAGTGTCGGGGTCCATACTGAAAATTAGTCTTGCTGACTTATTGTTGAGTCATTTTGACAGAATGTTATTTTTTTCTTAATGTATGTCAAATACCTACATTTATTTTCTACTTCTTTCTGTCTTTATAATTGACGTGTTTTTTACTTACTAACTTAGCTATCATCACCTCCCGAATTTTAACAACACCAAAATAAAAAAATGCTAATTAGACAGTTCATAAAAATATTTAATAAACATTTATAAAAATACAAATATATTAACATCAAACTTAAAAAACACCGTGCATTTCATAACGTTCATTTCAGAGAGAAACTCTTTACTTCTAGGTTCCAACTATAGTTTGACCACATGCAATGTACCGCTCGACTTAGGTCGCTGAGGGGTGAGACGCAAGGTTAGGGTAACTCGCATTATTCTGTACTCATGTCTGTTCGCCGTTGACATTCGCGCGGTAAGGAACCTCACAGACTAGCGACAGTATGTCGGCGACAGTGGTTGCCTGGCACCTGAGAACAGGCAAAGCCCTTGCTAAACGGATGATGGTCTCCTCTTGACATTGTGAGGACAAGCACCGTCATTGGACGATCCTCCCATCCGCTTCCGTCAGCCCACCTGCATGAACCCGTTCCCTTCCTGTGCCGAAACTGGCCATAATCGATATAGTGTTTACAAACTTGGTTCGAGTTTATATTTGCCTACACCACTAAGTTTCAGTAAGTTAAAATTGATATATGCTTAATCAAGACGGTCGACGGTCAAGGAGTGTCAAGAGGAGGCCAGTTTCCATTTGTCAGACCCATAACGTTCTAGCGACAGCAGCCGACGCGCCGCCACAGAATATAATGCGCCGCGATGCATTGGCGATGGTCCTCAAGCGCAAATAGGCTATTAACGATGTCAGCAACTATCGCTAATTTAACCCCTGTCGCAAGCAGTCACACACTCGTATGTCGGCACATACGAGTACTGTCACTCGTCTGTAAACTCCCTAAGACAAGTTAATTGCATTGTACTGTATATGTCTCGTCACGTGGACATGAGATAAAAATTCAGAGTGTAAAAACTCCTAAAAAGCAGCGCCTACAGCGTGTGGTAAAACTATACCAACACAACTACTTCTTCTTTTATATTTCTTCTATAACACAGATTTAAGCCAACTGCGTACTGAGGGCACGGCAATCCTGGTGACAATGGTGGGGCTGGGATAGGTGGTGCAGTTCCGGGAGGTCCACCCTGACGTAACTCCCCAGAGACCGTCCTCGGCCATCACTGGAGCACCGACATCGGGCTGTGAAACATAAAAATAACATCTTTCAACTAACACACCAGTTATCTAGCCCCAATCTAAGTAAAGCTTGTACAATTGTGACTAGATAACGGTATACTTAGATACATAAAAACTTCCATGACTTAGGTACAAATGCTCTGGTCATCACACAAACATTAGGCCCTTGCGGAATTCGAAGAACCAGCAACCGTCTGGCTTTTTAATTCGGAGTGCGAACTATTCGACTAGACGGTTGTAATATTATGTGAGTGACCATGAACTGGAAGACGCAGCGTGAGCAGGCGGTGGTGTGTCGGCCTGGTCAAGGTTGCGGGCAGCCGCTGGGTGCAAACGGCCCAGAGCCACTCGCTGTAGCGTTTTATAGAGGAGGCCTATGACCAGCAGTGGACTTCTAGAGGCCGATGATGAATATTATGTAAAAGAGTTATTGTTAATTGTTTTACCATCATCAACCGTTAGAAGTGCATGCTGTTCATATGCTGGTGCATGCTCAAAGCCATTTTAAGGTCTGCCCTGAATGTTAATGTTCGCACTTTAATATATAAGCCACAATCTGCCATTCAGTAAACATTTACAAAGCATGTTTTTTAAATCAAATCTAATCGGTTATTTGCATGATAAGTAGGTATAAAATGATCGCACAGTCTACCACCATTTATTGACACACGTTTTCAAGGTGTCCTACACCTTAAATTAATTGATTATTATAAGTCCAGAGGCCTCATTATGAAACGAAAACTTTATTTTGTCCAGAACATGATTTTATGGATGTTCAATTTACGATCAATTTTCATGTTCTACTAGGCATTAGTTCTTAAAAACTTTTGGTAAGGTTTATTGAAATAAGCAAGAAGCTATATTTTTTAACCCATAAGTGCCCGAAGAAGGACTTTAATTTATTATTATTATTTTATTGTGTTTTAAAATGGACAGGCTTATCATTCAAATAAATCCTACAAACTACGACTTAACAATGACATAATCTACTAGATGAAAAATGATGTTATTTGTTCCTGAAATGACTAGTACTATTTCTAACGTATTTGGATTATCATACAACATTTCTCAGTAATGAATTGAACATCATAAATTATTAACTATATTTGTAGCATTAGATTAGATCAGAAAGCATTTGTTTTCTCAAATCGATATAGTTATTTTTAATGGACTGACAAGCTGACTTGGCCCAGCAAAACGAATCGCAATAGAAATTCTATTATCAAACGACCATTCGACATTCAAACCGTTAACATGTTTGACGAAGATTTCTTTGATGTGATAAGACCAATATATTTATTGCATATAATTATATGTGCTCAAAAATACGTGATTACCAATCGTTCTGTCCAATTCATTGGAGTTAAACATTACATCATAAATATCATCGCACTTACAGGGCTAGTTGTTTTATTAGAAGAAATTCTACAAAGGTTCCGCGTCGTCGTTAATTTGACTTTCTTCATCATTTACTTCTTTATTTATAGTTCTTATGTTGTCAACTTTACAACGATCTGTTTTCTAAACTTTTTTTACAGAAGTGTTAACTATAAACTATTTTCTTACATGTGCTATCTAAACTTTAATCTCTATGATGAAAAGCAATCGAAAATTTTGAAAAAAGTGTCGTGGGCGCTTTGTATTACAATGATAACAATGGATTTGGGTCAAATAATTTTAAAAACTTTAACTGATCCATTCTGGTTTACGTTGAGGGCCATATATTTGGCAATAGCAATATCTTTTGAAGTCGAGTTTATTTATTTGATATTTGTGGCATCTTTCTTAATTTGTAAGCTCGATAAATGGATCGAAGTGGTGAAATTACGAAGCAGTATTCAAGAAATTGATGGTGATGAAGTAAAAGATGAATGTAATTGGATGTCTTTGCTGTTTCAAACTCATCTTGATTGCATAGCACTGATGGAAAAAACGTTCAGATTAATTGTAATTAAAAACATAATTCAACATGTTATTTTTGATTTCTGGAAATGTTATCTTAAAATAAAGTTTTTTACAAATTGGCACTTAGTTAGAATACCAGTTATAAAGTTGTAAAAGGTGATATAAATATTGGTTTTTTGCTCGGAACACAAATAGACCTTACTCAGATTGTCGCATCAGTCATTAAGAATGTAAAAATACTTAGATGTAGCTATTTTTAGGGATACAGAGCAGAGTTTTTTTTAATTAAACTTAAAAATATAGAATGAATGTAAGAATTTCGAAAAAATTAACACATTCCTATAGAGTCACATTTGTATTTTTAATTTTCAGGAAATCAAAAATAACTATGCATTTTTAATACTACACACCTTTTTACATTACGGGTTATGACAATAATCACTTAAATTGTTTTTCTTTCAGCTTCTCATACATTTTACAACAAAATTTGTTCACGTACTGGGGTTTTTTTTTATTCTTCTTATTTGGGCAAAGGTGAGTTTTGTGTTTACACTGTTTATGCTTTTTATGAAAAAAATGGCCAAGTGCGAGTCGGACTGGCCAACCTAGACTGGACAACCCACAACCGTACCCTTTTTTTCATTCAATTTGGCTAATTTAATTTAACTATTAAGATTTAATGTTGGGTTATACAAAGATTTACATTAAACAGTAATAAAATTGCTCTTCAATTAAAAACTATGGACGGCTTACCAAATGCGTTTGGCTTTTTAAAGTCTTTTTTAAGGTCCGAACGCATTTACGTTGCCCTGCGTGACGCGTCGCGGCACAGCAAATGACTTTGCATGGGTTGCAATTGCCTGCCACGTCGCTCAAGTGCGACTTGCTCCATACATATTTTGCTGCGTCCAAGCAGTAACTTACTTAAAACGCGACTTCAGGCACACTAGCGTCTTTCGAGAGTCGTCGTCTTGCCGGCGAGTGTCGAAGCCAACGAGGCGTTGACTCAGCGGCCCAGCGGCACGACGCTAACGCTGAGCGGCTGCCTAACGCCGGATTTACGCAGCGCTGGCGTCGCGTTAGCGTTGCGCCCTGTCGGGCACGACGCGCTGAAGGCCGAGGAGGGAAGGGGGTTGCGTTGTGCATTGTACTTGTCCGAAAAATACGTTGCGTGCGCTCCGCGCGGAAGCGACACGCGTTAGCGTCGCGGGGCCGCTGCGCCAGCACCTCGTCAACGCTGTGTCGGCGCTGGCGAGACGACGACGCTCGAAAGACGCTAGTGTAGGGGGTCCCTAAATTGTTAAATGATGCTTGGGGCACAATTATGTTTGTAAAAGTTGTTGTAGGTATTTGTATTTTTCAGGAACATTCTAATTTCGGCGTTTTGGCTGGAATACCATTCTGGTTGGTTAAATTGTTGCTTATCCAATTAGGCATGAGTTTGTCGAGTGAGATGGTGTACATGCGCATACGCCTAGCCAGGACGACTGCTTTGCGCATGCTCACTTTGGATATTACTCGTAAGTTGTCCTTATGGTTCGCGCTCCGGACTTCCAAGCTAGCAGTTGCGGGTTCAAATCCTGCAAGGGTCCAGTGTCTATGTGATGAGCATAAATATTTATGCCTAAATCATAGATATCGCATTATGTATAAGTATGTATATCCGTTCAGACACTTTAAGTAGTTCGATGAACCAAAGTCCTTAAAAAAATGGCTGGTAAAAAAATTAATACTAAGTAAAGTGTCAATTTAGTAAAACAATATTTCTTACTTGACCTAAACAGGGAATCGAATTTGGGACCCTTTGCTTTCAAAGAGAATCATTGTGCTACTGTGTGTATCCAAGCAAATGTAGTGACTTACGTCTGTGGATAGTTTACTATCCACAAGGTGAAAAAGTGATGTGCTAGCAAAAAATGGCAAACTTTTTTTCAGCTACATGGCGGAAATTTGCTAAGAACATAATAAGATCTAGTGAAATAAAAAAAATCAGCGCTTTCGGTATATTTAGTGTGGACGCAGCTTTACCACTGAAGGCGGGAAGTTTGGGTTTGACATACATTATTGTAATACTGCAATTTGTATACCTATAATAAATAATAATAATAATACATTTTTATTTCATAAATCAGTTACATGCTTAGATTAATTGACAGCGGCCTTGTATCGCAGCTGCCAGAAAAACAATTACTAGTCGTTTTACAATGGACGCACGGCTTATAAAATTACTCAGTAATCTATGTAGACAGAAAAAAAAAACCCTGATTATGTGATATGATTATAACTGATTAATATAATATATAGCTTCGGCGGTCTTATCGCTATTAGCGATAAGACCGCCTAAGTTGTACATCTTTCTGTAAAAATCATGTGTATTTTACTTGTATGGTGTGCAATAAAGAGTATCTATCTATCTATCTATCTATCTATAGATATATATATAAATATAATGTGTGTGTGTGTGTGTGTGTGAGAGAGAGAGAGAGAGTGTGTGTGTGTGTGTGTTTTAATGTACGGAGGTTTATTTTGCTTTGCGTGTAGGCATTTTTTTATTTTATTTTTATTTTTTACAAAATCCACAGCTCTTAAGTACATAATACATTTTCTTGGTGACAAAGCAGACATGTCATGTTTTTAATGTTTAGTTTACGACAAACGGTGTTGTAAATTTGTGGTAAAAGGACATGTGGGTGACGTTTGGCAAAAGTGGTTCGTGTCTTAGGGACTGGAATTTTGTAGACTCTTTTTTTAATTAGTTGCTCATATTCTATTGAGCTCAAGGTGTTACTGTGCATGACTGTTGCCGCTCGCAGTACGAACAGTTGCCTGACTCACAGAACTTTGCAGTCGTTATACAGCTGGTTTGTACAGTATCTAAAAGGTTTACGTAGCATAACTTTAAGAATATGATATGATTGAGCTCTCTCGAGCTCGATCATAGTAGATTTGACCGTACCACCCCAGACTATAATGCAATATATGAGAAGTGATTGAGAAAGAGACTTATAAACCAAAAAAAAGTGTATCTCTTTAGATACACTTTTTTTAGTTAAAGGTTGAATTTCTGAGTGATTTTAAAATGAATGTAGATTTACGGATTCGGCCAGATAGACTCGCAATGTTCGTTTTGTAAGAAAGATTTTCATCAACTATTACTCCAAGGTATTTTATGTTGCACCTATAGTACAAGATAATATTCATACTCATATCAAAATTAATTAAACAAAGAATTATTTCATATAGTATTCGACTTTAGGAACCTAGATATATCGATTTCAATACTTAAAAAGTAGAAGATGGCTGTAAAAATCAAATTTAATAAAATATTATTTAATCTATAATTTGAAACTCTGAAAATAAAACCGACTTCAAAACACTAAAATTCTGAAAATAATCCTAACACTTAAGTACCTTATCAGTTACTTTTGGAGTCGGTGCCAGTCGATGAGAGATTCAATGTTTTTGTTTGCACCGACTCCAAAAGTAACTGATTAGGTACTTAAGTGTTAGGATTATTTTTAGAATTTTAGTATTTTGAAGTCGGTTTTATTTTTTTTAATAAAATTTACTTATTTTAACTATTTTCAGTGATAAATCCTAATCTAACTGCTGAACACCGATTTCATCCCCTATTTTCCTACCCTTAGGGGTAATTTTTATTTTGCAAACTTTTATCATAGCATCTTTGAAGTATAAGCTATTCAATAAAACAAAAATCATAAAAATCGGCTCATATTTGTCGAAGATAGGTAACAAGAACCACAACCAAAATATTATCTGGGTATATATTTGTTGATTTTCTCAAAAAGTTCTAAATCAATTTCGATAAAATTTATATGGGACCACCTCTGAAGTATGATCTACCAAACAAAAAAAGAATCATTAAAATCGATTCATAATTGGCGGAGTAATCGCGTAACAAACATACAAAAAAAAAAAAAACATACAGTCGAATTGAGAACCTCCTCCTTTTTTGAAGTCGGTTGAAAACGCTATCCGCCATGATCGCGACGTGTGTCATTCATCAAATATCATTCAAATCTTTGATGTATTTTTGCATTCTCGAATAATACAGTAATGATAATTACTATATTTTTTGTGTAAACTGTTAGAAATAATGTTTGATTAATTCAGAGAGGTTGTATTCGTAAGACGTCTAAAGTTGTTTGTTTGTTTACTAGAGAGACTACGTCATGGCACAGATAATCTATAGACCAAAATGGCCGACAGCGTTTTCGTCTGTTTATGAAAATATTATTTTAAAATTATAGTTTTGTAGTTTTCTGTCTTAAAAAATACAATCAATATTTTTTCTGTCTAATGGACCAATTATTAACAATTTAAGAGCTATTTTTAAAAAGTGTCAACTAGCCTAATATAATTATTCAAATAGGTATTAATTTTGAAGACCTCCGTAATCTAAAGGCGAGCACGGCATCGACATCGCCAGCTCTGAGGTCCCGGGTTCAATACTAACTGGTCGGGTCAATGTATAAAATTAACTTTTCTGTATTGTCTCGCGTTTGGGTGTAGTCAGGTATCGTTGTTTTTGATTTCTATAACACAAGTGCTTTGACTATTTTGGCTTAGGATCAAAGCAATTTATGTGATTTTTTCCCATATTAATTAATAAGGTTTTTTTTACCCTAAAAATCCCGTAACTTAAGGATAACTAACCTTGTAACTAACTAACTATACATCACAGTTAACAACTTTTGTTCTATGACTTAAAAATAGGCAATTACACAATTTCAGCCATAGGACGTCCACTGTTGAACATTGGCCTCCCCCAATGCCTTATCATCGGGGAAATCGCCAATACTTTTTTTACTAGTTTTAAGACGCTGCTACCCGTCTCGTGCTACAGTAATTAGTCGCCTCTTACGACACGCCTCCTGTTGACGGTGGGGAAGTGTATTATTTACGGCCGTCCCCACACGGCACAAAAATAAGCATAACTTTTTAGTTTTTCTATACAAATCGGCTCATCGGCTCTTTGGTAATTTTGTATGTCGATAAATTTACATGCAAATTTGCAGAAGCCATAGACAAAAGTTGTTCACCATAATGTATATAGGTAGAATATGTGGTTACAAGGTTATACTTGCGTTACGAGACAAGTAACCTGTATAAATCATTACACAACCCTCAACCTTCAACCCCAGGAGTCTAACACGTGACTAATTTAATAATAGGCAAAGACAACTATTTTGTATTCTTATTTTGTTTTAGTTATGTAGTACCTAAGTAAGTTATTATCTATCACTTATACTCATACTAAAAAAGTTATTTATTCTAAACTAGTATTATATAGCTAAAGAGTTTGTTTGAGTTTGTAAGTAGAATTAAATGAATTTTCAAATTAACACGTATTATTTTATTCAGGCTGTTATGATGGCCGAAAGACATTTTAAATGGTCAAAGTTCTATCTTACATTATTTCTTTAGGACCTTAAGGAAGAAAACCGGCTTTGGTTGTAGGTCATAAAGAAGTACCATATACACGGTGGCTAGAAATGTGACGACCAAAATTTTTTTTTAGGTTCCTCGTGTTTAGGGGTATCTGAATCACCCCTATGTTTGTTCTACGATTTTTCGTAGTTTTCGAGTTACAATTTTTTTAATGAATTTTTGCAACAAAAGTTTGAAAAAATTCTGAATAAACTGTTCATTTATGCATAAAATAAACAGCCTCATAACTTTAATGGAGGTTACTACAAAATGGACCTAAAGTTGAGAATTTATGTTAAGTGAGATCATTTAAATTTTCAACTTAAAATTAAAAATCTAAACTGATAATTTCTTAGTTTCTAAGTAGCTTCAAAGAATGCGCTAGACTCTAAGCTTTCATAATAATAAAAAACTAGTACTTTATTGGCTATTAAAAAAAACGTAACTTGAAAACTACGAAAAATCGTAGAATATATACAAGGGTGCTTCAGATACACGAGACACCTAAAAAAAATTTTTGGACGTCACTTTTCTACCACTTTGTATAATCGATTTTGATTGCGTTTTCTTTTATTTTATTTTTAAAATAATTGGGGTGTCTGACATACCATGCAAGTGCTATGATGCGTTACTATCGGCTTCAGACACAGGCTGCTCTCATCCAGGGGCGTGTGTCTCGCCTTCATCATGTCGGCGCAGGTCTTCCACGGGATCATCGATTGTGTGGACACCCTCATGCTGTGGTACTTCACGCGTTCCTTCGCCGATATGGGGAGGACGTTCCCATTTACCTGTGTTTAAGGAAAGTTTAGTCGCCAAATCTAGCATGTAGTTTCAGCTTATTACCTAAGGCCAAAGTGTTAGAAAAATATTTAAAAAATATGCTAATGATCGTTAAAACCTACACAAAATCCTGGAGTATAGCATTTTTTCCTAGTATTATTTTTCACGAAAAAAATATATTAGAATCACTGAAAAATCTTACTAAAAACGATGCTATTTTTCTTTATTCTTGTTTACCGCTTGGCCTAATTAATTCGTTTATGTATACGTAAATTGATAGCCCAATTTTATAGCTTTATACTATGCATAGGTTTCTTTATTCAAACAATTGCGTCCATGCGAAAATATTATTTTCCCTAATTTTTGCTACCAGCCCCATGAGCATGACCACGAAAACACGATATGAATAGCGATTTACCTATCGACACCAACTGACTTTTTTAAATGATAGTTAAAGGTTGGCTGGCAGAGAATGCTTTTAGCATTAAGTCCACCTATTGTACACTTGTGTCGTGTGGGGACGGCCGTAAAGAATACATTTCCTCACCGCCAACAGGAGGCGTGTCGTAAAAGGTGACTAATTCCTGCAGTACGAGACGGGCAGCAGCGCCTTCGTGCGAAATATTATAAAAAACTGCGCTCGCCAACCCGTCTGCCAAGCGTGGCGAGTATTGGCAATACCCCCCAAATGACGAGAACAGATAGGACCAGGCCCCCAGTCTCCGGTGGTCCCGCTGTCCCTGGCTACGGTAGCGGTCAGGGTGACGGCGGGGCAGGGGGTGCTAAGAATCCCCGGAGTCGATCCGGCTACCACCCCAAACAACGACTGGCCCTGGTAACATACAACATACGCACCTTAAGGACTGACGAGAAGATCGTTGAGCTGGAAGATGAAATGGGTAGGATGCACTGGAGTATTGTGGGGCTATCAGAAGTCCGGCGAGAGGGCGAGGACACGATAGCCCTAAAATCCGGCAACCTACTCTACTACCGGGAGGGCGACCAACTGTCCCAAGGTGGTGTCGGGTTTCTCGTCCACAAGTCCCTTCTTAACAACATCGTCACCATCGGAAGTGTGTCGAGAAGGGTTGCATACCTGATACTCAGAGTATCTAATAGATACTCGCTGAAGGTCATACAGGTATATGCACCGACCTCTACACACCCAGATGAGGAAGTAGAGGCTATGTATGAGGACATCAGTAGAGCCATACATACTAATAAGACCTACTTTAATGTTGTTATGGGGGACTTTAACGCGAAACTGGGTATTCGAGGCGATAATGAGCTGAGAGTGGGGCAATTTGGGTATGGGCAACGGAACCCCAGGGGATAGAGGCTGGCCGAATTTCTAGAGAAGGAGGACCTCTTTGCGATGAATTCCTTCTTTCAGAAGCCGCCTCAGAGGAAGTGGACCTGGATGAGTCCCAGCGGTTCCACGAAAAATGAGATTGACTTCATCATGACCACAAAGCGACGAATATTCAATGATGTCTCCGTGATCAACAGGGTGAAAACCGGCAGTGATCACCGAATGGTCAAAGGCACATTGAATATCAACGTCAAGCTAGAAAGGTCTCGTTTGATGAAGTCTACGCTCCAATGCCCATATTTACAGCCCCGAGAGCTTTCAGCTCGAGTTGTCTAACCTGACTGACTTTGAATGCCTGGAGAACTGCGAGTCAGTGGACGAGATTAACAACAGGTTCGTAGAAACTGTCCAAGCGGTCGGGTCAACATTTTTGAGACCCCGTCGTAAAGACAAGCCGCAAAAGCTTACCGACCCTACCCTCAACCTCATGGCAGAACGACGTTCAATGGCACTGCAGACCTCCGTCGACGCTAAGGCATATCGGCAGCTCAATAGACGGATATGGAAGTCCTTGCGACATGATATCCGCAACTTTAATACCAACAGTATTAAAGAGGCGATAGAGCGGAACCAAGGCTCCAAAGTTTTCGCAAGAGACATGTCTATTGGGCAAAGCCAGCTGACGAAGCTGAAGACGGAGGATGGCAGTATAACGTCGACAAAAGCCGAAGTTTTGGGGGAGATCGAGAAGTTCTATGGGCAGTTATATACATCGGTCACTAAACCTGTAAGTAGCTCAGCCGAAGATCCAAGAGCTAAGCTGACCCGACACTATACCGAAGATATCCCGGACATCAGCCTATACGAGATTAGGATGGCCCTCAAACAGCTTAGGAACAACAAGGCGCCGGGTGATGACGGAATCACATCAGAGCTTCTGAATGCGGGTGGAACACCGATACTGAAAGTCCTTCAGAGACTCTTCAACTCCGTCTTGCTCGAGGGAATAACGCCAGAGGCGTGGAACAGGGGTGTGGTGGTGCTCTTCTTCAAGAAAGGAGATAAAACCTTATTGAAGAATTACAGACCCATCTCACTTCTAAGTCATTTCTACAAGCTGTTTTCGAGAGTCATCACGAATCGTCTCGCGCGTAGGTTCGATGACTTCCAGCCTCCCGAACAAGCCGGTTTCCGAAAAGGCTTTAGTACCATAGACCACATCCATACGCTGCGGCAAATTATACAGAAGACCGAGGAGTATAAACTTGCCACTATGCTTAGCGTTCGTGGACTATGAGAAGGCCTTTGATTCGATTGAGACCTGGGCAGTGCTACAGTCTCTCCAGCGGTGCCATATTGACTATCGGTACATCGAGGTGTTGAAGTGTTTATACAGAAACGCCACCATGTCGGTCCGAGTACAGGAGCAGAGCACGAAGGCGATTCCTCTGCAGCGAGGCGTAAGACAGGGAGATGTTATATCTCCGAAACTGTTCACCGCTGCATTGGAAGACGCTTTCAAGCTCCTGGAATGGAAAGGATTTGGCATCAACATCAACGGCGAGTACATCACTCACCTTCGGATTGCCGACGATATTGTGGTCATGGCAGAATCGCTTGAAGACCTCAGCACAATGCTCGATGACCTTACTCGAGTCTCCCAACAAGTAGGCCTGCGAATGAATATGGACAAAACCAAGCTCATGTCGAATGCCCATGTTGCGCCCTACCCAGTATCCGTTGGGAGCTCTACTCTCGAAATTGTTGACAAATATGTCTACTTAGGACAAGTTATCCAGTTGGGTAAATCCAATTTTGAGAAGGAGGTCAATCGTCGAATCCAACTCGGCTGGGCAGCGTTCGGGAAACTACACCACGTCTTCTCGTCCAAAATACCTCAGTGCCTCAAGACGAAAGTCTACAACCAGTGTGTGTTACCAGTGATGACATATGGAACTGAAACGTGGCCTCTCACTATGGGCCTCATAAGAAAGTTTAAAGTTTGGAAACTTTGTTGTCGTTGGATCCCTCATGAACGGACAGCGGAGCAGAAGCGGGCTCGCGTGGAATGGTGCTCACAGATACTACTAAAGTATGACCACGGACATTCTAATGCTGTTTATGACATTGTCACAGGAGACGAAACGTGGATTTATTGTTTTGAACCCGAAAAAAAACAGCAATCTTGTGTATGGGTGTTTGAAATGAGATGAGAACAGGCCAACAAAAGTGAGGCAGGCGAGAAACGTTGGTAAATAATGATCGCGTTTTTTTTACAATTCCACTTGAAGATCAAAAGAGTGTTAATGCCGAGTGGTATTCTACAATTTCTTTACCCAGGGTGTTAGAAAAAGTTCGCGAAAGACGACCCAAGAGCCACTTTCTCCTACATCATGACAACGCTTCTTCACACACGGCCAACAAAACAAAGTCATTTTTAGCTTCCGAAAAAGTACAACTCGTCACCCATCCTGCGCATAGCCCCGACCTAGCACCCTGTGATTTCTGTATTTTCCCCAAAATCAAAGATTTGATGAGAGGTTTTATCTTTACCAACTCCGAAGAGGCAGTAATAGCGTTCAATCAGCACGTAGAAAACATGCCTTTAGATCTGTGGTTCTCCTGTTTTAAAAATGGTTCGATCGCATGAAAATATGTTTAAAATGTAAAGGAGAGTATTTTGAAAAGCAATAAACATAATATTTTGGTTATACTATGTTGTTTTTTTAAGTAACGCAAAACTTATAGTGTGACCTACGTATACGTCTTTATCAACGACCCATGTCACTTCCCAGCTCAAAACAATACAGTAACCCACATCAATGCCTCGCTCTAGAAATAAAATAAAAAGCGACACTAGTGCATTATTTTAGAACAAATTTGATTACCATAAAAAGATTAAGTGAGTCAACCCGAAAAGATACCAGATATAAGTATCTATCACGGACTTTTTTTAAATTCTGAAATGGTAACAATTCCGTCATACATGATTTTTGCGTAACTTTAGCCGTTTACGCAGTGCACGCAAAAGCTCACAAAAGGAATATTTTTTTCCGTTTATGCAACATTTATCATTGATATTATGCTCCTATTGGGCGTAGCGTAATGATAAACAACCTATGACCTTCTTCGATAAATGAACTATCCAACACAAAATTAGCAAGTTCAATCAAACAAACTCTTCAGCTTTATAATATTAATATAGTATAGATTTAACATGACGGTAAACAAAACCTAATACAGGGTTACGTTACACATTACATAAGATCTAGGGAACAGTATAAAGAAGCGTCTTAATCGTTATTTTTTTTAAATAATCGAATGTTACGAGAAAAAAAATGGTTTAAATTATCCGAAAATATCGTCAATAGAGAGACTACGGAAGCCGCGCGATCGTTCATTAGAGGGATAGGTACGCCAAGCCAACAAGACACAAGAAACACAAGACAATTTAGAAAAGAAAAAATACGTGTCTGTCACTGCTAAACATAGGCATCCTCCAATGACCTATCATCGGGGGGATTTCTAATACTCGCCACGCTTGGCAGGCGGGTTGGCAAGCGCAGTTTTTTTTATAAGATTTCACACGCAGACGCTGCGGCCCGTCTTGTGCTGCAGAAACTACGCCTCTTACGACACGCCTCCTATTGGCGGTGAGAAAATGTATTCTTTACGGCCGTTACCCACACGGCACAAATACACGGCAAAAACAAAAATACAAAGCTGCTCTCAATATTGCAGAATATTGTTTTACAAAATGTAGCAGCATTGTAGATGCACTCTAAGAGTTACTTCCGTAAGGAACTTTCATCTTTCCACGTGCTAAAAACTGATACCAGATTTAATCAACTTACAAAAATATTGTCATACTGATAACAGTCATGTATTATTATACAAAAAAAACCGGCTATGTGCGAGTTTGATTCGCATACGAAGGGTTTCGTACTGCCGTACAATATTTTACACTACATTTGCATCGAATAGTATAATATACATAATTCCGATTGCGCAAGCAACGCCAAAAAACACGTTTTTTGTATAGCTTCTACCTCTTTACCTACCTACCTATCGAATTTTTTACTTTTTTATAGCGGCCATAGTTACCCCATAGTAATGCACACTGTCAAAAATTCAATTGTCTACCTAATTAAGTATAATTCGGATCTTGGCAGTCGCTCTTCAGCAGTCGCGCTGCCGGGGAACGTGGTCTTCTCGCCGGCCGCGCGACACAGCAATCGACATCGGAAAGCATCATCATCATAATCAGCCCATGTCAGTCCACTGCTGGACATGGGCCACTTCTAATGGCCGCCACTGAGCCCGATCCTCGGCTATTCTTATCCATCCACTGCCAGCAGCCTAGGTATTTGTCGCTCCACCTTGTCGCAGGGCGCCCCACGCCGGTTATGGTCGCCTCTTAAGAACACGTCTATCTCATCGGTTATCGGTTCTACGGCAAATGTGGCCAGACCACTACCATTTCAGTTTGCTTATACACCATATCGACTACTATATTTTTCTGTCGGATAACTTCATTTCTGATCTGACATCGCGACCTGGCAGCCGCTGCTGGGTCACGATTGCTTGACCAGCAACTGCCAAGATCTGAATCATACCTTAACGGTTCAAAAGACGGACGGACAGACAGACAGCGGAGTCTTAGTAATAGAACCCATCGGCAATTTTTCCGAACCCTAAAAAAAAGGTTTGAGTAGTAGTAATTTCAGAGAGCATGCATGTGAATTGTAACTTATTCTGTACAAGGTACGAGCTACAAACCCGTGGCACACGGACGGATGAAGACAGCGAACCGACAGCAATAGGGTTTCCGTTTTGGACTATTATTATAGAACCCTAATGTCCTAACAGGTTACACAGGGCATTGACATTGACACAAAATTAAACAAACATGAAAATATTGAAACTCAAATATGCACTATCCTACCTAACTTTATTTAGTGCCTTAAATTAGAACTAACAATACTAATTTTTGAGAAAGTCATTAAAACTGCACAGTCATTTTGACGACTATCTTAGCGTAGTAGTTGTCATCATCATCATTTCAGCCATAGAAGGTCTACTGCTGAACATACGTCTCCCCCAGTGACTTCCAGACATCCGTTTAGAAGCGACCTGCAACCAGTGGCTTTTTGCAACCAAGTCCGTCAACCTTGTGGTCTTCGTCCTACGCTGCACTTGCCGGTTTGTGTAATGTTTACCCTTAATAAGGCCAAGTATGATAAAACTTTCATTGGTTTTTGACTTTAAGACAAGGGATTAAAGTTCAAAGTTTTGTGGCAGTTATATAAATATAAGTCTTGCAGCTCATAGGGACATGGCAGGATTTATATACGATTCAAGCCTTCTACGCCAAAAACGGAACAAACAGTGCAACAAAACCTGAGGGCGTGGCCAGCAAAAGTCGTAGAACAAACGTTGTTCACAACGTTGTATAGAGTAGCTGTGCCTACGGCTTCGTTCGCGTGGAATACGATTTGTCACACCTTATTTTACTCGCATAAGAGGTGGAATAAAAATAGTAGCCTGTCCTTCCCTAAACTTTAAGCTTTTTCCGTACAAAATTTCATCAATATCGGTTAAGCTTTCACTACAAAAAGTAGTCTATGTTTTTACTCGGGCTCTATACCCTTTTCAAGATAAGAAGAATCTTATGACACATCACGTGACTTCCCTGTTGACACAAATAGTGATGTGCCCTAACGAAATCCAACCGATTCTTTATGAAAATCGAGAAAGTTTATAAAGAAAGTTTAATCGATTTTTATTTAAAATAACTTATAAATTTAAAATAAGAGATATACTGCAATGTTCTACTGCCAAAGTGTTGTAAGTATAAAAAATTTTGACAAGTGTTTTTTTATTTTTTTTAGCATTTTACCAAATAAAGTAAAACAATAACGAAAACTACAAAAACAGTAACAAAAGTCAAAATAGGAACTATGCGAAAAATAACGATAACACAAAGCGCATACAAGCAAACGCTCTCGTACTACTGACATGAACGCATAGGCATCACAAGATGACCGAACCGATTTATCGATTTAGTTCCGATTATGTATGTTCCCTATTATCAATCCCTATAAGTAATCGTCCCGTTTTACGCATTAAGTATTTGAAGGAAATCTTATTAATTTATTTGTTAAATCATTAAGATATATTATTGGTTTGCAATTTTTCTTAGATTTTTAGAGGCAAAGATTATTGTGTTTTAAAATATTATCGTAAATAGTATGGGTGAAACGGAAAATGCCAAGTGTTATAAGTATCTTCTTAACTTGAAAGACCATAGTCTATCTCTGTAAATTCCATCAAAATCGGTTTAGTAGTTTTGGCGTGAAAGCGTAACAGACAGACAGACAGAGTTACTTTCGCATTTATAATATTAGTAGGGATGTAGTTACAAGTTTATCCTTGGGTTACGGAAGGCTCTATTTATTGTATTTAAGTATGGTCTATCCGTTATCTAGTCACTATAGGTAGGTACAAGCTCTGTTTAGTTAGCTAATTGTAGTTAAGTAGTGTCGGGGTCCATGCTGAAAATCAGTCTTGCTGACTTATTGTTGAATCATTTTGACAGAATGTTAATTTTTTCGTAATGTATGTCAAATACCTACATTTATTTTCTACTTCTTTCTGTCTTTATAATTGACGTGTTTTTTTACTTACTAACTTAGCTATGATCACCTCACCTCTCGAATTTTAACAACACCAAAATAAAAAAAAATGCTAATTAGACAGTTCATAAAAATATTTAATAAACCTTTATAAAAATACAAATAAATTAACATCAAACTTAAAAAACACCGTGCATTTCATAACGTCCATTTCAGAAACTCTTTACTTCTTGGTTCCAACTATAGTTTGACCACATGCAATGTACCGCTCGACTTAGGTCGCTGAGGGGTGAGACGCAGGGTTAGGGTAACTCGCATTATTCTGTACTCATGTCTGTTCGCCGTTGACATTCGCGCGGTAAGGAACCTCACAGACTAGCGACAGTATGTCGGCGACAGTGGTTGCCTGGCACCTGAGAACAGGCAAAGCCCTTGCTAAACGGATGATGGACTCCTCTTGACATTGTGGGGACAAACACCGTCATTGGACGATCCTCCCATCCGCTTTCGTCAGCCCACCAGCATGAAACCGCTCCCTTCCTGTGCCGAAACTGGCTATAATCGACATTAGTGTTTACAAACTTGGTTCGAGTTTATATTTGCCTACACCACTAAGTTTCAGTAAGTTAAAATTGATGTATGCTTAAATAAGACGGTCGACGGTCAAGCAATGTCAAGCGGAGGCCAGTTTCTATTTGTCAGACCCATAACGTTCTAGCGACAGCAGCCGACCGTCGCTAATTTAACCATTGTCGCAAGCAGTCACACACTCGTCCGCACAAACATACGAGTACTGTCGCTCGTCTGTGAGCTCCTTAAGACAAGTTAATTGCATTGTACTGTATATGGCTCGTCACATGGACATGAGTTAAAAATTCAGTGTAAAAGCTCCTAAAATTTTATGTTATAGATAAATAGATAGATAGATAGATACTCTTTATTGTACGCCACACAAAACAAACAAATCACAGGAAAGTAGTTAGTGAATAGCACAATTTAGGCGGTCTTATCGCTGGAAGCGATCTCTTCCAGACAACCTTCAGGTAGAGGAAAGTTGAATTAATATTGAGAGAAGGGAGGCGGTAAAGAGTTCCAAAACATAAAAGTCCAAAAAATTTAACAAACTAATTAAACAAACAAATAAAATAAAATAAGAACAAATAAAATAAAATACATACTACCTAGTACATGTACATAGTAAAATACTTATAAATGTTATAAATGTTTTTATAGTGTAAATGAATTTATTGCTTACAAATTTTGAATACTTATTATTCTATAATTAATTATTTATGTTTTACTTTTATTTAATCCATGAATATAATTTAATTTTAATATTGTACTAATAAATTGATTTTTATGCACGTATTGTAATTTTATTGTAAAAATTTACATGCCACCTTAAATGTGACGAGACATGACGGAATATTATGTAAAAAACATCTTAATGTACCATGTTTCATGTAAATAAATGAATTTAAATTTGAATTGGAAATTTGAAAAAGCAGCGCCTACAGCGTGTGGTAAAACTGTACCAATACAACTTCTTTTTCTTTTATATTCCTTCTATAACACAGATTTGAGCCAAGTGCGTACTGAGGGCACGGCAATCCTGGTGACAATGGTGGGGCTGGGATAGGTGGTGCAGTTCCGGGAGGTCCACCCTGACGTAACTCCCCAGAGACCGTCCTCGGCCATCACTGGAGCACCGACATCGGGCTGTGAAACATAAATAATAACATCTTTCAACTAACACACCAGTTATCTAGCCCCAATCTAAGTAAAGCTTGTACAATTGTGATTAGATAACGGATAATATACTTAGATACATAAAAACTTCCATGACAGGTACAAATGCTCTGGTCATCACACAAACATTAGGCCCTTGTGGAATCCGAAGAACTAGCAATCTGGCATTGTAATTCGGAGCGAAAACTATTAGACTAGACGGTTTTAATATTATGTGAGTGGCGACCACAAACTGGAAGACGCAGCGTGAGCAGGCGGTGGTCTGTCGGCCTGGTCAATGTTGCGGGCAGCCGCTTGGTGCAAACGGCCCAGAGCCACTCGCTGTAGCGTTTTATAGAGGAGGCCTACGACCAGCAGTGGACTTCTAGAGGCTGGTGATGAATATTATGTAAAAGAGTTATTATTAATTGTTTTACCATCATCAACCGTTAGAAGTGCATGCTGTTCATATGCTGGTGCATGCATCAAAGCCATTTTAAGGTCTGCCCTGAATGTTAATGTTCGCACTCTAATATATAAGCAACTGTCTGCCATTCAGTAAACATTTACAAAGCATGTTTTTTAAATCAAATCTAATCGGTTATTTGCATGATAAGTAGGTATAAAATGATCGCACAGTCTACCACCATTTATTGACACACGTTTTCAAGGTGTCATACATCTTAAATTAATTGATTATTATAAGTCCAGAGGCCTCATTATGAAACGAAAACTTTATTTTGTCCAGAACATGATTTTATGGATGTTCAATTTACGATCAATTTTCATGTTCTACTAGGCATTAGTTCTTAAAAACTTTTGGTAAGGTTTATTGAAATAAGCAAGAAGCTATATTTTTTAACCCATAAGTGCCCGAAGAAGGACTTTAATTTATTATTATTATTTTATTGTGTTTTAAAATGGACAGGCTTATCATTCAAATAAATCCTACAAACTACGACTTAACAATGACATAATCTACTAGATGAAAAATGATGTTATTTGTTCCTGAAATGACTAGTACTATTTCTAACGTATTTGGATTATCATACAACATTTCTCAGTAATGAATTGAACATCATAAATTATTAACTATATTTGTACCATTAGATTAGATCAGAAAGCATTTGTTTTCTCAAATCGATATAGTTATTTTTAATGGACTGACAAGCTGACTTGGCCCAGCAAAACGAATCGCAATAGAAATTCTATTATCAAACGACCATTCGACATTCAAACCGTTAACATGTTTGACGAAGATTTCTTTGATGTGATAAGACCAATATATTTATTGCATATAATTATATGTGCTCAAAAATACGTGATTACCAATCATTCTGTCCAATTCATTGGAGTTAAACATTACATCATAAATATCATCGCACTTACAGGGCTAGTTGTTTTATTAGAAGAAATTCTACAAAGGTTCCGCGTCGTCGTTAATTTGACTTTCTTCATCATTTACTTCTTTATTTATAGTTCTTATGTTGTCAACTTTACAACGATCTGTTTTCTAAACTTTTTTTACAGAAGTGTTAACTATAAACTATTTTCTTACATGTGCTATCTAAACTTTAATCTCTATGATGAAAAGCAATCGAAAATTTTGAAAAAAGTTTCGTGGGCGCTTTGTATTACATTGATAACAATGATTTTAAGTCAAATAATTTTAAAAATGTTTACTGATCCATTCTGGTTTACTTTGAGGGCCATATATCTGGCAATAGCAATATCTTTTGAAGTCGAGTTAATTTATTTGATATTTGTGGCATCTTTCTTAATTTGTAAGCTCGATAAATGGATCGAAGTAGTGAAATTACGAAGCAGTATTCAAGAAATTGATGGTGGTGAAGTAAAAGATGAATGTAATTGGTTGTCTTTGCTGTTTCAAACTCATCTTGATTGCATAGCGCTGATGGAAAAAGCATTCCGATTAATTGTAATTAACAACATAATTCAACATGTTCTTTTTGATTTCTGGAAATGTTATCTTGACTTGAAATAAAAGTTTTTCTCAAAATGGCTCTTAGTTAGAATACCAGTTATTAAATTGTAAAAGGTGACATAAATATTGTGTTTACTTGCTCGGAACACAAATAGACCTCACTCAGATTGTCGCATCAGTCATTAAAAATGTAAAAATATAAGTATTTTTACATTTTTAATGACTGATTTATTGTCATTTTTAATGACTGGTTTGATGTAGCCATTTTTAGGGATACAGTGCAGTTCTTTTTTTTCATTAAACCAAAAAATACAGATCGAATGTAAGAATTTCAAAAAAAAAATACCACGTTCCTATAGAGAGTCACATTTGTATATTTAATTTTCAGGAAATCAAAAATAACTATGCATTTTTAATACTTTTTACCTTTTTACATTACGGGTTGTGACATTAATCACTTAAATTGTTTTTTTTCAGCTTCTCATACATTTTACAACAAAATTTGTTCACATACTGGGTTTTTTTTATATTCTTCTTATTTGGGCAAATGTGAGTTTTGTGTTTACACTGTTTATGTTTTTTATGAAAAAAATGGCCAAGTGCGAGTTGGACTGGCCAATCTAGGGACAACCCACTACCGTACCCTTTTTTTTATTCAGTTTGGCAAATTTTTGTAACTATTAAAATTTACTGTTGGGTTATACAAAGATCTACATTAAACAGTAATAAAATTGCTCTTCAATTGAAAAATATGGACGGCTTGCCAAATGAGTTTGGCTTTTTAAAGTCTCTTTTAAGGTCCAAACGCATTTACGTTGCCCTGCGTGACGCGTCGCGGCACTGAAAATGACTTTGCATGGGTTGCAATTGCCTGCCACGTCGCTCAAGTGCGACTTGCTCCATACATATTTTACATGTTATATTTTTAACTTACTTAAAACGCGACTTCAGGGACACACTAGCGTCTTTCGAGTATCGTCGTCTTGCCGGCGAGTGTCGAATCCAACGCTGAGAGGCTGCCTAACGCCGGATTTACGCAGCGCTGGCGTCGCTTCCGCGCGGAGCGCACGCAACGTTTTTTTCGGACAAGTACAATGCACAACGCAACCCCCTTGACCCCTCGGCCATCAGCGCGTCGGGCCCGACAGGCGCAACGCTAACTCGACGCCAGCGCTGTGGAATCCAGCGTTCGGCAGCTGCTCAGCGTTAGCGTCGCGGGGCCGCTGCGCCAGCGCCTCGTCGAAGCTGTGCCGGCGCTGGCGAAACGACGACGCTCGAAAGACGCTAGTGTAGGGGGTCCCTAAATTGTTAAATGATGCTTGGGGCACAATTGTGTTTGTAAAAGTTGTTGTAAGTATTTGTATTTTTCAGGAACATTCTAATTTCGGCGTTTTGGCTGGAATACAATTCTGGTTTCTTAAATTGTTGCTTGTCCAATTAGGCATGAGTTTGTCGTGTGAGATGGTGTACATGCGCATACGCCTAGCCAGGACGACTGCTTTGCGCATGCTCACTTTGGATATTACTCGTAAGTTGTCCTTATGGTTCGCGCTCCGGACTTCCAAGCTAGCAGTTGCGGGTTCAAATCCTGCAAGGGTCCAGTGTCTATGTGATGAGCATAAATATTTATGCCTAAATCATAGATGTCGCATTATGTATAAGTATGTATATCCGTTCAGACACCTTAAGTAGTTCGATGAACCAAAGTCCTTAAAAAAAATGGCTGGTAAAAAAATTAATACTAAGTAATGAGTCAATTTAGTAAAAAAATATTTCTTACTTGACCTAAACAGGGAATCGAATTTGGGACCCTTTGCTTTCAAAGAGAATCATTGTGCTACTGTGTGTATCCAAGCAAATGTAGTGACTTACGTCTGTGAATAGTTTACTATCCACAAGGTGAAAAAGTGATGTGCTAGCAAAAAATGGCAAACTTTTTTTCAGCTACATGGCGGAAATTTGCTAAGAACATAATAAGATCTAGTGAAATAAAAAAAATCAGCGCTTTCGGTATATTTAGTGTGGACGCAGCTTTACCACTGAAGGCGGGAAGTTTGGGTTTGACATACATTATTGTAATACTGCAATTTGTATACCTATAGTGTAAGATAATATTATGTTATGTTTTAAGATACGAGTATAATAGGCTAGTTGACTCATATCAAAATTAATTAAACAAACAATTATTTCATATAGACTTTAGGAACCTAAATATATAGATTTCAATACTTAAAAGTATAAAATGGCTGTAAAAATCAAATTTAAAAAAAAAAATTAATCTATAATTTAAAACTCTGAAAACGCTATCCGCCATGATCGCGACGTGTGTGACGTCAGTCTTATGGTAAACGATCAAATGTCATTCAAATCTTTGATGTATTTTTGCATTCTCGAACAATACAGTAATGATAATTACTATATTTTTTGTGTAAACTATTAGAAATAATAATTGATTAATTCAGAGAGGTTGTATTCGTAAGACGTCTAAAGTTGTTTGTTTGTTTACTAGAGAGACTACGTCATGGCACAGATAATCTGTAGACCAAAATGGCCGACAGCGTTTTCGTCTGTTTATGAAAATATTATTTTAAAATTATAGTTTTGTAGTTTTCTGTCTTAAAAAATACAATCAATATTTTTTCGGTCTAATGGACCAATTATTAACAATTTAAGACCTATTTTTAAAAAGTGTCAACTAGCCTAATATAATTATTCAAATAGGTATTAATTTTGAAGACCTCCGTAATCTAAAGGCGAGCACGGCATCGGCATCGCCAGCTCTGAGGTCCCGGGTTCAATATTAACTGGTCGGGTCAATGCATAAAATTAACTTTTCTGTATTGTCTCGCGTTTGGGTGTAGTCAGTAGTATCGTTGTTTTTGATTTCTATAAGACAAGTGCTTTGACTATTTTGGCTTAGGATCAAAGCAATTTATTTATGTGATTTTTTCCCATATTAATAAATAAGGTTTTTTTTACCCTAAAAATAAAATATCAGATTATGTGCCTATCTGAAAGGGTTTTTTTGTTATTGTTTGTATTTTCTTTATCTTTTTTTAGGTTTAGCTATTAAGTTAGTTTTTGTTTTGATTTTGTAAATATTTGAATAAATAAATTTGATGTTAACAATAATTTAAACGATCTTTATAATTAACATAATGTGGTAAATGAGTTTTAGATTTATAACTGCATTTACAATAGTAAAATGGAAAATAATTATTTTGATGCAACACCTGCCTGCATGCACCTGTCAAGTGTTCACTCTCATCTACTGGCATAAGGCTCCATAAGCCAATAGGCGTCTTTTTTGACAGGTGCTTGCAGCAACCGGCGCCATCTTAAAAGATAAGCGTTAGTTAAAGTTACTGAGTGAATTGTTATATGACAAAAGAATAGTATTAAATAAAGTTATATTAATAAGCGTTATGTTAATTCTATTTATACAGGGTGTCCCGTAACTTAAGGATAACTAACTTTGTAACCATACATCACAGTTAACAACTTTTGTTCTATGACTTAAAAATAGGCATTTACATTATTTCAGCCATAGGACGTCCACTGTTGAACATTGGCCTCCCCCATTGCCTTATCATCGGGGAAATCGCCAATACTTTTTTTACTAGTTTTAAGACGCTGCTACCCGTCTCGTGCTACAGTAATTGGTCGCCTCTTACGACACGCCTCCTGTTGACGGTGGGAAAGTGTATTATTTACGGCCGTCCCCACACGGCACAAAAATAAGCATAACTTTTTAGTTTTTCTATACAAATCGGCTCATCGGCTCTTTGGTAATTTTGTATGTCGATAAATTTTCATGCAAATTTGCAGAAGCCATAGACAAAAGTTGTTCACCATAATGTATATAGGTAGAATATGTGGTTACAAGGTTATACTTGCGTTACGAGACAAGTAACCTGCATAAATCATTACACAACCCTCAACCTTCAACCCCAGGAGTCTAACACGTGACTAATTTAATAATAGGCAAAGACAACTATTTTGTATTCTTATTTTGTTTTAGTTATGTACGTAAGTTATTATCTATCACTTATACTCATACTAAAAAAGTTATTTATTCTAAACTAGTATTATATAGCTAAAGAGTTTGTTTGAGTTTGTAAGTAGAATTAAATGAATTTTCAAATTAACACGTATTATTTTATTCAGGCTGTTATGATGGCCGAAAGACATTTTAAATGGTCAAAGTTCTATCTTACATTATTTCTTTAGGACCTTAAGGAAGAAAACCGGCTTTGGTTGTAGGTCATAAAGAAGTACCATATACACGGTGGCTAGAAATGTGACGTCCAAAATTTTTTTTTAGGTTCCTCGTGTTGAGAGGTATCTGAATCACCCCTATGTATGTTCTACGATTTTTCGTAGTTTTCGAGTTACAATTTTTTTAATGAATTTTTGCAACTAAGAAGTTTGAAAAAATTCTAAAACTTTTTTTTCTTGCAGCAAAATTTCTATAAACTGTTCATTTATGCATAAAATAAACAACCTCATAACTTTAATGGAGGTTACTACAAAATGGACCTAAAGTTGAGAATTTATGTTAAGTGAGATCATTTAAATTTTCAACTTAAAATAAAAAATCTAAACTGATAATTTCTTAGTATCTAATTAGCTTCAGAGAATGCGCTAGACTCTAAGCTTTCATAATAATAATAAAAAAGTAGTACTTCATAGGGTTCATAGGCTATTAAAAAAAAACGTAACTTGAAAACTACGAAAAATCGTAGAATATACACAGGGGTGATTCAGATACCACTCAACACGAGACACCTAAAAAAAATTTTTGGACGTCACTTTTCTACCACCTTGTATAATCGATTTTGATTGCGTTTTCTTTTATTTTATTTTTAAAATAATTGGGTTGTCTGACTTACCATGCAAGTGCTATGATGCGTTACTATCGGCTTCAGACACAGGCTGCTCTCATCCAGGGGCGTGTGTCTCGCCTTCATCATGTCGGCGCAGGTCTTCCACGGGATCATCGATTGTGTGGACACCCTCATGCTGTGGTACTTCACGCGTTCCTTCGCCGATATGGGGAGGACGTTCCCATTTACCTGTGTTTAAGGAGACTTTAGTCGCCAAATGTAGCATGTAGTTTCAGCTTATTACCTAAGGCCAAAGTGTTAGAAAAATATTTAAAAAATATGCTAATGATCTTTAAAACCTACACAAAATCCTGGAGTATAGCATTTTTTCCTAGTATTATTTTTCACGAAAAAAAATATATTAGAATTACTGAAAAATCTTACTAAAAACGATGCTATTTTTCTTTATTATTGTTTACCGCTTGGCCTAATTAATTCGTTTTATACGTAGATTGATAGCCCAATTTTATAGCTTTATACTGTGCATAGGTTTCTTTATTCAAACAATTTAATTTTTGCTACCAGCCCCATGAGCATGACCACGAAAACACGATATGAATAGCGATTTATCGACACCAACGGCGATTCAACATGGCGACTATATCTATAATTTTTTACAGTTGGTGTCGATATGTCGCTATATCATATCGTGTCTTAGTAGTCATGCTAAGGGGGCTGAAGCCGCAGTGATTTTCGTAACAGTCGCGTTTCGTTGCGCGCTGTTATGAACCGTATTTAAACAAAAACGTGCGATATTCATTCTGACCAGGAGACGTATTTTTGAATCATGCGAATTCCAATCCGAACACGAAATCGCAAGATTCGCATGCGAATTCCTAAAATCACTATATTTGAAAATTCATTCCGTTGATTCTGCTATGAGTGGTCCTACCCACTCGTTTTTCGATTTCTACTAGTAGAAAGTAGAAAGTACGGAAGAATGACATTGACAAGTAAACATATGGTTGACACGATTTGACATAATAACTTTTTATTTACGTTTGTTAATGAGTTTTTGCTTTATGGTTTATATTTTTTCTGCGTGAAACAAAAATAGTTACAAGATTTCAATTTAATAGCAACACCTATGTCAAGTGATTCAAAAATGCGTAAAATCGGAAGCAATAGAAACTATTTTCATGCACGAATTGTTTACGTGTTCGAATTCAAGATTAATTTCTAATGCTTCAAAAATACGTCTCCAACACGCGTCGAGTCCCTAGGTGCAGTACCTACTCGCCTTAAAGATTATCTTCGTTCGATTTTTATTAACGACTAGCTCTCCCGGAGAACTTCGTACCGCCCCTCCAAAAAATTTTTTTTGTGAATGTTTCGTGTTTTTTATAGTTATTCTGCTATTCGGGACGGAGACAAATCCAAGATCATGAAAATCGGTCTAGCGGTTCTTGACTTATAAATTTTAATGGTGTAACGAACCCGACTTTTTTATATATATATATAGATTAGGCAAAAGTACCATAATTTTTGGAAATTACTATCTCGTCGACTTTATTTAAAACTAGCTTCTGCCGCAACTTCATCTACGTCGGTTTCGGAATTATGCTAAAGTCATCCAATGCAGACACAAAAACAGGATAATATTCTAAAATCCTATGTTTAAGCTAGATCAACCTCTAAGTGTAGTAAGAGGCGACTAATTACTGTAGCACGAGACAGGCAGCAGCGTGCGAAATCTTATAAAAACTGCGCTTGCCAACCCGCTTGCCAAGCGCGGCGAGTATTGGCAATCCCCCCCGATGTTGGGTCATTGGGGGAGGCCTGTGTTCAGCAGTGGACTTTCTATGGCTGAAATGATGATGATGATGAACCTCTAAGTGTCTTGAGAGCATTGAATTCGGGTCACTTGATATACTTTACCTGTATCCGAGAAACCATAAAAGCCAGTTCGATTACCAAGGCCTATTTCACTAACGTCAAATAGTTCATAATGCGATTGAATAAATACAATTCATTCAGTAAAACTAGAGAATGACATTCTTGATTTAGGCGTATTATACTTTAATCGTCGGGTAATTTTTAATTGTCGATAGTGAAATTGGTCCTTAGTCCATTATTTTCGTCCTGGTATGGTCCTGGTAGTCGAGTAAAAATACCGGAATTTATTTTCCGCTATATCATTGGTAGATCCAAGAACATAAATGTTTTTTGTATGTGAATAATTAATTGCTCTTAAGTGTATATGTAATGATTTGTTCGCTGATGACCTTAAGATCCTCAGACGTCTCTTCCCGATGAGGATTGACTTTTCGAGGTAATCAACTATAGTTATGTGGTGATCTTTGATTCGTAATTTGTTCTCCAATTAGAAACAGAACAAAGCGCTAAGACAAAAAAAACTATGAATGAATACTCACTATCATCCTTGGCCAGTACGTCGTCATAAACTTGGCACTGAAGATGCTATGCCTGACCCTTGACAGTGGGATTGGCTTAATATAATCCGTGAACTGGAGCGGCCGCGCCAGCCTTATGAGCGCCAGGTCGAAAGCTGGTTTCCTGATCACGTATGAGGGGTGGATCTGCACCCGTTGGATCGGAACAAGGATACCTCCGGTTTTGCAGTCCACGGAACCCAGCCGGACTCTGAAGAGCTTAATTGACTCTCTTACACTGTGGCAAAGAATAAAGGATATGATCAATGCGTTGAAAATGGGTTTCCACATAAGCAGAGGAGAGAGCAGACATATACAAGCTGCATGGGCGAGGCGCGGGTGTGGCGTGGGCGTAGCGCTGACGTGGCGCAGGAGTGACGCTCTCTGTTTCGTATTACATCATCATTTCAGCCATAGGACGTCCACTGCTGAACATAGGCCTCCTCCATTGACTCCCAGATTGGCTGGTTGGAAGCGGCCTGCATCCAGCTTCTCCCTGCAACCTTTACCAGGTCGTGTATCCACATTGTAGATGGATGTCCTGCGCTGCGCTTGCTGGTACGAAGTCATCATTCTAGAACTTTCCTGCCCCATCGGCCGTCAGTTCCGCTATGTGCCCTGCCCACTGCCATTACAGCTTGCTGATCTGTTGGTCTATGTCAGCGACTTTTGTTCGTTTACGGATCTCCTTATTTCTGATTCGATCTCGCAAGGAAACACCTACACCACATTTTTCATACGAAATGTATAAAAGCGACGTAGTGCCTCGCCCGTGCTATGCCTGACGCCTCATGTGTACTTCCCGCGCGAGCGGACTGCGCTGGTTGTCATTTACAGAGAGCACCTCTCGTGTCCTCGCTTACGTGAAAATCCAAGGTTGTCTCTACCATATTGAATCAGCAGTGCGATTACTGTGTTCGACTAGCGATCCGATTGGCGCAGTAGCACACTAATTTACCATGAGCCCAAAAGCTCCTGGTTTGATTCTCGGTTCGGGTTATTTCAGAAAACAAATAAGTCTGAATTGACTCGGTTCTGTATGTGCTAAAAGAATAAATAGACAAAATGAACTATCTGGTACCTCGTCACCATGACCATGAAAAACACACCACATGTTTAGTGACGCATGTATTAGCAAGATATCAATTTCTTTTATTCGCCAATCTTGATCCTGGTGACAAATATGGCAGCCCAGTTGCTGAGCCATTTGTTTTTTGCCTTTTAGATAGCAACGAGGTAGCCTTTTGGTAGCCATCTTGACTTATAAGGAGTTTCTTTTTATTTTGGTGCACAACACTTGGTTGCTGATAAAACTTACTGATAGAATACCCCAGCGGCAGTCAGCAGAGACTGCCCATTGATGAGTGCTCCTGTTGCATAATGAGCTCCTTTCTTCTGTATCGACGCTGAGTAGGGGTAGTTAACCAGAGTGCTTTTGCAGAGGCTCTCTTCACTACTTGAGGTCGTCTTCCAACCGCATTTGAAAGTATTTGATACGACACCCTCTGAAAACCGAAGCACTCTCCTTTAACTTTGTGATATTTTTATTTTTTAGGAAGATATTATACTTAAGTGGTAGTTTCGGAGTAAACCGATCTGAAAGTCACCTAAGCAGTACAATCGAACTTAGCCTCTGTTTGTGTTATGAAGTAGGCTTAAATTACTTGTCGTCGATAAGTAAGCTCAGTGTCGAAGTGAGCGCGGTTATGTTTACAGAATCGCACGGCAAATTAAAGAGTGTTTTTTGTAATGTTTGTCTATACAATAACCGTAGTTTCGATTTGAATAAACTAAGTAAACAACAACATAAAAAAGCCGGACAAGTTCGAGTCGGACTCGCCCACCGAGGGTTCCGTACAAATGAGATGTCCCAGTTTTTCTATGGAGGTTGGTTTTTATTCTGAGTAAATTTTAACCAAGATGAAATTATACACGTTTAAAAGCTACAAAAATATGATACATGAAACTACAGAAACATTAATTTTAAACACCTCCGTTTCAGAGAAAAAAAAATGTACCAATTCAAATGTTAGTAGAAATATTTGATGTGTATGGCAAAAAAAAATCATTTTTATTTTATTATTTTTTGTCTGTGATGTCAACTATCTGACGTTATTGACATTTCTGACAGTTGTCAGACTGCCAAATCCTTTGTTTATATGTCAATTTTGACAGTCACATGTGACATGTGTGACAGTGACATTGCCATCTGACAGTAGTGGTAGCAATGTTTGTCCATGATCGAAAAAGCAATGGCACAGAGCCATACAGCCAGATTAAAGTATTTTTATTTCTTTATTTATGGCAAGTATTAAAAGGCAAGAAAGCCATTTCTTCTACAATTGTGCAATGATAACTAACAACTAACTAACTATCGCTATTAGCCATAAGACCGCCTAAATTGTACATCTTTCTGTAAAAATCATGTGTATTATACTTGGATGGTGTGCAATAATGAGTATCTATCTAACTCTTAACATGTGTTTTCGATTAATAGTTTGCCTGGAGTTTTTGGCATGTTTTAAGAATAAAAAAGTTAAATTAAAAATAATATTTTTCTCGAAATCGGAGGTATTTAAAATTGTTTGATTTAATAACAAATGTTACTTTTTGGTTGTTCTATATGTACAACATATCGTGGTTAAAAATATTGACGACTAAAAAACCATTTTGGGACAACTCCTTTGTAGGTTACATATTATAAATAGTTCAGGAATCGAGTCTCGCAGTTTAATTACAAAATAATAAAAAAATATAGTTTTACTTGACAAATTTCATAGTTCTAGGTAGTACCCTATTCCTTTGAGTGTCGAAATATAGTTTTTTTGCCGCATAACCGGCCTTATCTTTATTTTACGTTAACTTAGAAGTTTGTTTTTTTCACAGCTTCCAGGGACTGCTGGCCTAAGTATATGGTTGTAATTTCTACTTGATACCTTCACACGTTCCCGAGATAAAGGGTCTTGACAGACATACGGACAGACAGACAGGCGGACAACAAAGTGATCATATAAGGGTTCCGTTTTTTCCTTTTGAGGTACAGAACCCTAAAAAGGAATCTACGTAAACAAGCAGTGGTGTTGTCCATACAGTAAAATAAAATCCATACAGAAAAAACAAAACAAATTTCAAGTGAAGTATCTAGTCTACCAAAATATTAAATGGTTACTAGACTGGAGGGAGATATACCGTAGAACCTCTCAATAATCATGGAAGTCATGATTTACTAGGAATTCGATACAGTTGGGTTAATGGGACTTTAGGTACTTACGTGAAAGACAAAGCCATTAAAGCTAAAAGACAAAATTTACAAAACCTTAGACCATTGGATGAAATGCCGGGCCGTTAAGAAGGTGGATGAAAAGCGATTGTATTGTATGCATCAGAAATGAGAATGTTAAGGTAGATGTGTGGGGTGACAAGAATGGACAAGTTATGGAATGAATATATTAACTATACGAAGTATGAAAGTGGCCTAACACAGAATATAAAGGAAAGCGTTTGCCTTGGTACGCACCGGACATGTGATGAGAAGGCTAGATGGGCAGAGAGTGATGGGTCTGAGATTGATACGTGGAGAGGCAGAGGACGACCTAAGAAGAAATGGATAGATGAGTGATATGACTGACAAGAGAGTGAATGACTCGATGACGAGTGACTGAGTTGCATAGAAGAGAAAAACATACTGCGCCGACCCCAGATGATCTGGAAATAGGGCAGGCGAATGATAATGATGTTGGGTATTTCGTATTGTAATTATTATCATACTTATTGGTTGTAGACTCGAAGAAGTATTTTGTACATCTTTAGTCGATTGGGTTAAACCAACGTTCTTGATGTGTTTTTGAGCTGTCATTTCATTACCATCATAGTTTTCTTTGGATTCACTATCGATCACTTCATTTATTGTTGCTAGCTGTCCACTTTCTTGACTTATATAATCATCTTTATTAAAAACGGAGCATTCAGTTAAAACAACATTTATAACACTAAATGTAATTGCAATTGTGTATAAAAAATTATACATTTTATTAGAACCAACAAAACATTTTAATTTCAATCTTCTTAAAACACCAATGATAAAACTAACACGAGAATGCCGAAAACAGGTGTTAAATACAGTGGATGTTGATACAATTAATCATAAATAAAATAAAACTTTAATGGGCCATTGATTGAAGCAAATAGAAGATAATATCGAAGAACAATCGATCGAGTTGATAAGAGTGGTCTAGCGACTAAGGTCTGGTGATTAGTCTGTGCCAAGTTGAGTTCAACATAATATTCCATTCTAACTTCAATAAGTATCATCTCAAATAAAATAAGTAGTAAGTAATCCAAGTTCATCACTTAAAACAATATATAGTCATAACTATGTCTCCAGGCCTCCATATGTTTTTTTTCCATTTTCATAAATAGCGCTTGTTAGTTTTTTTTACTTGACAGCAAACAACTTTCATACAAAGTCCCTGAATTAAAGCCCTCCCTCAAGAAGAATCCCTCAGCGGTCAATATTCTCACCGCAGATATTTCATAAATACTACATCAATAATTTGTTTAATAATTAAATTTAGCGTTGAGTTCCTCTGTTTTTTGTAACAATATTATTATTTATTGTTGCAAAATGATCTTTAAGACCAAAGCTCACGCTAAGTTTAGGTGAATACAAGTTATTGATTTGATGCAGTTTTTTCGCTTATTTCCTTCGTCAGCCATGTTTGTTTTAACTATTAATGCATTGTTCTCTTCAACAATACTGTGTTACCTAACAAAGCTACTGTTTTCAAAATTTTAAACCAACCTACTGATTAGGTAATTTTTTTCAAAAGCAGTCCTTTCTAGATTTGTAAAATGAACATACGAAGTCAAAATGATAGAGTGTAGTGTTGCGTTATATTTCTTAGTTTTTATTAGTGTCGTATTTAGGATTGGTGTTCAAAGTGGTAGGTTCAACATGTATTTTTTAGTATTAATTAAATTCATTTATTCGTTACAGTTATTGGTTCTTAAGGTCGTGCGTGATAAGCAACAAAGTATCTATTGTTAAAAATATCAAAATTTCCAAGTCCTACTTTATATCACATTAGGACCAATTATTTCTAACGCTGCATACACAGTTTCATCTTTATAAATGCTTTAGCGGACGATGCACGGCTATTTCCGTGATATCAATGTGGGATACGCAGTGCAGTAAAATTGCGGAATTCTTTATATTATTTATTTTAAACTCTTACAAATCTTTACGTCTTTTTTTTTTAATCGTCTTTTCTTTGTGTCCAATTCCATTCATTCGCTCCTTCTTTCACACCTCACTCTCAATCTTTCATTCATTCGTCATTCGCTGTGTTCCATTTATCACCTTACGCTCTGTTCCATCCCCACATCAATAAAACTTATATTGTATCGGGTATAAAAGTAAAAAGTAAAGTATGTCTATATATATAGGTCCCACTGCTGGACACAGGCCTCAACTCAACTATGAGGTGGTTTGGGCCATACTCCACAACGCGGGCTCGGTACAGAGCGGTGAAGTGGTGTTGTAAGGCTAATAACTTAACCGTACTGTTAGATGTTTTAGAGCCGCCCTAAGGCCTCTGACTAGGCTTCACGACTAGTATCAAGCGATATTAGTCAGGACCAACTTTTAACGTGCCGTCCAAAGCACGGAGATGCTTGTGTTAAATGTCACTAAATATAGCTGGAATGGTCACCCATCCAATCACAGCCGCGGAGTAGGTGGCTTAACTTTGAAACGCTACCAAAACGCTGCCGTCACTGAGCTACAAGCATCTGGAAGACTGTCTGTGAATGTGTAAAATTACATCTTTCTTTTCGCAAATAAATAATATGCACCAGACGATACACCATTATTTACCTACCTTACCTACCTTAGTCTCGAAGGAACGAATTAAAATACTTGTGTTGTAAAATGAGGTACCAGACAATGCAATTTCCAGTTTTCCAGTGAAATCGTCCATCACACTCAGACCATTGTTAATTTTAAAACGTAATCGTTTTCCAATTGACCCAAATTGGAAATTAGAACCATCGCGTTCAATAACGCTACTGAATTCTAAGACGGGTCCTAAGTTTTTTTTTATCATAATTTAATATGCTTTAGTCATCATCATCATCATCTCAGCCATAGGACGTCCACTGCTGAACATAGGCCTCCCCCATTGACTTCCAGATTGGCCGGTTGGAAGCGGCCTGCATCCAGCGTCTTCCTGCGACCCTTACCAGGTCGTCTGACCGTCTATGCTTTAGTATACTATTAGAATATATAAGTGGTGTTGTGTTGGGTTACAGTCCAGCTCAGATTTGTAAACGCTTATTTATTTATTTCTTTTTAATCATGTATAGACTGTATAATTATGTTCTTGAGTGGAAAACGCTAGGCAAGCGCAGTGGGGGGCCACCGACAAGGTAGAGCAACGATATACGCAAGACTGCTGGCAGTGGATGGAAAGGAATAGCCGAGGATCGGGCTCAGTGGCGTGCACTAAGAGAGGCCTATGTCCAGCAGTGACGTCACTGAAAAAAAAGGCAATTCTTCCCTGCTTTCACCAATCCCCACGACAAAAATATTTAAATGTTTACAAAAATTTTATGCATTTTTTATGCGCTGAAGATGTACCTAGTTCCGGAATTTTTATTTTAGACGATTTAAAGCTGTAACTTATAACGCTACTTCTTTATTCCAGCAGCCACCACACTTCGAACGGAATTAGAATGCGAGTTCCCACCAAAAATGGAAGAAGACCTAACGCACGTCAGAAGAAAAAGATTGACCACCAAGAATGGACTCGTCTGTTTAGAGGACTACCCGTACACTGTGTCCGTGAGGTTTGTACAACAATTAGAAAATATCTTCTTCTAGAATTGGGGTAATCGGATTTTTTAAGGTTCCGTTCCGCAAAAGGTAAAAAAAGCGGCCAAGTGCAAGTCGGACTCGCCCATGAAGGGTTCCTTAGCAGCAAGTAACATAATATAAAGTTCTTGTAATTCGTTGTAACTTTGATCGATGTTTTAATAATAGTGTAAATTGCGGTTTACGATTTATGACATTTAAGACGTATTTAAAAAAAACTGCTTACTAGATCTCGTTCAAACCAATTTTCGGTGGAAGTTTGCATGGTACATCATATATGTTTTTTAGTTTTATCATTCTCTTATTTTAGAAGTTACAGGGGACACACACATTTTACCACTTTGGAAGTGTCTCTCGCGCAAACTATTCAGAGTAGAAAAAAATGATATTACAAACCCCACTATCATTTGAATAAAGACCTATCCAAAGATACCCACCACGTATGGGTTTGATGAAAAAATTTTTTTTGAGTTTCAGTTCTAAGTATGTGTCTCCATACTTAGAACTGAAACTAAAAAAAAATTTTTAGTTTTTTTATTTTTGTGTAAAAATCTTAATGCGGTTCACAGAATATATCTACTCACCAAGTTTCAACAGTATAGTTCTAGCCAGAATGTACCTAGATAGTGGAACCATACATAATTATATGACTATGACTCTTCACTGGCTACTAGGAAGACGAGAGTTTGGGCTCCCATCTAAAATAAAACTGTGTTTCATTTTTTTTTACCATTTGTTAAAGTTGTAACGTACGACCTAAATCAAATTACATTAAGAATCTATTTGTCGTCTCTAAATAAGTCTTTTTGTACTGTGGAGTATAGGTATAATTTAGTCTATTGTTTCAGATTACATGGAAAACACTGGTGCGGAGGGGCTATAGTTAACAAGCAGTGGATCCTCAGTGCTGCACAATGCTTTGATTAGTAAGTAAAATAATAGACGGTAATTATTAGTTTTAAGTAAAGAGCAAATATCACTTTTTTCTCAAATACAACAACGTTAACTCATTATCATCGTCATTATCTTCTCAGCCTATTGCAGTCCATTGCAGAATATAAGCCTCCTCAAAGAGCGCCAAACAGCACCATCTCCCGCCATCTTCCTAAGGTCAGGTCCATCGGGCAGGGGGAAGTAGCACACTTTGCCGAGACGTGGTCTCGAGAACCCGTTTACTTCAGCTTGCATCGGTTCTGCAACAGATGTGCTTTTCTTTTCTGCAACTGTTTTAGGAGTGCAACCGATGCTGGAGTTGCACTCCTAAAACATGTATTCGATGCATGGGAGAGTAAGCAAGATGCTTTAGGTATCTTCTGTGATCTTTCTAAGGCCTTTGATTGTGTAGATCATCAAACTTTACTAAAAAAATTGAGACATTATGGGGTTTCAAAAGAGTCCTTAGATTTATTAAACTCTTATCTCACAGGCAGAACTCAAAAAGTATGTATAAATGGAACTGAATCTTCAGGGTCACCTCTTACCATGGGTGTACCGCAGGGATCAATATTAGGACCCCTGCTATTTCTAATTTATATAAATGACCTTCCTTACTTTGCAACCGACCTATGTGAGGTGGTATTATTTGCAGATGATACATCACTGATCTTTAAAATTAAAAGAGGTCAAGAATCTTTTGACGATGTAAATAATGCACTCTCGCGGGTTCTGCATTGGTTTAGTACCAACAATCTGTTGCTCAATGCAAGCAAAACGAAATGCATAAAATTTACAATGCCAAATGTAAGGCAGGTCTCAACAAATATCATTGTAAAAGATAAACGACTGGATACTAGTAATTCCACTACCTTTTTGGGAATAACTTTAGATTCCCGTCTGCAATGGGGTGCTCATATTGAGACTCTGTCAGGAAGACTTAGTTCAGCTGCTTATGCTGTGGGAAAGATAAGACAATTGACTGATGTTGGAACGGCAAGATTAGTGTATTTTAGCTACTTTCATAGTATATTGTCATACGGAATATTGTTATGGGGCTCAGCAGCCGATATTGAATCTATCTTTGTACTACAAAAGAGAGCTGTACGGGCAATTTACAACCTTCGACCACGAGACTCATTAAAAGAACTGTTTAAGGAAATTAATATACTAACAGTGGCCTCTCAATTCATTTATGAAAATATTATGTACATTCGCAAAAACCTGCATCTTTTCCCTAAGAAAAGTGACAAACATAATTTTAATACCCGGAATAAAGATAAACTTGCCGTTTCAAATTTCAGACTGCATAAAGTGAGTAATTCGTTCATGGGGAAATGTATTCGCTTTTTTAACAAATTACCACAGTCTATTTTTGAACTACCCATGTTTGAGTTTAAATAGCATGTTAAGATTATTTTGATGAAAAAGGGTTATTATACTGTTAATGACTATTTAAATGACAAAAATGTCTGGAATTAAATACTGCCCTGCTCGCACAGGTATACATTATTTTCTTTTCCTTTTTTTTGTGGCAGCTAGTGGTGTCTGAGTTTGTTCCGGCGTTTCTTCTCAGCACTTGCCAGATTGTCTGTGTCTTGTCTCGAAGCGCTAGTAGGGCCCAAAAAATAAGGAGACATGTTCTGCCCCATATGGGCCAATAATGTTATTATTGACGTTCATAAGTGGCAGTTTTCTGCCCTAAACTGAATAAATGATTTTTGACTTTGACTTTGACTTTGTGGCCGGCCCACTGCCACTTTAGCTTACTACATTTTTGGACTATATCTATGTCCTTTACCTTGGTCTTCTGCCGGATGACCTCGTTCCGAACTTTTAGTATGTGACCGACCAGACTAAGTTGTTGTTACAGAATTGCGGCTCCAAAACCAATAAAATTTACCGTGTAGGGGAGCCTGGGGATATTAGACTATCGGTGGGTGACTGACTCGCCCCGCGTCACGCGGCTGTAGCGAATCCGCGGGATGAGCATTTACCGAGTATGCTTAAGGTAGACGCACGCGTGCCACGTGATTATTCTGGCAAGCCGGGCAGCGTCCTATTATCCTACCTTTTCATTGTTAATATTATTAGATAAGTGTTATCATACGTCTTCTGTAATTGTTCGAACACAGTAAACGATTTATTATACACGAACTTTTATTATCTACGAACCTGTAGTTATATATTTAAAATAAAGAACCAAGCGGTGCCACTATGTGCCTGTGATGTTCAGGATAATAGGACCTCAGTCAGCTTGAGCCACGACCTGAGTAGGCCGCGACGCTGATTTTTAAGTAGGTTGCTTTGGTTAGGGTAGGTAAAATTTTGCAAAATTTTGTTGTTTCGACGCTTGAACACACGACATAAAACAAAAAGCATGGCGCCAAAACAAAGACTATTTATATTTGGCGCAGACCTATATTGTTTGAATAATTCGACTTGTCTTCATCAGTGTAACAAAAGAGGAGGTATCGGTACGCGTCGGGTCGGTCTTTCGGGATTTCGGAGGGCGAATCCTCTCCGTGGTCGACATAAAGAGGCACCCGGAGTACAAGATGGACCAGTACTATCCTGAACATAACCTGGCGATGGTGAAGGTAAGACTAAGTTTTTGCATTTTAAAGCGAAGATGGTCGACGGAAATCGTAACTTTTTAACCTGTAGAGGCATTCGAGGAGAGTAACATTATCGGTGTCTTGCACAACTGTCGCCGCCAAGTACAAAATGTAACTAGTTCTAGGTATATAGAGTATCTCACGGCGCCCCCAATCCAGAATCCTTCGACAACGAACTAACAATTGGTAAGTCACGTGACACAATGCAAAATTATAAAGTGCCATGTGGTTTATCGGTTGACAATTCGTTGTTGAAGGGTTTTGAATCGGGGGCCTGGTATCGGCTTGATTGCGCAAGCAATTTCGCAATTTATTTAGCCTACCTATATTTTTTAATGGCGGTGACTTGTTGCGTTGCCATGATGTCTCGGTGTTGATGTTGTTTTTGTGTGTATTCAGGGTTACATTGCAAAGGGATGCCAAATCTTTAAGAGTGGCTCAGAATCAGTAACTTAATCGAACTATGCAAAGAACAAAAAAAATGCTTTTTAGTATCAGTTATCAGTTAAAAATCGTACGCGTGGATAATTTAACTCATTCATTTTAAAATGCACTGCGTAAGGTCCTTGTTGACTCGCCGTACCTACGCCTCTGATGAATGACCGCCGCGGCTTTCGTAATCTCTCTATTGACTTTATTTTCGAATATTTTAAAGTAATTTATATATTATTATATAAATAATAGTAAGAATGCATATTACCCCTCTCCCTTACTATGATCGCATTTTAACTCACAGGTAAACTTGGCAATCACACCGTCAAGTCGGATGCAGCCAGTGGGGCTCGCGATAGCTGACGCCGACCTGCCCCCCATGTTTGGAGAAACAATCGTCACTGGCTATGGATCTGTGGTAGGGTTCACAGTTTAAATTGACACATATTAAGCGCAGCAAGCCTTACTGAGAGCTAAGTGAAACGAAGATTTCGTGTCGTTTGTAATGTCGCACAAAGCGGCCTGACGCACTGCATTTTAGCTATAATGTGACAAGTACATTTGACGGCTAATATCAGTAGCTACCCATCGAGTACATACCCTATAGAGCAGCAATACAAACCATGTTTCGCCGAAATTAGTAAGTGATTTTTCACTTACATTTAGTATGAAATGACAACTCCTGTCAACGCTCGCCCCTACAAAAACAGCACAGATACAAACTAAAAAAATGGCGGAAAATTTAGTCGAACAAATTTTATTCTATTTTATTTATTCAATAAGGTACACCAACAGCATATATATAAATAGATTCTTAAAATATATACTTATTTGAGCTAATAAGTTCTTATACATATGACAATAATATATATAAATAAAAAAAATAATCATATGACATTTCTAATATAAAGTGCTTCAAATCTGCAACGGCTGAAATGGGTAAAAGTATTGCTTATATAGATTACGATGAAGGAATTACGTGCCCCGGATCGGTAATTAATTATTTGCGAAAAGACAGTAAACAAATGGTTACTTGCTTCAATTTGCTTAACACACTTCGTCATCCGCCCTTGACTTGGCCGCCGGGCGGTATAATGTGAAACGTTAGCATTTTTGGACAGATGTGGACGGTTTGAGACAGAATAAAGCCTAATCTTTATTTAATATAATTTTTGAATGAAAAAATTAATGATGTTCTGGACATAAAATTTCTTTACTATCGTAATCTATATAAGCAGTACTTTAACCCATTTCAGCCGTTGCAGATATTTTTACAGCACCTTATATAGAGGGTATGTGCTCCATGTAGGTACCGCACTCACACTCAACACGCTCGTAACGATAACGACACGGTCCGCTGCTCTCGCGCAGGCATAAGGTAGGTACAACCCTAACGAGCATACAATGGAAACAATGCAAGCTTAGCTTAGCAATTTGGTACATGTTCTGCTGTAGGGTAGGCTAATAAAGTTTTACGAATGGATGATGATCCGACCTCATCGAACATATACCCTATGGAGCAGCAACACGAACTAACATTCTCCGAAACTAGTTAGTGATTTTATCACTTACATTTATGTAGTATGAAATGACAACTCCTGTCTACGCTCGCCCATACAAAAACCGTACAGATACGTACTTATAGATTAAAAAATTGCGGAAAATTTTGTCCAACAAATCATATGTCATTTCTTCTCTCTCTCTCTATAGTATAGGGTATGTGCTCCATGTCCGAGCTAGATGGCACTTTATTATAGCGCGGCAAGATTTATTTTTGTTTGAATACTATTTTGAAGACTGCCCCATCTGATCTAAATTATCTATCATGTATGAGAGCTTGCAAGTTTACATCGCTAGCATACCTAGTTTAGCTCTGTGATTCGCGGTGTTATCCAATATGAAAAGTTCTGAAGATAGAGTTAAGAGGTGGATAGTTGAACTCAAGTTGAACTATTCTGCGGCTACTAATAAACTTTAGGTTTGAGCTCATTTGATTTATTTTGAAGATGTCTATAAATTTACATTTGGTAACGAAGGTCTGAACTCTGATGATGGAACTAGGCTCATTAGATCATCATTTTAGGAAATGGACGTCCACTGCTGAACATAGGCCTTCCCCAATGACCTCCAGATTGGCTGGTTAAAGCGGCCTGCATTCAGTGGCTCCTGCAACCTTTACTAAGTCGTCTGTCCACCTTGTGTGTGGTCATCCTACAATGCGCTTGCCGTTACGTGGCCTCCATTCTGGAACCTTTCTGCCCCATCAGCCGTCAATTCTACGTACTATGTACCTCGCCCACGAGGATATGGATAGTCTAACATTTTAGTAGCTACTAGTAAACCCCTGGAGTTTAGACTCATTTGATTTATTTCGATGAGCCTTATTAAAACATTTGATTGCCTCAAGAGGAGATCGAACTTACGTCCTTTAGCTGTCCAGGAAACTATTCCAACTAAGTATAATAATTAACGGTTTCCTATTATCAGTACCGTAACTAGCCTTGAATGCGCCCGGTGCGAGCTGCTAAAACTGCGCCTATGCATGACCCAAAACATGGTCTGGTCTAGTCATTTCTGCGCTCCTCTAGGGTCTGCGCTCTGTGCCTAGGTGCATCTGACTCGGCTCTAGTAATAGCACTATTTCTAATTCAAGACATACAAAGACGATGACCACCGCCTCCTACCTCCTCTACTTTAATGAAGACACCTATGAATACCTTTGAATAATTGTATTGATATATGTATGATATATTGATATCATAGAAGCTTTGAAAATAATTTAATTATTATCATTATTAGAAACCGCTGCTTAGATTAAAAGCATTTCATATTCAATAAGATCATCCACCTATCCAATATTTACCAATGGAAGTCAAACCGAAGAGTTGGCTTTATAAACTGATACCTACCTACTTTTAAAGCCATGAAACCTCAAAAATACTATTTCTAATATCTTATTTTAGATTAGCGGGCAAATCCGAGAGGGTGAGAACCAGGAACTCCGGCGCATGATAGCGCAGGAGGTGCCTCGCCCCGAGTGCCGGCAGGTGTACGGCAACGACTACAGCCTGCAACATGACCACATGTGCTTGCAGAGTGTGGTTCAGGGCGTGGCTTTGTGTGCTGTAAGTATCTATAAGCGATTATAAGTCAAAGAAAATGCTGGTATCAGGCCCCCAATCCTGAACCATACGATAGCAAATTGTCAGCTAATAAACCACGTAAAACTATAATTTTGGAAGGGTACGACAATTCTTCCAGAAATATGCGTTATTCCTTTTTGCCACAAGTCAAACAGACGCAGTCCCAATGAGTGACAGAGTTCTGGCGTAGCACTGACTTGGTCTTTTTGTCCGACGCTGTCCTCTTGAGAGACGGCACCGACGCGACGTGGTTCTCTTGACTAGCGTAGCTCCGATGTTGTGGACTTCTTGACAGAACACTGGCATGGTCCTCTTTACGGACGTAATCCGCACTATACGGCACTACTGCACTGATCACTTTTAACTACTTCACTTCACTTCTTTTACTTTTCTTCCTTTTCCTTCTTTTGTCTTCTTATTTCCACTTAAATTAAACTTTTACTAACTCCCCGTTGTGCGGCTCTGACTCCTTCAACAGCACACATAATCAGAACTTTTCAGGCCGTTCTGCGCTCTGCTAGGTGGATGGCTGCCCTTACGTTGATGTTAGTAGTTTCTATCGCAATTTCTTGCCACCGGGACGGTGCTCTACGCCACCTGTACTGTCCCACTTGCCAATTATTGTGCAAAACAACTATAACAATAATAGCCCTTTTTTCTGTAAAAGAGTAGTACAGTAAATAAATTTTTGTTTTACAAAATGTCTCTTAGTACAGTGTGTCGTTCGACATATATTAGTCTGGATTAATGTATTTTATCCTAGACTAATATTATAGGAACTCATCTTGCTAGTATTTTTAATCGGTGTATTGATGAAGGTACGTTTCCTAATTTAATGAAATTCAGTAAAACTATACTATTATTTAAATCCGGAGATAAGAGTGATTCCTTCAACTTTAGACCTATATCAATACTACCAGCTCTTAGTAGAATATTTGAAAAGATAGTCTTTACCTTTATTTTAAAGATAACTCTTATCACATTTTACACTAACAAACTGTTGCATGAGAAGCAGTTTGGTTTCACCAAAGGTAGAAACACAACTGATGCTGGAGTTGCACTCCTTAAGCATATCTTCGATGCTTTTGAAAGAAAGCAAGATACATTAGGGGTTTTTGTGATTTGTCTAAGGCTTTCGATTGTGTAGATCATAAGACATTATTAATGAAATTACGGCATTATGGTGTCTCGAATGATTCAGGTAAATTGTTAAAATCGTACCTCACAGATAGAATTCAAAAAGTTAATGTCAATGGAACTCTTCTGGAGCTCCATTACGCATGGGCGTGCCCCAGGGCTCTATATTGGGACCTCTATTATTCCTCATCTATACAGGGTTACATTTCAAGTTAGTGCCAAATTTTAAAAGAAAGATCCATAGAAGAATATAAGTACAAATACTAATTTATCGTATTTATTTTCAGTCTTAGTATTTCTGGAGTAAAATATACTTAAAAATTTCCAAAAAAAAAAAGAAAACGCGAGATGCGCCGTCATCCATTAGAGATCACAGGTATACGCCGACGCCGCTTCAACAAGAACCTCATGCAGTGCACATACGGTGCAATATAATCGAGTAATCATAAATTTTCTACGTGTTAAATTTTTAAATGCAGAATGGAAGAATTAAAAATGAAAAAAAGTATGTTTTTACGTAGAACGATTTAGTTACTGATTCTGAGTGGTCCCTAAAAAATTGGCACTACCGTGAAATAAATAATGAGTATTAATGAGTATTACTATAGTCTTTATCTCGAAAAAATGTACCTACGGTTTTCGAGGGATGCAAGAAAACTGTCACTATAGATGGCGCTTCGTACCGTTAGATGTCGTTCAATAGGCATTTTTGAAAATGTGAAATAAAAAATTAACACTCAGCTAGTCTTCGTGCACGCGGTCTTTAGTTTTAACTAACTATGGTTATGTAAAGACCACGCACGTAACAATAAAACCATTCAAGTGTGGGTCAGGCTCACTCTCAGGATCCTAAATTGAATGAGAAGGAAATCAGTAGTACGCGTTAAAGTGCAGTTTAACGCGTGCTCGATGCGTGAGACCTACCTATTTGAACTTGACCGGTATTTATTTATTTGTTTGTACTCAAGTCTATAGCTTCTCCTTCTTTGCTTTATGCTTCGGACTCCTTAACCAGGCGGTGGCGGGCTCGAATCCCGCAAGATGCAAATATTTGTGTGATTAGCGATTTGAGGATTTGTACCTGACGGATAAAATTTTATCCGTTAACTAGTCTCCATTGTACAAACGTTGCTTAATTTACTTACTTACTTCGATGGCTCCGCGACCCAAAGTAGATCTTAGCCTCCGACCGGAGCTCGCCACTTGTCCCTATCCCGTGCCAGTTCGTCCAGTTGGGCACTCTAAGTTCTCTTAAAAGTCTTTCGTGACTTCATCGATCTAGCGATATCTAAAGCGACCAATCAGGCGACGTCTGGACGTCCCAGGAATGCTCTTTTTACTGCATGATCCCTTCCATTCTTTTCACGTGCCCAAGCCAGCGAAGTCTTGATGTTTTTATCTTGCCTAGTATGTTCGGTTTGGCCACTAGTTCTTTAACAAATTTGGGGCTAATATACATTCTTCGACAGGGAGACACTGGCGATCCAGCAGTTCACTTCAGCGGTCTGAACAGGGCCGGGACTCTGTACGGCATAGCCCTGTTCTCAGGCACTGAGGAATGTGCTTACAAGTCCAAGCCTGGGATTTATGCAAAGGTACTTCCCTAGCCTAAGGGCTACAAATTTATAAAATAGAACCTTATCCTTTTTTAAAGTTTTAAAACTAGGAAAACCGTAAGACGCAGCGCGGGCAGGCCTCCCATCCTGAACTGACGACCGAAGCAAGGTTGCAGGAAGCCGCTGGCTGTTAACGGCCCAAAGCCTTAGGGGAGGCCTAAGTCCAGAAGTGTACTTCAAAGGCTGTTGATGATGATGAAATACTAGCTTAGATTTCAATCGCCAGAGGGACAGAGACAAATAATTAAAGGGATAATCCGATACGTCCTACTACAGGGCACAGTCCTCATCTCAACTATGAGGTGGTTTCGGCTATTGACAACGCAGGCCCATTATGGATTGGTGGAGTAAAATCTTTATAATTCGGCTTAATTGATTCGTTTTGTTGACGAGTCCCATAACAAGGGGGGTAACAGAATGGCACTGTGGTAAAACGATGAAATGATGATGATGAGACCCATTAAAGTTTCACTGCACCTTTTTTTACACCTGTAAAAGCGTGTAAAGTAAGTTCTTAAAGTATAAAATTATTTTTCAGGTATCTTACAGCCGCACGTGGATCGATAAGATCATCGGAGCAGCAGTGGACCGCACAGAAAGCGCTGACAGTGGAGAGAATGCGATACCGCTAGATATTGAATAAGTTGTTACCTTTTAAGTCTAAAATAAAAATATTTATGAAACAAAGATATAAGCAATTTATTATATGGTCAAGGAAAGGCAGTTAGGGTTTAGTACGCTTCTAGATCTTTAATGGTCTTCCAGGCTGAAAGTTCCAGCCAGGTTATATCTACGTTCGGCGCAATGCTTATGTTTTTCTTTCCCAGGCATTTTTTCTCAGTCCATTTATTCAATCTGATTGTCATTGAATCAACATCGTTTTATTTCATAATTACCTACCTATTTATGAAGTAACTCTTGGAAGTTTTAGGTACTTAAATACCTACAACTCATTGCTGTTTTATTCATAGATCTAGAAAATTTCAAACCATTAAAATAGCTTATTGATTTTAAAAATAAATTAATATGATTTCCTTCAAATATTTGATGCCAAAAACGGAACGTTAACCTTAATAGGGATTGACAATACCTATTCGACAATCGATGTATCGGTTCAGTGGTCTTGTGCGTTGACGTCAATACGGAAGCGTCTGCCTTGTATGCGTTGCGGTGTTTTCGTTAGGCTTCACGAAGTTCCTGTTTTGGCTTTTGATACTGTTTTTGTTGAGTTTTTCGTATAGTTTTTGTTATTATTTAGTAAAACGCCAAAAAAAAAGGCTTTTAAAAAAATTAATTCGTCACTCTGGCGGTAGAACATCTCAGTATACTTCATTTAAAAAGGGTTACTTAAATAAAAATCTATTAAACTTTATATGCTTTCTAGATTTTCAAAAAGAATCGATTGGATTTCGTTAGGGCCTATCATTAAAGTGTCAACAGAGAAGTCACGTGATATGTCTTAGGTCCCTTTTTATCTTGAAGCAGTATTGCAAGGGATTCTGTGCACTTAAACTTCTTTATGTGCAAGATTAGGAATAGTTAAACAAGGTAGTTAAAAGGTTAAGCCGGTGACAGATGGAGGCGGACGCGGCTGCGGACTCGTCTTGACATTGTGAGGTCAAGCGCTGCCATTGGTATATCCTTCAGTCAACTTCCACCAGCAAAAGGATCGACCAATGGCAGCGCTTGACCTTACAATGTCAAGACGAGTCCGGAGCCGCGTCCGCCGCCATCTGTCACCGGTATTACATCAATTACTGTAAAAAAATAAGACTTAAAAAATGCTGCCATGCATTACAATAAAGTAACAAAAATAAAATGGAAAAAAAACAAAATACACTTTAGCTTTAGATAGAAACTAAGTTAGTAAGGTAGAATAAACTTAAGAACACGCTTCTAACAGCTGTCTTCTGTCACGAGTATGACGTGACGACGAATGACACTAGCTGTCATTAGTTTGGCACAAACACCCGAATGGGGTTATGTTTAGATAGCACATAAATTCGCATTTTAGATAACATTTCACTGATTTACGACACGAACAATAACGAGAAATGACTTAAACCCATACTTTAACGTAGTTAGTTTGCTAATAAATCGCTTCAAAGTGCAACTGTTATGACATTTCGGTCTATTTTAGGAGTTGAGCTATTTAGGCCAAATTCTGATCAAAGGTTAAGGTTTTATGTGCATTAGAAGACGGTGCATTGAAGGCTGACCTCCCTGTGAGCTGAAGATCCTATTATGGACGAACTAAAGCACAGAGCAGGCGAGAAACTTGAAGCCTTACATGTAAGTAACCTTTTCAAATTTTATGCGCTTCTAGTACTTAGCGCGCGAGTTTCGTATTTTTCGTACAAATTCAACTAAATTCAGTCTTAAAAGGTGTAGAAACGGTGACACTTAAAAAAAAAAGCTAATATTGTGATAACAAAAAACCTGTTTGTTTTTATTTTATAATGACTGTGAGATGTCATTGCCTTCATTAACACAGCCAATGACCCTGAGATTACATAATGGCATCGTTAAAATATCTAAGTAGGCTCCCATAAATATTTTTTTTAGTAGTACTGAAAAATTAAAAGTATTTAAGTATAGTCAACGGCAGATTAACCTACCAAAAAAGTTAAAGGTCATTAATCTGGTTTTCAACTTTATGTCTGACGCGTAGAGATCAATATCGATTGAAAAAATTTGACGTTTTGTAGTAGGTTAACGTCCTGTTGTCTGTTCATTATTTTAAAACTTTAACAATTCTAAATAATTGAATATAAATATAGTCTGTAGGCACCTACTCAAAGTTATCCTGCTTTAAACAATATATGACATAACTAGTTCAAGCATTCCTGACACGTAAACCTGTAGGTAACTTTACCCATCAGCCCAGCAACACAATACACAGTAGAAACTTTATTGCTACGCGGTCTCATGCACTTAGATTACTTAGGTTGACTAACATAAAAAAGTTTGGACTTTTCTAATTAAAATAAACAATGAGAAATAAAAAAAAAATTCTGAAAATGGTGACTGATTTTAATAATTTTTTTTAACCCTATTGTAACTTATATAATTTTGCTAACACTAATTAAATAATATTCCGTAAGTAGGTAGTAATACTAACCCCAATATGAACTGTAATATTTGTACGTAATAAACGCTTTAATTTTTATTTTAAACAACTGATTTTGACTATAGAAAAGTTCTATTATTCTCAACAAAACCATTTTCAGGAAGCTATTGATGGTATACCGAAGTTGATTGGGCATCTCAGAATTCACCAATTGAATACTAACTTCTATCTACTAACACAGTATTATAGGTACATCATTCAGTAGCTGTCATTGTTTTTATGACATTGACAGAAACACAATAATGTCTCAATCCCGTACTATGCTGATTTAGTGTCATAGTTGTCAAATTTATCATCATCATTATTTCAGCCATAGGACATCCACTGCTGAACATAGGCCTCCCCCAATGACTTCCATATTGGCCAATTAACTTGATTCAACGTCGACCATCTGGTGTAGTGGTTTGTGTTCTGGACTACAAAGCCAAGAGGTTGCTGATTTGAATTCCGCTAGGGGCAAATAATTATGTGATGAGCACAAGCAAATAATTATGTGATGAGCACAAGCTAATGTATGGGTTATCTGTCAAAACAAGTGCCAGATAGGTTATCAGGAACTTATCAGCAAGTGGTGACGGTGGCCCTAAGTCATGGATGTTTATAAACGCATTAACGTGATCAAGCATATGTAAACAAGACACAATAGAAATCCTATTTCTTATGCGGTCTCATGAGACCGCTTGGATGTTAACGGGTTAAGTATGTCCGTTAACTAGTCGCCAAGCTTTGCTTAGTTAGAGGCTAGATAATTGGTGTGATTTTGAAAACAATTTTTTTTTAAACAAAAAATTTTAACCGTTTGTGTTTTGTCAAATAATAAATCATGTTTACAATTGAAGTAATGGCGCGGGCGTGGTGATTCACCTTAAACGCAAAGGGTCCCGTGTCGATTCAGAAAACGATTTGTTTTTTTAATTGGCTTAGGTTTGTGTGTTTTGGGATTGGGATACGTTCCTGGTAAAATTCATTGTCTGGTAGGTACATCGTAACATAAGAATGGTAATTCCTTACTTCGAGGCCACGAAGATTAGTATTGTCCGGCGCCATGGAGCAACTACCCTATAGCAGTGTTGCCAACTTCAAAATTTGGCGCCAAAGTAGCCTAAATTCGCCGATTTCTTTTTCCTATGAAATAGCCTAAAATCGTCTAAATTAAAGTCACGGTGCTAGCACAAAAATAAAAACCTACCCCACCCTATAAAAACTAGAGACTGTATATATAAAAAAAGGAATTTTCACATTTTTCATACTAAAAAGTAAAAAAAAATATAAGTCCCAGCTCCATACAAAATGCCTTCGAAAATTCGGCTAAATCCTGGACCCCCTTTACTACACCCCTAAATACTATGCACAGAACATTAAACTATGACTGTTTTATTTTTTTATATTATGCACATAGCAGCGCAGCAGAGACGTGCATTTTTATAAGATTTGAGACTTAAGAGACAAAATTATGAAATTTTATCTACTTTGAAATGGTGTCGCCTAGAGTTGTAAATTGACGGTCATATGCTATATGCGTCCGTCATTTATGATAAATGCTCGGTCACATTGGACATTTATTGTCACGATGGTCACATATTTTTTTTTGTATAAACAAAAAAATAAGAAGAATTCCTCTAAAGTAAGTCTTGAATGTATGTATTTGACTATAAAAACATACAATAAAACATGTAATTTGACGCTTTTTAGCTTGTTCGTGCAGAAAGATAAATTAATTTTAGAAATTTTATTTCGATAAAGATCATCACTACTAAAGCCAGTCTTTCTTATAATAATGCACTTATTTGTGACCAATTTTTTTTTTTCATAGTTTGTCAATAGAATTGATTGTGACGTTAGTGACAATAAATGTCCAAAATGTCCGGTCACATTGAGAAAATGACCAATTTGCTCGGTCATATTGGTCAGACATTTATAACGTGACGGACACTTTACAACTCTAGTGTCGCCCCTTTTTTTCCTAAAGTAGCCTATACGGCGACTAGCCGTCGATATCAATTTTTGGTCGCCCCGACACCGTTCGAGATAGCCTAAAAGGCGAAAAATTGCCTATGTTGGCAGCACTGCCCTATAGAGCAGCAATACGGACTATCTTTCTCCGAAACTTGTTAGTGATTGTTCCCTTTTATTTAAAATAAACTGACAAGTCCGGTCAGATCTCGTAAATACAAAAACAGTACAGCCACAGATAAAATATTAGCGGAATTTTTGTGAAATAAAATAAATAACGTTTCTAGTCTTTCAGGTATGTCCTCAATGTCCAGCGCAATAATACTCATTTATTTTGTACATAGGCCCTCTTCCGGGCACTTATACACGTCCCAAAAGTATAGCTTAGTCCTACCACCGCTTCGGGACTACATATTGGCAGGTGATGAGAAGAAACGGCGCAACAAACTCAGTCACCTTTGTCAGCCTTATTTTACATGAAATACAGTTTACAAGACATGTAGTAAGTGTGAGCCAAGCAGGTTAAGTCCATGCACTCTTGTCGTTTAAATAATTGTCTATTTTATAATATCCTTTTTTCATAAGGATTTTTACATACATGTACATGGTGCGTTTTTAAACAGTAGTCATGGCATCGAACCTAAATGGCATACCTACCTTAAGTTGCAACACCTATGAAACATACGCCAATCGATAGAGAAATTCATTACAAACAACAAATACTTTTTGACAAAATGTCGTAAATTATATTTTAATATGATTAATAATATGACGACCGTCTGGTGTAGTGGTTCGCGCTCCGGACTACAAAGCCGGCGGTTGCGGGTTCGAATCCCACAAGGAGCAAATGTTTGTGTGATGAGCACGAGCATTTGTACTTAAGTCATGGATGTTTATAAATGTATTTAAGTATGTCGCCATAGTACAAGCTTTGCTTAGTTTGGGGCTAGCTAATTGGTGTGATTGTAGAAACATTTATTAATATTTATTATTTTTATATACTTTGTTTAGATAGGCGTTAGCCGTGTGTAAATAAAAATTAATTTTACATATTCAAACTGAATAGTAATATTAAATCCCCACCGCCAATAAGAGGCGTGTCGTAAGAGGCGACTAATTCCTGTAGCACGAGACGGGCAGCAGTGTCTTCGTGCGAAATCTTATAAAAAAGTACGCTCATCCAACCCGCCTGCCAAGCGTGGCGAGTATTGGCAATCCCCCCCGATGATAAGTCATTGGGGGATTCCATTGTTCAGCAGTGGACGTCTTATGGCTGAAATGATGATTCAAACTGAAATTCTGAAAAAAGTATATCATTTAGGACATTTTGTTGGATACTGTTTAAAAATCACAGCCTCTATTTTTGTATATTTCAGATAGCAGCTAAAACAGCTGCTGATGGCGGGAAGTCCCGAGTGAACGATGTTGTTACAACTGCCAGCGAGACAGTCAGGAAGGTAATATTTACGTACGTCTGAGTAATATACTGTAGGTGCATACAACTTAGCCGTTTCCAACTGTGCGGGAAATTAGCCGAGCGCTTACAGGACCGCTTACGTTCAAGTGATGGATACTATCCATTGGATAGCATAAAAAATAGTCAAAAATTTATTTTGCTTACAATTTTCGCTCAGCTACGCCGGTATAAGCACCCCAATCACACCACCTGCAGTCGCCCGCTGCGCCTGAGTCGATAAGAGGGAGTGGGTCGCCGCCGACATGATATCGAGCACATGCCTTATAGTGCAACAAAAAGAAACATTTTTTTTTTAAATTATGTACAAGTCAAAGCTTGACATAAATAACTGGTGTTTAGTTTTTATTGCTTTTCTTGGATTCAGTGGAGGCTACTCTTCCTGTAGAAGCAGGTTTCAGGACGCTATCGGGTCTAAAGCAAGTTGTCTTGAGACAAGTCACTTGACACTCGATGCGGCGTTGAATACAATTATATTTCAATAGTTTCAGATCTTTATCACTTCACCAAACATTAGAACACAAACTACACCAAACTTGCACTCTAAAGCTCTTTATATGATAAATAAAAACCATTATAATAGATCGACCATGCTTTTCGTTCGACTACCCCCCACCGAAATCATCTTCAACCGAAACGAAGTTAATGATTTTTTACTTACATTTAGGATGAAATGACAAGTCCTGTCAACTCTCTCCAACAATACAGATACAGATTTCAATATGGCGGAAAGTTATGTCGTCGAACAAATCATAATGACATTTCTACTCTATATGGTATGTGCTCCATGGTTGCCGGTTGCGAAAACTAGCAAATCGTCTTAACTGGTACATAATTTTTTTTTTTGTTGCTAGTTTGGGCAATTTAAATCACCAATTACAGCAACCGGAATCACTTTTACACACTAGGTTTAGTCATGAATTCTAAATTAGATTGGAAAGACAGACAGAAAAAGTTTTCGACAAGGTCAATAGGTTCGCGTTTGCACTGTATAAGCTTACAAGAGCTGCAAAAAAAAGTACTGCCGTCACTGCGTACTTTGCATATGTTGAGTCGGTGTTGAGGTATGGGCTCATAATCTGGGGGAATGGCACTAACATAGAAAAAGTTTTCGTTGCTCAGAAAAGATGTATACGCTATATGTGCATACCATTTGATATATCGTGCTTCCCCTATTTCAGAAGCCTAAATATACTACCATTACCTTGTCTGTATATACTCGAGAATTCGAGATAGCAAAATTTGTTAAACAAAATAATCACCTATTCCTACAATTAAATAAAACTACGGATAGAAATCTCAGAAACCTCAGAATATAAGTCGGTTAGGACTTATACTTGACACAGTGCCTAAAACGAACCGCTTCTTAAAAAAATTTCTGCTATGTGCATGGCTATATAAAATAAAATTCCAGAACCTACTATCACCCCCAATGTTTAACAAATCGTTGCGTAGATCGCTTTTGGAAAAAACATTTTATTCTGTAAAAAATTTTTTAGAAAACAAAAACATTTAAGAAGAATAATAAAATAATCGATACACATATTAATTTGACATTGAGTACTTTTTTAGTGTTGTTTATTTTAATAATATTTAATTTTATTTTTATGGGATTATAATGTGGGGAAATAGCACAAACAAGCATAGGGCATTTATTGCTCAAAAGAGATGTATCAGAGCAATAGGTGGAATAGCCCCTGATGAGTCATGCAAACCACTGTTTAAAAATCTTGGTCTTCTACCGCTTCCATCACTCTATATTTACGAGGTTGCTGTTTGTGCACAAAAATAAAAACTTATTTAAAAAATCTGGTAATACCCGTCTCAGATACCCAGATAGATTATTATTGGACAAAATACCACGCTCTGGTAAATATGGGAAAAGCTGCCTTTGCATGTGTGTTCGAATATACAACAAAGTGCCAGGTGAAATTAAAACGCTAAGTCTTAATTCATTTAAGTGTAGATTTTATAGATGGCTCACTGACAAAAGCTTTTATGATGTTAGGGATTATTTATGTTTTAAGTGACATATTATGTATTATCTTTTCTTTTGATATGCTTTTTAATTTTGATATTTTAAATAATAATAATTCTGTTGCAATTTGACATAATTTAATTTTATAAAATATGTATATAAATTTGCATGCTATTCTTGTGTAGCAAAACATGTGCACTTTCTGTCATGACTTATGTAACAACTTTATACCATGTTTTTGGCAAATAAACATTTCTATTTCTATTTCTATTTAATGTAACTCATTTGCATGCTATTTGTATGTCTAAATACATCAACATTTATTTGTACCCACCCTATTTAATAGCAAATAAAAATTTTGAATTTGACTTTGCGATCGCCAAACCTCGCAACTAGAGTTGCGAGCGTCTGCGTAGTTGCTCAAAGTTGTATGAAAATGAAAAAATAGTTGCGAGTGGAAATTGCCGCAAAAGAAATCTAAAAGTTGCTCTGTGCGTATACCGCCTAAACCTCACGGCGGTGGTTAATATGTAACTTAGTTGTTGCAATTTTTTGGGATACATCAAGTGCTAAAAAGTAGTATAATGAAAATAAAAATAATGTAATTTGGTGTCTCCAACTTTCAGGATACAATTTATAATAACTATTAGGTTTTATAATGGATTTTACTCTTAGCGCCTACTTTTCCATGAGCGGATATTTTGCTTGCAATGATAATCTATTTGCACAGGAGCGCAACGGATGTTTAGTCTGCGAGAAGCATTTGTATTGTCTTAGGCTCGTAATAAAAGTCGCATTAGTCGACGCTTAATGCTCAAGGTCACTTACCTTACCCGCCGCCTTAAGACACTGTTAGGACCTTCGGTGGTGGGAGATGTTAATTATAATAAAAAGCGGACTGTATAATAAAAAAGAGTATAATCCAAGACTGATTGCAGATACAGTGACCGCACACTTGAAAGGTTATGAAGGGAGTGTTCGACCGAGCATTGAAGTTCGCTCGCGAGCCGAACGTTGCTCGCTGTCGTTCGCCGCGGTTCGCCGATCCTCGTTCACAAGCCCCCCTCGTCTGTAGCACTATGCCCGTGCGTGGACAGACACATTCCAATTTATTCTATATCTACAGCTTCGCGAGGCGTTCCAAGAGCTATGGCAGAACGAGCTGTTCACTGAGTCGCGCATGCGCGTGGCGGCCTGGACGCGGGATGCGGTGCAGAGGATACGGGAGGGCGCGCCTCCCCTCTCGCCTGTGCTGCTCTACGAAGAGCTGGTCGCACTTTTCAAAGATAGAGGTAAGGCCTTAAAACGACGCATTGCGAATTTCGGTAAAAGGCCTATTGATTTTTTATGAACTGATATTTACGTATGACGTCCACCTATAAGGTGGACAGACGACTTGGTAAGGGGTGCGGGAAACCGCTGGATCCAGGCCGCTTCCAACCCGCCAATCTAGAAGCCTGTTTAGAAGTTGACGTTCTATGCCTGAACTGATGATGACTAGTCACACTGAGCCTTTTCTAAACTTGCCCATTTGTTTACAGTATGGCGACGTAGCGTCCTGATATTCGTTTGCGGGGTTGCCCTGGGTGGAGGGGCGGGGATCTGTGTGGGGCTCCGGGCGGCAGCCAGGGCCCCCAGCGGGCCCCACGCGAGAGCCCTGCACTCGCACGCTGATCAGTCAGTTATATTAGTCGAAGATGCAGTGACACCAGGTAACACTTCTTTGTAGCGTTTTGTCTCGTTTCTGTTTGTATGATGTGTGTGTCAATGGATTTTTATTTTTATTTACTTCTTTATTTAAGTTATACACATACTTAAGTTTAGCCGATTAAAGATGAAATAAATGAATGGCTTCTCCTTGAAAATAAAATTAACATTAGAAAAGAATATAATTAAGATTAAAGTAAATATGGTACCTACTTTTAAAAAAAAATACGAATTATTTTTTTTACTAGAAAATGCTAAAAAGGCATTACGTTTATCAACTTACGTAAACACATTTCATCGAATGTATGTTTACAAAAAAACACTAACAACCAAATTATCTATATTTAAAACTCAACGAAACGCAAGAGTTTAATATACCAATAAAAAATAAGTTAAAGAGTAATTTAACAAAAAATTTAATGCACGTATTCACGACCTCAAAATCAACAAAAAGATAAATGCTAACGTAAAAACCGGCCCATCTGGAAATTAATGTGTGAGGCCTATGTTCAGCAGTGGACGTCCTATGGCTGAAATGATGATGATAATGATAACGTAAAAAGTGACAGAAAGGAATTTTTAAAAATGCGCATGTCTCTTTAATTTTAAAATCGTATGTAGGTCGTTCTTCCTTTTCATCGACAATGTCATGTCCTCTCCAAAAAATTGGTAATTTTTCCAAAATATTCAGTTCTAATATGTATTTACATTTTTCTCATAAAATATTTTGATAATAAAACCATTAAAATGAAATCTTAAAACACTTGAGTTTTTACTATTTTCGCTATTTACTATTGTCTTTTTATAAAATCATTGTTACATAGTATCCGAAAAGTGTGATGAAGGTGTTGTCGGCAGAAAAGAAGAACGAACCGTATGTCAAAAATAGCACACAACCACAATATATAGATTCGCTTGGTACGAAGTAGGAGGTAGTTATTACATATACATATGTATAAAAATTTTCGTCTAATTGGGATGTTGACACCATTCATAAATAATTCCGAGACACTTCTTTTTTTAAATAATACCTTAGTTAGTTAATTTGTTCAGTCATAATTTTTTATTCTTTCTTGAAATAGATTTTTAATTGATTTAAAACTAATAAATAGATAGTCAGTTGAGTTTGGTAAACAGTGACGTCACTGTCCGCTATTGCCATACAAATCCTAAGGAAGAGGTACGTTTTGACAGCTCATAAAAAGTATGTCAATTGATTGGTAGTGTCAACTACCCTAATATAAGGTACTCTATATCAAAAAGTAACAGACAGGACACAGAAGGTGGTGTCTCTGACTCTATATTCCGATAATCCGACAACGCCTTGCAAACGTTTTTCAGATTACCGCGGGTCAACTGTACTGTGAAACAACCGTTTAGGAATGAGAATAACAAGCTATAAATGTCCTTCGTTCAACTCGTCACAGTATAAGGAAGTGGCCACCTCTCAGGGGACGTATTTTTGAAGCATTAGAAATTAATCCCGAATTCGAACACGGAAACAATTCGTGTATAAAATTCATTTCTATTGGTCACGATTTTACGCATTTTTAAATCACTCGAAATAAGTGTTGCTATTAAATTGAAATTTTGTAACTATTTTTGTTTTAAGAAGAAAATATTATGAAACGGAATGCAAAAACTTCTTAATTTTAAAAACCGGTAGTGAATCGCTTAAAACGGAACGTAAATAAAAAGTTAATATGTCAAATTTCTGTCAAACATATTATTATGTTTACTTGTCAATATCATTTTTCCGTACTTTCTACGAGGAGAAAACGAAAAACGCGTGGGTAAGACCACTCGTTGCAGAATTCACGGAATGAATTTTCAAGAATAGTAATTTTAGGAAATCCCATCCGAATCTTGCGATTTCATATTCGAATTGGAATTCGCATGATTCACAAATACGTGTCCAGGTGCGGGGTCGGGCGAGGTGCTGGTGCGCGTGCAGGCCTTCAGCGTGTGCCCCGTGGACCGCGCCGTGCTGCGCGGCCGCGGCGCCGCGCTGCGCTCGCTCGGCACGCGCACGCAGCTCACCGTCGGCAGGGGGTTCACAGGTATGTGCCACCACCATCGTTTCAGCCATAGGACGTCGGTAGGTGACAATTGGGCAACCTGAATCAAAAGAAATCCACACACCTCGTTTTCAGCTTTCATTTATTCGCTTTTGTGTTGTTGTCAAAAGAAAAACAATAGGCTGATTTCCTTAAAAAAATCAAATTGGTCCGTCAGTTGGATTAACAGAAAATATTGGACACGTATTTTTTCTTTTCTCAATCAAACAAAAAATTATGAAGATATAGCCCGTTAAAGTTCCGCGTGACGTCACGCCTTGCGACACTTTTTAGCAAGGCGTGCCGTCACGTGCTCACTTTGATGCGCTTTATCTTCGTCATTTCGACTTAATAGAATAATCTTTTTTTGACCCCGGAAACTAGCTTATTATTTAAACTTTTAATTTTTTTGCTTTTGCAATGTGCAATGATATTTCTTTCGGATGTTTGTGGGTATAAAATCCAAGACATTGATGAAACAACGCTGGCTCACTAACTCCACTGTGTCCTCCGTAGTTCAGTCGAAAGAGCACTCGCGGAAAGCGAAAGGTAGGTAGTTTCCCTAGCATGACTACTAAAACACGATATGATATGATATAGCGATATATCGATACCAATTGTAAAAATATGATGGATATAGTCGCCATTTTGAATTTTTATCGAAACGGCGATCATAATATGTAACGTAACCGGCACGGCGATTCAACACGGAGGCTATATGTATCATATTTTTACAGTTGGAGTCGATATATCACTATATCATATCATATCGTGTTTTAGTGCTCACGCTAGGCAGGCTGAGGCACATTTTTTTCAAGTCACACATCGCACACCTAGTTAAAGCACAACTCGAAATATGCGACGGCACATCTAAAATAAATGTGTGTCTGTAGAGTTCGTGTTATACTACCCACATTCCGACAATCGCAACAACTCTCTTATTGTATTATTCTGAGTCGAGCTCCTCCTTATCTAGGTGTGCGATATATAAAACATTTATGTCAAGTATTCATGACGTCCATCTACAAGATGGACAGACGACCTGGTAAAGGTTGCAGGAAGCCGCTGGACGCGGGCCGCTTCCAACCGGCCGATCTGGAAGTCACCGGGGGAGGCCTACGTTCAGCAGTGGACGTCCTATGGCTGAAATGATGATGATGATGATTTATGAAGCTAACAGCTTGTCATGTGTATCGTGTCAGGCGTGGTGCTGGACGTGGGCCCCGGCGTGGGCTCGCTGGAGCTGGGCGACGAGGTGTGGGGCTGCGCCAGCGAGTGGGCCGGCGGCGCCGCGGCCGAGCTGCTCACTGTGCGCAGGTTACTCGCTTACGCTTGACCCGGCTGGCTCTTGCCTTCAATACTTTATACAGGGTTGCCCAGACCAGACGGATATCACTTTTTTTTACAAACCCTTACGAGTTATGATTAATTTGAAAATATTACTATTTTGATGGTCTTTTTATTTTATTGCAGGTTCTTAGTTAAACACTGTAGAATAAAAAAACACAATGATATTCAGTAATTGCATTTAATTTGATCCTACAAAAGTGACTTGGACCGAACTCTACGGATTTTTTAAAACTGCTATTTTTTTTCTGGCTCGTTCTGATGGGTCCCTTAGCCAACTTCCAAAAAAAATGTATATCCGTCTGGTCTGGGCCACCCTGTATATCATAATATATGTAAAGAATCTTGGTTATTTACACGCTGTTTAATGAGCTTTGCTCGGAAATCGGTGACTATATTAACCTGAACTTTGTGGTGTGACATAACACAGAGTTATTATAATAACCGAATCTCCGTGTTACCCCAAAAAGTACGAAGAATTTTCATGTTTACTTTACAACCGTTAATTATGTATTATTATTCTTTTTCTAACATATAATTCTGCCAAAATTAAGCACTTTTACACGGCCTATTTTTTTTGAGAAATTAGTTTATCTAGTTGTAACAGCTCTATGTTATGTCGCGTTGCAAAGTTTAGGTAAATATAGTCCCCCTGTTCCGATCATGGCTTCCTCTTGGCTCTAGCCCACAAATTGTCCCGAAGCAGTGGTAGGGTAAAAAAAAACAGGCAAAAGCAAGTCGAACTCGCCCAGGGTTCCGTACAAATTGGCACTTACAGGAAGACTTTTTTATCACTCTCCAAATTTAAATATAATAATCTATGAGGTAAAAAAAATACACGTGTTTTTTCATTTGGTATCTATCGCCCAGTGCAAAAATGTTGAAATAAAGCACCAGGAAATTGTCTAAACAAATACTAGGAGTATAGACACGGCACGCAAACTACTCTACGCGCTAGCCTCGACGCCTCTCCCCGCACCCGCGTTTCATTGATGTTTTACGATCCTTTAGTTGTTGATTTTCCCTTCATATTTTCGCGATAGTACGCAGCGCGCGGGACGGCGAAATCGCGGTAATAAGGCACGCATACGTCACGGGGTTGCGCGGGCGACTGAGTTGTGTGTTGGTTGCCACCGGCCGGCGCGCCACCGATGCCGACACGAGGCCGTCGTCATGGCAACCCCGTGCCGCTGCCCGCGCGCCGCCCGAGCATTCATGTATCTAGCGTAATGTTTACGTTAAACAGTAACCACATTTAATTGAAAATTATACAGGGTGAAAAAAAAGTCACTTACGGAATTTGAATATAATATTCTATGAGACTAAAGAAAACAACATATGGTTTTTGTTTGGTACCGCTCAGTACAAAAATATTAAGTTAAATCACTTAGAAATAGTCCGCAAAAGCACGAAAATAATGGATGTGGTTCGTTTGCTACACACACACCAACGCGCGGGGCGGCGCGCGGCATCTCCCTGTCCGCGCTCCGCCTTCCATTAACACAACTTGACTGATTTTCCCTTCATACTTTCACGGGCTTAGGACTGTCAAAATGCAAAAGGCTTCAAACTGATAATTAATTAGTATTAATTAAAGAAGTCAACTAAGTTACGCTAATAAAATACTGCAACAACGGAAACGAAAAGAAAAAAAAACACTACAAAAGAATGAATACGGTCCTTGTGCATTCAGGCGTATTTAAAAAATCATTCAATTATGTACATTAATTTAAAAAATCTGAATTTTATGTACAACGATTGAATGGCTAACTTATCCTACCTAACTACGAGCAGGGGCGTGCATCCCATATAGGCTATTATGCAGAGCCTACCTTCATAAAAAACCGACAGAACAGCTGACCATAATTATTAATTACGTATTCAACAATAAACAATAAATATTCTGTAACCATTTTGTCGTCTACCTGTACTTATTCCTTACTAAAGCGCGCAACTTAGATCGTTTCTGTGCAATTTAACCAATGTTAGGCTGCCGCGAGATCGCCTACTGTTTCACGCATACTTACTCAATTTTCACTCACAGCCTACCCCCATCTGAAACCAATGCACGCCCCTGACTACGAGTACTTTAATAAATGTTCAAAATGCATACCATTATTTTGCAAACACAGTCTTGCACGCTTTCGCAAATTGTCTTTTAGCTTGTTTAGCACTGCAGTTTCACTTTTGACTTCATCAAACGCACGTCTTATTTTCACTTTTAATTCATCAATGTTTTGCGCTTCGTCTGCATAAACCCGCCGTTTAATTTCACCCCACAAAAAAATGTCACACGGTGTAAGATCTGGTGATCGTGGAGGCCAGGCGACGGGACCCCCACGACCGATCCAGTGGTCACCATACTCATTATTTAAAAAGTCACGTACGGTGGTGGCATAATGCGGCGGTGCACCATCGTGCTGATAATAAAAATCTCTGAAGTTGCTTATCGGCACATCGTCTATCATTTCACTTATCACTTCTCGATGCATGTCAAGTTAAGTGCTTCCTGTTAGCCGGCCCTCAATGAAAACCGGCCCCAGAATTTCATTGTTGATAATGCCCGCCCACACATTCGCGCTAAAGCGCACTTGGTGGTGGCATTGTTTTATCACGTGTGGGTTATTGTAGGACCACCAATGTTCGTTGTGTATGTTGTACAGTCCAACGCGTGTAAACATAACTTCATCTGTCCACAAAATGTTTGCACTGGGATGAGACAATATCCACTCACAAAAAGCACGACGAGGCACAGCGTCTGCTGCATTTAAACTTTGCACCCGTTGAAAATGGTACGGGTGTAGTCCTGCTGTATTGAGCAATTTCCACACATTGTATTGGTTGAGACCGAAAGGACGAGCCGCATCTCGCGTACTTGCCCGCGGATTTCTTTCGAAGTAATCGAAGATTTCATCCTCGATTTCAACCGTCAGTCGAGGTGGTCTACCACGTCCTTGTGCATGTGATGGTGTTGTGAACTGTCCATGGTCTAACAGCCTTTGGTTGGCAGCCAGATTTGTACTCCGGCTTGGTACCGACGGATTTAGTCCGCTATTTCGTAGCCTATTCACACTATCAGTTTCGTAGAGTCTCACGGCTCCGCTTAAACTCTCACCACTTAAAATGTAGCATCGCAACATTTCGTAATACTCCCGGTTATAAAACATCGCAACGTATTGAAAACCGACCGCACGAAGCTGAAGCGGCGCGCGCGGCGGGAACACGATACAGCGTACGTACGTCACGGGGTTGCGCGGGCGACTGTCCGGCCGATGCCCGATGGGGTGGGCCGGGCACGGGCAGCGATAACAATCAATAGCAAGCGTCGTTGCCAGCTCGCCGCGCGCTCTCACACGGGCGGCACACAGCGATACAAAACTCGGTTACCATGCTACTTTGTTTATTGAATCGGGTAAAACTTTTTTTTGTGAAAACTTGACATACCTTTTTTTTTTCACAAATGGCATCTATACATGATTCTTTATGAGTGTTCAAAATTCCGTAAGCAATTTTTTTTTCACACTGTATTGGGAAAAATATTATATGATGAAAACTTGACACCTAAATTTATAAATAGGTTCTATGAAGGATACCTAATGCCTAGAAAAAAATTGGCTGGTGGTAAAAAAGTATTCCTGTATAATAAATAGTTCAGGAACAGAGTTATTTGAGAGCTTTTCCCGAAACTTTGAATAAAGACTATATTTTTTATGATTCAATCAAATGTAAAGTTTTCAGATTATTACCTGTATTTGTAGTATAAGACGGTATTACTTGCCAAATTTCATGGTGCTAGTCAATGGAAAGTGCCCTATACATTTTGATTTCCTTGAGAGGGTCGAAATATACGTTTTTTGCGGCATAAACGCTCATCTTTTTTTACTTTAACTTAGAAATTTGAAGAATTAGTCGGGGAAAACCAATTACATAAAAATAGGTATGTGTTGCATAATACCTGTGTAACCTATGCAGGGTTACATTTCAAGGTAGAGCCAAATTTTTAAAGTAAGACCTATAGAACACTATTGTTACGTTTTACGTGTGGGTACCTACCTAATGAAGGTGTGTAAAGAAACCCACAACATAAACACAATAATTTATTTGGGTACTAGGGTTGACAAGGGCCCGACTGATAGCTACTTCCGCAGGTCTGGACTTCCCTGTTGTGGTGAAAACCGTAGATGGCAGATGGCTGGCCGTAGACTGTGCCGGTGCAATCCTCCGTGTCCGAAGTCCCGACTCCGTATCGCCAACTCCCAATATTGTTCCCTGGAAGACACGAGGATCCAGCTTAAGCCAGGCAGTTGACGACGCCTGACGACTACGATCACACCAGCATAGCAAAGCCAAGCCAAGCCAAGCCACTCAGGAAGAATGTCCTAATAAGTAGAAGGTGAAGTGGCTGTGATCGCAATCAATCAGTGCGGAGTTTACAAATAAAAATAAGCTAACGGGAAATATTTACGAATACTTTTTACGCCAATTGCAAATACAAGATGACTAATTATTATGTAATTACGCCAAAGTGCGAAAGAGAAACATTAACACTAAGTGTTCAAAGAGAAAACCGTTATATTGTTCGTACACAAAGTTACTACGCAATTACCTACAAAAACAAGCAAAATAACACTGTTCATCACTTACCCTATCGGGGAATAGCACAACACGCACTTGTAACCAAGGTACTTAAACAGTCGATACGGTCAATACGTGACCGAAAAAGTCGACATAATTATATATAAGATCATATAGCGAAAGAAAATAATCACACTGTTCGTGCGCACAGAAGGCGAGCTCGAGAGTGAATGTCCCTGCGTGAAGGAGCGACAGGCTCGGTAGGTACATCCAGCCACCGCTGACCGTCTCGAAGATTCGAGAGAACAATAGATCATTACGTGCGTGTCTTAGGGTCCCGCGCTGTAACTCGTGAAATAGTAAAACGGTTGATCGTTTACTGTAATATGTTCTAGTTAATATTTAATTGTGATACCTTAAATTTAGGATGATGTTATGTTCAGTTTTAATTGTAAATTAGTTTTCAAATAGGTTTCGTTTTATTTATTACTTAAAATGGTTTATTATGTTCTTTTTTTTAAGTTAAGCAATGTGTGTAATAGTAAAAATTATGTGAAAATGTACGTGCAACGTTACACTATAAAAATACTAATTTATAGTAATTAATTTTAATTGTCGTATTTCTGGAGTAAAATATACTTTAAAAATTAAAAAAAAAAACGTCATTCATCAGAGATCACAGGCTTACGCCGACGCCGCTGCAACAAGAACCTCATGCAGTGCACATACGGTGCAATTTAATCGAGTAATCGTAAATTTTCTACGTATTCTATTTTTCAAAAGCAGAATGGAAAAATTCAAAATGAAAAAAAATGTTTTTGTTTTTTACGTATACCGTGAAATGTAACCATATATAGTGTTAGTTTAAAATTTTGAATTTTTCATAGACTTAGACGTAGTGAGTTTGTAGACTCTAGTATATGGTTTTAATTTCAACTTGATACCTTTACGCGTTTCTAAAATAAAAGGTCTTGACAGACAGACAAACAGACAGACAGACGAACAACAAAGTGATCCTATAGGTAAAAAAAAGGTTTCTTTTTTCCTTTGGAGGTACGGAACTCTAAGGGCATCTTTCACCACTTGCTGATAAGTTCCAGATAACCTATCTGGCACTTTTTTAACAGCTAATTGTATGGGTTATCTGTCAAAACAAGTGCCAGATAGGTTATCCAGAACTTATCAGCAAGTGGTAAAACTGGCCCTAAAAGTAATAACGTGTAACAGTGCTGCTAATGGCCTTTTTGCATAAATGAATGATTTTGATTAAGGGTGATACTGAGTATTGTGTACAGCACGCGTGTAAGCAAGCGGCCCCGAAGCCTGTCGGCCGACGGGGCGGCCTCCCTGCCGTGGGCCGGCGCGCAGGCCCTAGCGGCCTTGGACTCGCTGCACCTGACGCCGGACAACGCCAAAGGGAAGCGGTGAGGTTTCATACAACTTGGCATTACACACTACCGCGCGTCTATATTGCGAGTCGAACTCGTATTAAGACAAGTTACTAAAGTGACAAATAAAAAAACTGCTATTTTATGTTACCGTGCATACGTAGAATCTGTGTTGAGATATAGTTTGATGATATGGGGTAATAGCACAGATTGGAATAGAGTATTTGTTGCACAAAAAAGTGCATTAGGGCCATGTGTGGAATTTTGCCTGATGAAACATGTAGACCGATATTTAAAAACCTAGGTCTGTTGCCTTTTCCATCGCTTTACTTGTATGAGGTATGACATTTTGTCCATCAACATAGGGATCTGTTTGCTAAAGCATGTGATGCACAGAGTACTAGAGTGCGCAGACACAAACATAAACTTGTCTTACGAAATGTTCCCAAAACAAGGAAATATAATAAAAGTTGCCTTGCGGTGTGCATAAGAATATATAATAAGATCCCAAATGAATTTAAAGTGCTAAATAATTTCTAATTAAAAAAAAGATTAACTGAATGGCTTAATGACAAAAAATTCTATAGTGTTAAGGAATTTATTGAAAACTAGCTAGATTTTACTGACATATATTTACTATTCAAATTTTGATTCCAGACATTTTTAATTATTGCAATTTTTAATTCATGTAGATAATAACATACAATTTGCATGCTATTTTTTATTAGCGAAACAGCTCTTTTTATTGTTTAATGTTACCATTTATACCGTGTTTTGTGCAAATAAACGATTTATTTATTTAACTCTATACTTCTGTACTAATATTATAAAGCAGAAGAGTTCGTTTGTTCGGTTGAACGCGCTAATCTCAGGAACGAATGGTTCGAATTGGAAAATTATTTTTGTGTTGGATAGTCAATAGGCTAGTTCCCTGGGTCAAAAAGAGATAATTCTATTTATTCCGTCAGTTAGATTATCAAAAAACATTGGACCCAAATTTTGTCTTTTGTCAATCAAACAAAAAATGACGAAGATAAAGCGCATCAAAGTGAGCACGTGACGTCACGCCTTGCTAAAAAGTTGGTGAAAAGCGGAACGTTACGCGGAACTTTAACGGGCTATATCTTCATCATTTTTTTTTATTGAGAAAAGAAAAAATATGTGTCCAATATTTTCTGTTAACCCTACTGACGGACTAATTCGATTTTTTTAGGAAACTAGCTCATTTATCGTGGAAGCTTATAGGCCATATAACATCTCGCCACTACGCAGAGGATCAATGAGAAATGTTGCAAAAACGAGTAAAAATATTTGTTTTTGAGAGTTTCCGTTGCGTGCGCTGCGCAAACCGTTAAAGTAACTGAATTGTTCCTCTTTAAAAGTTCCGCTGGCTGCGTAGTCTGGAGCGCGAACCACTACACCCGACAGTCGTCAAAATTAACTAACTTTTATACAGTATAACCCATTTTAATAAATTATAGCTCCAAATAAAATAATGTCACACACTTCCTTTTGAGCGCGCCCCCGGAATCACTAAAGATTAATACCTATTTTAAAAAAAAATACCGAGCATTATTTTTATATTTTGATTGCAATGAAAGTATTAAGCTAAACCTTATTTTATCGCGGTAAACAAAAACCTTGATGCGGTCAAAAATTATAATACAAAATAGGTTGCAGTACATAGGTCTTTATATTCACAATGATGTCATTCGTTCACTTCTCCTGTCCCATCTCTAAAATTCAAAGCCAAACAGAATTTACGAAATGTCAAACAGTCATGTCATTTTTTGTCTGTACGGAAAATTTTGGATATTGTGTAAAATCTTTCTCAGTTTTCAGTAAAAAATTACTGTACACGTGTTTCTTTTATTATATAGGACATTTATACACAGAATACATAGTGAAATCAAGTCGGTGAGACGTGTTTTCGCTTGATGAGTGTTTGTTTACTGAATAGGACAGGTTTTAAATAGACTTTATTATTATGAATAGAAACAAAAGAACATGCATTCAACTGTTACAATGTAGCGATGGTTGTGTATTGCGCAGCGTCGCGATCTGCGGCGCGGCGAGCGGCGAGGGCTGCGTGCTGGTGCAGCTGCTGGCCGCGTGGGGCGCGCACCTCACCGTGCTGGCGCCGCGGCATGCCGCCCTCACGCTGCAAGACCTCGGTAACTATACAGGGTGGTAACGAAAGCCTTAAACCACGGATTACATCAAACAAGTTGAATGCAAAAAACAAAAGTGTGAGTCGGACTCGCCTACCGAGTTCCGTACAAATTTGTAGGTACAGGTTATAAGATTTAGTCCACGCCTGATCTCGATGATACGTACTTTTCTTTATTCCACTATAACGACTAAACGCCATAACCGATTTTGATATATACAGTGTGTGGCTTGGAACTGGGGATAATATTGAAAACAGAGATTCTATAGGTTATTAGTAATTGAATCATTATGGTCTCGACTAATTAAAATTAAAACTTCACTTTTTGATTTTTTCTAACAAACAATCGTAAATTCAATGTAATGCAAACAATGCAATAGTTCCACTCGACTCGATCGATCGAGTTCATCTGCAACGTACTTATTCGGAGCTACTCGGAACGTCTCTATTACACGACATCGACAACGTTAGCGATATAATATCGTTTTGCAATAATACACTGATTTATGAATCGTAATTTTAAATTCTTATTGCGTGTAATGCATGGGTTTTGGTTGACTGGAATCTTTTCAGAAAAACACTAGAGAGTCTCGGTTTTGAATATTATCCCCGGTTCTAGGCCACACACTGTCAGGAGCGTGCATTGCATATAGGCTATTAAGCTGTGCCTACCTCCCTTCAAATAAAACTAATCGAACTGTTAAAAAAAAATGTAATTTAAAAAAAGAAACGTACAACAATTATGCCAATAAACATGATCGTATAAAAATATCATATTCGCAAAAACCTACTTCTACTAAAACTCAAAAATGCGCTCGCTAAAGAATTGACCAGTAGGCTTTGCAGAGATCGCCTACTTGCGTAGCGCGAAATTCACGCGCTTTTCGCTCTTCCGTACAGCGACCAAAATACTGCCCGTAATACGGAAAAATAAAAAAGAATAAATTTATAGAATAAAACTTGACAGTTGACATTCGCAATTTATCCGCTTGACAAAGGTCGAGTAGGCAAGCCTAATGTAATCCGTTTAAATGCAAGACTCAGTGAGCGTATACAATAATGCATTATCAATAGTAGATTTTTCCATTGGCCGGGTAATATCAGTTCCGAATTGTGCCGAAATCTATCTTGGCGTGCTCGAACACATTTATATTAACAGGGTTTAGATACGTCAAAGTTTATTTTGGCTCAATTTGGAAAGAGTTTAGTGATCTGTGATTTACGATTTCAAATGTAACCTCAAATAAATATAGCAGATATTTAACAATATTCTTGTTTAAACGTGTGTTAAGTGGTTAAAAGTTAGTGGTTGTAATAGTTGAAGCGTATTAAAATGCGGTGAACAAATAACAAAGTCGTGAAACTAGATAACTATGTTAATTCGACAAAAACGCCGAAGCTGCCAATTTGTTTGTTTACCTCTCGTGATACGTTAAGTTTTTACCAAAACAATGAAGTTTCTTAAATAAAGTGCAGTTTAATAAGCTTATCGGTGCAAACATGATAAAAGATTACAGACTGGTTATAGGTGCGCGAAAAAGTGATAACTAAGGAATGACTTTTATGCACTATGAATATCAATAAAATGACATGTTTTAATAATTCATGCATTTTTTGGGATATATTTTTTTTTAAATATATATATAGAAAGTTTATTTTATTTTTATTATATATATTTTCGCCTCGAAACGCTAAAATTGGTAAGTCTTATTTCAAATAATTGATTTTGATAACAAGATTTTTTGTGATAATGTTACCGCCTAGTGCCTCCCCAGCCCAAAATTCAATGCACGCCCCTGCACCGTATATGTATCGTAAGAATTCCTACGCCTTTCTAAGAAAAAATTATATCGAGTTTGCCGATTAACGCCGACCGGACGCGGGGCCAGGTGCGCAGGAGTTCGTGGACGCGGAGGCGCACGGCTCGTGCTGGCTCGCGCTGGAGCGCGCCGCCGCCGCCGCCGGGCCCTGGCACGCCGCGCTGGCCTGCGCCGGCGCGCTGGCGCACGACGCGTATCCTAGCAACGCGGCCGCGATACTCAAGTACGTATACAGCGAACGAATCTCCCGCTCTCTCAGTCCCCCCCATGTTTGTCTGTTGAGGACCGAAGCCCGCCACTCCCTGGCGTGATTCTCTAGGTCGTCACGCCATCGCTTCTTTGGACTTCCTCTACGGCGATACGAATCTTCAGGAATCCATTGAGTGGCGATCTGAGTCCGTTTAACTGTATCATATCGTGTTTTGGTGGTCGTGCTAGGGGGGCTGGATGTTTCCGGCAAATACGACCCGCCCACTTCTACTTCGTTGCCTTCGTACCTTTATCGACAATGCCAGTTCTAAATGGTCGTATTTCTAACCTTCTCGGTTTTACTTAATATGCTGCGCTTTATCGCTCTCTGGCAAACCGATGATACTCAGTCTAGGACCACGTTTGTACACCGTAGGTAAGGAGAGGCTGGAATGCATCGAAGAGTTTGTACATTTCAGTAATAATTACATCTTTTAGAAAGAACCCCATAGACCCAAACCATCAATCCGACGCTTGTAACCGCGCATGCTTGCTTGCTTTAGGCTCTCGATTCAGATTAAACAAAAAACAAATTTTGTATCGTTCATTTTTTCCCTCCTAGACCTCCCCTAGTTATTTCCAGATTGGCCGGTTGGAAGCGCCCTGCATCCAGCGGCTTTCTGAAACCTTTACCAGGTCGTCTTTCCACCTTGTGGGTGGACGTCCTACGCTGTGCTTATCGGTACGTGGCCTTCATTCCAAAACTTTTTGCCCCATCAGCCATCAGTTCTGCGTACTATGTGCCCCGCCCACTGCTACTTCAGCTTGCTAATCCGTTGGGCTACATCAGCGACTTTTATTCGTTTACGGATCTCCTCGTTTCTGATCTCGCAAAGAAACACCGATCATAGCCCTTTTCATAGCACGCTGTGCGACTTGAAGCATACTTATGAGGGCCACAGTGAGAGGGCTCATTTCTGTTCCATATGTCATCACAGGGAACGCACACCGGTTGTAGCTTTCGTCTTTAGGCACAGGTATTTTGGGCGAGAAGACATCTTTTTTTAACATGAATGAATGAATGAATGAATAACGTTTTTTTCGCTGCCACAAAATATAGTACAAATGCACAGTATATAATAAACGTAGGAGTATAACACTTTCTTAATACAGTAAGCAGTGTTGCAGCAGCAAAAAGGTCAAAAGCTTAAGTCACAGCTAGCGCCGCGACGCTGATTTTCAGACGGTGGCCGTGGTTCGAGTTGCACTGCACCAGTTGCAGTAACATATGGCATAAAAGTATCAAATAAATGTCAGTGTGTGATAAAAAATAATTATATATAACAACCGGTATACAGGAAGACTTTTTTTATCACCATCCAAATTTAAATATAATAATCTATGAGGAAAAAACAATACACGTGTTTTTTCTTTTGGTATCGCCCAGTACAAAAATGTTGAGATAAAGCACCTGGAAATTGTCTAAACAAATACTAAGAGTATGGACACAGCACGCAAATTATTCGACGCGCTAGCGTCGACGCCTCTCCCCGCCCCCGCTTTTCATTGATGTTTTTACGATCCTTAAGTTGCTGACTTTCCCTTCATCTTTTCGCGATAGTACGCAGCGCGCGGGACGGCGAAAACGCGGTAATAAGGCACGCATACGTCACGGGGTTGCGCGGGCGACTGAGTTGTGTGTTTGTTGCCACCGGCCGGCGCGCCACCGATGCCGACACGAGGCCGTCGTCATGGCAACCCCGTGCCACTGCCCGCGCGCCGCTGCCCTCGCGCCGCCCGAGCATTCATGTATCTATAAAAAATTGAAAATTATAGTGGGGAAAATATTTTATGGTGAAAACTTGACATACCTATTTTTTCTTTTAAATGGGTTCTATGAAGGATATCTAATGCCTAGAAAAAATTTGGCTGGTGGTAAAAAAGTATTCCTGTATGTGCACAGAGCGACGGCGCCACGCGACGCGGTGCTGGACCTGCGGCCGCGGCCGCTGCTGTCGGACCGCTTGCCGGTGCCGCTGACGCTGCTCTTCGCGGCCTCCTTCTACTCGCTCAGAGTGCTGAGGGTAACGTGCAATTATTATTTTATAATTTTTTTCCTTTATTTTATCAACCAAATTCAAAAAGGAGGAGGTTCTCAATTCGATTTTTTGGATTTATCTCCGTCCCGGTTAGCAAAATAACAATTAAAACATCGAAAAACTCACGTAAATAAAACAAGGTGGTACAACAGGTGGTGGTGGTTCACCGGGACAGCTAGTATTATAAAAGAATAGCATAGTTAAAAAAAACGAAGACGCACTTTTATTTTCTAGATCTTATTTTTAAAATTTGGCACTACCTTACAATGTAACCCTTAAGATGAAATTACAAATCGCCTGAACCACTACAATACCACATTTTTCTGGGCCCCTTACCACTAGGCCTTTAGAGCCCACGAGGGGGCGTTACCGCCCACTATGAAAATGACTGGTTTAGGTGATGATGATGATACAATTTTAGTGGGTGATGGGGCTGGGCACGCACACGGACTGGCTGGAGGACCAGCACCGCCTCGCGCCGGGGCTGCAGGCGCTCACCAAGCTCGTCGACTCGGGCCGCCTGACGCCGGTACTAGACAAGGTATGTTTCCACCCGGCGGACTGACGACCTAGTCATAATCTAAATCTTCATTGTGGAGCATAGGTGTACATAGCGATCTTACAATGGTTTATCTTGGAACTAACCGTGTCCTGCCATCTTGGCGTACAATGGGCTAGTTTCCTAAAAAAATCTAATTAGTCCGTCAGTTGGATCAACAGAAAATATTGAACACGTATTTTTTATTTTCTCAATCAAACAAAAAATGATGAAGATATAGCCCGTTAAAATTCCGCGTAACGTCACGCCTTGCGACACTTTTTAGCAAGACGTGACGTCACTCCCAAACTTTAATGCGCTTTATCTTCGTAATTTTTTGTTTGATTGACAAAAGACAAAATATGGGTCCAATATTTTTTGATAATCTAACTAACGGACTAAATAAAATAATCATTTTTTGAACCAGGAAACTAGCCTATTGAAAAAACATGTTATAAAACAAATTTAAAAAACGATAATTCGGATTTACAGAATTACGTTCGTTATACATTATTCATTTAATATTAAATACATGCAAGTCAACATAGATACTTAGTGTTTAGTTTTATCCGTCATAAATTCTCTTATGGAATAATAGCATTTGTCAATTCAATATTTACTAAGTTTAGATTTAAATTTCAACCCAAGGTCCAGGTTGCGGGTAGCCGCTGGATGCAAACGGCCTAGAGCCGTTCGCTGTGGAGTTTTATGGGGAAGGCTTATTTCCAGCGGTGGACTTTAAAAGCTAAAGAAAAGCTTTGATGAATACCGCAATGGCTTGTTCAAGCGTGTATCTCGTATTAATATAACTTTTTAATGATACCTATGTAAGATCTATTTGGCAAATGTAAAGTTTAATTCAAATGTTTGCGTAAATAAACGGGCTTAAGGAATACCCTCTATATTAATTAAAATATTTAGGGCCTCTTTCACCACTTGCTGATAAGTTCCAGCTAACCTATCTGGCACTATTTTGACAGCTAATTGTATGGGTTATCTGTCAAAACAAGTGCCAGATAGGTTATCCGGAACTTATCAGCAAGTGGTGAAAGAGGCCCTTAGTATTTAATACAATATTTTCTTTAGGTATACCTGCCTCAAGACTTTGAGAATGCGCTAGCGCATGCCTGCAGCGAAGACGCCATCGGCACGACTGTCATACGCTTCCCCTAGTACTAGTAGTAAGTAGGTTATCACTTGAACCTAGTGCCGAGTATATCGATATTTTTATCGACTTGGGAAACTCACTATTATTCAATACCACTGACCTGTATTACACTGGACAGGTTGCTGTCAAATAAAATGTGTGCCTATTTAAATAACCCCATTTTGGCGCTGTAGGCAGAGACGAGTGTCCATGAAACTAACATTGATAACGTCCACAAGAACGCAGCCTTGCAGTGTACGTTGAAATTAGTTGTCGGTACACTCGCAGGTGGCGTTTCAAATCGGCGCACAAAATTAGCCTTTATGTGTATGGAAAAGCCAGTCCAGTGTGTAATTAAACAGGTCAATGTACATAACCCATTGATATTTTATCAGTCACTGGGCTTTGTGAACCGTCGAAATGTAAAAACTGACAAACACTGTATTATAATCCATTCTATTTATTTAAACTTTATTGCACAGATTTAAAAAACTTGTAAGGTGGACTCAAGGCCACGGCATTCTCTGCCAGTTGACCGTTAGATTAAACAGAAATGTTTTGTGAGCGGTGCGATAAAAGAGATGAACGCAAAAAAATAAAGCGTACATTACTCGCAGTACTTAATAACCAATTATATATGTATATAACGAAGGCTGATCGGAGGAATCGTTGTTAGGCTGGTCGTACATGACGGAAAATTGGAAATAATAGTCTCGCAACAACAAACAAGTACAGATGGCTATTTTTACAACATATACATACATACATTTACAATCACTAGCAAACAAACAGATTGAGACGGATTTATTTATTTATTTAACAAAATCCACAGCTCTTAATTAACATAGTTTGGATATTACATTGATTGATAACGCCAAACGCGGCAAGTTCGATACAATGATTCAAATTCAAATCTATGACCGTTCGTGATCGCACCCACCAACAGAATGATGGCAGTCCGCAATGACCCGCCCCTATCGTTACGTCAAAACTGACAACTCGCTCTTTCGCTAGTCTTTTCGCATGGCTGTATCGAACTTATTCATCTGATTTACTTGACGTTTTGACGACTTGCGGTTCCAATAAAGCTCAATAGTTGGCGTTTGAAATAGAAACTATTAATCGGGCATTGTAAAGGGCAGCACTGTTGACGCTATCATAGACTACATAGGCTAAATTATTATCAGTAAATGAATACAAAAGCAAGGGTTCATTGCAATGATGATTGCAATAAAAGAAGGAAATGAAAACGATAAAAGCAACAATATTTGTATGACAATGCAAAATATTAAATCTCTGACATTGTCAAATCAAATGTTATCCATATAATTTTGACAAAACGTAATGACATTGACATAAAGAAATAACTATTGTTGCCATAGAAATACATGATTGTATGGTGTTGTCATTTAAATAAATAAAACCTTTCTCAATACTGGATGTACAAAAGAAAATCAAATCAAATCATTTATTTGTGATACACAGGTATAAATTGATGTTGTTCATAATAATAAATAATGTGCTTGCTGTGATCAGCCTTGTCAGCATACAAATGTCATAAAAATATATAAAAAGTCAGTGTACTATTGAAATGTCAAACATTAAAAAAAATACAATTAAAATATAATTATGGTTACGGCAGTCAGCAGCAACAACAGATATAAGATTGTTGTTAATATTGTGAAACTGCTTGAAACCACGTAATCCGTACTAACTTCTATTACTATAATGTACAGTCACGAGCAATTAAATATATACATTGGGTAACTTATTCCGTTGTAATAAGGTTTAAAATCCAATGAAAATATATTTGTGCTCGTGATTGTACTGTTGAACTCACATTACCATTTTATAAAATTATTATAATATCTTTGGTGTAAGATTTAACACGTAGAAATAAAATCAATAATTTATAACTTCAACTGTAAATTTACTTTGCCTAAAAACTAGTTTACACTGGCTTAGTACAGCGACAAGGGGAAGTACATTGCCCTATAACTTAAATTTTTTATCGTTTGATAACTAAGACTTTTATCACCGATTTTGTGACCGACTCGTTTTACTAGCTCTGAAGGCCTGCTACAAGAATGTCTATTCGTTCGGACCTATAAACCTAACCAATTAAAATTACCATCTACTTGTGTCGAATCTTTGATAATTTATGAACAATTAAAAACGGTCGTGTTTTTTATACGGCTAGTTTCAGTTGTTCATATTTTGTCCAAAAGATTGACACAAGTGAATGTTTATTTTAATTTATTAAGTTTAAGGTCGCAGGAAGACGCAGGCCGCTTCCAACCGGCCAATCTGGAAGACAATGGGGGAGGCCTATGTTCAGCAGTGGACGTCCTATGGCTGAAATGATGATGATGATGATACGTCCGAACGAATAGACATTTTCGTAGTGGGCCTACAGATACGTAAGTATGAATGGAGTTGTAGCGACGCACGCTTTTGCAAAAAAAATGCAAGTGGTACGCTAGTTCGAAAACTTATTGAATCGAAAATCGCTATAGCGAATGACGTTGTCGCGAACCCGCTGATGCGAAAAGGTTTTTAAATGAATCGCATGTTTGAAAATCGTAGTAATCAGATTCACTGCTAATGACGTATTCCGACTGAAAATGAAAAATATTGAAATCAACCCTTAGATATTATTTTTCTAATTGTTATTGTTACGGGGATGGAGTTTTGAGTCTCATACGCGCCAAAGCAATGTACTTCCGTCTTACTTAACTCGCCACTGTACTTACCAGGTGTCAATTAGCCACTTGCAAAACCAAAACCAAGTTTAGGTTACATCTGGTTTTATGAAAGTTGGGCCTCTTTTAAGTGTTCCAAAATTATATTTTATGAAATAAAATATTATCGGTTAGTATGCTGATTCACTAATTTCAAGTTCAAATTAATATTGATTAGTTTTTATGGAAATAAGAAAGGTAATACTGGATTATTGTTTATAAATTTTATTGGGACCAGAATACTTATTCAAATCAAAATGCCTTTTTCAAAACTTATACAGATTTTACACAATTTTTTGTCAAGTAATACATACCAATATTAAACTAAATTTTCTAAAAATTTACAAACTAATTTACGTATTTCATAACTGCTCCGAATGCAGTTCTTGATTTTCAATTATAAAAAAGCTCTCACATTTCCTCTTATAATTACCACACATTCACACATCACTTTTAAGTTCGTGAAAAGCACTGACAATAAATATGGCAATATATAAGGTGCTTCATAAATATCTGCAACGGCTGAAATTGGTAAAAGTATTGCTTATATAGATTACGATAGTAAAGAAATTTTATGTCCAGAACATCATTATTTTTTTCATTTAAAAAATTCTATTAAATAAAGATTAGGCTTTATTCTGTCTCAAACCGTCCACACCTGTCCAAAAATGCTAACGTTTCACATTATACCGCCCGGCGGCCCGCACTCGTCGCTACCCGGGTCGTCGCTGCCGGGGGCCGGCCATTTGGCCAGTGCGCTGCAATTTTATTAATAAAAAAATTACCGATCCGGGGCACGTAATTCCTTCACTATCGTAATCTATATTAGCATTACTTTTACCCATTTCAGCCGTTGCAGATATTTATGAAGCACCGAGACACAGGTATGTGACGCGTGGCTCCCCGCCCCCTACCTGCGCCTTCCTCTATCACTCCCGCGTGCCAGGTAGCGAGGACCACTTAAATTTCGTAGCAGAAAAAAATATATGTAAAAGATTGCGTGTGTGTGCGTCTAATGAGTGTTAAAAAATACGCACTGATAGTAAGTGACACTGAAAATTAAGTGTGTGTGCGTAAATAAAATATTTATTCAAAATCCATCTTCATTTTACTTAAGAAAGAATAAAATAGAATAACATTTATAAGCTGCATATCATTTTTATTTGTCAATTACTTCTCGTTTATATGTGACTTGACAATATGTAAGTAAATACTATTAAATGATTTACCTTTAAATATTTAAAATGACAACAGTAAACCTTAGATTGAAACGAGTATGTAAACAGGAAACATTTTAATTTAAACAATACATGAAAATAATAGGGAAGTTGACACCATTTATCAATTGAATTACTTTTTAGGAGCTGTCAAAACGCAATGCAATGCTTCCATAGATTTTGTATGGCAATACAAGCCGTGACGCTACGCCGTATCATAATTTACTAACTACTACGATTTCAAAGCAATATTATCTTACAAAGAATTAAAAATTTGTATGAAAAAAGACTTATTTGCTTTCTCAGACATCAGTTTTAAGTATCAGCTCATAATATTATATTTATTTATTAATATCAGCCTGCCTAGCATGAGCACTAAAACACGATATGATATGACATGATATAGCGAAATATCGACACCAACTGTAACAATATGATATATATAGCCGCCATTTTGAATCGTCACATATTAAGATCGCTGTTTCGATAAAAATTCAAAATGGCGGCTATATCTATCTTATTAATTGGTGTCGATATATCGCTATATCATCCACTCTATTCCATCTCTTCCCGGCAAGCAAGGTGGCGCTGCCAGTTAATTATTTTATGGTGTTATCTAACAAAATGCGTCTTTAAATTATTTATAAATGCTGTCAACATCTCAATTAATAATTACTCTAATTTAAGATCAAGAATTTCCGTTAAAAAGCATTATTGTTTTTGCCTGATACTGACATAAAAAAAACAGAATTGAAATATATATTGTACTATACTTATAACTCCACGTTGCCATCCCGTAGTCACAAATTGAAGACTGTACAAGAATCGTCCCACAGATCTGTATATAGTTAGTTGTATATAACTTAGCTCATGTATATTTGCAAGAATACAGGTGCTACTCGTTGTAACCACAAATACTGTATACACCGTGTAATTTTAAACTTAGTCAAAGACGTTTAAATAATATTCATCCCCTGATTAAAACTACATTATTTGGAAATATGGAAAGCAGCAACAACAAAATCCAGAGACTTGAGAAAATTAGTCTTTTGTCTACAAAATTGTCATCTACCTGGACGATAAGACGCAACGTGTTTTTTTCTTCCTAAAATCTAAGAGGAAGATGTTAAAAGAAATTTTCAAAATCTAAGCACTAGATTTAGTCCAAAAAGTGGCAATTTTTTTTTACTGTTTATTTTGACCGTGACGCGAAGTTTCACGATTAAAATAGTATTGCTTCAAGTAGTAAAAGTTATTGAGTCGATGGTAAGAATATCATGTGAAAGACTTAAGGCGCAAGGTAAGGAGAATACACGTAAAAGAGGTGTTTTTGCACAAGTTTTTTGGCGAAAATACTTATAGGATGTGGAAATTAATATATCATGTAAATTATATGTTGAAGTTTTTCCTGTTGTATCTAAATAGGTACTAGTTATTAATTCTTATAAACACTAAAAAAAAACAAAGTACCGCGAATATCGCGAGCTTGTACACATTTATAAACGAAATTTTTGTTTAGTTTCAAAGTGAGTTTAGTTATTTATAACATTGGTGCCTTTAGGTTTGTCTTTTTTTCAAATTGTCAATAAATTAAGAATTATAAGGATTTTTAAGGGATTTCACTCTTAGCTTACTTTTCCATGAGCGGATATTTTGCTCGCAATGATAATCTATTTGCACATGAGCGCAAAGGATGGATGTTTAGTCTGCGAGAAGCATTTGTACTATCTTAGGCACGTAATAGACGTCGCGCAAGTCGACGCTAAATGCTCAAGGTCACTTGCCTTACCCGTCGCCTTAAGGCAGTTACAATTACACGGTGTATGATGTATAATTAAAGTGTATATTTGCAGGTTCTGATTTAATCTTGTATTTATCAAGAGCTCAAAATGTAAATCCAGTAATGTAATGTAATGAGCCTATCTACACAAGTTGATACAAAGATTTCATCAAGTATGTACATTAAATACTTTTTATTTGTAAATAGCGTGTAAATGATTGAAAGCTTGTGAGAAGTTAACACCTTAACAGTCAATGACCCACATATGGGTCATATTAGTTATGTGACATATATGGGTCAGACTTTTAAAATGATGTATTAATTTGTTGACCGTGTAGAAATAGGATACTATATACAGACTACTGTTCATGTGTTAATACATTAAACTATAATTAAAATTAATATAATAAAAATCCAACTTTAGAGTTAAAATAACTTTTTGAAAGACAATTTTGATGTGTAAACTGAACTGATGTGTTGAACTATAAACTTATTTATAATTTTTTTTGTACCTTATAAGGTACTAAAATGATTTATATTGAAACCCACTTGAATCTGATAATATCTGACTTTGAAGAAAACTCTGAAGTGGGCCAAGTAATTTTTGAATACACTTTTATTATTACAGTACCTGAATTGCGGAATTGATTTTATAGTATATTATCGTAATATAAAACTATGTAATAGGTAATTATGGAAGTCCAGAAATATGACCCATATACTAATGAAATTAATGAAAAGGAAAAGTTGAGAATAATAGAGAAGAGAAGAACTACAATCCAAGGAGATAAGTTTAAAATTAAAATATAATATTTTCTTATAATTTAAATTGCTGAGTATTTTTATCTTCGGCATGGGTCACGTGTGCTTAAGGGGATATTTAAAGCAGCCCGCGAATTTTAATATTTTTATGTAAAATATAATTACATTTTATCAGTACATTTGTAAAAGTAGTTGTAACGAAAATCGCGAGCTACCTTAAACGATCCCCCTTAATGTAATACACCAGCCTTGAGTTCGACATTTTTGTGTCGATGCCCATTTAGTTCCAAACCAAAAATAAATGTATTTTATAGATAGATCAAATGTTATTTTCAAAATAAATATTGTTGTTGAAATGTTTTTTTATTGAAAAAGTCAATGGCATCTCGCCGGTTTGTATTAGGTAGGAGTGATTAAAATATGGTAAGTGGTGAAAAATAAAGTAACAAAAAATTTGAGCTCCGCGTGGCGGCATTTGGTTAAGCAACCAATATCGAGATCGTGGGTAGAAAAGTGACCATTCTGACCATATTCAGTGATGACGACCGTCTGGTCTAGTGATTAGCGTCCGGAATACACATCCAGGTGGTAGCGGGTTTAAATCCAGCAAAGGACAAAAATGATTCTGTGATGAGCATGAGTTAGTTGTGGATGTTTTTATTGGTAATCTCAGTCGTCATAGCACATAGTTTAGTAAGCAAATAAATAAATAATGACTTGTTGCGGAGTGATTTTAAGCCTGACGGTATGACCTTGGTTCTGTGTGGGACGCAACCTGCGTTGACACACTGGCTGGTATGGGTCTAACAAATAGAAGCTGGCCTCCTCTTGACATTGCTCGACCGTCGACTCTGCACTGATAAGGTAAAACTACGTTAACTCTTTGCTTCTTGTTGCGGATTGAGCATACATCAATTTTAGCTTACTGAAACTAGAGTGGTGTAGGCAAATATAAACTAAGACCAAGTTTGAAAACACTTATATCGACTATCGGGGCGGGGTCTGGCTAGCGTACTGACGGAAGGATAGTCCAATGGCAGCGTTTGTCCCCACAATGTCAAGAGGAGTCCGTCCGCCATTTAGCAAGTGCTTTACTTATTTTTCACAAACTTTGTTCAAACGCTGGTTTCGACATTGATGGCTCTTGTACCTCGTGGGGTCGAAGCCTTGACTAATGCTTTTTTGGTGGTCCTGAAAAGGACCGTTGGTGGGGAGTATTTGCCACTCGAGTCGTTAAAGCTGACCCATACATAGAGCTGTCAGAGCGACTTCCCGCTGGACATGATGATCTACTTTGGGCAACTTAGAAGTCCTTAAATAGACTACCTTTGGGATTCAGTTTATTTAAGATGTTGTTATCGTCTCAGGTAGTTATCTATTTAAGTATGTGGTATTTACCCCCAGACAATGGCACATCTTTTGTCATGCCCTGCGTGTCTCTACACCTGCACACGCGAGGTGTTCTAAAAGGCCACGAATAGTGCTATATCAGTGGCTGAGTTCTGGTCCTCACATATATGAAAGCCTGAGTGAAGAACGCAAAGAAGAAGACAAACCTCGTCCGGGGTTAGCTTGGCACTGTTGTTGTATCATCGGAATCCCTCGAACGTCGCAATCTACTTTCCTAAAAAAATCTAATTAGTTTGTCAGATGAATGAATAGAAAATACTAGACACGTATTTTTTCTTTTCTCAATCAAAAAAAAGTGATGAAGATATAGCCCGTTAAAGTTCCGCATGACGTCACGCCTTGTGACACTTTTTAGCAAGGCGTGACGTCACGTGCTCACTTTGATGCGCTTTATCTTTGTCATTTTTTGTTTGATTGACAAAAGACAAAATATGGGTCCAATATTTTTTGATAATCTAACTGACTATTTAGTCCATAGAATAATCTTTTTTTGACCCAGGAAACTAGCCTATTAAGCAGGTCCTAGTAGTACCTACATATTTTAGGGTTGAGACGCTTAGGCCGTGGGGACGTAGCGCACATTGACTGCACAGTTAGCCAAGCGGCTGTATTAGTAGATTACTCTTTATTGTACACCATACAATTTGTGTTTACAGAAAGATGCACAATTTAGGCGGTCTTATCGCTAAAAGCGAAGTCTTCCAGACAACCTTCAGGTAGAGGACAGATAAGAAAAAAAGTGTATCCAACGTACCAGTTTGGCCATTCAGCGTGAAAATGCGGCCAGCCTTTTGGGCACCATGTCGCAGTATTTTTTAAATGTAATACTATTTTTTTCTGTGTATTTTTATATTATTTTCAGGTTCAGTTTTAAATTTTAGTGTTGTGTACTTTTCTAAATATTGAGATATTGTAAACACATTCATTATTTTAATTCATATAAATTTCTGTGTGTGTCACCTAACTCCTCCTAAACGGCTGGACCGATTTGGATGAAATTTTGTGTGTAAGTACTCATATTTCTAAGGGTTTATATTATATAAGGCGTGTATATTCCTGGTAGGTTTGAAAACACAATTGGATCTGGATGATGGCGCTGCAATCGGGTTCTAAGAATTTTTATCTTCTGACAACTGATTTAGACAAGTCAACGCTGGTCTCGGGACAGCTGCTAGTCCCTACTAATATTATAAATGCGAAAATAACTCTCGTTTGTCTGTAACGCTTTCACGCCTAAACTACTGAACCGATTTTGATAAAAACAATACAGAGATAGACTATGCTTGGAAGGAACATAGGTTACTTTTTGTAGAGAAAGCTAAACCGATTTTGATAAAATGTTGTACAGACAAAGCTTGAACCCTAAGGAAGGACATAGGCTACTATTTTTATTCCATCTCCTAAACGAATAAAATAGGGTGTGATTGACAAACCATATTTCACTCGAACGAAGCCGCGGGCACAGCAAGTATAAAATAAAACAAAGAATCGTCCGAACCACATATATTAGCGTAGACACAACCTAAATACGATCGCATCGCATAACATTAAGTACAACATAACAAGACCACACAACAGATAAATTTGAAATAATACATTTAGGTATAATTATTACCTTACACAGATAAAAACAGGACTACCTACTTAATAAATCGTAAATATGAAACCAAGTAATTCGTTGAAGGTACATAACTAGCTATACAAGGTTACATTGCAAAGGGGTGCCAAATTTATAAAATAAGATCTAGGAAACAATATCAAGAAGCGTCTTAATCGATATTATTTTTAATAATCGTATGCAACAAAAAAACTTTAAAATACCCGAAAATAAAGTCAATAGAGAGAACGAAAGCCGCAATTATGTCATGAATGAGTTAAATTATCCACAGCGGATAGGAATAATTAAATGTAATTTTTTTTTTGTTCTTTGCATAGTTCGATTATTAAGTTACTGATTCTGAGAAACTTCTAAAGATTTGGCACGCCTTTGCAATATAACCCTGCATATAAGGTGTAACAGAATTAATACACATCCTCTTAGAGGCCGATTCTGGTGCTGATATACAACAACTTTTTGTACGGCACCAACAATCTTATGTTTAAAAAAATCACTTCATCTTCATACTAAATGTCCAAGCTGTTACTATTTGTATGAGGAAACGTGTTTTTTTTGCAATTTCGATGTCGGTCCTATACAAAAAAAAATTGTATTTGAGCACTAGAATGAGCCCCTAAGAGGATGTGCATGATTCTGTTACACCTTGTATGTATACAGCAACTTTTACTAGAGGAGCTGATATCAGTTTGCAAGTTTTTCACTTCTCCATACAAAAATATTATCATCTACCCTAAGCAATCCTGCACACGATGCCGCCATCGCATCACGGTTCATGAGATACAGCCTGGAACAAGGACCGGAACCTCTTACCAATAAAAGGGTTTTTAATTGGTTATTTCATAGACTTGTTTCCACAAACCCTATCAATTCAGTAAGCATATCGTCGACTTACTCCAACGAAAGGCTAACCAAATGAATACAGTTAATTCGGGTAAGCACTAACCGTATCTGAAAACCCTATCGAGGCTTACCCGGGTTCCATATGCTATACCGAATGACAAAAGGCAGAATAACATATGCACGAACACTAATGACCGATAGCTTGTTTAACTGTTGTTGTGCTTGTTTACGGCGAACTTAAATACACAGATAGGTTAATACAAATCACCAGAATGCGCAAAAAAGACATAGACAATACGGTAACCCTTTAGTTGGTAAGTGCTAAATATTGAAATTACCAATACCTAATATATTTGATTCGGCAATCAATAAATATTTGATTCGGTAAGCGCATTGAAAGCAGTTAACTTTATTTAAAAAGGTTTCCGTAACGAAAGGCTAACACTGGAGTAGCTTATCAATAGGGTAACCCTATCTTTGGGCAACCTTTTAATAGGGTTTCCCTAACAATCGGCTTAATAAAAAAAGGTGTTTTCCGGTCCTTGGCCTGGAAAGTAAAGCACGTGTACTTTCATAGGCGGCCGGCAATGGATTAGCTAAATCAAACAATCACTAAATCAGCGACGCGGCGGCGGTGCGGAGGCGGCGCGGCGGCGGCGTCGTGTGCAGGAGCGCTAATGGTAGATGTATGGAGTATGTGTATTGGAGGATTATCCTATTTTTTATCTGCGTACCTTACCTATAACCATTAACTGATCAAGCTTACGTAAACGAGACACAATAGAAATTCTATTGCTATGCGGTCTCATGAGACCGCTTAGATGTTTTGATTTTGGGTCAATTTGGGAAATTTTAAACACAAATACCACACAATGATTATATTTCAATTGTTATTAACATGTTTATTATGATACTAGCAGGAGATCGTGCTCTTTGGCGCTCTTTGGGGGTTCTTACGTCCAGCAGTGGACTCCAACTCCAGACATTATATGATATACTGCCTTCGTCCGTTCAAATATCGAATTCCCCATACAAACTTTCATCCCCTGTCTCATATACTAGGGGATTGATTTTCGATAAATCCAAATTAGTGCCTCCTATAAGTATTTTTCGACTGTCGAACTGGCCCTCGATTCGGAACCCTTCGATAACGGATTGATAGTCGATAGATCACGTGACACTAATGTCAAATCGTATAGTGTCACGTGGTTTTTCGGTCGACAATTAGCTGTGGAACTATTTTGAATCAAATCTATGTGGTGGTGGCTATGATGGCGACTATTTTGATCCACAATCCGAACGTTTGTAATTGTTTATAAATTGACAAAATTTATAAGGGTAATTCGTCCAAACGAAAGGTAGGCCTTCAGTTCACCCCCACCCCCCCCCCCCCCACCCCAGCATGACCACCAAAACACGATAATATCGCTATATCGACAGGCTATGCGTTATCTGTCAATCATTCCCGGTACAGTTTTAGGTGATCTCTTTTTATACATCTTTTATTTAACTATTTATGTCTGAAGTTCCAAAATTGACCCACCATACACATTCATAATAACACTTATTAACAGACCCCAAGATAGACAAAGTATAATTTAAGTCACTACAATACTACATTGAATTATTATAAACAATAATCGTTTGAATCTTTGATACTATTAAAATATATTTTTATTAATTCCAAAGCGATTAAATATATATTTTTGCTAAATTTCACAGCTCGTTAAATATATTGCCGAAGTATATAGCATTATATTGCCATTAATATAAAATAAACATAGCTATTAGGTTTATTACCGTCCCAACGCTGAAAGCCATAATAATTAGTACTAAAAATAAAATTGTAGTAATTAAATACCTACATTACAAAATAATATTGCTGTTTTCAAAAAAATATATTTTAACATTTTTTTTCGAGTTCTTATAATAGTCTAAATATTCTATAGTCTAATAGTCTAAATAAATATAATAGTCTAGCCATTAACAATGTAGAAGTATTTTGTCCTTGTTTTATTATACATATTTAGTATTTACGCATGGTAAATATAAGAACACATTTTATTATACCTAGACCAGATTAGTACATGATTTGTCATTTACATGATAGCAATCGATTATTCAGAATGATTAATTGCTACAAAATTATATTACAACACAAATGATCTTTAATCTCAGTTAAATAGAAATATAGGGACTGAAATAAGTTTGTAAACTCGTATTTGAATAAACGAATGTCATACCAAAGGGCGCAGTCTTCGAAGTGTCCTAAACTTAACAACTTAACTTAACTTTGAACACTAATGCCGCGTTAACATTAATTCGGCTAGCTAGACCATTTTCGGTGGCAGCCCGTATTCAGTAACCAAACGAGTACGTGGGTACTTGGGTGGGTACGTACTAATCTATCTATCTTTTGATATAAAAATGAATCCCTATTTCCTTTGGTCATCGCATCACGCGTGAACGGATAGATAAATTTCGCAAATTCTTTTTTTGTTGTATTATTTATTGTCAGGAGAAGGTTCTTTTAAAAGAAAAAAATTTAAGTTGCGCAGAAAATTCTTTATGAATAAACTGAAGACTACGCGAACGACGTCGCGGGCAACAGCTAGTCTAGGTATATATATATATAAATGAATCTCTATTTCCCTTGGTCATCGCATCACGCGTGAACGGATGAAACAATTTCCCAAATTTTTTTTTTTGTTGTGTTAATTATTGTCAGGAGAAGGTTCTTATGAAAGAAAAAAATAGGAATGTTGCGCAGAAAATCCTAAACTATAGACCACGCGAACGAAGTCGCGGGCAACAGCTAGTATAACAATAAAAAAAGCAAATAAGAAATTCTATAATCGGTCTCTCTGGGAACATGTTAATTTTAATTTGTGAGACCGTCATTTAATTCCGTCTTTTATTTGTTTAATTTGTATCTTCTAATACAGGTTTTTTTCAAACTTAAAAGAAGAAACCTTGTAAAAACAACTTGTAGTTAACAATAAAGATATTTTATTTGATATATAGTCAATAAGAGAGTTGCAAGAGATGTCTGGCATTTGGTGATGAAGTGGATGTGATCGTCTCTATGACGATGTCTGCAGTTACACAGAATCCCTACAAAAACTGATTGAAACAGACCAGAAAAAAGCAAATATTTACTTATATTAGGCATTAGAATGAGCAAAGTGCAAAAGATTTTACATGTGCTTCTAAAGTTTCGGAAGCTTTGCTTTTATGAACAAATAAATATGTCATAATAAATGTGTCATAAGTCTTATATCTGGTGCTATTTATCAGAATCCAGAAACATATGGTATGACCTAAGTATAAGCCGTTATTCGGTTCGGCCGTATTCGAATTGCCCGTTTTCGGTCAACTAGAAGTATATATTATTATTATAATGCGGTCGACGCATTTGGCCACCGACCTAATGTAAACGCTAATTTCTTTGCGATTGAATGCGATTTAGAAATTATCTATGCTTAAAAGCATCTACGTTGATGACGAAAAAATTTAACAGACTTATTGATTAAAAGGCTTTCTTATAATATTTTTATTTTAATTCAAGATTGAACGATCACTGAACACAAAGGATATAGCTGATTATAACAGCTGTTACTTTATTTATGTTTTTTTTTTTCTAAAACAGTTATCCTATAATATCATAAATTATTTGTTGAAGTACATAAGTAAATATGTATAGTTAGGATATATTTTATTTTTATAACATGCTTGTGCACTTTTATAACATATTATTGTTTTAGTAAATATTTGGTTAAATATTGGTAGGTATAGGGTGATTGCTACTTTAACAAATATTATGAACAAGTTAATGAAATATTATTATATGGTGTATCAATTATTATATGTGTGAATGTATACTACACATTGTTAAATATATGATAATCTAGAGCGTGAAATATGCAACTTTTAATCAAAAATATCAATATTTTGTATCTTTCAATAGAGAAATATTGATTCTAAGAGTATTTTTTATAATAATAATTATTTAGTTCGAAGGTGCTGTCTGGTATGTTATATGAGATTCTAGCCTATTCCAATTTTTAAGATATATTTGGCTAAACAATAATCTAATCCATATACCAATATACATTTTACGAAATGTACACATTTACGACATTTTCAAAATAATACACTTTGGATAGAATGAGCAAGTTTTAGGACGAAAGCATAAATAGAATAGTTTTTCTAAAATATCAAATAAAAGCGATAGGAATGTATAATACAGTGAGCTGTTCGTATGTCTAATATTATAACGGATTTTTAAGTATATCGACAATTTATCAGCTAGCTTCTTCAGTGATAAGTGTACAGAAATATAACAAATACCTGCATTGCATAGGTACTTTCAAGATGTTTTTTTTTATTACTAAAGCAAACATATTTTATAGAATTATAAATATAAATAAGTCAAAACAAAATATAGTCCAAATTCAACTCAAAACGCTTAGTCCATTGAACCATATAACCATACGACATGCAGCGTTATGCAGGGTGTACAAGAGAATAGGACACTCATTAAAACTGCGTGATCAGCTGATCATATACAACAACTTTTGCTATGAGAGCAACATCGAAGTCGTGATTTTTTTTCAGATGCTCCATACATTTATCATCGAGGTAGCGAATAAGTTTGTATGGAGGACCAAACAATTTTTTTCGATTCAAATTCAAATTCAAATTTCTTTATTCGCAGTAAATAGGGTAGGTAGTAAAGATGGTACAGGAGAAAAGTTTAATGTTCGAAGACCTATTTAGCCATAAAATATAGCATGCAAACTTAGGTACATAATTCATCTCAAATTAGTTAGTGTACATATCAAATTAATTATTAATTCAGACTAAATATAATTATGTCAGTATATTAATAAAATAAAAATGTCATTGTTAATTTTCGATTTCGATGTTGCTTCCATAGAAAAAGTTGCTGTATATGAGCAGCTGATCACGTGGTTTTAAGGAGTGTCCTACTCTTTGTACACCCTGTAGATAAATAAAGTTAAGCTAATTCATTAATTTTATATCAGTCAACAGAAGTGCCACACGAGATTATTTCGTAAATGTCCAATAAAAAAGGTACTTGATAGGTACGCTAGCTATATTAACTATGACCCATATATGGGTCAGGCAGTTAACGGGTTAACATTATCTCGATTTGTTTACTTTAATGTAACCAAACCTCTTAGAAATATGATCAGTTATTTTTAATGATACTTTGATGGATATAGAAAAGTTATATCAAGGTAGCTGACCATCTTTCACATAGGAAATAAAAAAATATTGTAATATTTTTTACAGCGAAGAGAAGAGCCTCACATGCGTGGGTTCGAATCCCACCTCGTCCCTCTGGATTTTTCGAAATCTATGTATTGCTTGGCGATGTGGGAAAACGTCGTGATGAAATCGGCACAATCAGATAATACTGGATGTGTAGCCATTATCACAATTGTTTTCACAATCACACCAATTATCTAGCCCCAAACTAAGCAAAGCTTGTACTATGGCGACTAGATAACGGATAAACATACATAAATACTTTTATAAACATCCATGACTTGAGTAAAAATGCTCGTGCTCATCACACAAACATTTGCCCCTTGCGGGATTCGAACCCGCAACCGCGGGCTTGGTAGTCCGGAGCGCTAACCACTACACCAAACGGTCGTCAATAACTAGCTGATTCTAGAATTACGGAAAAAAGAACTTAAACGAACTCTCAAGAAAATAAATATGCGACAGACATCAAACCAATTGTCATGGTCTTAAAGTAAAGAATCAACAGTCTCCCAGAACACCCAGACTCAGGATTTTCTAGAGTTAAAATCACTTTTGTTGACATACTGGCAATGGGCTAAGCGGTTTGTCTACCGTCTAATGGCAGTCGTAGGAGCCAACATGGAAGCATTCGTCATTTAGAACTTAGATTACGCATCACTTTGCGTCACTTTTCTTCGTAGATCATCTGCGTCTGAAAACAAATGGTTTTTCATAAAACAGTGTGATGTATGATTAAGTAGACAAATTACATCAAGATCTTATAATGAGTACAGTGCTTACTATTATGCTTAACATTGTCAGTCAGCATGCAAAATGTTCGTTGAGGAGTTCGTCGATATTATAAAAACAGAAATATACAGGGTTATTTGTAAAACACCAACTACCTCCTAGGGGCTGATTCTGGTGCACAAATACAACAACTTTTTCTATGGGACCAACAATGAAATCGGAAAAAATAAATCACTTCCCCATACTAAACCACCACCAGATGACACCAGTTTGTATGGAGAAGTAAATTGTTTTTTTAGATTTCTTTTTATTCTAGGTACTTATGCACACTTGCACTGTATTACACAATGTACAAATCACGTTCCTAGTACAGAAATAGCTCCGAAAAATGCTTAATGCAGCAGGCAAGTAACAAAATCTGGTATAACACATATGACTCCCCTAGTACAGGAACAGCTCCGGGAAGTACTTAGTGTAGCAGGCACATAAAATCTGGTCTTACACATATGACACACCTAGTACAGGAACAGCTCCGGGAAGTACTTAATGTAGAAGGCACATAAAATCTGGTCTAACACATATGGCATACCTAGTACAGAAACAGCTCCGGGAAATACTTAGTGTAGCAGGCATAAAATCTAGTCTAACACATATGGCATACCTAGTACAGGAACAGCTCCGGGAAGTACTTGGTGTAGGCGGGCACGTGGTGCTGGTAGGACTTGGTCTGCCCCCCGGGCGAGCACGAGCCGGATGCCGGCAGCAGTGGCTCTTCGGATATAGAGTTGAAGATCTCTTCCAGCTTGTCTTTTATTTCGTACTGTAACAATTACAATATATTTATTTACTAGTTGGTTAGAATTCAGAAACCCCTTTTAGACGTACGCCCAAAAACTCGCAAGTTAGTGAGTACCAATTATCGTCCATTAATCAACTGATGAAATGACTTCTACTTTATTTGAAACGCCATAGAGAAGAGAGTTCAAGCTGTATTTGAAGTCATACTAAACCAATTACTATTTGATGTACCCCAGATTTTAAATTCAGACTTCACACTTTCAAGCAGAAAAAAAAAATTATTGGCTCAGTATTTTCGCCACTACAGGTAACATAAATACTAACATAGAGAAAATAATAGTAAAAACTTTTTTTTTTACCCCACTAACCATAAATAAGCCCAAGGATATAATTTTTCTTATTTTAAATCAATGGACAGACAACGGTCAACCTACCCAGAAAGTTAAAGGTCATTCAATCGATTTTCAACTATAAGTCTGACACGTAGAGATCGATATCAATTGAGAAAATTTGACGTTTTGTGATAGGTTGACGTGCTGTTGTCTGTACAGAAATCAATTTCTTACATTTCAAATTCAAATCTTTAAGTATAAAGGTCATACAATATATGATTAAACCTGTTTATTTTATGTATAATAAAATATTATGAACTCGTGATTATTATACCACGTTTACATTATTCGGTAAGGCCGTAATCGACCACCGAGTTGTGTAAACTGTTCAGTTTCATCATCATCATCATCATCATTTCAGCCATAGGACGTCCACTGCTGAACATAGGCCGCCCCCAGTGACTTCCAGATTGTCCGGTTGGAAGCGGCCCACATCCAGCGGCTTCCTGCAACCTTTACCAGGTCGTCTGTCCACCTTGTAGGTGGACGTCCTACGCTGCGCTTGCCGGTACGTGGCCTCCATTCCAGAACCTTTCTTCCCCATCGGCAGTCAGTTCTACGTGCTATGTGCCCCGCCCACTGCCACTTCAGCTTGCTAATCCGTTGGGCTATGTCAGCGACTTTTGTTCGTTTACGAATCTCCTCATTCCTGATTCGATTTCGCAAAGAAACACCGAGCATAGCCCTTTCCACAGCACGCTGTGCAACCTTGAGCTTTCTTATGAGGCCCATAGGTTATCCTACAAGGTGGACATACGACCTGGTAAAGGTTGCAGGAAGCCGCTGGATGCGGGCCACTTCCAACCGACTAATCTGGAAGTCACTGAGGCAAACTTAAAACGGAACGTAAATAAAAAGTTTTTATGTAAATTTTTTGTCAAACATATGTTTACTTGTCAATGTCATTCTTCCGTACTTTCTACTAGTAGAAAACGAAAAACGAGTGGATAGGACCACTCGTTGCAAAATTCATGGAATGAATTTTCAAAAATAGTGATTTTAGGAATTCTCATGCGAATCTTGCGATTTCGTGTGCCGATTGGATTTCGCATGATTTAGAAATACGTCTCCAGGTTAATACACAGGTCGGACACGGATTTTGGACTTTTGCCTTTACTTGTGCCTTAAGACATTGCTTCTTGCCAAATTTCATGGTTCTAAGTCAACATGAAGTACCCTATCAATTTTGATTCCCTTGAGTGTCGAAATATACGTTTTTTGCGGCATAAATGGCCGTACTTCGTTTTTACGTTTAGTTAGAAGTTTGATTTTTTTACAGCTTCAAGAGACTGTAGACCTGAGTATATAGTTTTAATTTTAACTTGACGCATTCTCAAGATAAAGGGTCTTGACAGACAGACAGACAGACGGGCGGACAACAAAGTGATCCTATAAGGGTTCCGTTTTTTTTTTGAGGTACGCGGCCCTAGAAATCATTATCATCATCATCATTTCAGCCATAGAAAGTCCACTGCTGAACACAGGCCTCCCCCAATGACCCAACATCGGGGGGGATTGCCAATACTCGCCACGCTCGGCAGGCGGGTTGGCGAGCGCAGTTTTTATAAGATTTCGCACGCAGACGCTGCTGCCCGTCTCGTGCTACAGGAATTTGTCGCCTCCTGTTGGCGGTGGAGAAGTGTACTCTTTACGGCCGTCCCCACACGGCACCTACGGCGGCCCTAGAAATGCACGGGTTATACTACAAACAAAAAACACTTGTACGGTTCAACTTCACCTTAGGTTGCGTGATTTCCCTCAGATGCTGGAAGGGTGCGGTCCGGAAGGCGTTGTTGAGCGTGGCCTTGCGTCTCTCGGCTTCGCGTTTCTCGGCATCGGTGGGCCCACCCGCGGCGCGGCGAAGCGCCTCGAGGCTCACACTCTCTGCTTGCATTGGGTGCTGGAAACAGAGGCTTTAAGCTTAGATTAATGACACATAGATGTGTAATCAGCAGTGATCGGAATAGGTAGATTGATTTGGGGTCAATGATCTCAAACATGGATGTTAATATGGACATACCTTTCATTTCTTGGTATCCGTTTTTGAAAAAAAAGGCATATCCATATTATGCTAGCAATAGCAAAGTACATCAAATCAATCTACCTATTCCGATCACTGGTAATCAGCGTGCAAAATTTGAATTTCAATATTCAATCCTGTCAACAACCTACAAAAAAATACAAGTCATTAATTAAATCAACCAATTTTTAACATTAAATCCGATTTTAAAATAATAAGCAAACAATATCTTTTTATGGTATGTTTATGTTAATCCTGTGTAGTAAGACTTTAAAAATACAGGTTAAACCAATAAAGTAATTTAAAAAATAGAAACCGATAAAAAAAGCTAAAAATAATGTTTACATAAACAGATCTCATCATTTTTTTGGATTAAATGCAAGATGTGTTGGTTGGATGGTGGTGGATTTGATTGCTATATTTCGAAGACGCGATTCAACCGCGATCTAATGTACACACAGCGCCATCTCTCGGTGACGCTGGGTAAAGTCAATCTACCATAGACCATAGACAGAGTAAATACCGCAGTCTGCCTGCGCGTTTCGTGAACGCTGTAAGACTCGTTGTCCTCGACCTCGTGCCGCCAGTGCCAAAATTCGTTGTCGTTACGCTGGGGAATAACAGGCAGGATAGGATAAAGAGAGGGAACTGATAGGATAACTAAGGAGAGGAGAGTACCAAACCATCGTTTCTACTTGGTCTACACTTATTTGGTTACGTTTGGTTGAATTTTGCTAGGTTCATCATCATCATTTCAGCCATAGGACGTCCACTGCTGAACATAGGCCTCCCCCAGTGACTTCCAGATTGGCCGGTTGGAAGCGGCCCGCATCCAACCGGCTTCCTGCAACCTTTACTAGGTCGTCTGTCCAGCTTGTAGGTGGACGTCCTACGCTGCGCTTGCCGGTACGTGGCCTCCATTCCAGAACCATTCTGCCCCATCGGCCGTCAGTTCTACGTGCTATGTGCCCCACCCACTGCCACTTCAGTTTGCTTATCCGTTGGGCTATGTCAGCAACTTTTGTTCGATTACGAATCTCCTCATTCCTGATTCGATCTCGCAAAGAAACACCGAGCATAGCCCTTTCCATAGCCCGCTGTGCAATCTTGAGCTTTCAAATGAGGCCCATAGTGTGAGGCCACGTTTCAGTTCCATATGTCATCACTGGTAACACACACTGATTGTAGACTTTCGTCTTTAGGCACTGAGGTATTTTGGACGAGAAGACGTTTCGTAGTTTTCCGAACGCTGCCCAGCCGAGTTAGATTCGACCCAACTGGATCACTTGTCCACGGTAGACATATTTGTTAACAATTTCGAGAGTAGAGCTCCCAACTGATACTGGGTAGGGTAGGGTAGGTAGGGTGCGGTAGGTAGTTTGCTAGGTTAGGTGATGTTAAAAGACCAACATGCATGCAGTTCTACCTATTCAAATAATACAAATAGTGTAACTTTTTTACACTATACAAAATTACGCTTTACCTCGATGAGTATGTATAGCAGCAATTTTTTTAGTAAGATCGATCTTGACTTATAGTAAATGTAGATTGTATTGATGAACACATTTCATAAATTTGGCTCCAGTATAAAACCACACCTGTATATCTATGACATAGGATGTTTTGCTGTTTTCGTGTCATTTCTCTTTGGTTTAACTCTGAAACATTCGCAGATGAAGTCAGAAGGTAGAAGCTATAGTTCTTTCAAGATAAGAAGGGTTTGTGACAATTCGGATTTAGCGTTTCACCCATACTAATTACAATAATATTTAAAAATAAAATTAATTTATATTATTCCAAAAGCACAATAATTTTTGGCTAAATCGATGAATCAGTTCGGTCGTCTAGTGGAAACTTGCACGTTGACGTCAATACAAAAGCGTCTGCCTTGTATGCGGTGTGGTGTTTTCGTTGTACTTCGCGTAGTTCCTGTTTTGGGTTATGTTAAGTCAAAATTGTAGGTATTATTTGGTAAAATTCCAAAAAAAGCAAAAAGGATTGTCATAAAACTGTGTACGGCACTCTGGCGGTAGAACATTACAGTATACCTCATACATAAAAAAGGTTACTTAAATAAAAATCGATTAAACTTTCTTCTTAAGCTTTCTCGATTTTCAAAAAGAATCGATTGGATTTCGTTAGGGCACATCACTATACGTGTCAACAGTGAAGTGTCACAAAGCCCTTCTTATCTTGAAAGAACTATAGTAATAAATAAAAGTAGATTTACGTAAGCGCCAAAATTCGGCATCGAGGGGCGGTGGTTGTAGTTGTATTTCTCGATGAACATGCGGTACTCTTCGTCCAGCGCGTCGTACTGAGGCTGCTAAGGGACAGATAGGGGAGTGAGGGAACACAGGGTGGTAAAGAAGTGCAGCCTTAGGTCATTCAGAATCGAGTTTAGTGTAGAGGAAAAATATTTTTATAAAATCTATTCAAATTCATATCGAAATATCGAATCAAAGTCACTAATTCAACTTCGTTACGGCTCATACTACATTGTACAATAACTTAAATTTTGCTTATGACTAACACAAGTTATCCGCACTGATATTCGAACCTCTTAACTGATGAGCCTGCATTTGCACCTACTGAGGATGTAATAACTTAAAATGTTTTTTTGTATATTTTTTTTGTATACTAGACTAAATTCTGAATCAGTCCATAATATGTGACTGGCTTTTTAACAACCTGTATAATGGATATAAGATGAGAGTAGTGGGCTATCAATTGTGTTGCCATCATAAATACGTGAGGCGCACTAAAAGTTTCCGGCATCAATAATACAAAATACTATTAACAGTCAAAAATGAATTTTATTGTTTCTCAAAATATTGTCTTTGCGTCAATGCACTTTTTTATACGATTAAACCAATGTCAGGACTATACGCAAGATGACTCCTAAGTTGTACGTTTTTCGCCTTCAAAAACTCAATTGTCTGTCTGGCCGTGTAGGAACTTGCAATGTCTTGGTGCAAGATGATACACCTTTTACCGTTATTTTCACGAAGTTTGTCAATCATTTCCGGTAATCAAATGGTCGTGTACCAGTCCCTGTCGAATTTTTAAAAAAAGAAGCAATCATCCGCTTCAAGGCACTTTTCAAGAGCGCTACTTTGGTAGGTTTAGGCTCATCTCGGAAGACCGACACGCTCGATTGCTGCTTTGTTTTGGGATCGCTATAAATCCATGTTTCGTAACCTATGACTGTGTCCCACACTAAATTTGGAGCCCCTTCGTTGTATCTGGCAAGCATAATGTGGCACCAAGTGATGCGGTCCGGTTTCTGAGCATCAGTCAAATTGTGTAAGATCCATCGAGAACACAGCTTTTTCACACCCAAATGTTTGTGTAGGATTAACTGTATTTGACTCATGCCTGTCCAAAGATATCCGGATCTCATGGTAGGTTACATGCCTATCTGTTTTGATCATACGATGCACAGCATCAATGTTTATGTTGTTCACAGAGGTGCACGAGCGACCTTCACGAATTTCATCATGGAGATTGACACGACCGCGTTTGAATTCTGCAAACCAACAATAAATAGTCGTCTTGCATAGTGCTTTTTCGCCAAAAGCAGATTAAAGCCAACGAGGCTCTGCTGAGCTGTCAAATTACACTCAAATCATAAAAAATCATGCAACGAAAATTTCCCAGAGTTAAATCCATTTTATTGTAATCACGCAATTTTTACAATGTAGCCACAATGTGAAAACAATTGACAGTCAGATGAAATAAGTTATATTCTCCCATTTTCCAATGTAGCAATAACTTTTTAAATATTGTTTATGTAAGTGGCCAATTCCGGAAACTTTTAGTGTGACCTATGTAAATAATGCCGTCTAAATAACCGTGATCTACTGTAGTGTATTCTATGGAATCATCCCCTTTTATAACACTATTATAGAATAGTGTTATAAACCTAGCCAAATTTAGGGGATATCAATAGATATCTACATTCTATGGATGATAATGATAAAGGATAAAAGATAGGGGTAGTATGTCATCCTTGTTTTTTTTTATTTACATAATTCCGGGTTCAAAGAGCCGTCTGAAAAACTTTGATCTACTGTAGTGTACTGAACTCTGTGAACTATCTCCTAAAATTTTGATAGTTTTTTAACACCTGTTAAACCGGTTTAATTAAAACAAAGATAAAAGATTGGTAAAGTTCTTTTTTTTAAAATTTTTATGGCTAATCCACTTTGCTTACGTTTGCCAGTGTCGAGTTAATGGTTGTTATAGTTTGTCATCGTTGTATTTCTTTAAGTAGAGGGCGCCGTCTCTGGTCTGACAGACGTCAAATCTTACAATAACTAAGTAGTCCACATACCCTCTGCACGCCCGGGGAACTGTTGGCGCTGTCGGGTTCGATTGCGGGCCCTGCGGAGATGTCCGCTAAGCTGTCCCGGCCCTGCGCCGCGCCTGGGATCAAACAGGAAACGTTCATCACTATCAGCAGCCTTTGGGAGTCCACAGCTGGACATAGTCCCTAGTTCATAGTCCCTAGAGAACGCCACAGCGAGCGACCCTCGGCCGTTTGCATCCAGCAGCTTCCCGCAACCAATTGCAAAGCTAAAGCGCCAATGGGCAGGCCACATCGTTCGCAGAACTGTCCACCGTTGGGGAAGAAAGGTTCACGAGTGGCGAACACAAATGGAAGACGCAGCGTGGGCAGGCCTCCCACTAGATGGACTGACGACCTAAACAGTTTCTTTAAAAACAGATCATTACTAGCAAGAAAGTATTTTTTTCATTAATAATACCATTTGGGATTTCTGATGATTGTACACAATTATCTTATGATGATGGTGATTTAAAAATAACAAAGGTAAAAATGGAATATGAACAACTGAAACTAGACGTGTGAAAAACACATCATCATCATTTTCATCATATTAGGGCAAAGGACGTCCACTGCTGAACACAGGCCTCTCCCAATGACTTCTAGATAGGCCGGTTGCGGCCTGCATCCAAGGGCTTTCTGCAACCTTTACCAGGTAGTCTGTCCACCTTGTGGGTGGACGTCCTACGCTGCGCTTGCTAGTACATGGCGTCTATTCCAGAACCTTTCTGCCCCATCGGCCATTCTATGAGCTATATATTATGTCCTGCCCACTGCAACTTTAGCTTGCTCATCCGTCGGGCTATGACACCGATATTTGTTCATTTTCAGATCTCCTTATTTCTGATTCGATCTCGCAAAGATACACCGGGCATAACCCTTTCCATAGCCCGCTGTGCAACGTTAAGCTTTCTTATGAGGCTAAAAACATGATTGGTTTCATAAATTTTCAAAGGTTTTTCACAAGTAGATAGTAATTTTAATTAATTAGGTTTATACACCGGAACGATAATTTTTATTAAAAATGATCTTCGGATTTCTTTTACGATTCTTGACCCTTGACCCCATCTTTAGACCGGAAACTTCAACAGCTAGACAAAGATAGAATGTGAGTAATTAAGAACGGCACATACCCGCCTCGACCCAGCTGTGCCGGTGCGCCAGCGCCAGCGCCGCGCCCGCCGCGTAGGGCGACGCCGCCTGCAGCCGCGCCGCCTCCACGCCGCTCGCCTTCACGCACTCGCACACCGCCATCTGCGCAGGCAGGACAGAAGGTGCTACTACACGACCTCAACTATACTAACGGCCGCGTAGGGCGAGGGCCGCCTCCACGCCGCTCGCCTTCACGCACTCGCACACCGCCATCTGCGCAGGCAGGACAGAAGGTGCTACTACACGACCTCAACTATACTAACGGCCGCGTAGGGCGAGGGCCGCCTCCACGCCGCTCGCCTTCACGCACTCGCACACCGCCATCTGCGCAGGCAGGACAGAAGGTGCTACTACACGACCTCAACTATACTAACGGCCGCGTAGGGCGAGGGCCGCCTCCACGCCGCTCGCCTTCACGCACTCGCACACCGCCATCTGCGCAGGCAGGACAGAAGGTGCTACTACACGACCTCAACTATACTAACGGCCGCGTAGGGCGAGGGCCGCCTCCACGCCGCTCGCCTTCACGCACTCGCACACCGCCATCTGCGCAGGCAGGACAGAAGGTGCTACTACACGACCTCAACTATACTAACGGCCGCGTAGGGCGAGGGCCGCCTCCACGCCGCTCGCCTTCACGCACTCGCACACCGCCATCTGCGCAGGCAGGACAGAAGGTGCTACTACACGACCTCAACTATACTAACGGCCGCGTAGGGCGAGGGCCGCCTCCACGCCGCTCGCCTTCACGCACTCGCACACCGCCATCTGCGCAGGCAGGACAGAAGGTGCTACTACACGACCTCAACTATACTAACGGCCGCGTAGGGCGAGGGCCGCCTCCACGCCGCTCGCCTTCACGCACTCGCACACCGCCATCTGCGCAGGCAGGACAGAAGGTGCTACTACACGACCTCAACTATACTAACGGCCGCGTAGGGCGAGGGCCGCCTCCACGCCGCTCGCCTTCACGCACTCGCACACCGCCATCTGCGCAGGCAGGACAGAAGGTGCTACTACACGACCTCAACTATACTAACGGCCGCGTAGGGCGAGGGCCGCCTCCACGCCGCTCGCCTTCACGCACTCGCACACCGCCATCTGCGCAGGCAGGACAGAAGGTGCTACTACACGACCTCAACTATACTAACGGCCGCGTAGGGCGAGGGCCGCCTCCACGCCGCTCGCCTTCACGCACTCGCACACCGCCATCTGCGCAGGCAGGACAGAAGGTGCTACTACACGACCTCAACTATACTAACGGCCGCGTAGGGCGAGGGCCGCCTCCACGCCGCTCGCCTTCACGCACTCGCACACCGCCATCTGCGCAGGCAGGACAGAAGGTGCTACTACACGACCTCAACTATACTAACGGCCGCGTAGGGCGAGGGCCGCCTCCACGCCGCTCGCCTTCACGCACTCGCACACCGCCATCTGCGCAGGCAGGACAGAAGGTGCTACTACACGACCTCAACTATACTAACGGCCGCGTAGGGCGAGGGCCGCCTCCACGCCGCTCGCCTTCACGCACTCGCACACCGCCATCTGCGCAGGCAGGACAGAAGGTGCTACTACACGACCTCAACTATACTAACGGCCGCGTAGGGCGAGGGCCGCCTCCACGCCGCTCGCCTTCACGCACTCGCACACCGCCATCTGCGCAGGCAGGACAGAAGGTGCTACTACACGACCTCAACTATACTAACGGCCGCGTAGGGCGAGGGCCGCCTCCACGCCGCTCGCCTTCACGCACTCGCACACCGCCATCTGCGCAGGCAGGACAGAAGGTGCTACTACACGACCTCAACTATACTAACGGCCGCGTAGGGCGAGGGCCGCATCCACGCCGCTCGCCTTCACGCACTCGCACACCGCCATCTGCGCCCTTTCCTTTCCATCCTTTTTTATTTGAGGTATGTCATTTTGTCCATCAACATAGGGATCTGCTAAAGCATGTGATGCAAAGAGCGAGAGTACTATAAGATAAAGTGCGCAGAGACAAACAAACTGTTCCCAAAACATGTAAACATAATAAAAGTTGCCTTGCGATGTGTGTCAGAATATATTATTATAAGATCCCAAATGAATTTAAAGTGCTAGTTTCTTATTTTTAAAAAGACTAACTGAATGGCATAATGACATTTTTTTAATGGTGTTAAGGGATTTATTTACAACTATAATACTTTCAAGATAAGAAGAGACTTGTGACACATCCATCTGATTCTTTTTGGAAATCGAGGAAGTTTATAAAGAAAGTTTAATTGATTTTTATTTAAATGAACTTATTTAAAATAAGGGATATACTGCAATGTTTAATTTTTAGTTTTTCGGCATTTTACCAAATAAAAGCAAAACAATAACGAAAACTTAATAAAAACAGTAACAAAAGTCAAATTAGGAACTATGCAAAAAATAACCATAACACAAACAAAGCAGACGCTCTCGTACTACTAACGTCAACGTATACGTTTTCACAAGACGACCGAACCGATTTATCGATTTAGTTCCGATTATGTATTGTCAATCCCTATAAGTAAACGTTCCGTTTTACGCATCAAGTATTTGAAGGAAATCCTATTAATTTATTTGTTACATCATTAAGATATATTATTGGATTGCAATTTTTGCTTAGATTTTTAGAGGCAAAGATTATTGTGTTTTTGCAATGATATAAATTAAAAATTTAAAAAGTATTTTTATAAAATATTATCGCAAATAGTATAAATAATAAACGGAAAATGCCAAGTGTTATAAGTATCTTCTTACCTTGTAAGGACTATAGCTAGATTTTACATGTAATGTAGTTAAGACTATTTAAGACCACTGACATAAGATTCGCTTGCTATTTTTATTAGCGAAACATTAGCACCTTTTATTGTTTAATGTTACCATTTTATACCATGTTTTGGCAAATAAACATGGTTGTGATGGGTAAAAAAAAATTAACTGCAGTCCATACTCTTAAATCGCAAATAGGTTACTTTTTATCCCGTAAATGTGTACGGTACCGGTGGGTTTTTTTTACAGAACAAACACTTTACACTTGTTATTTGTAATTTTTGCACTGTGGTAGTTTTAGGGTCACAGAATGACAGGCTACTATTTTTAATGCATCTCCTAAGGAAAAAAAATAGAGGGTCACAAGCCGTTATTCAGACAGCTTTAAATATTTCTCAATAATAGTTGAGAAGCTTGTAATTGTTCTTACCTGGTCTACCATGAGGTAGGGCATGTTGGAGGGCATGTCAGCGGGCGCCAGGTGCGGGTACTCGCGCCGCAGCGGCGGCAGCAGCTGCGGGGCCTCGTCGCCGCGGGACGCGATAATCTGTATATATATATACATTAAACAACACCACATACCTTGCCCTGCCTCCCTAGCATTAGCACCAAAACACGATATGATATAGCAATATATCGAACCCAACTGTAAAAATATAATAGACTGGTTTTTGCCCGCGCCTCCGTCTGCGTTGTCCTTGCCCGGATAAAAAGTATCCAATGTGTTAATCCAGGCAATGGTCTATCTGTATTCCAAATTCCATCAAAATCTGTTCAATAGTTTTTGCGTGAAAGAGTAACAAAGATACTCACAAACTTTCGCATTTATATTATTAGTAGGATATAGCCGCCATGTTAAATCGCCGTGACGGTGGCGTCACATGTTATGATCGCTGTTTCGATAAAAATTCAACGTCCGGACGTTTTTTAATTTTGTTGAGAGACACTACACTATCGACTTTTTTGTCGCTCAAGAAACGTACATCATCATCATCATTTCAGCCATAGGACGTCCACTTCTGAACATAGGCCCTCCCATTGACTTCTAAATTGGCCTGTTGGAAGCGGCCTACATTCAGCGTCTCCCTGCAACCTTTAGCAGGTCGTCTGTCTACCTTGTGTATGGACGGCCTACGCTGCGCTTGCCGGCACGTGGTCAACATTCTAGAACCTTTCTGCCCTATCGGCCGTCAGTTCTACGTGCTAGGTGCTCCGCCTACTGATACTTCAGCTCGCTAATCCGTTGGGCTATGTCAGCGACTTTCGTTCCTTTACGGATCCCCTCATTTCTGATTCGATCTCGCGAGGAAACATCGAGCATAGCCCTTTCCATACCTCGCTGGGCGACCTTAGCTTTCTTATAAGGCCCATAGGAAGAGGCTACGTTTCAGTTCCATATGTTCCACTGGTAAAACACATTAGCTTTAGACTTTCGTCTTTAGGCACGTACAAAAAATACAAATCACGTGTGAATAAAACCTCCTTTTAACGATCACCCTTAAACTACATCTTTATACTGTTGCCGGGTTATTATTTCCTAAAAAAACCGGTTAACGGACTCACCTTCCGGATGTAGTCGTCGAGCTTCACGAGCGGCATGACGTGCGGCAGCAGCGCGGCCAGCGAGGCCACGGTGGCCTGCAGCTGGCACTGCTGCGCCACCGACAGCACCGGGTTCGCCAGCGCCGACTGCTGGATGCTGCACACAACCCACCTAGCCCTTAGACCTTGTCCAGAAAGAACCGACCGAGGCGAAACCTTCCGCGCGAATTGGGAACCACACTGAACATTAATCGCAATAGATGTCGCGTTGTGTTTGATTCTGACACTGATCAAATAATTACTGGAGTAAAGTTTCCGCTAAAACGTCTGTCAAAATTATCAAACCTTGCTACAAGAGATCCGCTTTTTCCTGCTGAAAGATGCATTCCGTTCTTTATAAAAATAAATAATAAAATTCATTTATTTTCAGACAATACAGTCCATAATTTTGTTAGTAAAAATTTGGCTTATATGAAAATGAAAATTTCTTTATTCACAATGAAACTCTCAGATACAATTTCGTGTACTGTTTTCCACATTAGGTTTCCCTGTGTCGTGGAATACAGACTATGTTAGAAGATTAGACTATGTTACTGTTAGTATCAATTAACTTATAAACTATGTTAGTAACAAACAGTGCACGGTAGGAAATGGTAAAAGTTATTTCATTAATTTACTCGCTTGACATTAAATCAATGAAACTACGGTAGATGGCCGAGTCATTGTAGTTTTTGAATTATTGTTTTAAACTAGTTAACATACAAACATTAACAATAACATATAGCAATGCATAGCAAAGGTAATTTCAGATGGCGCCAGCGTGTTTGGTCTTGTCAACCATAGTCAACACATCGTCAACCAATGTCCATGTAAATGTCAATGTTTACTTTTTATTGTGCTTGCTAGTTTGACACACTTTTGACAACTTAACAATAACATGTATTTAACGTAGGGATTATATGATCAGTGGCAGCAGTGGCAGAACCTATAGTTAAATAATAACTACGGACAGGACCGAACACAATGCGACATCTACCGGGATAAATTTGCAACTATGCAGTTAGCTTCCCCATTCATACGCGCGTTGACAAAATACTAGGTGCTTATACATGCCGTTCAAAAACATCGCGTGGGTTAATATTTCGCGCATATATCGCATCGACTACGCCTTACACTCGCCTCGCGCGTTTCGCTTCGAATTCGCCCCTTCTGAACAAAGTCTTAGACATCCCGCAGTCTACAGACTTCTTAATCAGCAGATAATTTGATCGGTTTTTAAATAACTATGACAACATGTGAGCGCACAAACTGAAGCTGTGCTACGTGCACAGTGCTACAAGAATTTGTCGCCTTTTACTACACGCTTCCTGTTGGCGGTAGGGAAGTGTATTCTTTACGGCCGCCCCCACACGGCACACGTCCCTAATCGAAAGTTAAATTCAATTAAAATCGTTTATTTCTTTAACACGTTATGTTTTAACTACATTCTAAGGCCGGGACCTACCTAGTAAGTACAGTGTTTGTGTGTGTGTGTGTGTGTGTGTGTGTGTGTGTGTGTGTGTGTGTGTGTGTGTGTGCGTGTGTGTGTGTGTGTGTGTGTGTGTGTGTGTGTGTGTGTGTGTGTACGTGTGTGTACGTGTGCGTGTTGTGTTTGTGTAATGAAAAATATAGTAACTAATAATTACTTACGCGAGTATCAATTGCAATATGTCACACACAGTTTCCTCGCAAGCTAGTTCGATGCACAGGAGTGCTAAAGTCGTATAGATCGCTTCGACGTTTTCTAGGGTGTTCGATTCCAGTTGCAAACCTATAAAAAAAATAGTAAAATAACATATTTGCTTTAAGCATATCTAAGTCAATAATCTCTTGTGGGCATCACTAGAGGTTAGACGTAGTATTTATATTCCTTTACTAACTTCCGCCCGCGACTGCGCCCATGTGAAGTTCGATTTGTCACATAGTCTTTGTCAACGACCCATGTCACTCACTTCCCAGCTAAAAATTAGGTGGTCCTATGGCTATAGAAACTTAGTTTCTTGGGGTAAAGGGACTTCACGCTCGCTAGGGAGTTAAACTCTTTTCAAGATAAGAAGATACTTGTGACACATCACGTGACTTCACTGTTGACACAAATAGTGATGTGCCCTAACGAAATCCATCAGATTCTTTTTGAAAATCGAGAAAGTTTATAAAGAAAGTTTAATCGATTTTTATTCAAATGAACTTATTTAAAATAAGAGATATACTGCCATTGATTTAAAAAGTCAAGATACGGCTGACAGAAAAATTCACATTACACTTTCACGATACATGACACACTAACGCCATATATTACTGTAATGTCAACTGTTAAACCGCATCACAGATGTAACCTTGTCAGAGCGGCTTATAATTAAAGAGAAACTCAGTTAAAAATCTTTTCTTATTTTATATATTATAATATTTAAAGAGTCATCATAGTAAATATGTATAACTTTTTGCTTGCTTAAATAAAAATACGACAGCATGTTTCATTTCGCCAAGGATCAGTAGAAAATCTACAGTTAAAAACGTAGTTATTTTTTTGTACTGTACACTTACTACGTTAAAATACACGCTAGTTTGATTTCCTTAAGTATTAGATTAATCGAAACTTCAGATATTTTATCATCATAAAACATAATATTTGTATGACATCACCTATAACCATGATAGTGCTTACAGTGTAGAACTAATGCACGCCGCTACAATGTTATATCGGACATTCGTACGGGAAATATGGCGTCGCTTCGTATAATTGACAAGAACGATAAAAAATATTAAAGTAATGTAAATAATTATCAAATTTACGGTTTACCGGTGAAATGTAATATTAGAATTATTTTTGGTGAACTTTCTGTCGTAATTGACACAATTCTTAAAAGAACATCCAGGCATATTATTTTTTCTTAGGACACCGGCTCCCGATGACAGCCGACCACTGACTACGTCACTTAGGCCCTAGGTAGGGTCAGAGTAGGGCCCGGCTATAGGCAACAGCCTGACGTGCGGTCCGCCCTGTCCTTGCGAAGTAATATATAGTCAATGTATGCTGCAATGTTCTACCGCCAGAGTGCCGTATACAGCTTTTTGACAAGTCTTTGTTCCTTTTTTTGGCATTTCACCAAATAAAAGCAGAACAATAACAAAAACAGTAACAAAAGTCAAAATAGGAAATATGCGAAAAATTACGATAACACAAACCGCATACAAGGCAGACGCTCTCGTACTACTGACGTCAACGCATAGGTTATCACAAGACGACTGAACCGATTCATCGATTTAGTTCCGATTATGTATTGTCAATCCCTATAAGTAAAAGTTCTGTTTTACGCATCAAGTATTTGAAGGAAATCCTTTTAATTTATTTGTTAAATCATTAAGACATATTTTTGGTTTGCAATTATTGGTTAGATTTTTAGAGGCAAAGATTATTGTGTTTTTGCAATGATATAAATTAAAAATTAAAAACATATTTTATAAAATATTATCGTTAATAGAATGGGTAAAACGGAAAATGCCAAGTGTCATAAGTAACTTCTTATCTTGAAAGGACTAGTTTCCCGTCTGACCTTATATTCTGGACGTCAGAAACGGTGCCCTACCTGTACTTGCTTCCCGCCTATTCAATCTTTAACTTTCAACAATTACTATTGTTATTTACTCTATGTGAAACTAAAGAGTATTAGTTTATCTAAAGCTATAACTTACCATCATATAATGAACTGAAGATAGCGTAACCATGTTTGCTGATGAAGATTAGGTCTTGACGAGAACATTTCTCGACAGACAAGCCCAGCTCAGCGTAGTCCACACTGCAAAAACACAGTATATTTAGACTCTACTATTAAATGTCTAGCCAAATTTTAATATGTACTCCCAACACTTCCAACCAGTAGTACACATTGAGATAACTTTTTTTTCACAGCTCTTAGTAATAGTGAAGACAATTGGGTAAAAAAAACTACTTAGTCCGTTAGTTTATTTATCAAAATACACCAATTTTTTCTTTTGTCAATCAACCAAAAAAATACAAAGATAAAGCTCGTCAAAGTTTGGGAGTAGCGATATATCGACACGAACTGTAAAAATGTGATAGATATAGCACCCATTTTGAATCGTCAGTGTACGACACTCACTACTACAGTACACTACAGTACTACTACACTACAGTACGACACTCACTACTACACTACAGTACGACAGCGCGGGGGCGCTCGACACTGCAGTACGACACTCACGTGGGCGTGTGCAGCGCGGGCGCGTTCCCGTGCCGGTCCAGCAGCGTGTGCAGGATGCGCTGCAGCAGCGCGGGGGCGCTCGACACTGCAGTACGACACTCACGTGGGCGTGTGCAGCGCGGGCGCGTTCCCGTGCCGGTCCAGCAGCGTGTGCAGGATGCGCTGCAGCAGCGCGGGGGCGCTCGACACTGCAGTACGACACTCACGTGGGCGTGTGCAGCGCGGGCGCGTTCCCGTGCCGGTCCAGCAGCGTGTGCAGGATGCGCTGCAGCAGCGCGGGGGCGCTCGACACTGCAGTACGACACTCACGTGGGCGTGTGCAGCGTGGGCGCGTTCCCGTGCCGGTCCAGCAGCGTGTGCAGGATGCGCTGCAGCAGCGCGGGGGCGCTCGACACTGCAGTACGACACTCACGTGGGCGTGTGCAGCGCGGGCGCGTTCCCGTGCCGGTCCAGCAGCGTGTGCAGGATGCGCTGCAGCAGCGCGGGGGCGCTCGACACTGCAGTACGACACTCACGTGGGCGTGTGCAGCGCGGGCGCGTTCCCGTGCCGGTCCAGCAGCGTGTGCAGGATGCGCTGCAGCAGCGCGGGGGCGCTCGACACTGCAGTACGACACTCACGTGGGCGTGTGCAGCGCGGGCGCGTTCCCGTGCCGGTCCAGCAGCGTGTGCAGGATGCGCTGCAGCAGCGCGGGGGCGCTCGACACTGCAGTACGACACTCACGTGGGCGTGTGCAGCGCGGGCGCGTTCCCGTGCCGGTCCAGCAGCGTGTGCAGGATGCGCTGCAGCAGCGCGGGGGCGCTCGACACTGCAGTACGACACTCACGTGGGCGTGTGCAGCGCGGGCGCGTTCCCGTGCCGGTCCAGCAGCGTGTGCAGGATGCGCTGCAGCAGCGCGGGGGCGCTCGACACTGCAGTACGACACTCACGTGGGCGTGTGCAGCGCGGGCGCGTTCCCGTGCCGGTCCAGCAGCGTGTGCAGGATGCGCTGCAGCAGCGCGGGGGCGCTCGACACTGCAGTACGACACTCACGTGGGCGTGTGCAGCGCGGGCGCGTTCCCGTGCCGGTCCAGCAGCGTGTGCAGGATGCGCTGCAGCAGCGCGGGGGCGCTCGACACTGCAGTACGACACTCACGTGGGCGTGTGCAGCACGGGCGCGTTCCCGTGCCGGTCCAGCAGCGTGTGCAGGATGCGCTGCAGCAGCGCGGGGGCGCTCGACACTGCAGTACGACACTCACGTGGGCGTGTGCAGCGCGGGCGCGTTCCCGTGCCGGTCCAGCAGCGTGTGCAGGATGCGCTGCAGCAGCGCGGGGGCGCTCGACACTGCAGTACGACACTCACGTGGGCGTGTGCAGCGCGGGCGCGTTCCCGTGCCGGTCCAGCAGCGTGTGCAGGATGCACTGCAGCAGCGCGGGGGCGCTCGACACTGCAGTACGACACTCACGTGGGCGTGTGCAGCGCGGGCGCGTTCCCGTGCCGGTCCAGCAGCGTGTGCAGGATGCGCTGCAGCAGCGCGGGGGCGCTCGACACTGCAGTACGACACTCACGTGGGCGTGTGCAGCGCGGGCGCGTTCCCGTGCCGGTCCAGCAGCGTGTGCAGGATGCGCTGCAGCAGCGCGGGGGCGCTCGACACTGCAGTACGACACTCACGTGGGCGTGTGCAGCGCGGGCGCGTTCCCGTGCCGGTCCAGCAGCGTGTGCAGGATGCGCTGCAGCAGCGCGGGGGCGCTCGACACTGCAGTACGACACTCACGTGGGCGTGTGCAGCGCGGGCGCGTTCCCGTGCCGGTCCAGCAGCGTGTGCAGGATGCGCTGCAGCAGCGCGGGGGCGCTCGACACTGCAGTACGACACTCACGTGGGCGTGTGCAGCGCGGGCGCGTTCCCGTGCCGGTCCAGCAGCGTGTGCAGGATGCGCTGCAGCAGCGCGGGGGCGCTCGACACTGCAGTACGACACTCACGTGGGCGTGTGCAGCACGGGCGCGTTCCCGTGCCGGTCCAGCAGCGTGTGCAGGATGCGCTGCAGCAGCGCGGGGGCGCTCGACACTGCAGTACGACACTCACGTGGGCGTGTGCAGCGCGGGCGCGTTCCCGTGCCGGTCCAGCAGCGTGTGCAGGATGCGCTGCAGCAGCGCGGGGGCGCTCGACACTGCAGTACGACACTCACGTGGGCGTGTGCAGCGCGGGCGCGTTCCCGTGCCGGTCCAGCAGCGTGTGCAGGATGCGCTGCAGCAGCGCGCGCGTGGCGCGCTCGGGGGCGCTCGACACGCGCAGCAGCGCTTCCAGGAACGCGGCCGGGAACGCCTTGCTCAGCTCCGTCGTCTTGTAGGTTGTGCCCACCTGTGGGAAGATATGCTATTGTCAAGTGCAAAGGTACATGTTTACGCCTCGCTGTAAAAATTTGCACTTTACAAGTTTATCCTTCTTATAACAGCGAAATATGATGACAACTTACTTTTGGCAGTATTTTCAGTGAGACCGTCTACAGCAATCTTCTGTATGGTGAAGGGGAGTACGATGGAGATGACTTTATTTTATTTATTTATTTATTTATTTATTTATTACTAAATGGAAAACAAACAGCATTTGTATAACAAATATAGATAAAATAGTAAGAAACAAGTATGCCTTGAACAGTTTTCGCGAATAGAAATGTATATAATCCAAAAACTACATATTTCTTTAACAGAGCAAAGCAATGGAACAAAACAGAATTACAAACAATAATTTTAAAGCCACATCAAAATGGGGTAGTAATACACTTATAGAAATGAAAGTGTCACCAAGTTACACCTCGAAAAATTCAGTATTAATTTTATTCTTAAAATAATTTGGTCTCGCCGTAAATAGGTCAACATGTTCTGAATAATTACGGTTAAAGTTATTAAATACCCTGTTGAAATAAGAATTCCGTCTATAATTTGTAGTACTTGCATCAACATGGAGTCTGAGATGATTTCTCCTGGAGTTGGCACGAACTGGTAATTGTATCTTGACCCTAGATAGAAGCTCGATACAATCATTTTTACCATTAGTTAGGTTTTGAAGAAATGTTAGGTCAGCTGCCTCTCTCCGCAGTTTTAGTGGAAGTAAGTGGTGACGTTGGCAGTTTTCAGTGTAGTTAAAACTTGAGTTTAACCGGTGCTTATAATTTAAAAATCTTAGAAACTTTTTCTGAATTTTTTCGATTTTGTCTACATATAGTTCATATTGAGGATTCCAAGCTTGACATGCGTATTCTAGTTGACTTCTTACTAATGAACAGTACAGGATTTTAAGCGATTTTACCATTTTGAAATTTTTCGTGATTCTAATTATAAATCCTAGTGTCTTTGTAGCTTTAGATTTTAGAAGTTATATTAGCAGGATCGTCTGCAGCATTCGGCTTTGGTGCTCTTGCCTCTCCGGCTGCTCGGTACTTGATGTTTATCTATTGAAAGGGAGAGACTGATGATGATAACTTACATTTAGCAGTGATTTCAGCAGGATCGTCTGCAGCATACCATCGGCCTTGGTACTCCTGTCCGTCTGGCTGCTCGACACTTCATGTCTACCTACTGTATGGGGGGGACTGATGATGGTAACTTACTTTTAGCAGTGATTTCAGCAGGATCGTCTGCAGCATAGCATCGGCATGATGATGGACTCTTACTTTTAGCAGTGATTTCAGCAGAATCGTCTGCAGCATAGCATCGGCCTTGGTACTTCTGTCTCTCTGGCTGCTTGGCACTTGATGTCTACCTACTGAATGGGGGGAGGGACTGATGATGGTAACTTACTTTTAGCAGGATCGTACGCAGCATAAAATCGGCCTTCGTGCTCTTGCCTCTCCGGCTGCTCGGTACTTGATGTTTACTTATTGAAAGGGGGGGACTAATGATCGCAAATTAAATTTAGCAGTGATTTAAGCAGGATCGTCTGCAGCATAGCATCGGCCTTGATACCCCTGCCCCTCTGGCTGCTCGGCACTTGATGTCTACCTATTGAAGGGGATAGGGGGACTGATGATGACAACTTACTTTTAACAGTGATTTCAGCAGGATCGTCTGTAGCATAGCATCGGCTTTAGTGCTCTTGCCCCTCTGGCTGCTCGGCACCTTGCTGATGATGAACATCATGATGTCTATCTTCTGGAAGTCGGGCAAGTGATCAGCAAACTCTCCCAACGCGTTGATCAGCGCTTCTTGGTAAAGCTTCTCATCTGTTTCTTTCTGGAAATTTAATTAAACAAATATGTGACATACTTCATAGTTATGTACTAGTTGACGTGAGGCCTGTGCCCTGCAGTGAGACTAATACATAATAGTCCTACTTTACTTTTACTTTATGTCATATACTTAATTTAAAGATACAAATAAACGAAAAGTAATTGTAAAATATGATATTGATGAATTTGTTCAACATTTAAGGTGCATTTAAGTTTCTTTGATGGATAATGGTATTGATTTAAATCTTTGACTATTTAAATAAAAAAATATTAAATAATAACCTATGTAAATAGTACCTCAGAATCTCTAGCTACTGAAGCCCGCAGATTTGTAAGCAAATTGTTTATAATCTCCAACACTGATGGGCCTGTAAAAGAATTTATTAATCATCTCTATTATTCTTAATCTATATGCATAAATGACCTTCCTTACTTTACTTAAGATCTTTGTGAGACAGTTTAGTTTGCAGATGATACATTATTGATTAAAGATCTTTGTGAGATAGTTTAGTTTGCAGATGATACATTATTGATTAAAGATCTTTGTGAGACAGTTTAGTTTGCAGATGATACATTATTGATTAAAGATCTTTGTGAGATAGATTAGTTTGCAGATGATACATTATTGATTAAAGATCTTTGTGAGATAGTTTAGTTTGCAGATGATACATTATTGATTAAAGATCTTTGTGAGATAGTTTAGTTTGCAGATGATACATTATTGATTAAAGATCTTTGTGAGATAGTTTAGTTTGCAGATGATACATTATTGATTAAAGATCTTTGTGAGATAGTTTAGTTTGCAGATGATACATTATTGATTAAAGATCTTTGTGAGACAGTTTAGTTTGCAGATGATACATTATTGATTAAAGATCTTTGTGAGATAGATTAGTTTGCAGATGATACATTATTGATTAAAGATCTTTGTGAGATAGTTTAGTTTGCAGATGATACATTATTGATTAAAGATCTTTGTGAGATAGTTTAGTTTGCAGATGATACATTATTGATTAAAGATCTTTGTGAGATAGTTTATGGTGCAGATAATATATTATTGATTAACGATCTTTGTGAGATAGTTTAGTTTGAGATGATACATTATTGATTAAAGATCTTTGTGAGATAGTTTAGTTTGCAGATGATACATTATTGATTAAAGATCTTTGTGAGATAGTTTATGGTGCAGATAATACATTATTGATTAACGATCTTTGTGAGATAGTTTAGTTTGCAGAGATTCATTATTGATTAAAGATCTTTGTGAGATAGATTAGTTTGCAGATGATACATTATTGATTAAAGATCTTTGTGAGATAGTTTAGTTTGCAGATGATACATTATTGATTAAAGATCTTTGTGAGATAGTTTATGGTGCAGATAATACATTATTGATTAACGATCTTTGTGAGATAGTTTAGTTTGCAGAGATTCATTATTGATTAAAGATCTTTGTGAGATAGATTAGTTTGCAGATGATACATTATTGATTAAAGATCTTTGTGAGATAGTTTAGTTTGCAGATGATACATTATTGATTAAAGATCTTTGTGAGATAGTTTATGGTGCAGATAATACATTATTGATTAAAGATCTTTGTGAGATAGTTTAGTTTGCAGAGGATACATCATTGATTTTTAAAACTGACAGAGGTTTCCGTACAAATTTGAAGGTTCATTTAAATAGTTGAAGAATCGAGTCTTGTAGTTTAATGACAAATATATAGTTTTCAGATTTTTCCCTGTACTTTTAGTATAAGACGATATAACTTGCCAAGTTTATGTTATATGTTGGAAAAACAGTATCTTTCATCTCACCCGTGCCGATAAGTGACACTGACATCTGTCATGTGCTAGCTGTCATCCGTCAATATACGGTGTAAGCGGGCAGTCGGATGGTAGATCTAGTCAGTGGTGGACGGGTCGTGAAGACACGCTCGGTGTGTCGGTGAGCCAGTGAAGAGTGCATTCGGCACTCATAAAGATAACCTACACCTAGGTAGCAAATGTCCCGCTCACCCACGCTGTCGCCGGCCGCGATGGCCACGATGTTGCTGAGCACGGCGGCCCGCGCGGCGCGCACGCGCGTGCGCCCGCGCGGGTCGGCCGCGCCGGCGCCCGCCGCGTCCAGGTGCTGCATCAGCGCCTCCACCACGCTGTACGAGTACTGCGCCTAACGTCGACGTCTCATTACCGCATTACCGCATTACATACGAGTACACCGGATGTGAAAGAGCTCGACGAAGCCGAATACCACATATTCTACCTATTATTACGATCTTTTTTTTTCGTTCACACTATACCTGGGAAACATGGAGTACATACCCTATAGAGTAGAAATATCATATGATTTATTCGACAAAATGTTCCGCCATTTTTTTATTTATATCTGTGCTGTTTTTGTATGGGCGAGTTGTCATTTCATATTAAATGTAAATGAAAAATCACTTACTAGTTTCGGAGAAAGATGGTTTGTGTTGCTACTCTATAGGGTATGAACTCGATGCTGAGAAATGCCCGGTTACCGGGATATTGACGGTCAGTTATATTTTTATTTTAAGGATTTTGAAAAAAACGTCTTCTGTTTGTTACGACTGAACTTTTTTCCAAAGAAACAGTTAAATTTTTCAGTTCTTTTTTTTTAAAAGAGCACAGTCCGCAATGAGTCGCGCGCACGCACACAACTACCTACCCTGTCCTTCTAGTGTGCGTGCGCGTTTGCTGTGTAGCGATCACTCACTCGCCGGCCGTATGCATACACACAGGAGACGTATTTTTGAATCATGCGAATTCCTAAAATCACTATTTTTGAAAATTCATTCCGTGAATTCTGCAACGACCACTCGTTTTTGTTTTCTACTAGTAGAAAGTACGGAAGAATTACATTGACAAGTAAACGTATGTTTGACAGAAATTTGACATAATAACTTTTTATTTACGTTCTTTAGTGAGTTTATGCTTTATGGTTTATGATATTTTCTGCGTGAAACTAAAATAGTTACAAGATTTCAATCTAATAGCGACACCTATTTCGAGTGATTCAAAAATGCGTAAAATTGGAAGCAATAGAAACTATTTTCATACACGAATTTTTTTCGTGTTCGAATTCAAGATTCATTTCTAATGCTTCAAAAATACGTCTCCAGGTAGGCTGTTGCGTGCGCGCTATACATTGCGGGTTAGAAATTCGTTTTTTTTTTTAAATAAAAATCATGTCCCAGCAATTATTTTTTTTGCATTCAACTCGGTTTGATGTACAGAATGCGTGGTTTAAGGCTTCGTTAAGATTTTTTTACAACCTGTGTATATATAGAAACTACACACTTCGTGTAATCTCGAAAGGAAGCGGGAATATGGTATATGTTTCTAAACGACATTTTGAAGCTCGGTAGGACAGGTGATTCATAATTCATTTATTCACTTTCATACAGTAACAGTAGTCCTCACAATAAAGGTATAAAAGATGTCCGTTTTGTTACAGTATGACCTACTAAGGCATTCGTGATTTTTAGAAATAATAAAATCTTAAATTAATACATTCCAAATCAATGTAAAATATCTCCGTAATATTTTGATTATGTGAAAAAAGAAAATAATACGTGTCCAATAATTTTTGATAATCTACCTGATAGACAAAGAAAAATAGTTATTTTATCGTACAAAAAGCTGTGCGTCCCATCAAGCTCCAAAACCACTTCTTTTCCACCGTAACCACGAGCTAACACGGAGTGTGTAGTTTCAGAACGCAGCCTAGCCTGTCTACCACAGAGCAGTGTGGTAGCACACCTAGGTGTGTGTGTGTATAGCAGTGTAACGTCGTAACAGCTAGTGTGAGTCTGTGTGCACGCGAGCGCTATTTCGGAACGCAATCTAAAGCAATGTCGCTTGAGTTCACAGACAAGAAAAGAGCTGTATGATGAATGTTACACTGTCAGTATATTAACAGTTCAATTTATCAATATAGACTGTATAGATTTTGATGAATTGACGGACGTGGGTGGGTACCCAGTCAATCATTTCGACAGAGCATTATAACCAGTGATCGGAGTAGGTAGATTGATTTGATGTACTTTGGTAGAGCTAGCATAATATGGATATGCTTTTTTTTCAAAAACTGATACCAAAAAGTTCCGGAATCCCGGAGGCATGTCCATATTAACATCAATGTTTGAGATTATTGATCCCAAATCAATCTACCTACTCCGATCACTGATTATAACGTTTATTGGAGTTTGTAGTCTTTGTAGTCATAGAAATAGGGTACAATATTGCATAGCACTGTATACTCAGCTCTACATCTCTGGATTTGGCTCAGTCGCAGGCTAACTTAGTTTCATCATCATCATCATTATTTCAGCCATAGGACGTCCACTGCTGAACATAAGCCTCCCCCAATGACCTATCATCGGGGGGGGATTGCCAATACTCGCCATGCTTGGCAGGCGGGTTGGCGAGCGCAGTTTTTTGTGAGATTTCGTACGTAGACGCTGCTGCCCGTCTCTTGCTACAGGAATTAGTCGCTCTTACGACACGCTTCTTGTTGGCGGTGGGGGTATTCTTTTACGGCCATCCCAACACGGCACGGCAACTTAGTTTACGAGCTAAAAATTATTATTATTTGTTAGCTGTACCTGAATCGAAAACATGATAATCTTGAACGTGTGTACAGCGAAATCGTTAGGCACCCACAACTCGTGCCGGTCGAAATGTCTGAAAAAAAAATATCTAAATACATATTTTAATATGCACCAGATAACGCATCAATTTTAATGGTCTCGGAGTAAGGAAAGAACATCCTTCTGTTGCGAGAAACTTGCATGATTCCTCACTTCTTTCGTTTTTAAAGTATTATCATCATCATATAATATTATATTATATACTCGTCATCATATAATATTAGTTGTTTGTTGTAATCTTTATTTATAAAAATGAATCTCTATTTTCCTTGGTCATCGCATCACGCGTGATCGGATGGAGCAATTTCGCAAATTCTTTTTTTATTGTGGTAATTATTGTCAGGAGGAGGTTCTTATAAAGAAAAAGTAACAGAAAATCCTTAAGGGTCAAGCGAACGAAGTCGCGGGCACCAGATAGTATTGTATAATTCTGTAATGTTGTATAACTTCTGTCATTGTATATGGTATAATTATTCATTAATCCTTACTTGGGGTGGGCGTTAATGACCGCGACACAGTTTTCAAAAATATATGGTGACATTACCGAACACTGAATTTCTGCAATTAAATTAATTTCCAAATAAATGAATTTGAATTTAATCATCATCGTGTCAGCCTATTGCAGTCCACTGCTGGGCGATCCAAAGAGCACGATCTCTGGCCTTTATCATCCATCCACCGCTATCTCCTATAAGGTCGTCGGTCCATCGAGCTGAGGGCGTCTTACAAATTACCAAGACGTGGTCTCTCTTTTGAAGTAAAAGTAGTTAAAATAACGATCTTGTTTTATTTGAGGTTTGAATAAGGCAGTGACCATTCTACGTTTTTTTTTTGGTCCTTTCAGCTGGATGGAATTTAGGAATCCTACAGTACCAGATAACCAGACAACATTGTTTTTTCCAAAAGCGTCTCTAAGCACACCCAGTCGCAATCTTTATAGAAGTTCCTTTTCCGACCCAACTGAGAATGGAGAAGCACTGCACATTTATCCCAATAGGTGTCGCATTGTGTTCGGTTTGCCCGTGATCATTATTTGATCAGTGGTTCTGCCACTATTACTACATAAGTTCTGCTAAGTTGTCAAACGTGTGTGATAACAACGAAGATTTGTATCAATGTCATTCATTTGCTTAGAAATGTATTTAAATATGCTTAACCGTTATGGTGTACGAGCTACGTTCGTACATTTGTCTGCTGCGCCGTCAGCGACCTACAAACCGGCGGATGACCCATGGACCCTGCGCATGCACCGTCGGCACTCTACACCGACGGCACACAATGAAAATCTTGTAATTGTGTACATTCTTTAACTTTTGTATTTAAACATAACATTACACTAAATAAATCAGATATCAACCGTCCGTGTTGGTTCTCATTTCCCTCCGCTGCGGCCAAGACTACCTTAGCCGTCACTATGATCAGTCTGGTGAGTCTGCCAGACTGGCAGCGGGTCCACACCGCCTACCTACCGTCCTAACGCTGCTACCCACAGCGACCTGGGATCGAATATGAACAGGCGGGAAGCAAGTGTGGCACCGCTCCCGACGTCTAGAATATACGGTCAGACAGGATACTAACTCTCTAGTGAGCGTAGAGTCCCTTTTACCCCAAGGCACTAAGTCCCTAGAGCCCTAGCCCCACCTAACACACTTTTACACCTAACGTAAATATAATAAGGATGTAGAGAGGAAATGATAGAGCTGATCCCAGGTCGCTGCGGGTAGCAGCGTTAGGACGGTAGGTAGGCGGTGTGGACCCGCTGCCAGTCTGGCAGACTCACCAGACTGATCATAGTGACGGCTAAGGTAGTCTTGGCCGCAGCGAAGGGAAATGAGAACCAACACGGACGGTTGATATCTGATTTATTTAGTGTAATGTCATGTTTAAATACAAAAGTTATAGAATGTACACAATTACAAGGTTTTCATTGTGTGCCGTCGGTGTAGAGTGCCGACGGTGCATGCGCAGGGTCCATGGGTCATCCGCCGGTTTGTAGGTCGCTGACGGCGCAGCAGACAAATGTACGATCGTAGCTCGTACATATTGGCATCTTCAAAAAGCACGAGGAGTAGGTGGAAGATGCAGTTCCAGTCTCCAGCGCAATGTGTAGCAGTGGTGCAGCAAACCAATGTACGAGGTTACTCGTACAATGGTACAGGCCTGTTTACTTTGGGGGTAGGTAATTGGTGTTATTACAGGTGTAATGTAGTCTATATATTTTATTGTTTAAAAAAAAAACTCGCGCAGGCACGCCTCGGCCAGCCGCGCGTGTCTGTCTCCACACGCGACACGGTCTCGTGATGTGTCGCTACACTCAGGCGAGTACTCACGTGAGGACAGGCCGCAGCACACTGCGGATGTGCCCGAAGGAGGCGCGGCCGACGAGCTCGCGCAGGCACGCCTCGGCCAGCCGCGCGTGTCTGTCTCCACACGCGACACGGTCTCGTGATGTGTCGCTACACTCAGGCGAGTACTCACGTGAGGACAGGCCGCAGCAAACTGCGGATGTGCCCGAAGGAGGCGCGGCCGACGAGCTCGCGCAGGCACGCCTCGGCCAGCCGCGCGTGTCTGTCTCCACACGCGACACGGTCTCGTGATGTGTCGCTACACTCAGGCGAGTACTCACGTGAGGACAGGCCGCAGCACACTGCGGATGTGCCCGAAGGAGGCGCGGCCGACGAGCTCGCGCAGGCACGCCTCGGCCAGCCGCGCGTGTCTGTCTCCACACGCGACACGGTCTCGTGATGTGTCGCTACACTCAGGCGAGTACTCACGTGAGGACAGGCCGCAGCACACTGCGGATGTGCCCGAAGGAGGCGCGGCCGACGAGCTCGCGCAGGCACGCCTCGGCCAGCCGCGCGTGTCTGTCTCCACACGCGACACGGTCTCGTGATGTGTCGCTACACTCAGGCGAGTACTCACGTGAGGACAGGCCGCAGCACACTGCGGATGTGCCCGAAGGAGGCGCGGCCGACGAGCTCGTGCAGGCACGCCTCGGCCAGCCGCGCGTGTCTGTCTCCACACGCGACACGGTCTCGTGATGTGTCGCTACACTCAGGCGAGTACTCACGTGAGGACAGGCCGCAGCACACTGCGGATGTGCCCGAAGGAGGCGCGGCCGACGAGCTCGCGCAGGCACGCCTCGGCCAGCCGCGCGTGTCTGTCTCCACACGCGACACGGTCTCGTGATGTGTCGCTACACTCAGGCGAGTACTCACGTGAGGACAGGCCGCAGCACACTGCGGATGTGCCCGAAGGAGGCGCGGCCGACGAGCTCGCGCAGGCACGCCTCGGCCAGCCGCGCGTGTCTGTCTCCACACGCGACACGGTCTCGTGATGTGTCGCTACACTCAGGCGAGTACTCACGTGAGGACAGGCCGCAGCACACTGCGGATGTGCCCGAAGGAGGCGCGGCCGACGAGCTCGCGCAGGCACGCCTCGGCCAGCCGCGCGTGTCTGTCTCCACACGCGACACGGTCTCGTGATGTGTCGCTACACTCAGGCGAGTACTCACGTGAGGACAGGCCGCAGCACACTGCGGATGTGCCCGAAGGAGGCGCGGCCGACGAGCTCGCGCAGGCACGCCTCGGCCAGCCGCGCGTGTCTGTCTCCACACGCGACACGGTCTCGTGATGTGTCGCTACACTCAGGCGAGTACTCACGTGAGGACAGGCCGCAGCACACTGCGGATGTGCCCGAAGGAGGCGCGGCCGACGAGCTCGCGCAGGCACGCCTCGGCCAGCCGCGCGTGTCTGTCTCCACACGCGACACGGTCTCGTGATGTGTCGCTACACTCAGGCGAGTACTCACGTGAGGACAGGCCGCAGCACACTGCGGATGTGCCCGAAGGAGGCGCGGCCGACGAGCTCGCGCAGGCACGCCTCGGCCAGCCGCGCGTGTCTGTCTCCACACGCGACACGGTCTCGTGATGTGTCGCTACACTCAGGCGAGTACTCACGTGAGGACAGGCCGCAGCACACTGCGGATGTGCCCGAAGGAGGCGCGGCCGACGAGCTCGCGCAGGCACGCCTCGGCCAGCCGCGCGTGTCTGTCTCCACACGCGACACGGTCTCGTGATGTGTCGCTACACTCAGGCGAGTACTCACGTGAGGACAGGCCGCAGCACACTGCGGATGTGCCCGAAGGAGGCGCGGCCGACGAGCTCGCGCAGGCACGCCTCGGCCAGCCGCGCGTGTCTGTCTCCACACGCGACACGGTCTCGTGATGTGTCGCTACACTCAGGCGAGTACTCACGTGAGGACAGGCCGCAGCACACTGCGGATGTGCCCGAAGGAGGCGCGGCCGACGAGCTCGCGCAGGCACGCCTCGGCCAGCCGCGCGTGTCTGTCTCCACACGCGACACGGTCTCGTGATGTGTCGCTACACTCAGGCGAGTACTCACGTGAGGACAGGCCGCAGCACACTGCGGATGTGCCCGAAGGAGGCGCGGCCGACGAGCTCGCGCAGGCACGCCTCGGCCAGCCGCGCGTGTCTGTCTCCACACGCGACACGGTCTCGTGATGTGTCGCTACACTCAGGCGAGTACTCACGTGAGGACAGGCCGCAGCACACTGCGGATGTGCCCGAAGGAGGCGCGGCCGACGAGCTCGCGCAGGCACGCCTCGGCCAGCCGCGGCGGCGTCTCCTCGGCCCCGTCCCGAGTGTCTGTCTCCATACACGACAGGGTCTCGTACTTTTCTGAGGTCTGTTGTAAAACGTGTGGATTTGAATTATGCAAGGTTGCACCGATACATTTATCTTTGATAAACATGCTTATTTCAAGAGGCTGAATAGAATAGTGATGAGGATTCGAGAAATTGTTTATTAATTACATTTTGTGTTTTTGAGAACTTATTAAATGGATCTTATGTAATAATAAATAGAATAAAAATTATAAAAGGAAGTACCTGCATATTGTATAATAGCGATGGTACTATCTTGTCCATGTGTTGCGCTTCCCAAATGTTCTCTACCAGGTCGTCAGACACTGTCTTTCTGATGACTCCCTAAGTATAAAATTGTAAAGTTAAAACATTTTATACTTACTCGACGGTTTACAATTATATCATCCAGCTTTCAGTATATTTGACATCATATTTGGTCATACGGAGACGCAATGTGATGCGCGGCGCGTCAAGCGGTAAATTCAAACGCATAGTAATGTATGAAAGCGTTTATGCAGACGCCTGTAGCGATGCCCGCAAAGGCGCACACAATATTGTACAGCTTACTATCCTACCACAAAATGTCAAATTTCTTAGACCGATTCCTCGATTTTGTACTTAAAATTCAACTGCGAAGTTCAATATTATTTAACAAAAGTGTTTTATGGTAAGTCGATGCGCTGTCTGCATACAACGCATATACACGTTATAATAGTGATATTATATGTATGGAAAATATTTTTTTATTTTATTTCGATGGGACTAATGCACAGAAAAAAAATATGTATTTAAGCAATATGCCGCTGAGAGGTTTGCGTATTTGGATTGGAGTTACACTCTGTGTAGGCTAACTTGTCTCGAAGCGCTAGTAGGGCCCAAAATATAAGGAGACATGTTCTGCCCCATATGGGCCAATAATGTTATTATTGACGTTCGTAAGTGACAGTTTTCTGTCCTAAACTGAATAAATGATTTTTGACTTTGACTTTGAACTTTAATTTTGTACAAGTATCCATGATTAGTGAGGGGAACTTACCTGCAGCCCCTGTATCCCGGCGAGCCGTATCTTGTCCCTGGTGACGGGATCGCTGTGGTTGCTGTGGCACATCGCCGAGAACTTGGACACGAAGAAGTCGTACCGCCTGTGGTACGACGGGGTATCCTCTTCTATGTTCGCAAAGCGGACAAACTGCAAAAATGTAACACATAAATAAAATTTAAGTGTCTGTTTGTAATAACAAAATAACAGCTTTTTGGGGGGTGAGAGGAACAGGGTGTAAAGTTCCTCATCCCCCATTGAAAAGGGAGGATCCTCCGACCAGACAGGTGTTGTGTCTGGTGGGCAACTGCCCAACGGTTGTTTTGTCGGGTTCTTGTATATATGTTTCAATCGCTCCGATAACTTTAATATCGCGATGTAGGATACGTCAGATTAGTTCGTATGTGGCGAGATAGATGTCGCTACAGCTTTTTACTCAATGCATATAAAAGTATCTCTAGTAAACAAACAAACAACTTAGACGTCTTTACGAATACAACCTCTCTGAACAAATCAAACATGATTTCTAATAGTTTACACAAAAAATACAGTAAATATCATTACTGTATCGTTCGAGAATGCAAAAATACATCAAAGACTCGAATGACATTTGGTCGTTTACCATATGAGTGACGTCACTCATGTCGCGATCATGGCGGATAGCGTTTTCAGAGTTTCAAATTATAGATTAAAAAATAGATTTTTTAATTAGATATTTACAGCCATATTTTACTTTTAAGTATTGAAATCGATATATTTAGGTTGGTTACCTATCTTATGTTCGAAAAGTAGTTTACCGAATTTTATTTCACCGCAAACTTTTCGACTAATTTCGTTTCGCCTTTTTTCATTTCATCGAAATGATCTTTGCCACTGTATCATTTCACCTATTATCAATTCGTTTTTTATTGTTACCCTGAAGTTTCATTTGTCCAAAAAACTTATTAATACCGACCTTGGCTTGGCCGAAATAACATTTGTTCGAAGTATTATGTTTAAGTATGTATTAAGTATTTTATTATGTTACATACAACATTTGCCAAAGCTAAAAATTTTGATAGATGATATGATATGATGTTAGATTTAGTTTTCAGTAAAATGATTCCAATATTATAATAATTAATCCTTCATCATTATCCTTAGAATTTATCCTAAGTTTTAAGCGCTCGGCTGCCGCTGCCGCGGCACGCTCACTACGCTCGCTCCGTTCGCTCGCCTTCGCGCTGTGTGTGGTCACTGTTCTAACCTAACCTAACCAATTCAGTCTTATTATGTTCGCAGTATTCTGGTAAATGAAAAAGTTCAAAAGAGACTTCGGCCAACAGTAAAAAGTTATTTTGAAAATTGATAAAACGTAGTTCGATAAAATGATACTTATGTCAAGAGATATTTCGATAGACTAAAGATATGTCAAATGATACATATAGCAAAAGAAATGTCGGTCTATCACTTTCGGCCAACTGAAATTCTGTCAAGTAAAATAGGGACAAGTAATCGGTTACCATTTAGGTTCCTAAAGTCGAATACTATTTGAACTAATTCTTTGTGTAATTAATTTTGATATGATTCAACTAACCTATTGCATAGCAATGCTGGCAGAAGCTGGAGTATGTTGAATAGTTTTATAAGTGGGAACACTTATGTATCTTTGGGAAATATCCATGGCTACCCAACAAGAATGGCGGTCACCGCTTTACTGTCCATTACTGTCTGTCACTGTTAGTAAAAATATTAATAAATCCTGAAACCTACGTTCGCGTTTCTGTTCAATTTCTCTCAAACATAACATGGTGTCAGAAGTGGGGTTGGCTTTAGGAGGTATTGTACGAAAGCGCATAGCCTCCCATTCAGAACCGTTCGATAACAATTGTCGACCGGAAAACCACGTGTCACTATAGGACTAGTGATACGTGATACTAGTGATAGATTAGTGTCACGTGATTTAACTGTAGTCATTTCGTTATTGAAGGGTAAATCGGGAGGGAGCTCAATTTCTAGTTATAAATATCCGGTATAAATATAAATAGCACACTCAGGGGTAAACGTGGTTTGTGAGTAAGCTGATTACACTATCGCTTCTTGTGACATCTATCTACTGATCCTCTCTTAACGGTTGGCAAAATCGGATCGGACGACCTAATTGGATTGTTCGCATGTTCCTAAGTACCGAAAACCCTATCTAACTCCATTTAAACCTAAAATCGATGCCTTGAGCATTTAAAGTCTTCTAAGTTACCAAATAGGGACTAGAGTGTCCAATTTTAAGTACTTATTAGTAGGACAGTTCAGTCTTCTGGGTAAGTACATAAATAGAAAAAATAAGTGACTGAAAGGGGGCCCGCTAGCTTTCTGGTTGGCTAACAGTCCTCTTTGTTTAGTTTGGTACCGAAATAACGAGTCTTGAATTTTGGTTAATTAAATATATTATAAAAAAAATTAATGGTATAAAGGTTGAACACGCGTCGCGTATGGTGGCTTATAACGTACTGAATTATAATTAATTATGTTACTCGTACATGACCTAAAGTCGGCCAAGTCAAATGCTGAGCTGTTCGGTTACACACAGTGCTCTGAACAGTGATGTTTCGGAATTGTAACAGACGTTTTCATCTGCGAGTACTACTGTTAGTTATGTGTGATCAATACTAATAAAAAGTAACAAACAGACATTTTAGGAGTTATTTTTAGGGTTCCGTACCTCAAAAGGAATAAGCGGAACCCTTATAGGATCACTTTGTTGTCCGTCTATCTGCCAAGACCCTTTATCTCGGGAACGTGGAGGTATCGAGTTAAAATTAAACCTATATACTTAGGTCTACAGTCCCTTGAAGTTGTGAAAAAATCAATCTTACGCCGAATTTTTTTTTGATGCCGAAAAAAACGTAGATGCCGACACTCCCAATGAAATCAAAATTTATAGGGTACTTTCCGTTGACCAAGAATTATAATATTTAGCAAGTAATATCGTCTTATTCTTATACTACAAGTACAGGGAAAAATCTGAAACTATACATTTATAATTAAATTTTGTAATTAATCTGCGACATTCGATTCCTGAACTACTTATGGTCCCTATAAAAGGCATCGAAACTAATTGGCATACCTACCTAAAGTTGCAAGTACCTAAAATTGCGTTATTTAGGTGTACCTATAAAACATAACATTTTCATCAAACTAAAATTCTGAACAAAGTATATAATTTTTACGACATTTTTTCAAAGAGTATTTGTTATTTGTAATTATTTTCTTTTTCGATTAACGTATGTTTCATAGGTGTACATGAAACTAACGTAATTTTAGGTATTTGTGACTTTAGGTATGTCAATTAGGTTCGATGTCCTTTGTACGTAGCCCTCGGCGGACGAGTTCGACACGCATTTGTCTGGTTTTTATTGGATTAGGTTCCGGACTTTCCTCGATGCACTGTATTTTTTCGTTGTGTATGGTTCAATCGAAATTGTTGACTAGAATTATTTAATCTAACTAAAAGTAAAAGAGTTCAGCCACTTTATCTCAAGATTTGGTAACGACTGAAAAAAATGGGCGAGGAAAAGAATAACAAAAAATGCCAATAGTTTAAATGGATTTTACTTTCAAGTAGAAGCTTATGTCATGGCCCATTCCGAGACAACATAACGTGACTTTGATTGCCTTGTTGGCAAGAGCTAAGTCACAACTAAAAAGATTAACTAGAAGAAACTCACACTCTGTGTAGCCAAGATTTGCAGCTGTGGATCAGTAGACTCCAGCAGCTTCTGCACCATCTTGAGGAAGCTCTCCACGAATAGGTTGAGCGTCTGTGAGTGGCAGGCAAGTAGCAGTTGGTCCATTGCCTCCATGGCGATAATCACGAAACTGGGGACAACTTTACTGTTTTAGAAGAGAATTTTAAACTTGATTGTATGTTATTCCTACATAGTAAGTATGTAATGTGTATATACGTAATTACTTACTGAGCAATTAAGCTTCTACTGGACATGCATTGCTGGCTTGTATCTGTGCGTAGTCTTTTTGGTATATAGAGAAAATCGGTTGGTCGGAATCGAACCGGCTTGAAATCGTCAGTGTAGACTGACACTCACATTCTTTGTTATATCCCACTCAAGCATGGTGGATAAGCTCAATATAATGTGACCACTACTAGTAGATTATGAAACAAAATGTAATATCAGAAAATTCACTTAAAAATACTAAATGGGCGATCAGTTGTTATTTCAAGGACAGGCAGCTTACAGTGGGTAATTCGTTTATAGGAAATAATATATTCGCATTTTTAACATACTGCCACAGTTCATGGCTAAGTTACGTGTGTATAAAATCACCGACTTACCCATGTCTCCTCCGATAGATATCCCTCGAAGCCTTCTGGAACAGGTACTCTCCGATCCTGTCCAGCTTCTCCGGGCTGGACAGAGAGTAGAAGGTGAGCTTCTCCATATTGGACTTGACAAGTCCATCTTGAGGAGATGCAGGGAATATGTTGTCGACTAGGCGTTTGTAGCGAGGTCTCAGGGCTGAGCAGCAGCCGCAGCAGCCTGGAGAAGAAATGAGGGTCATAAAATCTATATCTGCTACGTATTTTTTTGTTAACACAATACATTTTAAGATCTAATCCTGATGCTTTAATACAATTAATTTTATTATGAGTTGAATGATCGACCAGCCGGTACTTTTTGCAAAGAGAAGTACAATTTTCGATGTTCGCTCTATAATGATAAAAGTAGTAGTAGTTATATTTAAGCACCAGATTCAGGCCTTAGGTATTGCGTCAACAAAAAATAACGTAGTACATTCTTCTTATTTTTTTTATAGATAGCGAATTCCTGTGTTGACTGTTGACAAAATTCCGTCAAAGTCACGTAAACAAATCAAGGTCGAATAATTTGGTATTTTAATGGCGAGAGGATCTATATTACGACATCTCTTTCACGGGAAACTGCTTGTTAAGTATATTTTACTTCCAGACAGGCAACAGCAAACCTAAGCTTAGGTACACATATTTATGACTTTGTGAACTAGAGAAATTTATAAAATATTAATCATAAAATATGCTTGTTACATATTGCATGCAGCTGCATATAGAAACTAACAGCATCACTAATTATCCCTCTGAGAAACTAGAGATTATTTAGTAATGAGATTTAATATACCTATTTGAGTATATAAATTGACAATTACTCGAAAATCATAAACAATTGGTCACAATAACACAGTTGTTTATTAGTTATCATTAGTTTAACCACGTCTAAATATTTTTTCAAATTGTCGGTTAATTTTATCGTTGCATGAAGCAATGTTTATAATTAAATTAATTATTGCAAATTAATTACTTGTTTGTTTAAGTAATATGAGACAATTATTTATTATTGTAGTATGCAGTTATTTTAGAGGTGGTGCATCCTCAGGATCATTATGTAGAACGAAATACAACGACACTCGATAGGTAAGGTTAGAACAAAAATATTTTTTAAATAAAAATAACAGGCGCGTAAGGCATTAGTAGTTTGCATGCTTTAATATCATAAAGAAGACAGAAACTCATAAGATTAAAATAGGTAATCACAAAAAAACTTAGTTTATTAATAGCATCTTAGGCCTGAATTCATCACCCCAAATCCTACTTTAATTGCGTGGTCAAAAAAAAATTTAATAAATAAATCGTATTTTAAATCATTTAACACACGTATTTACTTACATGTCATATAAACAGTCCTACTGACGAAGAAGCAAGCCCTATGGGTGATTTTACTCAGTGGGATCATTGTTTTATCTTAACTTTTGATTGCACTTTATAACACTTCTTTAATAAAATTCTCACTCAAAAAGACTGATTGACTAATTCAAAACAGCTGTTTTTTTAACAACGAATTTTTTTGGTCAGTCCGACTATTAAGGAATTGTTTGTGCTATTGTATCACTAATAGTTTGTATTTACACATATACCTACATACATTTAACTAATATTATGTATACGTTATTACGCACATAATGATCACTTAAACACAGACACTTTGTAACAAATCTTCATTAAAATCTGGTTAACATTTTAAAATTACACATAATATCAGCTACAATTTTTTTTAAATAATTTATTTCAATTAAGTTTACGAGAAATACTATATCATGTAATGACGACGACTAGTACACTTTATGAGCCACTCAGCACTGATAACATATATTGTAAAGATAACACACTTCATAACACTGTAGGTTATCTCATTATGTTTTCCGGAGTTCTAGGAGAAATAGTTGGCGACATATTTTTTTTCAGTTGACTTAGATTTAGGTAATCCATCACTTGTGGCACAATTTGTCGGACTATAATTAGATTTGGGTAAAACTTGTTTCGTATAAACTGAGTTAGAAATTCATTGGTAAAATTTTAAAGATTAGCCACTTTTTAAGGAAAAATCGGTTAAGTGTTAAGACACTAGTCAATCATTTTACTAACGATGACGTCAGACAGCTGGTTAAAAGTAACTGTACTATTCTAAGCTTTAATTTAAGCTTTAGTTTTTCCCCCATAAATAGTAGTAAATGAAGTATGATTAAAGAACTTTTTGCACCATTGTTATTACGAATGAACTAATGTCACGTGTATGTTGTAATTGTGAGACTTTGAACTAAGAAACTTGCATTATATCATGGCATCATTTGCAATTCTAATAGTAAGAACACCAGTCTCATGACCTCTGAAGTTCAAACGATTTTCAAATTAATATTTGTTTATTTGTTGAGGCTACGGTATCCGACTTTATGATTTCTAAATAGAGCAGTTTTAGTTTTTTTTTTTTAAGACACGCGAATTCACTTGACGAATCTGATAACAAACATCTATGGCCCCAACCACCTGTTTGGGGTTGGACACTCACTACTTCATCGCCGAACTTAAGCTTAAACTTCGGTGCCCACTAAGTCGAATTTAAGCCACAATAGTTTATTGACTGTGTGAGATACCAAGGCAAGTAAAGTAAAGTTTATCTACGTCAAATCCTAACAATTATTTGAGTAGATCTATAACGTGCTAATTGCATTAATTTTAATAATAAGAAACCAAAAAGTCCCTAAAATACCGGGGGTTCCCAAAACGCATGGTTCACCTACACTTCCGTATATCATTTTTTCATACAAATTGGTCTTTATTGCAATACGAAGTAGTTCGAAGTATACGAAGGGAATACGAAGGTAATTTTTCGTCGTGAATATTCCGATTATTCAGTTTTTTAAGATAGTAGTGATAAAACATCACTGCACTCAATATCTACTTTGTCATTTATCAGATAATAAAGAAATATTGAAATAAATGTCATTACTGCAACATTGATATTACGTTAATTTGAATTTGATTTTTGCTAAACGTTAAAAGTACCTAACTATTAAGCGCTAACATTTACTATATGAGTTAGGTTGATATCGATCTAAGGTTCAATTATTTGGATTAAGTAATATACATTTTTTGTGATTTCAAATTAATAAAAGTAATGCAGTTTTTTTGTATCGCCATAAATCAGGAACACCTCACATTACCAATCATAAGAACCTTCTTCGTAAATCAGTATTATCTGTTAATGAAAACCATATCAAAATCGCTACAGCAGTTTTGGAGATTAGCCTTGACAGAAAAAAAGGATGAACCACTGCCAAATACAGCGAGAAACTTCAATAGTTTTTAGAAAGTGATTTACCGCAAAAATTTAAATTCCTAAAAAAAGGCAAAACTTACATTTATTTCATTTAAATTAATAAGTAAATTACGATTAAAACAAAATTAACGTAAATCGTACAAACTGAAACCAACAGAAATCAATTCCAAACTTCTTTGACTAGGGTGTCACTAAAAACTCTGAAGGATAATGTTTCCTTACTATCATATAGCCACAGACGACTAGTTAATTAGGTAGTTAAATATTAAAGAACAGTTTCGAACTTTAAGTTGCCGACACTACGCCCGAAGTGTACCGCGGCAGAATCCCAACTGGCTATAAATACATCGTCTGAAATAGACATGATCAATGAAAAGGGAAACTGTAGGCCTGAGACCGAGTGACATTTACTTACGCACTAGGGTGACTGCGTCACGTCGAGCAGTAAGGGTGTTTGTCAATCATAAAAAAGAAAAACAACTATGCGTAAGACAGACAGCACACCAATGGGCTAGTTTCCTAAAAAAATCTAATTAGTCCGTCAGTTGGATTAACAGAAAATATTGGACACATATTTTTTCTTTTCTCAATCAAACAAAAAATTATGAAGATATAGCCCGTTAAAGTTCTGCGTAACGTCACCTCTTGCGACACTTTTTAGCAAGGCGTGACGTCACGTGCTGACTTTGATGCGCTTTATCTTCGTCATTTTTTGTTTGATTAACAAATGACAAAATATGGGTCTAATATTTTTTGATAATCTAACTGACGGACTAAACAGAATGATCTTTTTTTGCCCCAGGAAACTAGCCTAAGGTCTCAAAGTAAAGAAGAACACCCTGTTTCACTATGTTATCAGGTGCTTGTAGCTCAGAGGCGGCAGCGCTTTGGTAGTGATTACTAAAGTTTAGCCACCTTTGCCGTGGTAGTGATTGGATGGGTGACCATTCCCACCATATTTAATGATATATCATTAAGCATTAGCAAGATATAAAGACAAGAGGTGGACTCATCAACAAAATGGCAGGGCCCGTCAGGCAAAAGGAACATAGCAACAACCAAGGAAAAGATGGGCTGAAGACAGAAAATGTAACAGGAAAGAATTGGATGGATGTTGCCACGGATAAGCAAACATGGAGAGAGATGGAGGAGGCTTTTACCCGCAGGGGACCACACTACGAATGAACACAATGATCATTAATGTTATAGTTTCTTGCTAATCAATAGAAAAAAAAAACAAGCATTTCCGTGATTAGGAAAGTATGTTGGTCCCGGCTAATATCGCTTGATACTAGTCGTGTAGCTTACTCAGAGGCTTTAGGGCGGCTTAATAACATCTATGACAGTAAGGTCGCTGGCCTTACACCACCCCTCCACCGCACCGCACTGGGCCCGCGTGGTGGAAGTATGGCCAAAACCACCTCATAGGTGAGGTGAGGTCTCTGCCCTGCAGTGGGACATATAGAGGCATACTTTACTTTACACTGTGTTACCTACTAGTTATTAAGTGCTTTGAAATTAAAAAGGGAGTCATGTTACACGGCTTACGGCTTACGGATAAAAGGTGGACTATTAACACCACAAAATGGAAAGGACCAGGAGGCAAAAGAAATGTTGGTAGACCTGTAAAGCGGTGGACCGATGACATCTCAAAAATAGCAGGGAAAGATTGGATAAAAATGGGAAAAGACCGAAAAGCATGGTAAATTAATGAAATAATGGAGGAGGCCTCGACCCAAGAAGGGATCCAAACCTCCAACTAAGATAAACCAACTTTACTAACCACTAGTTATAAGTTATACTAACACACACTACTTATCAAATGTAAACTAGGGAGTTTTGGATCAAGAAAGGCTTTATTTATTTATTATTTATTTACCTACTATCTACTATTGCTTGGTCAAATGGTTCGCGGTCTGTTTTACAAAGCCAGGCAGTTGCAGGTTTAAATCATGTAAGGGGTTAAGTAGCATGTACAATGACCCATTCAAGAGGCTAAGTGCGGAAAAGGCCAACTAAACTAACTATGCTTCGCGATTGTACAAGCTCTGCATAGTTAATTTTTGTTTGATTATTCCTATGAGTGTAAAGAACGAATGCTCATGCTTATCACATAAACACTTGCCCGTTGTGGGATTCAAACCGGTTAGCCCAGGGGCACATTTTTTCGCTTTGAGCACAGCCTTGGTTCTACGGTTCATTAAGATAACATTAAGTTTTTCTTGAATAGGATTGCGTCTGGGAGATGACACACCCCTTAATACAAGAATATTAATTTAATGACAATAGATGTGGTCACTGCTTTTTTTTCGTATGAGCATATTCATTCAGACACCACACCGTTAAGATCTTTGCGTTACAATGTACCAGGCAAAACATTTTGCCAGCGTCGTCTCCCAGTACACCTGGATGTTCAGCATCGGGAATCGAACCTAGAACCCTTTGTGTTGAAAGCGAATTACCATGTTACTACTTCTTAATCTTTACCATGCATCAATTCAAAGATAGCTTAATACTTTAACACTCATAAGGGTTAAATAAAACAGAAGGTTGTTTATAAGAAATTATATTAGTCCAAACTAAATTTATACAATATAGAACTAGTGCTTTCTCTTATCATCTCTGCTGTCCCTACTTGACTTTGATCGCTCATAGTCATCATATTTTCTAGAAGTCCCACGACGTTTATCATCAGATCGTCGGTCCCTAGAACGGTCCATTTCACGGTCTCTAGATCGTGATTTGTGTCGCTTACTCGAGTAGTCACGCTTCCGATCGTAAGGGGAACGTGAACGCCTATCTTTCTTAGACTTATGACTACTATGATACTTGGTTGACAATGGAGGGGTTTTTGGTGACTTATCCTTTTTAAAATCTCGTCTTGTGTCTTTAGATGTCGACGCTGCCGGCAATTCTGATTTCTTTTCTTTTTCTTTAGCAATTTCTTGCTCTTTCTGACTTTGAATGTGCTTATTCGCTTGATAAATCTTGCGCAGATTATCCACTTTATGTTCTAACTCTTCTGGATTTACTTTTGATCGTTTGTACAGTTGCAAAATCCTCATGCACACTTCTCTTATTTCTTCTTCAGTGACTCTGAACAAGAGGAACCAGTGTGGATTGTTTGGTAGTGGCAAGCCGATCTTACGTGCTGTTAAGTAAATGCAGGCACATGCTATGGTTTCTGGTGGGAATCTCATGAAGACATCAGTTCGGAGGGCATCATTCATGTAGTTCCATGCCATCTGCATGAGTTGGCGGTTCTTCTCATACTGTAGAAGTTGTAGATAGACTACTATGAGCTTGTGTGGGTGTTTCACATGAACACAAAAGCCAAGTTCTTTCAATATCCGCCTCTCAGCTTTAATGACCTGATTCTTGAGCTCAATGTAATTCTGGTCAACAATTAACGGGCTAATTGTCTTCTGTGCTCTCACTTGCTTAATATGATGGAAGACATTGATGACGTCTCTTATCCTGCATGGCTTTTCTTCGACTTTAGATGCTAAGTAGATACTTCCCATAGCCATAGTTTCCATTGGATATCTGACAAAAGATTTCGAGTAGTAAAATCTTTGGAGGTAAATCTGGCCTGTTGCCATAGCAACTTGGGGCAGCCTGAGCAAGATTCCTGCAGTCTGTATCATTTCGCAGCCTAGGATACGAAGGTCAGTCTCAATTTCTATGTCGAGGCCATCTGCCTGTGATGGCGTCTCTTTGAAGGCAGATTCCGGCAAGAGACAGTTGTACAAAGTGAGCACGATTTTCCCATAGTTTTTTTGAGGTTTTGCTATGGTCGTAGTGCTGGTTTTGGAGGAATTTTGTCCCGATGTCGCCGTCATGATGCTATCACACAGTGTCACTTGTTTTATCGCGTCCTTCACTGTTTTTTTTCAAAGACACGCGAAGTTGTTAATATTTTGCAATTTTAGATAGTTTTAATGCCGTTTTAGACAAATACTAGGAAGAAAAACCACATTTTTACGAGAAAAAATGCAACGAAATATAGAATTTGACAGTTCGCTTTTCCAAGATGGCGCCACATACATATGTTCACAGATGTCAAATTCGGAACTTGTAAACAATTTTTCGCCTAATTCTTGATATTTTTGGTAAATATTTACAATTTTACATACCTTGAGTCATTGTGTTCTTTTTATTTTAAATATCCTGAGGTTAAATTAAAGAACGGTAGCTACAAATTAGTACGTAAACAGTGTTCATTGCATGAATCAACCTGCTACCTAGACCACAGATTAATCTAATGTATGTAATGTAACCATGGATTTAACACTCTTTCTAAAAGGATTGAGCAAAGTGCGAAAAAAACGTGCCGACAGAGACAACCAACTAGTGGATTGTGTCCCTTTCTAAATAGGGTGACCAAATTGTAAGTCTAGGCGGGATTGAAACAAGTAATTTTAAAGATCGTTAACTGAAAGGGTCGCTTATAAGTTATAACTATTTAAAATAGAGGAGGTATGTGAAAATGATTTTATAAAAGTAGGTGTCAAGGGCTCCATTTTACTGAATTTTAGTTTTAACCTCCTCAAACCAAACGTCCCCATATGGGTACATACAACGCCATCTAGGAAAACGATGAAATTACCAGACCTAGCCTATTGTTGTTGGTTCTTTGGTGATTTTTGGATACTACGATAGATGGCACTACCACTCGTAAACAAAATAATTCGCTAGGTGTCGCCATTATTATTTTGACTGTATTAGAAGACGAGCTTACGAAAAAAATTCAATTTCGGCGCACCTGCTGATAGTAAGTACTAAATTCGTATGATATTTGTTTTTTTACATACAAACTGATCATTGTTTCGCGTTTTTCATTAGTTTTAGTGTCTGTCTGGACTAAAATAGTTATCATTCTAGTTATATCGAGTCTCACAAACCTACTCAAACGTGTTTGTCCCCTTTTGGGGACAGTGGGTTTCTGTGTTACTAAAATACTAAAAATCCCTTATATTTTCAAAATGGTTTTTGATAGCCTATTTCACAACTTTACTTGTGTTATATGTACTTTTTGGGTAAATTTTGTATGCAGAATAATTGTAATGTGTTTTTTTTTTAGAATAGGCTTTGGTAGATGCTGTGGGCGAGACTATCAACGGCGACTATTCTGACCTGAAAATTGACATTGAAAAGTATGACTTTGTGGAGGGTCCACCGTACACTCCTGAAGCTACAGGTGACAGTAATGGCAAGAGTTCAGAAAACACCTCAGAAAAGAAAGATAACGGTGATATTTTAGGATCCATTAGTTAGTCCTCACAGACTCGGCCTATACTGGTTCGTACCTCTTTGCAGCGACGTTTGTTTTGAAAAATACAAACGTTTTTGAGCCATTTCCACCTGTCCCTGCTTCATAGAGCTAGAGAGATTGGTAATATACTTACCACTATATGATTATTTAACACGGTCCATTCCTGATGATATTTACGAGCGAATTGCATTCTATAGCAATCAGAATTACCTAGCTAAAACTGGTTCTGGTTTGAATACTTCCGAAAAGGAAATCAGTAGGTATTTTCTTTGGGAAAACTATAATAGTGTCTTACCTACGATTCCCTAGAATCAGGGTGTACCTCCTGGGAAACTGTAGCTATTGCAGATAGGATGGTAGCTATTTCAGATAGGATGGCTAGAGACCGGTATTTCAATCTGAGAGCATCTTTGAAGATGGTAACTGATCCAGATGTTCCAGATTCAGAAAAGAAAAAAACTAAATTCTGAAAGGTCCAACCACTGATATTCGGCAATGGCAGTATGATAATTTATAAAACACCAAACATCTGTATCGGAAAGCAGACTATGAGTTTGTAGCAGAAAGCAAAGGAGATCCACCTCTTGGTGATTCCATCATGATTGCAAGACAAATCAAGGTGGACAGAACAGAGCATCCAAGTGATTTTATGAGGACTAAAAAGATAGATCACATTCCTCTAATTCTTGAATCCCACAACTGATGCAGATTACCGGGATGCAGGTCTACTAAGGCTAGACATCAATGCCCATTTTGTAAGGTGATTTTATGCATGATGACTGGACGAAATTGTTACAAACAATATCACTAAGATTAAAAGCAATGTTATTTGAGTTATTGATTTAACTTTTAACGAAAAAGTTTCTATTTTTTCGTTAAAATTGAAAATAAAGGCAACTACTAAAATAGGCAATTTCATGTACTTTTTATTTCACCAAGACCCAATGTCCCCTATAAGATACATCGTGGAAAACCATTTTCCAGCAATTTTTCCTATTCTTGTTAGTCTTACCTTTCTAAAAATATATAATATGTCCATATTGACTTAAATTTCCATGAAATATTTTCAAAAAATGGCTTGGGACTGAGGAGGATATACATTGAATTTCTTAGAATGTGTAGGTCATCGAGCACAAACCTTATAAAGCAGCTATATGAATCATCTTTTTCCGGAACTAGTAAGTGATTTTTCACTTACATTTAGTAATAAACTGACAAGTTCTGTCAACTTTTACTCAAACAAAAACAGTACAGATACAGATTAAATAATGGCGGAAAATGTTGTCAAATAAATCATAATATGACATTTCGACTCTATAGGATATGTCCTCCATGTATGGAATATTGAGATAGTCAAATTTTCGATCGTTTTTGCATGGAACTGGGACTAATTTTTTTGCAATTTTACTAAGAAAAATTACCAACTCACCCGTTGCCCGTTTTAAAGGTCAAAATATTATGGGCCGGGTACCGTTTGTGATTTTTAAGGGGGTCCAAAAATTCATTATTTTTTGTATCCGACGCACCGTTACTGAGATATTTGCAGATTTTAAGGGAATATATTTTAAATTTTAGAAGCAGAATTAGACGATCTTTTGTTTTGACAAGTTTTGACTAGTCGCACCGCTCGCGCCCCCTGTGCGACACAAGGGTAAGAAAAGAGAAAAAACTTACGAGTCCCAGTTTCATACTAATAGACATAACTAAATTAATCTGTGCTAATAGACTTCAGAAATTCGACTATCAATATTCCATATGAAATCAATGAAAATGTTTCTGTGTCGTGCCCCATAGCGCCCCGTTTCCTATACTCCAACCACGTGTTTTTTTTTCGTTAGTTTATAATAATATAGTGTCTTATGTTGCATAGACAATGGTACGTAAACCTTAAAGCACGAGTCCGACTCACACTTGGCCAGTTTTTTTATATCTTGGGTTTTTAAAGTTCGAAAATATGGTCACCTTACATCAGTAAAATACTCTATTTTAATATCTCATTTTTACCAGAATTCAACAGGATCAAAGACATACCTATGAAAGGATATTCCACAATTTCGATATTGCAACCCTTTAAACAACAAATTTTTACCATTGCAACATTTTTATTTTAAAATGAACTGACAACCATGACATGACACCATAATTGCTACTGTTTCAAGTTCAGGGATGGCAGTGACACCCAAAATAATACGTAATAATGAATCATTTATCAACACCGTTGACAAATTTGATAATAAATCAATTATAGTTTTTTATAAAAAAAGCAATACGCATTAAAACCCTATCTAAATTTCATCAATTCACGTTATTGTATTGATTCAAAGAGATCGATCAACAGTTTGTATACTAGCATTTAGTAATATTATTTCATAATGACAACTGTGCAAGCGGGACACACTCCTCCGCTTTTCCATCTCACTCAACGCAGTCCCTCAATTTGGTTACATCAAAGAAAATATAACTTTATTGCTGAGTTCATAAGTTTAAAAAAGTTCTTTTAGCAACATTTTAGAAGTACTAAATCCTTTGTGTTAAATCCATGAATGTAACGTTTGATGTTCGTTGCGTTTCGTTATAGATCATAACTTAGATCAATAACACAAAGAATACAGAAACAAAACGTGTCATTTTCTAGACTTGAAACCTCTTTTTCTTCTTCCTAATATTTTTGAAAAAAAGTTTGCTACAATTTGCTACAAACATTATTTATTACAAATATTATTTAGTTAATTTCGAAGTCTTGTATTTATAAGCTATTTAATACAATGAAATAGAAATATATTTTATTTGCCATACAGACCGTAAAAACTTGTATTTTGCTATCGTGATGGCATGCTAAAAATGTGTATTACAGTCATGTTGTTTTTATAATACTTTGTTCTTATTTTTAAGTTTCTCTTTACTAAAGTAACAAGAACAAAACGCTTGGTTAGAGAAAACCCCATTTCCGGCGGCAGATTTGAGATGAAAATCAATAAAGGTGCGTGATTTTGATTGGCTTCTTAATTCTTATAATAGTACTCGTTTGTGATCTCGATTGATGGTTTTGAATGAACGCCAATTGTATTTAAGCATATTATGTCTTATTAAACACTAGGTAATAAGTAATGTATGAGCAAACAATTAAGATTTTTAAGTGACTACTACAAAATATAAAAACAAAAGAAATACTTACAGCCAGGATCTGTACACTTTTGAACAAAGGAGTCCAGGAAATCATGTCCTTCTCCAGACTCAAAGCAACACTTTACAAACGACATTGTTAAGAGTTTTATTGACCAAAAATATTAAACAACTATAAGTAGAAGTTCTAAACAAATTATGTAGGTTAACAAGAATATAATTTTTACAAAAAGATAACAGGCAATATATTAAAATATTAAACAAAGCTCCATAATTGTACTATCACTAAATTTCAAGGGGTTTATTTTAGTAACGTTTAATTTTGGTAAAAAAAACAATTTAACGATTATTAAATTATTTGCTTCAATGATCACTTGTTATGATCTAAAGAACACATTTTTTCATTAAAATATTTCACTAAATATTGCTTATGTTTAGGCTTCATATAAATTAATATTTAAATTGACCATAACTAGGTCATTTAGGTCACATTTCATTTATAAACACGGTCAGACTTTTTTAGTTAAGCAGAGTATCAATGCAAAAAAAAATACACGCAACCCGCCCATGTTACGATGACCAACGACATAAAATAGTCTTGTATGTCCTCAAAACAATGTAAATTAGTCGCATAATGCGCAGAATGTGGTAAAAAAAGGCTTGAGAGATGGCGCTAGCAGGTAAATAAGTCGGACTCAGTCTTGTTAAAATTTCAATTAATCACACTAGATGGAGTAAAATAGTACTCTTATGTGATCAAAGATGACGCTACCAGTACTTCAGTCATATTGCAGAAATCTACTTTGCTCTCTTTGTTTGAGTACGCACGTTAAGCCGGTGACAGACGGCGACAGACGCGGCTCCGGACTCGTCTTGACATTGTAATCATCAATCATCATCAACTTTTATCTCACTTTGTCCTAAATAAGTTACTACATGATAAACAATACGGTTTCACAAAAGGTAGAAATACTACCGATGCTGGAGTTGCACTCCTAAAACATGTATTCGATGCATGAGAGAATAAGCAAGATGTTTTAGGTATCTTCTGTGATCTTTCTAAGGCCTTTGATTGTGTAGATCATCATCAGACATTATGGGGTTTCAAAAGAGTCCTTAGATTTATTAAACTCTTATCTCACAGGCAGAACTCAAAAAGTATGTATAAATGGAACTGAATCTTCAGGGTCACCTCTTACCATGGGTGTACCGCAGGGATCAATATTAGGACCCCTGCTATTTCTAATTTATATAAATGACCTTCCTTACTTTGCAACCGACCTATGTGAGGTGGTATTATTTGCAGATGATACATCACTGATCTTTAAAATTAAAAGAGGTCAAGAATCTTTTGACGATGTAAATAATGCACTCTCGCGGGTTTAGTACCAACAATCTTTTGCTCAATGCAAGCAAAACGAAATGCATAAAATTTACAATGCCAAATGTAAGGCAGGTCTCAACAAATATCATTGTAAAAGATGTACGACTGGATACTAGTAATTCCACTAACTTTTTGGGAATAACTTTAGATTCCCGTCTGCAATGGGGTGCTCATACTGAGACTCTGTCAGGAAGACTTAGTTCAGCTGCTTATGCTGTGGGAAAGATAAGACAATTGACTGATGTTGGAACGGCAAGATTAGTGTATTTTAGCTACTTTCATAGTATAATGTCATACGGAATATTGTTATGGGGCTCAGCAGCCGATATTGAATCTATCTTTGTACTACAAAAGAGAGCTGTACGGGCAATTTACAACCTTCGACCACGAGACTCATTAAAAGAACTGTTTAAGAAAATTAATATACTTACAGTGGCCTCTCCATTCATTTATGAAAATATTATGTACATTCGCAAAAACCTGCATCTTTTCCCTAAGAAAAGTGACAAACATAATTTTAATACCCGGAATAAAGATAATCTTGCTGTTTCAAATTTCAGACTGCATAAAGTGCGTAATTCGTTCATGGGGAAATGTATTCGCTTTTTTAACAAATTACCACAGTCTATTGTTGAACTACCCATGTTTGAGTTTAAATCGCATGTTAAGATTATTTTGATGAAAAAGGGTTATTATACTGTAAATGACTATTTAAATGACAAAAATGTCTGGAATTAAATACTGCCCTGCTCGCACAGGTATACATTATTTTCTTTTCCTTTTTTTTGTGGCAGCTAGTGGTGACTGAGTTTGTTCCGGCGTTTCTTTTCAGCACTTGCCAAATTGTCTGTGTCTTGTCTCGAAGCGCTAGTAGGGCCCAAAAAATAAGGAGACATGTTCTGCCCCATATGGGCCAATAAAGTAAAAAAAAAAAATGAAAAATTAAAATGTTTTATTCAGTATCTTTTACAAAGGTACACGACAAGTGGCTGGAGTCTCCATTTAAGTATGATACCTGTGTTTGGAGACCCCGCTCTTTCCTAAAATTAACAAATGTTATTATTGACGTTTATAAGTGGCAGTTTTCTGCCCTAAACTGGCAATGGCAGCGCTTGACCTCACAATGTCAAGACGCGTCCGTCGCACCAGCTTTATTACACCATTACATATGATAAAATGATAGGTATTCTGTAATTTATTAAACCCTTCAATGAACACGTTACTCTGGGACTGATAGGTGTCAACGGAGCTGCTTTCGAGGATGCTTTATGGGGTTCTGAAAAGTTCCGGGTGCATGTAGTCGTAGTGTAGACGACCAGGAGACGTATTTTTGAATCATGCGAATTCCAATCCGAATACGAAATTGCAAGATTCGCATGTGAATTCCTAAAATTACTATTTTTGAAAATTCATTCTGTGAATTCTGCAACGACCACTCGTCTTTGTTTTCTACTAGTAGAAAATACAGAAGAATTACATTGACAAGTGAACGAATGTTTGACACAAATTTGACATAATAACTTTTTATTTACGTTCGTTAATGACTTTTTGCTTTATGGTTTATAATATTTTCTGCGTGAAACAAAAATAGTTACAAGATTTCAATTTAATAGTAACACCTATTTTGAGTGATTCAAAAATGCGTAAAATCGTGAGCAATAGAAATGAATTTCATACATCAATTGTTTTCGTGTTCGAATTTGAGATTCATTTCTAATGCTTCAAAAATACGTCTCCTGGGTGCAATTCCCAGTTCGAGTCAATAGAAATATTTCCAAGTGCGTAAAGAAGATGCCTTTGCCCCCTAGCATGACCACCAAAACACAATATGATAAAGCTGTCAGTTTCAGCAGTCAGCATATTGCAGTCCCACTGCTGGACGTAGGCCTCCCCCAAAGAGCGCCAAAGAGCATGATCTCCCACTTTTTTCATCCAGCCACTGCCAGCCATATTCCTAAGGTCGTCGGTCCATCGAGTTGGACGACGTCCAACTCTACCAACTTCTAACTACTACTGCTAACTTCAAGATTTAATAAGCATTAATTATTTAAAAATATAGATTTGGTTCTATAATTGACGTACCAATGTAATAAAATGGTTTATAGATAATTTAAAATTAAATTTAACTTGTTGTGCTGGGTAGGTACTTACTTAGGTACCTAATTTACAACACGCAACGGGCTTTGCTGATTTGTCATTACTTACACCTACGCCTAATGACAAAAAAAATATTTTGCTATAACCAGGCTAGGTTAGAAAACCAAAAAACCCAATTTAAATCTGCTAGGAGGCCTAACGGTGGCATTTTTAATACATCTTTGTAAATTTAGTTATAACCACTCGAATTTTGCATATCTGACCTAATAATCATTTATCTAATGTCGGGTGAGAGCTAAGGGTGAGGGTAACCATCATACCCAACATTGCCTCAAATACAAGAGTTGGTAGTTACTGTTTAAATTACCGTTATTAAATACATTACTTCGGCATGTTATTTTACTTAAATCAATAGATATTTCAATAGATATATAATCAGAAATTCCGGATACAATAAACTTTACCAACAGACCTTAAAAAGAAGACAGATAACTTTATCAACCGCCATTTTGATTATTTGACAAATGCTACATTATAATATCCTTCAATAAAAAACAAGTTGTTTTCCTTGCAAAGAAACGGCTTCCTACGAATTATTTGCACCAAAGTAAAGGCTTTGACGACCACGTAACAGGCTCTCTCACTCGGCAATTTAGCTCACTCAGTCGACCTCGAGTTCTCGAAGAGAACGGCCGCCTTGCCTACCGCCGTCTTGATCCGTCTGTCAAACTGCGCGCCAATATTTGTGTACTTTTTAAATTTTAAATTTGTGGCTGCAGCACTGTGTCCTTCGAAGTTTTTCTCTGTGAACGACCAAGGAGTTTTTAGTGTTTGTTGTTTAATCGGTTTGTGATTTGTGTTGTGTTTAGATTTTTAGCTGTTGCTCCGGAAAGGACAATTTGTTTAAGGTGAGTTAATTTAAATTAGTTTCATTAATCATACAATTACTTTTGTAAATGCGAAAAATTTTACTTCTTCGTGCAAAGCCTTTCGCTTTACTATTGCAGATTTCATAAAAGCTCTAAACAAGTTAGAAGGGGAGAGTTAGTTCCCTTTCTATAATAAACTGTAAGTATACATACTGATAGGCTGTATAATTGATGTAACATTTCTAATACAGTTGTGAAATGCTTAAAACATCAGAGTTAGTTTTCAGAGTTAATACAACTGTGGAACGAATTATAATTTAATAGTAATAACAAAATAATTAAGTTAGGTACTTATTTTTAACTTAATTTGTGGCTTAATAAATTATACTACCTATGAAAATGTTAGTACACTAAAGTTACTTAACACGCGAAAGATGATCATCAATGATACCAAAATTTATTACTAACCTAAATATACGCATCCTATAATATTGGCATTGCTAGCTATTCAAGAAAAACTAATGGGTTTTACATCAGAAAATACATTGTATCTTGTCGCAATTTTTTGTTAAAATTCAACGATTTTTATTCATACAACTGACTTTATTAAAGGAGTATAATACTAATATAAATATAGGACCACATCACATACATTGCTTGATCCTATGGTAAGTAGCCAAAGCACTTATGTCACAGAAATCAGAAACACGGACGGTAACACAACACCCAGACCCGAGACAATAAAGAAAAGTTATTATTCTACATTGACCGACCGAGAATCGAACCCGGGACCTCAGTGATAACGACGCCAAGTCCGGTATGCTCGCCTCTCGGTTACGGGGGTCGTCATTATATGTATTTACATTAATATTATTGCTCTATTCATCTCTACCGAAGGAAGCAAACTTTTAATAATTATCGAAAATATAAAAAGTTTGTTATTAAACAAAATAATTATAAACTAGGACCAACTAGGAAAAACTAGCCAAAGACTATTTGTTGGACCTCGCGCTTGAACTTGTGTGGACCACTTCCAAATATATCGATATCTCTTTGATATTTATTATACAGATTATACAGGGTGTAACGAAAGGTGAAATAAAACTTTAAGGGGTTATTCTACGACTAAATTACATCAACTTTTTCTATGAGACCAACATCGAAATCGCAAAAAAAATTGACGTTTCCATAGAAAAAGTTAATGTAATTTAGCCGTAGAATAACCCCTTAAAGTTTTATTTCACCTTTTCGTTACACCCTGTATATTTAAAGAGCTTTACAGTGCAAGTTTGGTGAAGTTTGTGTTCTAATGTTTGGTGAAGTGATATAGATAATATCATTGTATTCAGCACCGCATCGAGTGTCAAAGTGACTCATCTCAAGACAACTTGCTTTAGACCCGATAGCGTAAACCTGCTTCTACGGGAAGAGTAGCCTATACTGAATCTAAGAAAAGCAATAATAATAATAATAGCAAGTACTTGGACCTAGTACACGAGGTTACCGAAATGTGGGAAGTGGCGTCCACTGAAATCATACCAATTGTTATATCGGCAAACGGGTTAATCCCAGTCACATTAGGTGTACACCTGAAAAGACTGGGATTCGTCGGCGGCTCGCTTCCAGCAAAGATGCAGAAGGCGGTGGTGCTTGATACCGCACGCATCGTCCGCCGATTTCTTTTCCTTTTGTCCTGATCCCGGCCAACTGTGCTATTGCCGGTCATTACCGCCCAAGAGGCGAGAGGTTTTTGGCCTATAAAAAAATAATAATAATAAAAATGATTTATTTTCTCTCACATAAGGTTACATTCGAGATACTAGAAACACGAGATAATAGAAACTAAACACCCGTTATTTATTGTGAACTTTATCAAGAATACACTCGACATTGGCAGAATCACTGCTTTGCCTAAAGAGCGGGATTACGTGACAAAAAAAAATATAATGACAAGTCCTGTCAACTCTCGCCGAATACAAAAAATAGTACACATACAATAAAAAAATGGCGGAAAATATCGAGCAAATCATATGACATTTCTACTCTTTATGGTACGTTTTAAAAAAAAATAAGATAAATATTGGACAACACCACATACATTGCTCTGATTCTGTGATAAGTAGCTTAAGCGCTTGTTTTACAGAAATCAGAAACAACGACGGTAACACAACACCGAGACCCGAGACAATATAGAAAAGTAATTTTTCTAAATTGACCGATCGGGAATCGAACCCGGGACCTCATAGATAGCGACACCAAGTCCGGTATACTCGCGTCTCGGCTACGGAGGTCGTCACCATGCTCCATGGCTAGGGCTTACTACACGACAAGTGGACAAAAAACCTGTACAGTGACAAAACAGAAGTAAACAACTCGTCGAAATAAAGCCTCCGTTCCACAGATATTTTAAATGCACTTTTCTTCAAGTTTAGAGCATGAAACAATATTGTACGTGTTTCGACTTAAGATTTGTTTTTATTTATTACTGGCTGTTGCCCGCGACTTCGTTCGCGTGTTCTTAAGTTTTTTTTCTTTTATACGAACCTTCTTCTGACTTTAATTAATACAACAAAAAAATAATTAGCGAAATTGTTCCATACGTTCACGCGTGATGCGATGACCAAGGGAAATAGAGATATTCATTTTTATATAATAGATTAGACAGACAGGTTAACGGTAGCAATACATTATAAAACAATGAAGATTTACTAATCTTAACTCAATAACGTCATATAAGTAATATACAGAGTTACATTGCAAACCGGTGCCAAATTTAAAAAATAAGATCTAGGGAACAATTAATGAAGCGTCTTAATCGTTTTTTTAATAATCATATGTTACAAAAAACAATTACTTGAAAATATCCGAAAATAAAGTCAATAGAGAGACTACGAAAGCCGCGCGGTCATTCATCAGAGGCGTGGGTACGGCGAGCCAACAAGGACCTTACGCAGTGCACATACGGTGCACTTATTAAATAAATGAGTAAAATTATCCACGCGTACGATTTTTAACAGCGGATAGGAATAATTAAATGTATGTGTGAATAAATTTTTTTTTGTTCTTTGCATAGCTCGATGCATGCAGGCATCGAACTATGCAAAGAACAAAAAAAAATTTGTAAGCAGTAATCAGGTACAATCACAGATTAAACAGACAGATTAAATAATAGCAGAATTTTTGTAAAGCATGAAGACGCTTGTGACAAATGTCACTAATTATGGTAGGAATGGTCACCCGTCCACTTACAATCGCGGCGTGGGTTGCTTAACGTTTTGTTATGTTAACATAGTAGCGTTGATATTCGCTATGTGCAAAATGGGTGGTGGGGGGCGTCAAATCGATCGCAGCACGCTATTTGGCAGAAATGTGAAATAACTCTGGACTGTCATGTGTCAAATTGCCATATTTCCATAGAAATCCATACTAACGTGAATAAGTATTTTTAAGTAAAAACGAAAAAAATTCGCGATGTGAATTACAGAATGTGCTGTGTTATAAAGTGTAGAAACAATGGGTAAATCAATTTGTACATGTTTTATTCGTTTCCAACATCAAGATGAAAATTGGAGCATAAAAATAAATGGATAGCTGCTGTGAAAAGAAAAAAGTTTGTAGGGGGTTTGTGTCACAGACGTTTGTCTTATGATCACATTTCATATTATGTAGTTTTGTCCGTTAGTTCTAAGCTCTTTAACATCTCTCACATGCTGTGCTAATACTAATTCTTACCCTTTTTGCACAGTTTGAGGTTGGAAAGTTATATCATATTGTATCGATTCAAATCCTATACGTATTATACCATTTATATTTTAGTTAGAGTAAGAAAATCACTTATTATAATATGCACAAGCTTCTTAGATATTTTCATTTAATTTCGAAGAAAAACAATCCGAAAATCATTCTAAAACCATTCAGTTGCCATAATTTGAGAGATCTTAGTCCACACTAATTGTGGTCACTAGGGGCGCTGACATCGCGCACACAGCGAATAATATCCGCCACTGGAAAACAGGCGTTCGTGACGTGACGTCACCAGAGCACCCACGTGCCGCCCCCGGACTGCGCAGTGCCACAAAAACTGACAATTAATACTGAATGTCTTACGTCGCTTTAATCAACCTTTTGTAATGTGCAACTGGGTGTAGTTGACAAGCGTAGTGGCCTGTTGGTTTGGCATGAACGCAATGCGTCCCGGTTTGATTACCGGTTTGGTTTAATTCAGGAATATAAATCCTCACTTAGACCAGCAACTGATACGTGGATGTCTGGCACGTATTATCTTTTAGTAACTAAGTATTTGTATTCTGCTATACACGACATTGATAGCAAACAATTTGGGATCGCTTGCGATAGATTATACATTATTTATTTCCTCATTCTCGCGAGATAATTAAAAAAATAAGTTAATTAAATTTTACCGGTAGTAGAATTCGGGGTATTTACATTACCGGGCCACAGCCCTTTGGGAAAGGGGCCGTCAGGTCATCATTTATTTTGGGAACCCCGTTTGGCTCCCAAAATAAATGATGACCAATTAAATAAATGTTGGTGTTGGTGGTTGGTGACTAATACACGATATGATATAGCGATATATCGACACAAACTAACGATTTTTTTTAAAATATGATAAACATAGCCACCATTTAGATTTTTTTATTGAAACAGCGATCATAACATGTGACGTCACCGGCACGGCGATTCAACACGCGGCTATATCTATCATATTTTTACAGTTGGTGTCGATAAATCGCTATATCATATCGTGTATTAGGCACCAACCACCAACACCAACATTTATTTAATTGGTCATCATTTATTTTGGGAGCCAAACGGGGTTCCCAAAATAAATGATGACCTGTTTGGTTTGGTTCATGCTAAGGGGGCTGACCTTAGTTCGTTGATGTCTTTTATAGGGGCGATGAGAGGTCGGATCGTTAGCTGTTTTAGGCTTTCATCGTTGTTTTTTATTACACATACAGGGTTACATTTCAAAGTAGTGCCAAATTTTAACATAATGTCTATAGAACGATATAAAAATACAAATTTATCGTAATTAATTCCAGTCCTCGTATTTCTGGAGTGAAATATACTTGAAAATTTCCGTATTCTATTTTTCAAATGCAGAAAATATAGAGTGAGTGATTCTGAGTGGTCCCTGAAAAATTGGCACTACCGTGAAATGTAACCCTGTATATATGTATATTGTAGGTATGTATATGTATTTAATATTATATATCATTGTTATGTATGTTAGTATATTGTTATGTTTATTTCTATCTGGACTTATATATTTATCCATTAGGTATATTAAATTTCACACTGAGCTCACAACTTTCCCCTTTCTTCTTATCTGTCCTTCACCTGGTTGTCTGGAAGAGATTGATAAGACCGCCTAAATTGTGCATCTTTCTGTAAACACAAATTGTAACTTCTTTGTATGGTGTACATTATAGAGTATCTATCTATCTCGATATAATAACAAGTTATTATTGTAAGCCCAAAACTAACGTTGAATATATTGCATGTAAACTTATTTTACTACTTACTAAGTAAAAAAAGTTGTATCACTATTGCGACAGACAAAAAGACGTGACAAGACATACGACATTATAAGTGTTTTAGCTGCATACTTCACAAGTGCTATTTACTGCCATCCTCTTCTAACCCCACGCATCTAAAAGGGACGGCAAAGTAATGATTGACACGCGCAAGCACACGCATTACCGCTGATAACTCCATCGCAACTTAGCCAGCTTTTTACATAGTGCTAGCATAGAGCTATGTTTGGCTAGAGAGGACTGAATAACTTCTACTAATCGTAAAAAATATTATTATTAATTATTTTATTATAAAAAAAATTATTATTAATAATTATTATTATTGTCTTTGTACACTTTTGTGTCTCAGCTTTCCTAAATCATGGTGTTCTTCCCTGGTTACTCTTTTTTGCAGTTCTCCAGATGCTTGCTAAGCCTGTTTTAAACAGATTATTACTTAAGGATAGGAAACTACGTCTTCTGGAAGTTAAATCCACGCTCTGACTACTGAATATGGCACAATAATTATAAGATCCTGTTTTAACTATACAGTTTATAACTTTGGACCTAAAAGCAGGGGATCGTACTGCTTTTAAACACAACACCTAACTTAACTTTTTTGATCCCATGGTAAAAGTTTTTGTATTTAAGCATTGAACTTAGAACCAATTATTAACTTAGAAAAAAACAATATATTCTTGTAAATAATGACATAGCGATCTCGCTATGTCATTATTTACAAGAATATATTGTTATTACACAGTTACCCATCTGGGTAACTGTGTAATAAGTTCATATAAATCCAGTCGGTGTTTATTTTCATTACATATTTAAAGTTGGTCTTCGATGATATCGCTTAATCCTAATCAAAGGCGACTTGATATTAACCACAGTGTATTTTTTTGTTAAGTGAAGTTTTGTGTAATAATAGCATTGTGAATGAAAATATGTATTAAAAAAGGATCATGATCCCAAAAAAGCTTCAAAAACTACAGATCAGCTGTTGCGATTTTGTATGGGAAATTAAAAGTATATAATTGAATGCCTATGCCTTTCTAAAATATTTTCGAGTCCTAACCTTACACTCATATAGCGATTTCTCGCCATTTCTGTGAGACTCTTACATCTATGCAGCAAACGTCTTTTTAAAATTCCCATCGTAAGCGTTCTGGTTATTGTTTCAAATGATCAAATCCGAGAAAGATCGCAGTAAAGTCTAAACTGTTTTGTGTTTAGATCTTATCAAGTAATAGTTCTCACAAGCCATACTTACTGATTCATTAGTCATTATATCAGTGTTCTGAGCAGAAGTTAGCACTATTTAGCTTTTTTGTATATAAAAAAATATATATATTCTTTATTGCACGAAACAAATGTAGATACAATTGGCGGACTTAATGCCTAAAGGCATTCTCTACCAGTCAACCATTAGGCGAGGCAGCAATATTGTATGGCGGTGTGGTATATTATGTACAGTCAACATCAAAAGTAGCTTAGTATAGTTCAATTTTATAAAAGAATCTCATTGCAAAACATATCACGGGGTGATTTTTTGCTTAACAACAACTTTCAATCCTAACATAATAATCGAAAAAAACTTATGCATATGGAATAAGCTTATGTAGGTAGCTATAAAATACCTCAAACCATTAAAGATCTACCCACAACTAAATTTAATAGCGCCATACATCTGGCTTAGTGATAAGGCTTCTTATACAATACAAGAAATTTCGGGAAACTTTTATTGTTCTGGTAAAAAATATATTACATTTTCATTACTTGAGGCTATAACTAAACAATTTTATTGTATTGAACCAGGAAATTGGTATTTTTATAATGAAATTTGCATGTTATTAATAATAGCTGGATAGGCGGAATATTATTTATATGATCATCTTCAGTATACCCTACTCAAAAGTAAATAAACTTCATTTCATTTCATTGGTTCTAAAATAAATAAAATAAAATAAACTTTATTTGCCATAAACATGGTATACAAAGGTGTTACAAAGAAAATTAAGTACTGATCATGTTTAGCCAATTACAGAGGCATGCAAAATTAATGAATGAGAACATAAATTAAGTATTGAAATTCTTTAAATTCTATGGGAATATAAGCCTAGCGTAGCGTGTCATTCCTGTTCTGTTGTTAAGGAAATTAACTATAAATAGGGCCTCATTACCTTGAAAACCTTTTTATTTTTGATGGCCATCTCCGTAGCCGAGAGGCGAGCATGTCCGAGTTGGTGTCGCTCTCTCTGTCGCTGTCCATCTCTGAGGTCCCGGGTTCATCCCGATCGGTCAATAACTTTTCTATATTGTCTCGGGTCGGGGTGTTGTGGCACCGTCGTTGTTTCTTACCATATGATCAAAGCAATGTGATGTCCAATATTTTATAAAAAAAACATTTTTATCTGTTACATTAGACTACACACTGACTACACCAAACTTGCACATTAAACCTCTACTCTCAAATAATAATCATTAGAAATGATCCTAGATTTAGCATGTCTGGTTATTAGGTAACTATTTAAAAGTAGATTTATTAATTCTATAAATAATTATACTAATTTTCAATAATATATACATCTATGAAATACTATATACAACTATGAAATAAAAATAGATTTAAAATAGATCGACCATGTTTTTCATTCGACCGAATCGCTGATATCGTTAAACAGCTAATCGTACCTACTAGTTAAAACGGATGATGATGATGAAAATCTATTTAATATTTTTAAAATTATTAAAAATAAGTGAAGAATGCCTTGGCGCCTCAAAATTAGAAGAGCTTCCTCAACTAAAGTGGGATGGAGCAAAAGATATCTTAGGAATAAACTTACCTAATAACTGCGTTTCCGTACATAATACAAAACAAATCGTTAGAAAATGTCTCTTTTCGTGAATCAATTTTGTAAGTGAGCATTTGTACAAAAACTCCACGTGTCTGAGTCTTGTGTCTGTTCGTCCATGAAGTTCAAGGTGGCCGCCATTCTTCGGCTTGACAAACGCAGTATCGATTCGCTGTTTGTTTCCTGGTTTGTGGAATTTTTACCTGTTCATTGGTCAGGTGCTTTTGAAAAACAATAAAGTAGCTCGTTTCTATTTTTGTGCTAATAAGAATTTAATGAGAATATAATACAAACATTCATGTATGTTTCTTTCTCTTCTTTTTCACACTTTCGATTAATAATCATCGACTTCCCTAATATATTATGTAGTATGTATTATAGTATGTATTTATTATTGTCTAAATTGATATGTATGTGTATGTATTTTACTCGTCTTAAAAAATATGTCGGATACTTTATACTCCGCCATTGACTACATTATCTGCATTACTTCAAGGTTGACTGGTAGATAATGTTGTATAGCATTAAGTCCGCCAATTTAAGTCCGCCAATTTTACTTGTGCAATAAAGTTTAAATAAAAAAAATTAAAAAATGGTTTAACCTTCTTTGCAATTACTTGAGTGTTAAATAAAATCAGCCCACGTCAGTTCACTGTTTGACATAGGGCGAAATTTACAAAAATGTAATCTTTTTAGAGCATAAAGGCTAGATTGAGTAAGTAAGTAAGCATTTAAGGTATTAACGGCACCAAAAACGGCTGCACGTTACTTAATCACTTAGTCTGCCAGTTCAGTCAGCATTTTTTTACATTTTATATGGCTTCAGTCCCCCTCGCATGACCACCAACACACGATATGATATGATATGATATAGCGATATATCGACACCAACTGTGTAAATAAGATAGATATAGCCGCCATGTTGAATCGTCGTGCCGGTTACGTCACATACTATGACCGATATTTCAATAAAAATTCAAAATGGCGGCTAAATCTATCATATGTTTACAGTTGGTGTCGATATATCGCTATATCATATCATATCATATCGTGTATTGGTACTCATGCTAGGAAGGCAGGGCTTCTTTTAAAACAGTTGCTAGATTTACGAAAGCCTATGTCTGAAAATACAAAAAACCTTTCTCAAAGGAGCCATAATGAAATTCAAATTCTTTATTTGCCATAAACAGGGTTGTTACAATGTTGTTTTAATGCAGGTAATGTAGCTTTAGACCTATTTAGCCATAGAATATAGCATGCAAATTTTTATCATGCATTTTATAGTAACAATTAGCAATAGATTTTATTAACATGGCAAGCTCAATGCAATTATTCAATAAATTTACAAATCAAAATCAAGAACAAAATATTTGCGGCCCAAACATTATCATCGAGCTAGAGCGTTAGTTTGTATGAAGAATAAAAAAAAATATTTCGATGTTGTCCCCACAGAAAATGTTGTTTGTATTGATGATTGATGAATACATTTGCCTTCAATTTGGCTACTGTTTTAAAAGTAACGATAGAGACGTTAATTCAAATTTAAATTCAAATCTTTATTTAGGACAACAAGGCCCAACTTGCTGTCTAGGCAGTCGGCTTTCGCACTATCGTTGGGGCTGCTGCGCAACCTGCAAAGAGTTAAGTAAATGAAGTAGTAGTAATAAATAGTAGTAGCTAGTGTTAAATCACCAGCTGATATATTATCTAGTCCCAAAGCGGTGGTAGGGCAAAGCTATGTTTTTGGGGCAAAATTGCCCGGAATTAAGCCTGTTGATACTGAATAAATAACTATTATTATGACTATTAATTAAACCAAGTCGTTTATTTAATGTAAATACCTAGTTTTTGAAGGTTTACAGTGAATTCTTTAACGGGCCAATATTGCCACCCAGTTGCGCCACCAATTGCATACGTTTTGCGCAAACAACAAAAAGCTAATAAACCACCCTATTCGATATTCACTTGCTTTAACTTGCAAATCAACATTTTCAACACTTGGCCAACCGCCAACGGTTGTATAACGATTTGTTAAGTGATGAATTTACAATGTCGCCTTTTCCTGAATTTGTCAAGATTGAATACCTACCCAAAGTAATATGTTTTCAATGCAGATTTTTTATAGATTACTCGTATATTCAATAATTTGTAATAAGTAAAGCTTGGCCGTAGGCAGACGCTGGATGCAGGCCGCTTCCAACCGACCAATCTGGAAGTCAATGGGGGAGGCCTATGTTCAGCAGTGGACGTCCTATGGCTGAAATAATGAATGATGAAAGCTTGGAACTTTTTGACGGAGTAACGAATAATAGTTAAAGATAAAGATTTGCTGCATCTAGATCAAGCGTACTTTGATTAGGTACAAGTCAAGTCAAAGTCAAAGTCAAAGTCGACAAACAACAGTACGAAACAAAGCACTAGGGAAGAACACTTACGAGTGCATATTAACCTTATTTGGCTGTCAGGTAAAAAAGAAACAAGATCAATAGCCCACCTCGCGCATCGTGACAGGCGCGCGCACCGCTGCTGATCGCGCATTATCTGCGCTAGCGCACGAATTAGATCGCTTTTTGTTTGTACACAAACGCTCGCGATATAATGTGCGATTAAACGATTGTCACGAATACGCGATTTGTTTAAGTTCTTGAGACACATGTTGCGATGTCACTTTCAAAGTAGAGCAAGAGGGTTAATCTTAATGATTAGGCCACACAGCAACTTTTGGGCTTTAGGAAAAATATTATTCTAGGCGCGCTCAACAAGATAATCTAATTTAATCTTTCTTATGACTTAATCAGGAATCAAAACCTCTATTCATAATTCTATTATAGAGGCAGTTTGCATGAAATGATAGTGTACATATCATGAAATGTCACAATTTGCTCATGCACTGGCAACTATGTTACTTAAGCAGCTTGGATTCAAGTTGTAAATTCGCAATTACGATCGTAAGTAAAATAAATTAATTATACGGAGCGGTGAAAGCTCAGTGGTCAGAATCTCGCGTCATACCGACGGATATTCTAACACGTCTATAGATACGCTTGTATGCTAGATCACTGGGTCGTGTGTTCAAATCTTCTCTACATCTGGATTTTTTGGAATCTATGTAGGGACGTCTTTGGACCAACTTGTTCAGCGGTAAAGAAAATTACCGTGAACCTCTGTGTAAAATAATAAGTAATTAAAAAAGCATCAGTTAAAAAAATAATCAATTTTCGTCACAGTTTTTTTTATGATAATTAATTTCGATTGATTTAAAGGAAGTCAACATTTATTCAAATTAGAACCTCGTAGACTAAAGAGTGTTGACTAATATGAGTCAAAACTAGTTTGACCAGTTTCATTGGCAAAAGTACTTACTTTTGACTGATATTTAGGTCAAAAGTAGGTATCGTCGAAAGCCTTCGGTCAAAAGTATTTTAGACTGATTATAAGATAAGATAAGATAAGATATTTTTTATTTACGTAAACATGAACCATGTATATTATTATGATTGTACCAGTTAAAAGTACTTTTGACCGGTTAAGAGTTTTGACTCAGAACCTACACATACCAATGATACTGGACGTGTAGCTATGTTCAAAAATGGTATGGTTAAGAAGTCAAATGGCCATCACTTCAAATGTTTTTGCTAGACTTTTCGTATCTACGAGTATCTAGGATCAGTAAGTGCACCCCACTAGAAACGGGATGAGGTGTTGGAATCTATTTCTATAACGTGTTTGGAGATTTAGGCTGGTAATTAGTTGTGTGGTTTTTCAGCTTATATTAGAATAGAATAGCATACGTTTATTTGACACATCGAGCACATATCCCATAAAGCAGCATGTATGTATAAAAAACAGTTGTAGTTGTAAAAAACATATGTTTAAAAAACAGTTGCATGCCTGGCTTCTGAATAAATGCTATTACTCAATACAAGAATATTTTGATGACAAATAATTAATTATTATATAGCTTTTTCTTGACATATTTTAATCATAATATAATATTTAATCCTCGATAATGATAATCCTTTTGACATTGAAGTTCTTTAATATTGCTGTATTTTTTTATAATTATGTACATGAAATATCAACTTTTTATATTTGCATAACTAATTAGGTCAAACGATATCATTTGTAAAACATCTTGTAAAACTATGTTAAAAGCAAATAAATATTTCTGATTTCTGATTTCTGAAAGCAGCAAACGAACTATCTTTTTTTCCGAAACTACCTAGTGATTTCTCACTTACATTTAGTATGAAATGTCAAGTTCTGTCAACTCTTGCCCATACAAAACAGTACAGATTTGGATATGGCGGATGTCGAACAAATCTTATGACATATACTCCAGTAGGTATGTGCTTCATGATTTGACACACACACACACACACACAAAAACAATCTAGGGTAGGTATCTATGTGTCAAAAAGGTTCCCGTTGTTTATCAGCACAATACCTTCGTAGCCTTATTTAAAAGCGACCATGATCATTTTAGAGTGTGACGTCATTGCGGTCTGGCGTCTGATGCCCACGCGCATATTTTTGTTTACTCTTTTGTTTCACTGAGGTTTTGCTACCGGAAAATTGAGTAATATTACGTCTTCGAGCAGGGTTTACAGGGCAGCAGGAATTAGCAACGGAGGTACTTTCTTTCAGTTTGGTGGATCAAAGTTTAATTGACATCCGCCTGTTTTTGTGATTTACGCTCCAGACCAAAGAAGGCGGTTGCCGATTGAAATCCCGCAACGTTTGCCCCAAACGTTTGTGCGATGAGCATTTTTACTAAAATCATTGTTTATAAATGTATTTAAGTATCTTCTTCTTTATCTATACGGTCAATCCCGGTTGCGTCCAAAGCCATTGCTTTGGAGCCCAGGGTCCGCTTTCCTTGATTTACTCCTCTACTTCGCGCGGTCTCGAACTTCTCTAGTTGTGAGATCATTGGCACGCATGTCAGCCCTCACGACGTCAAGCCAGCATTTCTTGGGTCTACACCTTTTGTCATTAACTGGCGGTGGCGGCATGGCCAGACATTTGTTTCCTACGTAACTTGCCGGTTTCCGCAAAACATGGCCGTACCAGCGTAGGTGACTCTCCTGCAGTTTGTCTGCAATATCACGGACACGAAATGTATGTTTATCCGTTATCTAGTTGCCATAGCTTAAGCATTAGTAGGTATAACTGTGCTCTGAAGTTTGGGCACAGCACAGAATAGCAATGTAAAGTATCGTTATACTGAAATTTAGGACTAAATAATTGGTTTGGAATTGTGTGTGTTGGAAGAAGAAGTCGACATTTTCGCAAACAAAGTCTTGTACAAGTCATGCTTATAAATAGCCCAATCGTAACCAGTACTGCACAGCCACATAAACTGCGTGGGCGCAGCAAGGTGACACGCTGACGTCACACCTGCGCGCACAGCCTTAAGTGGCACTTCCCGCCATTTCAGAGTGCAAGTTTCACTCGTTAACTCGAGCGTGTAAACATGACTGCATGGAAAACTGAGTGGCGCCACCTGGTGCTAAGTTAATAAAACCCTATACAGAGTGAAACAAACCAATCTTTCATCAACAGTAAGCAAAAAGTAAAGTAAGATTATATAGGCGTTCCACTGGAGGGCACAGGCCTCACCTCAACTATGAGGTCTAGGTCATACTACGTTAACTGGGCCCAGTTAGGTGCGGTAATGGTTGTAAGAGTAAACCTTACTGTCAGATGTAATCAAGCCGCCCTGAGGCTTCTGTCACAGTGTATTGTTGACAAGATCAGTATCAAACGTGACCTTGCACTGGCGTCAGAAAAACGATTCTTGTGGCTAGCGGTTTTCCTTAACCGTTGAAAATGAAGAAAGAAAACTATGTATTATTAAGTAGTAGAGTTGATGTGACCTTGTAAGGCGTCTTGTCTCAAAGCGGTATAGTAATAACTAATAATGCAGTCCTATTTACGAAGTGACAGTATAGCTCGTAACGTATTGCGCAAATAAGCATTTTATTAAATGTTGGACTAGTTAACTTTAAATAAGGTTGCATAAATGTTTAGTAAGTTTAAGTATAAAATTCAAGATGAGTGCAGTTGTATTATACAATAAATTGATAGATACTCTATATTGTACACCACAAAAAGAGGTTACATAGCAGTTAGTATCAAAAAAGAAAAATGCACAATTTAGGCGGTCTTATCGCTATGAGCGATCTCTTCCAGACAACCTTCTGGTAAATAACAATGATATAGAATGTATGAATAAATTTAACTAAGAGATGCAATTCTTTTAATTTTGAGATAACGATGCCAAATGTCTAAGTACATGATATTTATTGAAGACGGACTGCCCCTATGTTCGACGTCGCAACACAGTTGACACTTTTTGATTCTGTAAAGAATACAGAATTCAAAAACAAAATCATAAAAAATAATTCATAAAATTAATTAAAGAATACACAGAAGGTTATAGATGTTAGATTAATTTTTTGAACTTTATGATTATAGTTTCAATCCTTCAAAATATTCATATAAGATTAATATAAAAATTACAACAGTGCTATTTACGTGCCACATTTCGTTACAAACTGCGTCTCTAATACTAACTAACTATAGTTGACAATAACGGCAGGGAAGTGATTCAAATCAACTATCCATACATAGCCCGATGTAATCAACGTCTTATTGTCAACACCACCTATGTTAATGGGCTGGCGACATTTATATGCAAGTCTGCACACGTCCGCATGCTTGCACTAATCACTCAATGGAATCGCGCGTGAGAACTATGCCTTATTGAGCTAGATGGAACAGCGATAGGTTTTTTTTTAGGGTTCCGTAGCCAAATGGTAAAAAACGGAACCCTTATGGATTCGTCATGTCTGTCTGTCTGTCTGTCCGTCCGTATGTCACAACCACTTTTTTCCGAAACCTTAAGAACTATACTGTTGAAACTTGGTAAGTAGATGTATTCTGTGAACCGCATTAAGATGTTTACACAAAAACAGAAAAAAAAAAATTTTTGGGTGTTCCCTCCCCATACTTAGAATTGAAAATGTTTTTTTTTTCATCAAACCCATACGCGTGGGGTATCTATGGATAGGTCTTCAAAAATTATATTGAGGTTTCTTATTTTATTAATTTCTAAACTGAATAGTTTGCGCGAGAGACACTTCCAAATTGGTTAAATGTGTGTAAAAGTAACACCGGGGGGTGTAACTTCTAAAATAAGAGAATGTTAAAACTAAAAAAATATATGATGTACATTACCCTGCAAACTTCCACCGAAAATTGGTTTGAACGAGATCTAGTAAGTAGTTTTTATTTTAATACGTCATAAATCGTAAACCGCAATTTACCTTTCATTCAATCAACTTAAATATAAATTACGTTACTTGCTGCTACGAAACCCTTCATGGGCGAGTCCGACTCGCACTTGGCCGCTTTTTTTTGCTCAAGATAGTGCTTCAGATCTTTTAAAGCTACTGTATAAATATTAATAAATCCCATTTTCTATCTATCTATCTAAATTATATAAAAATTAATTGCTGTGCATTTGTTTCAAAAAACCTAAATGGCATATCCGATTTGAATATTATAATTTTTTGCTTTGTTTGCCAATAAACTGCGGTGATTGAGCAAAAAATAAAATTCGGAAAAATCTAAAGGATCAGCCGAAAAAAAAACAAACTATATTGGTAATTTTGTATCAAAATGCAATTCAGTTAATGTCTTTTTAGGATCCAATTAATGTTGTGTTATTTTTTCATTTTAATTAGTCAGCTTAGATTAGGTTGACACTATGTACAAATAATATAAGTACAAACAAGACAATAATTATATTATACTCATTTATGAATAAACAATACTTTTTTGACATACGTGTTTGAATGTGTCAATTTGCGAGCAATTATTAAATGCAATGACTAAGTAGATCACCTTTGCTATGTGACCTTGAACTAAGGTCCGACCGATGTGGTCATGTCACTTCAGCTTACAAATTAAAATATTTATTTTAACACGTCGTGACAAGGCCACTGCGTCAGTCTAGTATCAACAGGTATGAATGAATGAATAGTAATTTGGCAAATAAATGTCAAAAATCTAGTGAGTCTACTATTATAAATGTCCTTCATTTTATCTAGTCACGCAGTCGAAGGTTCGGTAGAAAAGTATTATTAGTCTCCAAAAGTTAGTGCTATTTGAAATTTTGATTATACCTTAGTGCTTGAGCCCTCAAGCAATCGATTTAGTACTTACTAATTACCATATTGTCAACGAGTTATGATGATACTTGACAATATATGATTTTTGTTGGGATTTTTTATTTATACAGCGATTGTTGTTAGGGTTCCGTATATAATAAGATAGACGGAACCCTAATGTTCACTTAATTGTCTGTCTATATTAAGACCCCTTAATAGACGGACAATTAATATATATAACAAACGGGTTTATTTTTAAGAACAAGGGGAAAAAAAAGTTTATCAAAAAATATTCTTATCTGAAGCGTAGTATTTGACTAAATAATTCTTAAATACAGCAAAAGCTTTATAATTATGTGAGACGATAATGTATTTCATAAAATAAGGCATAAAAATAGTCCAAATAAAACAAAATCATTGCGAACAGGACTATAATATTAAAATAAAACTTTGTAAAGTTCGTTATTCTTTGCTGGGCAAACAAACTTGACATTTCCTTGTAACGAAATTATTCATTTAAAAATAAGACAGACAAAAATAATAAAATACTCAGGGCCAGTTTCACCACTTGGTTCCAGCTAACCTATCTGGCACTATTTTGACAGCTAATTGTATGGGTTATCTGTCAAAACAAGTGCCAGAGGAACTAGGCTGTCGATCAGCTTGCTCACCACGGTCTCTTATGCTGCAGAAGTGCTGTAAGAATCCCCCGTCATGCTAGTTTAAACGACGTCTTCCGTCGGGCACTTGTCAGCGCGCGTATTCCGGCCGTTCTTGAACCGTGTGGCCTCGTACGCAGCGATGGCAAGCGTCCTGACGGCATGACCCTCGTTCCATGGAAGATGAGTAGGCCCTTAGGTGGGACGCGACTTGCGTCGACACTTTAGCCCCTTCCCATCTTCCATCGACTGGCAACCGAGCGGGTTCTGCAGCAGCTTCTGCAGAGGCCCTAAAACGGCGCAAATATGAAAGTCTTGGTGAGACTTATATATTTGAACCATTTGGGGTGGAAACTTTGGGCCCGTGGGGACCGAGTGCCCACAAGCTATACCGTGAGTTGTCTAAGAGTTTAGTTGAGACATCTCACGATCCAAAGGCTGGCTTATACCTTGGCCGACGGGTTAGCCCTATCCAGCGTGGTAATGTTGCCAGCCTTTTGGGCACCTTTTCCTTGAACGGTGATCTCAGTCAGATATTTTATTTATAGGATCTTTTCTATGAATAAAATATCTGACTTTGTATAAAGAGTTTAGTTTTAGAATATGTAAATATAATTAGGTATTTTATTTTTATTGGATTATTTATACCATGTTTGATGCAAATAAATCTATTACCAGTGCCAGATACCGGAACTTATCAGCAAGTGGCGAAACTGTCCCTAAAGTAATTGATTAATTATTACAATGGTTTTTTTGTGTTAAATGATTATTTTATTTATTTCCACTGTTGTTTATTTTATGAAAAAGACAACCCAATCTTCGCCTACCAAAGAAACTAAACCATAATAAATGATGGTAGACTACGTTTTTTTATTTGTAGTTTTTATTGTTTGAGGGATTGGACTTAAAGTTGTGTTGATCAAGAGCTTAATAAATTAAAATCACTTTTCAATGAATTCTGTTAACATTTCAAGCTTGTTACATTTACAATTCTTGTTACATTTGTTTCTTTTGTATGGTGTACAAAAAAAGAGTATCTATACATCAAATTTTTAGGTCTTTTTTATTAACAAAATCCACAGCTCATAATTAACATAGTTTGGATATTACATGCTGATCTTACTGCCAATAAAGGATCTACATTAAATGAGTTAAGAATTGTAGTAATTAGCTTACGTCGCGATATAGCTATTTATATTTTTTGCGTATTATGAATTTTGTACAAAGGTTACAGTATATATATAAAGGCATATATAAAGGTTCATTGCCTTGGAACCCTCAGGGTATAAAACCCTAAAACTGCCGCTAGCCCTTCTATACGGAACACTTAACATCGGATTCAATTATTGAACATTCCGTAGTTTAAGTTATATTGGTTTTATTATAACTTAAAGCCACAATTGAGTATTTAACAAGTAGGCGATAAATAAATAATTGCTCGAGAATCATCGTGGGCGCAAGGACATAAAATATATACCTACTAATAATTGATACAACTTATTATCAAAACACTCGACAAAAAGTTGTTTATTTTTAAAGAAGAAACGCTAGCTTTATATTAATATGAATTATGTATACTTAGGTAAAAGCATTTTAAAATTTCTACAATACTATTGGTATTTCTCGTAGCAGACTTGATCCGGGCGAGGTCGCTGTTCTGAAACTCTGATCTTGAGTTTTATTTGAGACGTCTTTCGGATTTGTATGATTCGATCTATCTAAGATACAATAGGTACAGCTCACCGACTGAGTCAGTTTGACTGACTGACCGACAATGAATAATCGAAACTTACAAGAGAAAATACAACAACTTATTCCTAAAAATATTTTTTCAATCGGTAAAGTCTTTTTAGTTAGCAAACTCTGCGGCGGTCGAAGTGGTAGAGAACCGCTAGTGCCCTAGTGAATCAGGAAGACTACTACGAAATACGATGTTTCGGACGAAACGAAAGACAAACGATACGCAAACGATAGGCTTACTCACTACGTAACCCTTTTGGATGTCGATGTTTTAATCGGATGCGACATATTTTCGGAACGACTTCGTGAATGAATGAATAAAATGTTATCTATCGTATTATTTCAAAAAATCCGAAGCGTTTCGTAGTAAGCAATCCGAAAAACGATTATCGTATTGACGGATTTCGTTTTTCGTAGTAGACCTGCAGTATCGAGTGCTCTCAGAATAGGCCTTGTTCCTCAGAGCGGATATTGTGTATAATGGGACGCTGAAGTTCATAAAACATTTATTGTAAAGGTAACACTGTGTATACTCACTGACATTTCACGCGTCTTCGTAATTTATGTCCATGTTATCTTGCTGAATGCTCATATTTACTGGATATCAATAATTATTGATTACTATTTGTGTTAGGACTAGTAAGCTGAGAATAAATAAGATATTAGTAGATACGGATTTATTCATCAGCATTTTTAACACACTTACAAATACCACTTGCCTGGCGGTGCAGAGGGGAAACATGGTGGGGAAATTTGTACATACAAGTAACATATGTAACCAAGGTTCAAAATGGTCTCGTCTAAGAGAAGAAGCGTCTAAAAGAAATGTAATATCTAGAATAGGCTAGTTTCCTGAAGTCAAAAAAATATTATTCTATTTAGTCCGTCAATTAGATTATCAAAAAATATTGGAACCACATTTCAATCTTTTGTCAATCAAACAAAAAATTACGAAGAAAAAACGCATCAAAGTTTGCACGTGACGTCACGCCTTGCTAAAAAGTGTCGCAAGGCGTGACGTTACGCAGAACTTTAACGGGCTATATCTTCATAATTTTTTGTTTCATTGAGAAAAGTTAAAAGGCGAGTCCAATATTTTCTGTTAATCCAACTGACAGACTAATTAGAAACTAGCCCATTGAGGTGTTTCTTTAAACTAAAGTACCCCAGGTTTTAGGATTGGGATAAAGCAAAGGGGAAGACTTATTATTACTTTATTAAATCGTGATATGAATTCGTCTTTGATCAATTTATAACGTACTACGGAAACAACAAGCTTACGTTTGAAGGTTGATATTTATTGATTTCAATTACCGTGTTTACCCATTGTTGTAATAATTTTAAAACCATGAAGATCTTCTATACTATCATCGAGCCATCTTCGTGGATTGTATTCTGTTACTCTTCATACAATTCGAATCATTAAAGGTGATAAGGTGAACCATTCGTTAATCAAAGGCTTACTTTGACAATAATAAGTCGTAACTTACTTGTCGCAATAAACCTTGACAAAAATAACATTCACTATACCAATTTACTTTAAATCACTAGCAGTTATTGTATTTTTATTATAAATTTTATTGAATTAACCATAATACATACAAGAATACAAGAGCACATAGCAATTAGAACTGACGGCTGATAAGTACGCATCAGAAGATGGTTTCAGCTTTCGTCTCTTTTAGGTCTATTTTCTGTTATCTTTTATGTTCTGTAGATCCTAGATTTGGCCTAGGTATAGGTACAGCACGTCAATCTACCACAAAACGTCAAATTTCCTCAATTGATATTGATCTTTAAGTGTTGGACATAAAGTTGAAAATCAATTCAATGACCTTTAACTTTTTGGGTTAGTTGACCTGCCGTTGTCTGTACCTTGAAGTAGATAATCACCCTCATTATCATATCCTATTGCAGTCCACTGCTGGACGTAAGACTCTTTGGGGGAGCCCAAAGAGTGCAAAAGATCACGATCTCCCTTTTTAATCCAGCCACTGCCAGCCAGGAATGAGGAGATTCGTAAACGAACAAAAGTTGCTGACATAGCCCAACGGATAAGCAAGCTGAAGTGGCAGTGGGCGGGGCACATAGCACGTAGAACTAACGGTCGATGGGGCAGAAAGGTTCTGGAATGGAGACCACGTACCGGCAAGCAAGTAGTGTGTGTATGTTACACGTTGTTTTCGTCAATTGTCAACCAATTTTGATTATTCTTTTCTTTATAGAATAGAGTTTACTTCAAGGGTAGTCTTTTAAAATAAGGCTTCAAAAAAGATTACTTACACTCTTTTTTGGACAGTCGTGTAAAAATAGTGGATGAAATCGGTGTACTATACAGTACACGTAGTACGGTGTACTGCTAAAAAAAGGAAAATTTGATACAAAAACTGTAAGTATTAAAAAAAAAAATGTAATAGGATAACTTAAAGCAAAATATTTTATCTTAAAAGTGAAACACTGATGATCCCTGACACTAGGCTCCTTGAGACGTTGCCTTTGCATGCAAATGCAAATGTATTTACAGGTGTTCGGCTATTGTCTTCGATTATCGTACAATGGGCTGCCTTGAGACGTCTTTGGCAATTACAGATCTAGTTATAAGTATGGTATTTTACTGAGTCATTTGTATGTTTTAGAACTACTTATTTGTACTTGTAGCTTAGCGCCTCAGCAGTAGAAGCGCTTTGGTGTGATTACTAAAGTTAAGCCACCTTCGCCGTGGTTGTGATTGGATGGGTGACCATTTCAAATTCAAATTCAAACGTTTATTGCATGTCACATTACAATTTTGCGGTGTTAGAAAAATAAAGGTATACATGTGACGCCATTTCTAACTATTTAGTGATATTTATCACAAGCATCTTTGTGCTTCGGAAGGCACGTTAACTGTTGGTCCCAGCTAATATCGCTTATAACTAATTTGTGTTTGTAAGTATTTATTTGGCAATATTCGTTTACACATTGTAGGTAGGTACAGATAAAGGTCAGGGTCAAGGAGGATGGCTAACCACCTCATAGTTGAGGTGAGGCCTGTGCCCTGCAGTGGGAAGTATACAGGGTTACAAATAACCCTGTATGGGCATACTTTACTTTAGGTACTTTGACGACCTCCGTAATCCCGGTCGTTCAATGTAGAAAAATACATTTTCTATTATGTCTCAGGTCTGGGTGTTGTGGTACCGTAGCTGTTTCTGATTACTGTAACACAAGTGATTACGCTACTTATCATAGGATCAGAGCAATGTATGTGATGTTGTCCAATACTTTTACTTGTACTCTTAGCTAGCCTTATTAGGCTTAACCAACTCTTCGACAACAAATCAAAAATGGTATAGTGTCACGTGGTTTTCCGGTCGACAATTTGTTACCTAACGGTTCTGAATCAGGGGCCAATAGTCTGACCCGATTGGGATAGTGGGGCGTTGTCTTGCCTTCTGGTTCGTTTTCATCGCATTCGATTTCCCGGTTTGGGTTAATCCAGGAAACATTTATTTATAGATGGGCTGGGGTCTAGGTATCCTGGGAGACGCCCCTGGCAAAATACAGTCTGGTAATGATAATGATATGATAAATAATTTATTTCACATACAACACAAGATCTTAGAGCTATGCACAAGTACAACATATTCTGCCATTGGTTTAGGCGTAGAAATGTTAATGTTACAAAATCTGCTATTAAATTATTATTAAATTATACATTATTATTAATTGGGCATTGTGAAACTAAACTATACAGCATTATTTTCTCATGAGTCGTCAGTTAACAGTCAAAGGTACAATCGTTTATTTTTGTGTCCATAAATTCTTTATTAGAGTAAAAGCATTCCCGTAAAATTATTAACCAATTATTTAAAACATATTTTAGTTTGTTGAGCGGTAAGGCTCTAACTTTTCTAGGTTTTCTAGGTACCTCGTTACACAGGGATATTAATTTCTTACTTTAAGACTATGACAGTTGGTGTGCTGGCTCAATTTTTTTGTATTTACACAATCTATACAGGATTATATTTCACGGTAGTGCTAATTTTTCAGGGACCACTCAGAATCAGTAACTAAATCGATCTACTTAAAAAACAATTTTTTTTCATTTTTAATTCCATTCTGCATTTGAAAAATAGAATACGTAGAAAATTTACGATTACTAGATTAAATTGCACCGTATGTGCACTGCATGAGGTTCTTGTTGGAGCGGCGTCGGCGTACGCCTGTGATCTCTGATGAATGACGGCGCATCTCGCGTTTTCTTTTTTTTTGTAAGTAAGTGTATTTTTCTCCAGAAATACGACGACTGAAATTAATTACGATAAATTAGTATTTATAAATTGATCCATAGACCTTATTTTCAAAATTTGGCACTACCTTGAAATGTAACCCTGTATATCTATATAAGGTCGCCTTTTATAAACGGGTGAAATTTAAAGACCAATTACAAAAACATAAATAAATCATTTTTGTTAATAAAAAAGAAAATTTTTATACGCTAGTTTTCGAGAAAAACGTCATTTTTTTTTTTTATTTCAACGTAAAATAAAACACCCCGTGCCCCGTGCGTGCACCCCGAGGGAAGAGTGGGGCACGATTGAATTGAGAGACAGAGGCGATGACGTAGGGATGCTTCTTTGATAAGGCAAAAAACCACTCCAATCCGCTCATAGTCAAAGCCGCCACGTACACGCCCCAGGAGGATGTCGCTGCCCGACTCCGTCGGCCTCGGCACGTTTTGGACGACCCTGACGATTCCTACACCGCGTACTGTAGAACAACAGCCAACACCGCCTTAAGCACTTCAAGTACTGCACAACATTTTAGTTCGCATCACCGCACCCGCCGAAGGGTGCGAGGTCCCGTATTTCATTTCGGCCGACACAGACATGTGCCTGGCCGTTTTTCCCCTGCCCACCCTACGGACGACGGCCCAAGCCGAGGTCCGAGCCTATAGAGGCGCCCTTGAGGCCAGAGTCCGACTCACCCCCAGATCGGGCCCGCTAGAAAGGAGCCCGGCAGCGGTCCGGCCTGTTTCGGCAGTTCCGGTCCCGTCGGCGCCACCACTAGCGGGTTCGCCGCTTGGTAGGGTGCCCTTTGCACTCCACATTGGCCCGATCACGCCTGCTAGTATGGGGCTCGACACGTACGAGTCTGAGGCTTCGCTGCGCGAAGCCTCACACTCGGCCGGGTCGGGCGACCGCTAGCGGGGCGGACCTAGGCTGTGCGCCTTCAGCGCACGCCACAACTGCCCGGGTTAAGCTGGCGAATGTCTTCCTCAAAGGCACTCAGCGATAGGTCCGTCCATAAAAAAAAAAAAAAAATATGACGTAGGGACGTTTCAGACTAGACAGGATGCTCTTAAATTTTTCACGCCATAACTTGAAAATTACTACTTACCGATTTTATTCATATTTTCTTTTTGAGTTTTTTAATAGGAACATATTTTCTCTATAAGTTTTCTTATAGGTACATTAGGTAGTACAGAGGTACTTTGTAAAAGGTTCTTACGAAAAAAAAGAGGTGGGCATAAAATTCGTTATGTATATACTAAAGCAATTATACAACTACAATTTATCATCATAATTTAATATATGTACTTGGTAGTATAAACAGTTAAGTACCGAGTATCACGCTCGACTGTCGTGGTTGCCTTTCTTAGTACAAACAGACTTATGTAACTTCTAAGAATTTCAACTAAGTATTGAATGTATTACTCGTAACAATACCCAATAGTATGTTATGTGTCTTTGTTTGATTTAATGTTCAAGTTATTGGTTACTAAGCGCTGTAGATATTATATAATGCCATATGCTTCGCCATTAATATTTTATTACGGGTAAACCACACCTTTGACAGATTGACTCATTCAGTTTTCGTAACATCTGCAATGCTTCCTACTTGTAGTCTGTATGTTTTGCGAATACTGCGCTCTAAACACGCAGTCCCGTAGACGTATTATGTCAGCAATGAGCATTAAAGATACCTATTGCTATTTTTCGAGATGTGCTTAGAAGTATTTAAAATATTAAAAAAACGGGTGACTTCCAAACAATCTTTTAAAATGTCATTCCTTTTAGACAGTCTTACCTTAATCAACATTTTCATGACATAGACAGAACACTATATTATTTGTCTGAAACAAATCTTCTACCTATTATACTGTTTACAGGCACTCGATACGTAAATTGCGTGTCGCAAGCAATCAATTACAATCGTATTAGCGGACTGTATTTGGGGCGATACACTGATATGCGCGCGCAAGGCCGTTCGCGTTGCCTTCACCGCTTACTGCTGGGGCCGAAGTCCACTACAAGATGTAGCTTACGTGCTAATAGCTTATATACCTCTGCGTGTGAGAGAGAGTGAAAGACAGAGAGAGTTTTTTTATAAGACACACACATCATAAAATTACAAAAATAACAAAGCACTCATGACAAGACGAAACAAAAAAAATAATATTGCAAAACAAAAAACCAAATGATCCGAAAATACGTACGTATAGCCTTTTATGTAATATATTTGATAATGCCTGTTACATCGTAACCCTTCTTTAGGCTTTGCGGTTGTTGGGTAAAAAATAATGTTTAGCGTGATGATGTGGTGTCTAATTTTGGTATTTGTCTCTTGTTTTGCACTAAGTATAGTCTTAACTTTAAAATGAGAATTCTCGAACATAACCTCGACAATTGTCAAGGAGGGAATTTGAGTCGAGCTCGTGCTAATGAATATTATTATATGTATTGTGCAAACCTGACCAGCACTTAGCTGGGTTTTTTAGTAAGAACTTCAGTGGAACTCATAATTTAATGCTGACCTAACTGTCCATTAACAATAATGTAATATTATGACAATACCAACTGAGGCCAAATTTAGCTTCGCCTACGAGTAGCATTGCCACTGTAAAGCAATCTTAATGACTTTCCGTCTCAACTTCAACTGATCCATGTTTATAAAATGTCAAGTGTTCATTTACAGGTTACTAAATAAAAACCCATTTATCATTATTATCGGAATTAGTGAATTAACATTACAATTTGGCATAATCTGTCTTTTAAAGGAGCCGAATGTTTTTAGCGATACGAACAACTTTTTCTTTGTGGTCTACAGCAATCGCAAAGTATTTTTGTTTCTCCATAAACACTGAGTGTAATTTGCGCGCTCTACGTTAATAATAATGTATAGAGCTGTAAAGTTTTTATTTTATGATTTCGATGTTGTTGACCCCAGTGTAAAAATTGTTTGACTTGCTTGATGACTTGAAAAGTTCTAGAATGGAGGCCGCGTACCGGCAAGCGCAGCGTAGGAAGTCTACTCACAAGGTGGTCAGACGACCTGGTAAGGGTCGCAGGAAGACGCTGGATGCAGGCCGCTTCCAACCGGCCAATCTGGAAGTCAATGGGGGAGGCCTATGTTCAGCAGTGGACGTCCTATGGCTGAAATGATGATGATGATTGCTTGATGAACATATTTATGACTATGGTCTTGTCTATGGTAAGTGAGTTTATTATTACCATTAAGGGAAATACTGTGCCGTGCCGTGGGGGGACTGCCGTAAAGAATACACTTCCCCACCGCCAACAGAAGGCGTGTCGTGAGAGGCGATTAATTGCTATAGCACGAGACGGGAAGCAGCGTTTGCGTGCGAAACTCTGTAAAAAACTGCGTTTGCCAACCTGACTGCCAAGCGTGGCGAGTATTGGCAATCCCCGCTCCAATAATTGAAGACATTGGGGGAGGCCTTTGTTCAGCAGTGGACGTCCTATGGCTGCAATGATGATTAAGGGAAAACCGATCCATTTGTCGGATATTTGTTTTTTAAATTTGTCACATAACTTTCCTAAACAGAATAGCCGTAGGTTGTAATTTTAATGTTCCCGATATATATCAAGGATCGGAAACCGGTTATTTTACTATGGAACCTTAACCGAAATAATAAAGGTTTTCGCTAAATTGATTACCATATACTCCAATTACCTACTTGAAAACAACTAACTGTAACTGAATCTACACTTAGCTCATATTTTACTTGTTACTTGTTAATTGTATCATTGGTGTAAGATTTGTTGGTTGCTCCTATTAAATAATAAATAAAAGCTATGGCAAATTTATTTTTATGGTCAAATCTTTACAACTATTATCAAATATTAGAAATGGGTCTTATACATTCTGAAATAAATATTTACCGGTTTCGATCTTTGATATATATTTTTTTGATTTCGATGATGAGAGAGATTCGACGATGAGATTTTGATTGACGAGATTTGGGATGTGATGTCGGTTCCATCCATAGTAAAAGTTGTTTTATTTAAATAGTAGAATTACCCAATAGCTATAAGGAAGTTAACTAGGAAATAAAAAAATATACTTATGTCTATTTAACTTTTTAATAAACTTCACTCAGCGAGCTACGGAAAGGTCGATGCTTGGAATTTCGTTAAGAGATAAAATCCGAAACAAGGTTATCCGGCAAAAGACCAAAGTAATGGACATAGTTCTAAAATGTAGCAAGTTAAAGTGGCAGTGAGCCGGCCACATCTGTCGCAGGACCGATGAAAGGTGGAGTAAACGGGTTGTCGAGTGGAGACCACGTCTTGGCAGCCACCCAGCTCGAGAGATTATATTGTGGTCGCTTAGGAAGATGGCTGGCAGTGTATGGATGAAAAAAGTGGGAAATCTTAGGTACTCTTTGGCGCTCTTTGGGGGGGGGGGGGGTGCTTACGTCCAGTAGGACTGCTATAGGCTGACATGGTGATGATGATAAATTTTTAGTAATTATTTCTTATTACTTAAGAATTCAAAACACCCATTAACTTAAGTATTTGTTTTATTACATTATTAGAGCAAACTGCTAACAACCACGAATGCAAAATTTTCTTGGACATTTCATATAAATGATAAATAATTTACCAGGGTTCTGTACGTAATCTAATTGTCGAATACCTAAATTATAAATACAGACAGACTTAAGTATTTAGTCAACTAGTACCGTCTCTAAAGATTTCCTCCCACCGCTTTGTCCTTCTCGTGGTAGGTTCGCTTTGACCATGATCGTAGATACGTCAAGTCTGGTTATGGGGTACATTTAGAGCGATTGGCATCAGACCTTTGAACATTGGTTCAGATTTAAGTTTGCTCGTTATCATCATCATCATCATTTCAGCCATAGACATCTCTTCGAGACCATGAAAATAGAGTGATAGATAGATATATACTTTATTGTACACCACGCAATAGAAAAAGTAACACGAAAAAGTACATTAAGATTACCACAACTTAGGTGGTCTTATCGCTAGAAGCGATCTCTTCCAGACAAACTTCAGGTATAGAAATGGTGTATTTATTACATAGCAGTCTTCACCCCGCAATGCATAATGTAGGTACTCTTCCGCCTTCAGAGAGTCGCTCACTCGCGCTGTGACGTCACAGAAAATCTTTTTTCGACAAGTAGGTACCTATCGCTAACTGTTTCACTACGGAACCCTAAAAATGTCGTGCGAATTTCCCTAAAGCACGCGACGCGAAATAACAGACTATGTTCTGCGAAGCCAATAAACAAACATAATGGTCAAATTAACATATTTTAGTAAATGTCAATGACGTGGCTGTTTGAAAATGGACTTATTAATACTGTTTCTTTCTAACGTCGTCTTTTTTAGGGTTCTGTACCTTAATAAGATACAAGGCCTTATAAGATCAATCCGTTATTCGTCTGTCTTTCTGTCATTATCATCATCATCAATTCAGCCATAGGACACGTCCACTGCTGAACAAAGGCCTCTCCCGATGACTTAAAATTGCCTATACTTGCCACGCTTGGCAAGCGGGGTGGCGAGCGCAGTTTTTTATAGTATTTCGCACGCAGACACTGCTGCCCGTTTCATGCTACAGGAATTAGTAGCCTCTTACGACACGTCTCCTGTTGGGCGGTGGGAAAGTGTATTCTTTACGGCCACACGGCACTTTACGACCTTTCTATTTAATTAAGAACCTATTTATTAGAAACTAGGAAACCAGTAGAGGTATTAAGTTGAAATTAATATTAAATACTCCGGTCTGCAATCCACCACCGCCAAGTCCTGGCAAAAAGGGTAGACCCAAGAAATGCTGGCTGGACGTCGTGAGGGCTGACATGCGTGCCAATGATTTCACAACTAGAGACGCTCAAGATCGCGCGAAGTGGAGGAGTAAATCAAGGAAAGCGGACCCTGGGCTCCAAAGCACTGGCTTTGTACGCAACCGGGACGGTATAGACGCAAAAGAAGAAGACTCAGGTCTGCAATCCCTTAAAGGTGTGAAAAAGTCATACTTGTAAGTCAACGCAATCAAATGATACGCCCTGTCCTGTCGCATATTTTGACCCCCGCAAGGGAATCAAAATCTAAAAGGTACTTTCCGTTGTCCTAGAATCATAAAATTTAAGCAAGAAACAACACAAGCATAAAAAACGTCTGAAAACCATTAAAGACTTCGAACTTTTTTGTATGGAGCCTGGCATACCTCAAGTTGCACGTAACCTTAAATAACGTTACTTTGGTGTACACCTATGAAACATACGCCAATCGATAGGGAAAATAATTACAAATATTCAATAAATATATATTTATTGCCGTGCCGTGAGGGGACGGCCGTAAAGAATACACTTCCATACCGCCAACAGGAGACGTGTCGTAAGAGTCAACTAATTCCTGTAGCACGAGACGGGCAGCAGCGCTTCGTGCGAAATCTTATTAAAAAAAACTGCGCTCGAGAACCCACCTGCCATGCGTGGCGAGTATTGGCAAAGATGATCAGTCCTTGGAGTAGGCCTTTGTTTAGCAGTGGACCTCCTATGGCTGGTATGATGATGATGATGATGATGATGAAGTATTTATTTAAGTATATTTACAATAAATAAACTTATTATTATTATTAAATATTATTTATGATAAAAATAAACTATGAAAAAATGTCGTAACTGATATACTTTGTTCAGAATTTCAATTTGAATATGTAAATAAAAGTAAATATTACGATGCCTTATGTACACCATAAACATTTATTTTTCGACATACTCGGAACAAGGTACTCAGCTGTAAAAATCTTCGAGACTTAATTCCGATGGACGAGCTATTCAGATACCTCCAAGTTTGTACGGAACCCTCGGTGCGCGGGTCCGACTCGCACTTGGCCGCTTGTAACTACTTATTCAAAGTTTAATATTATGTATGAGGTTAAAACCTTGGGATGTCTGCCAAATTAGGAGTTCTATAACTTGTAGACATTTGTTGAGGAAACAAACGACTGGGTTTCAAAGAATAATATAATATTTATACTTATTTGTGTTGAATATCCATAGCTGTATAAACTTAAATCAAATGCCAAGATTATTATAATGAATTAGACATGTAAAACAGGTAAAGGTTGCAGGAAGCCGCTAGTAGCAAGCCGCTTCCAACCGGCCAACCTGGAAGTCACTGGGGGAGGCCTATGTTCAGCAGTGGACGCCCTTGGCTGAAATGATGATGATGATGATGATGAGACATGTAAAATTGTAAGATCATTTTATACCATGTTTTGACGCAAATAAAGATTAACTTTACCTTACTTTATGAGTGCAAACTATCGTCCCCTATTTTTCCAGGGTTAAAATTTAAAATATTCTATTTGCGTTATAGTACGCAAATAGAATATTTAAAATTATGCTATTCAATTTTAAAAAAATCATCAACATCGGTTCACATTTGGCGAAGATATTGGGTAACATAGATACAGAAATCAGTTAGCGTTTTATGGAGTTCATGCAAGAATTCCATCATAAGAACTTGACCAAATTTATATGGGACCATTCCGAAAGTATTTCCTTTCGAACAAAAAAGAACCATCGAAATCGGTCAACGTGGTAACGAATAATCGCTGGACATAGATTTTTTTTTTAAAAAGATTCCGACGAACTGAGAACCTTCTCCTTTTTTGAAGTCGGTTAAAAAGGTCTGATCTAATGAAGGTACTTAAAATTATAGATAAACGAGAGGATATCAAAAGTAAACAAGTTTTTTTGCTGTACTAGAGCAAAGTTATAGCTTAAAATATATTTTGGAACGTATGTACAGGGTTACATTGCAAAGGGGTGCCAAATCTTTAGGAATGGCTCAGAATTAGTAACCTTATCGAACTATGCAATGAACAAAAACATATTTTTTTTACATTTAATTACTCCTATCCGCTGTTAAAAATCGTACGCGTGGATAGGTTATTAAAAATAATAACGAATTCTTTTGATTTGGCAATGCGGCCCGCTCCGGGCCGATGACGTCAGACCGTTAATGGCGGTCGGCCCGCTCCGGGCCGATTTGTCGATCCCCGCCACATGCGGCGGACCGCGCACAGACAAAACATCCTTGTGCACCCACAAAGTAACAGATTAACAAAACAATCTTTGTTTAGAGTAGCTCACGACACGAGCTAGTGATTCAAACTGTCGTTTCTAAACGTAAACTATTTATTTTCTGTGCTATGGCCGTTCGGGGCCATGTTGGGTGTTTACCTTTTGACTGTGACATTTGCGTGTTATTATTTTTATCACAATGATCATTGTTTTTGTGATAATACATTGAAATAGTGCTTAAATCAATAGAATGTGATGTGATATGATGTGCGCATGTGTTTTAATGGATTTGCAGCATTAATTTGCATATTGGAATGATAAATTAAGGTAAATCTTGAAATTATGAAGAAAAAATGGCGACGGCCGCCTAGACCTATGCTTTTTTCATTAGTTTCAATATAAATTTGATAAATTCATATCAAATAAAGCTTTAATTATATTGTGAATAGAGTCAGTAACGTAATTAAATAAATATATTTGTTGTAATAAGCCAAAATTATTTACATTAACTAAATATTAAACGCGACGGCACTTACGGAAAAATGTCGACAAAATAAGTGATTTTGATGGGATTTTTTAGACAATCTAAGTTTAATCCTTATCCTTTGTTTTATGATATTTCAATATCAAATTTAATAAGCTTTATGATTATGAATTTAGTTTTTTGGAAAACAAACGAGTTTAGGTTTGCAAAGAATTTATTCAAGGTAGCTACCGATTATGGGCCAATTTTGCAGCGTCATTTTGTTTTTCTTACAACTGGTCACAATAGTTATAATTAATTACTTTTCTAAACTTACTCTTTCAAGAATAACAATATTATGAACCTTTCTTAGTAATGCAGTCGTTTTTTGAGTGTTATTGACCGACCTTTTTTTTTTCAAAAGATTTAATCTCTCTACGCGTCAAGTGGCCATTAACCCGACGTTGCAAAAAAATTCACAAAAAAGCCATTAAGAACTTGAGTTTTTTTTGTAAGGAATGCTTTAATATTTTTATCATAATATGCGTATAGATGAATAATGAAATAATTAAAAGCCAATCTCTCGATAGAATATTGTTTATTTGGTAGATAATGACCTTTTTTTCGAAAAATCGGGGAAATTTGAAGTCTGCTGGATTAATGTCGCTATTATATCGTGTAGTTAACTCTAAATACATTATGTAATACATAATAAAATAGGTTGTTTCATAAGGATTTCAAAGGTATACAATACAATGCCCTCAGTGTCGGCTAACCCGTTAGGTATGTGATAAGCAACACGCGCCGAAACTGCTGACGTAATAAACAAGATGTTATTTGACACTTCCGCCATGTCTGAAATATTGGCACGCAAATTTTTTGCCAAATCAAGGGCTACGACGTTTCCTTATATTGTTCCCTAGATCTTATTTTTTTAAATTTGGCACCCCTTTGTAATGTAACCTTGTATATGCCTGGTACAAAGCCTATACTGGATGTATCCCGTAGCTCATGGATAACCTTGTACCCAAACATTCTATACATCACAGTGAACAAATAGTTTTTCAATACAAATTAATCAGCTGTTTGGTATTTTTGTATGAAAAGTCGTTCAAAGTTGTTCATCGTGATGAGAATTTGTGGTTACTAGGTTCGTACGGCAAACCCTGAATCTATATCTATATATTTATAACAAAGTCGGGTTAGTTACACCATTTATAACTTGAGAACGGCTGGACCGATTTTTATGATCTTTGATTTGTTGAATTTTTCTCCGCCCCGAAAAGCAGAATAAGTAATAAAATATCACAAAATTTTAAAAAAATATGGAGGTGGTAGTAAGTTTGCCGGGACAGCTAGTATATATCTATTTTAATAAAACAAAGTCGGCTTAGTTACACCATTTATAACTCGAGAACGGCTGGACTGATTTTTATGATCGTTGATTTGTTGGATTTGCCTCCGCCCCAAATAGCAGAATAAATATAAAAAGATCGGAAAAATTCACGAAAAAAAAAAAAAAAAAGATACGAAGTGGCGGTACGAAGTTCACCGGGCCAGCTAGTACTAAATAAAATATTATTATGATTGAGTATAAAAACGAATATAAACTAAGTACCTACTACTAAGTAAATAATTATCAAAATGTCATATTAATAAGTATGTTGAACTCGAATTTTCCTGTTATTTTCCATTCGTTACAAATAAAACACATCATTATCATTGAAATATAATGCGACACAATTTGCATTTGCAACACATATACATAGACAACAGACATATACGTAAGAGGGCTTGTAACGATATATCGAAAGACCAGTTTAAATATAAGTAATATGTTGTGATGTCTTATTTTGTTTGTGTTGTCAATAGCCAAGAAGAAAAAAAATTTGATAAAGTTATTCACCGTGTAAACTCAGATAACATGATATTGGCAGAATTCAACAGTAAGGTGGTAGTGGACCGACGACCCAAATTTTGGGTCATTGGTCCACTGTCCACGGCCAATAAATAAAAGAAGAAGACTTAAAAATATCGAATAAATCCATATACCTTTTTCGATATTAAAATATCTAAATCACCAGTTATAGAGGATTCTTTGTAGAAAATATTGTTTTAAAAAAATGTCTAACTAAAATATCAGAGAAAAATGGAGACTCTTAAAACACTTCAATCATTTGTTCATTAATTTGGACTACCGGACTTGGACGCTCGTTCGTTGTGTCTGCTTTCAGATTGTTTGTCTAATTCTTACTCTAAAATAGTATTTCAATAAAATGTTAAATTGAAACTATTCTGAAATTTCACTACTGCAAGTAATAAGTTCTACGTATCGATAATATCGCGTTGAACTGCCGATATATTACTTATCAATACATACTACCTTTCGATATAAATATTATTATCGATGTTTTTTTTTACGTCGCAACCCTAGACGTAAGTGAGTTAGTAGTCGATTGCCTTGACCATAGTTGTTCCAAGCGATCGCGTTAGACACGTCATTGTCATTAGCCACCTGAGTCCCAAGTATTAAATAATTATCAGATAAGATTCTTCTTGTTCTGGCCCCCGATTCAGAACCTTTCAGTAACAAATAGTCGACAGGAAAACCACGTCACACTATAGGATTTAACATTAGTCGTTCGTTCAGAATCGGGAACCAGATTCGATTTTCGGTCGCCTAAATTATAAAATTCTAAATTGGCTCGGGTCTAGGAGTACTGGAAGACGTACGCGGCAAATCGCTATCCGGTAATACAAGGATATTGGTTAACACTTCAACTGACGATTAGTATAGAAATACTAGGTATTACTATTGCCTCCTGACGGCCAGCGCCTTAATTATTTCGAGAGATGTCATTTTCTATGTTGTCTGTGACATGTTTAAATACTTTATTTGTATGCATGCTTTATTAGGGCTTGGCCGCTAAAAAGCTTATATATAAAAAAGGGAATAGAAGACGTATTTGGAATCATGCGAATTCCATTCCGTATACGAAATCGCAAATTCACATGCGAATACCTAAAATCACAAGGTATTTTCGAAAATTTACTTTCTGGATTCTGCTACGTTACCGTTTTTACGTCTTAGAAAGTACGGAAGAATGACATTGACAAGTCAATATTTGGTTGACAGCAATTTAACACAATTTTTTTATTTACTTTTCGTTTAAGCGATTTTTTACCGCTTTTTAAAATCAATGGGTTTTGGCATTCCGGTTTCTAATATTCTCTGCGTGAAACGAAAATATTTAGAAGATGGTTTTCGTGTTCGAATTAAAGCTTCATCTCTAATGCTTTGAAAATACGTCTTCTGGTTCGTTCTAATAGAATATTCATGAATGTACATACATGTACGGTCACAAGAAATGAAATGTATACACTTGGTAACTTATTTCTTTGTTTAATCTATTTGTTGATCTGGGTGTTGTAGTACCGTCGTTGTTTCTGATTTCTGTGATACAAGTGCTTTGGCTACTTACCACAGGGCAGAGCAATGTATGTGATGTTGTCCGATACCAATTTTTTTTATTTACTAGCTGTCCCGGCGAACTTCGTACCGCCCCTTAATTTTTTTTCGTGAATTTTTCCATGTTTTTTATTATTATTCTGCTATTCTGGGCGAAGATAAATTCAACAAATCAAAGATCTTAAAAATCGGTCCAGCCGTTCTCGACTTATAAATGGTGTAACTAACCCGACTTTCTTTTATATATATAGATTTATTATTATCTAAGGCATTCTAAGGTTAAAAAAGTCCAATCAAAATGAATATATTGCTCCACATGACTGTACACATCATTAGGTTTTTTAACGTGTATAAACGCAAAACGTGCCGTGTGGTGACCGCCGTAAAGAATACACTTCCCCACCGCCAACAGGAGACGTGTCGTCGGCGACTAATTCCTGTAGCACGAGACGGGCAGCAGCGTCTGCGTGCGAAATATTATAAAAAACTGCGCTCGCCAACACGCCTGCCAAGCGTGGCGAGTATTGGCAATCTCCCCGATGATAAGTCATCGGGGGAGGCCTTTGTTCAGCAGTGGACGCGTCCTATGGCTGAAATAATGAAACGGCAAAATACCTTTAGGTATGGCTCAGTACATTAGCAGAAATATAAAAACTGGAAATTTAGTGTTAAATGCTAAAGTCAACCTGACATCGCCCTGAATAAGAACTCCAGTAATTGATGTCAAATTGAGCATGATTGGTATTGCGGGTGGTCCAGAATTATGATTTCTGTGGTAAACAACTAACACAATTATTTAAGTGGAGCGTGAGCATGTAAAATAATACCAAATAATAGGTTCTCATGTGATCATTTCGTTTAAGTAAATACGAAAATAAAGTACTAAGTAGTAGGCGAGTAGACAGAAAGTAGTAATTATGAAACATTTTTGAATACTAATAAGGCATGAATATCGGAATCTCGGAATCTCGTAATATCGGAATCTCGGAATGCGAGATCCGATATTACAATTCCGATATTGAGCGACCCAATATCGTAATATCGGAATCAGATAAAGGTTTTAATTGAGATTTTAAACAAAGCGTTTAAACGCGCCACAACCTGCCACAAAGCCCAAAATTAAATATTATGTACCTATATTTTCGCTCTCGCCCTGTGCATTTCGTTGGTGTGCTTACTGCGAATGGACATGGGTGGTTATAAAATATGAAACAGGGGTGCACGCACTAGACATTGTATAAACAAAATAGTTTGTGGAGGTAAGGAAACAACAAAACCTACAGAAATTGCCATAACATTTAATAATTATTTTATCTATAATACTGACCAAACTAATGACAATTTAGAAAATACATCTAAAATTATTTACAAAATTAAAATTTTCTCAAACCAGTTGACGTAGCAGACCTTAAGAAGATAATAGGGACTCTCAATAACACAAAATCGGAAGGTTACGACCACATATGTACCCAGGTAGTTAAAGACTAGAGACGAACTTGGTCCAGTATTAACATTCCGGATCAATCTATCGCTGGAAACTGGGACTTTCCCAAATGAGTTGAAGATATCTGTACTGAAGCCTCTACACAAAAAAGGAAATAAGTTTGATATCAAAAATTATCGTCCAATAGCATTATATTCAATTTTTTCAAAAATATTTGTAAAGTTATGTATGAGAAACTGGCTTCTTTTTTTTATTAACATTACATAATAAATCAGAATCAGCATGGTTTTCAAAAACGCAAGTCTACCGTACATGCAGCTTTTAACTTAGTTACTGAAATCTTACAAAGTGTAAACAAACTTAATTATACTACAGTGATGTTCCTGGATATGACAAAAGCTTTTGATCTCGTTTCACACAAACTTTTGCTAAGCAAACTCGAGCACTATGGGATTAGAGGTCCCGCGTTAGGCTGGCTAAAGTCTTAGCTAGGGAATCGGCAGCAATGTGTCGAGGTAACACAAGTTAATGAGAGCAGATCAGATCTGGTATAGAGATCAGAATTTCGTCAAAATAACCTTGGCGTGCCGCAGGGTAGCATTCTCGGTCCATTGCTGTTCTTGGTTTACATAAATGATTTGCCAGATAGTAGCATTCTCGGTCCATTGCTGTTCTTGGTTTACATAAATGATTTGCCAGATATACTTGATCATAAGACGACGCTATTTGCTGATGATGTTTCAATAACTGTTACGACTAATAAAAAAATCAGTTTATAACAACATAAAAATGACTCTAATAAAAATAATTCAATGGCTTAATAAAAATAATCTACAAATAAATTTAAGTAAAACTAGTATACAAAACTTTAAAAAAATTAATAATTTTTCAATATGTATTAACTTTAATGACAAAATCTTGTGTAATGCTGAAAAGGTGACTTTTTTAGGTTTAGTCATGAATTCTAAATTAGATTGGAAAGAACAGATAGAAAAAGTTTGCGACAAGGTCAATAGGTTCGCGTTTGCACTGTATAAGCTTACAAGAGTTGCAAAAAAAAGTACTGCCGTCACTGCGACTTTGCATATGTTGAGTCGGTGTTGAGGTATGGGCTCATAATCTGGGGGAATAGCACTAACATAGAAAAAGTTTTTGATGCTCAGAAAAGATGTATACGCGCTATATGTGGCATACCATCTGATATATCGTGGTTCCCCTATTTCAGAAGCCTAAATTACCACTACCATTACCTTGTCTGTATATACTCGAGATAGCAAAATTTGTTAAACAAAATAGTCACCTATTCCTACAATTAAATAAAACTACGGATAGAAATCTCAGAAACCCTAACCGACTTATACTTGACAGTGCCTAAAACGAAACGCTTCTTGAAAAATTGTTCTGCTATGTGCACGGCTATTTATAATAAAATTCCAGAACCTATTAAGCTACTATCACCCCCAATGTTTAACAAATCGTTGCGTCGATGGCTTTTGGAAAAAACATTTTATTCTGTAGAAGAATTTTTAGAAAACAAGAACATTTAAGAAGAATAATAAAATAATCGATACATACATATTAATTTGACATTAAGTACTTTTTTAGTGTTGTCTATTTTTATAATTTTAATGTAACTTATTTGCATGCTATTTGTATATGGCTAAATATGGTTACTATGTTATTTAATTTTACCATCAACATTTATTTGTACCCACCCTATTTAATAGCAAATAAATATTTTGAATTTTTAATTTAATCCTATTCCTGTTGCCAGCTCGCTGAGTGTGCCCTGCCTGCTATGCATGTGATACAAGAGCTATTATAGTGTTCTCTCTCTCACTTTTAATGCGCGGTGTAAGTCTTTTTCATTCATTCACACAAACAAACATCCTGCCAATTTACGAACATTTACGAACTATGCACTCAAACATCACTGCTGTTAACGACACCACAGTTGAGCCCCCTTCATCAGCAAATAGCGTCACTCCAAGCACATCATAAACATCACCAACACAAATGACAAAACTCAAGAAACGTAAACTAATGACTGATTACTTTAGGTCTTCAGATTCAATGGAAGCTATTGTTTCTCGAATGACTGCTTTAAATGGTGTGGTGCATGTTTTAAATTATTTTCTAAGAGTGAAGATTTCTGCCATCTCTTCAAAAAAAATGGTTACGACTTACCTAAAACGCCAATTAATACTATTGCGATAATGTTTTTTTCGTCGGCCGGATATTTTTGTAATAAAATACGTACCTAGTTCACTGTCCGACAAAATGCTTGACGCTTTATTGTTCGCGAGACCAAGAAAAACGCGCATTCAAAAAGTAAACATTCCTAGTCCCTATTTTAAATAATTGTTGTTCCCAGTTGTTGATTTTGCTGCACATTTTAAGTATATAATATTAAGAAGTTATATTAATGTTGATTCCTAGTCATTTTAAATAGTATATAGCATAGAAAGTTGTGATTTAATCTAATAAACACTGATGACTGTTATAATTTTGAAAAATTGTTGTACCTGATAGTTAATTTTGCCTGCAAATTTTTATATTTTAAGAAGTGCTGTTTTGTACCAAATTTAAGAATTTGATTAAAATCATTTTTTATTGTATACAATGCAGAATTGTTACGAATATAACCAAATATACAATTTATAGCACATAAATTTAATTCCGATATTAATATCGGAATTCCGATATTGAGATCCAATATCGGAATTGAAAACCTTCCGATATTACATGCCCTAAATACTAATAATGATTTTAGCAATTTAGGATTTTTACTCTTAAATCCACTAACGTGCCCGCCACAAACTTTTTCGTTTTTTGTGTTTTGAATACATGTAAGGCGCTTTTCACACAGTAACGCAACTACGCAACGCAACGACTCGGGCGCTACACGCGTTTGCGCACGCACGACTCGACGACGATTTACGTGTCGTATCATGCCTCAGAACGAAAGCAGCCGGCCTGCGGATTGGTTACTTCAATTTCAAACGTCCCTTTCCTTAAAAGTGGCACGATCACCGTCACCCGTCTTTTAGACGAACGACTTTCATTTAATTGAATGCTAAAATCGTACTGTGTGAAAAACGTGTTACCCTTAAAAATATTGCCCGGAAATTGATCCACTAATACAATTCGGGTCTTCATACGAAATAAAAACAACCATACCATCAAAACAAAACCAAAGGAAACGTAAACACGCAAATAGAGTCAGCTTCGTCCTGAGTGCCCTACAGAAATGTGACCTTTGTAGGGCATTAAACTCCTAAACGCAAAAACAGAGACTGAGTAGGGTGACTATGATGTGAGTAAAGCAAACGGATTATCTTGGATTTGTTCAAACTTGGGTAGCTTTTCCGTGAGACGGTTTTTATCGGGATTTTTTCGGCGGTACGCACGGTTTTAAGCCAGGAGACGTATTTTTGAAGCATTAGAAATAAATCTTGAATTCGAACACGAAAACAATTCATGTATGATAATGGTTTCTATTGCTTCCGATTTTACGCATTTTTGAATCACTCGAAATAAGTGTTGCTATTAAATTTAAATCTTGTAACTATTTTTGCTTCACGCAGAAAATATTATTTAATAAACCATAAAGCAAAAACTCTTAACGAACGTAAATAAAGAGTTACATATTACGTCAAATCTCTAACAACCATATAAGTTTACTCGTCAATGTCATTATTCCGTACTTTCTACTAGTAGAAATCAAAAAACGAGTGGGTAGGACCACTCATAGCAGAATTCACGGAATGATTTTCAAAAATAGTAATTTTAGGAATTCGCATGCGAATCTTGCGATTCCGTGTACGAATTGGAATTCGCATGATTCAAAAATACGTCTCCAGGCTATTAGATCAGTAACTGAGTATGAAATTTGGTGAAAACCAGTTAGAAACCGACTCGGAAAAATTATCGCTTTCTAACTCGACACATTACTCGTATGTAAGCCCCCTGTGGCCTATTATAACAGATTAACTATTCCTAGTTAAGTGACTTCTTACTTATTTTTCAAGGTCTTGAAACAGAGAAATCGTTTTAATGTAGGTATTATTATACTTTAAAAAGTAAATTAATTAATAAACATAATAATAAACATGCGCCAGGCAACCGGGCATCAATGGGGCAGAAAGGTTCTAGAATGGAAGCCACGTTCCGGCAAGCGCGGCGTAGGACATCCACCCATGAGGTGGTCAGACGACCCGGTATAGGTTGCAGGAGTCAGCTGGATGCAGGCAGTTTCCAACCTGCTAATCTGGAAGACACCGGGGGAATGAGATAAATCATCAGAAAACTAAAGTGATCGATAAAGCTCAAATAATTAGCAGACTAAAATGGCAGTGGGCTAGTCACATTACCGTATAATCGATAACCGATGGGGTAGACGTGTTCTTGGTTTGAGACCGCGAAATGGCAAAATCAGCGTAGGGCGCTCTCCGATAACCTGCGAAGCTGCTAGCAGTGGATGCAAAAGAATAACCGAGGATTTTGGCTCAGTGGCATGCTTTGTGACTGACGTGGGCGGATTTTGATGAATATTCCGGGACTCTCGTAAAATTCTTGTCATCTTAGTTTTCTCAACAAAAAAAAAACTGTTTTGTTTATTGGCTTTCTTTATTGACGATGAAACGGATACTGGTTCTGACTCCTGAGATGGTAGACGTTTTATTTTTATTTTGTATTGTACTTGAGACCGCTTTATTGTGATTTATTTATATATAATACAGTTGAATACAGTACAGCAGTTTAGAAGTGCAGCAATTATAAATTTCATCTGTAGTTATAATAATTGACGACCTCCGTCGCCGAGAGGCGAGCATACCGGACTTGGTGTCGCTATCTCTGAGGTCCCGGGTTCGATTCCCGGTCGGTCAATGTAGAAAAATAACTTTTCTATATTGTTTACGGTCTAGGTGTTGTGGTTCCGTCGTTTCTGATTTCTGTAACACAAGTGCTTTGGCTACTTACCATAGAATCAGAGCAATGTATGAGATGTTGTCCAAAAAAAATTTTACAAAATATTGTCTTAAAAAGTAGTTTTACTAAGTACTACATACTTTCTAGGACATTTTAGCACTAGTTATAACATATATAATTAGAAAAATTATATAAGTAATACATAATTATTAAATGTTAAAAAAAACGACTTGATTTTTAACCGACTTCATTAAGTCTGCCTGTCCGTTATTGCATTTTCATAACTTAACTTAATACTTTCATAACGAATATAAAATGTGTACAAGGTTATTTGTAAAACATCAAAAACCCCATAGGGGGGTTGTTGATATATTGAAAATGACCCTGCACTGCATAAGTATAATTTCACATCCTTGCCTTATGTTACTCTTGCGCATTGAAAATGAAAATAAAAATATTTTTATTCATAAAACAACCAGTGGTTAAAGTGAATTAGAGGTTGGCTTTCCTTTGCTTTGCTCATTGCACTAGCATTGAATCCTTTGCGGGATTCGAACCCGCAACTCACTTTGTTTGCAGCTTTGCTAACTTTTCGGACGCGAACCACTAGACCTGACGATGTCGTATTACCTTATACCAGCCTATTAAATTTTACTGCAGTTAGTAATATACCTAATTATCTAAATAATTACATATTCCCGTTTGGGTTTAGAAGTAATAAAAAAGAACCGGCCAAATTCAAGTCGGACTGGCGCACCTATGGTTTTGATCACCATGTTTATTTTAGTTAGTTTTTTGGACTTACAAATACCGTAGGGACTTATAGGATCTCGGTATAGGCGAAATCATTTTCTAATGGTGTTCATCATCATCATCATCATTACAGCCACAGAACGTCCACTGCTGAACATAGGCCTCCCCCAATGATTTTCATTGGGGGGGATTGCCAATACTCACCACGCTTGGCAGGCGGGTTGGCGAGCGCAGTTTTTTATGAGATTTCGCATTCAGACGTCTCGTGCTACAGGAATTAGTCGCCTCTTACGACACGCCTCCTGTTGGCGGTGGGGAAGTTTCTTTACGGCCGTCCCCACACGGCACCTCTAATGGTGTTGGATCTCGGAAATTGAAGTAATAAAGCAAAGCACGCTTGAAGTTTGAAATATTTGATTGCACTTTAGAACCATTACAAAAAAAAGTTACAGGAATTTTACTCTGGAAAACACTCATTCCCAACGTGTCCGATCAGCAAATTTCGCGGGGCGGATCTCGTACTTCGTTCAATTCCTGTAGTGACTAGGATTAGCCAATCGCGCAAGAGGTAAAAATCCGGGATCACTAGGTAGGTTATTATTCGTTTCTGGGGAAAATCTATGACGTCAATGATCGTATATTTTCTTAAATCACTTTCTAGCAATTTTTCTTTTTATTATAGTATAAAAGACATGATTTTAGACCCTTTCTTTTGATATGTCAGACATGTTACACGGTACAGCAACTTATAATATGTGCACCGTTCAACTAAATCGGTCGAGTAGATTCGAAGCAAATTGACTGCTGTGACAGACAAACACTTACAGAATTCTTTGATAAAAAGGAAAATCAGCAATCATAATAGTTCCCGCCAGATCACCAACCGATAACCAATATTCATTGACGATAACTAAGTATTTAAGGTTGTCCAGAAGATATAACTTTTGGCGATAAAGCCTAAGTCCTCTGTAAGTCACTGGGGCCCAGGGGCGTGCATTGGTTTTAGATGGGGGTAGGCTGTGAGTGAAAATTGAGTAAGTTTGCGTGAAACAGTAGGCAATCTCTTGGCAGCCTAACATTGGTTAAATCGCACAGAAACGATCTAAGTTGCGCGCTTTAGTAAGGAATAAGTACAGGTAGACGACAAAATGGTTACAGAATATTTATTGTTTATTGTTGAATACGTAATTAATAATTATGGTTAGCTGTCGGTTTGTCGGCTTATGAAGGTAGGCTCTGCATAATAGCCTATATGGAATGCACGCCCCTGCTGGGGCCCCATTATCCTAATCTACCCAGGGCCTCCATTAGGTTAAAGACGGCCCTGGTTACTACATGTATTTAAGCATGCAATGAATAAAACAAGTTATTCCAATTTCGTCTGCAGACACGCAATGTCCCAAACTAGTTCCAATTTCGCCAGGCATTGCGTTAAAACTTTAGGCACGCCCTTACATACGAAACTTGTGATTGTGGTCTGCACTTTTATGGGAAAACGCGAGGACACAGACTTTTATATGTACAGTCAGCAAAAAACATACATACTCACCCGCATACCACACATACACACGTCATACTCACCCAAACCTTCAGTAGGTAATATTAGTCAGTTGTATGATGTATTCTGTGTTTTCTATGTTATTTTTTGGTTTTGCGTCTAGAGCGAGCTATTTAGGCACAATTTAGGCGGTCTTATCGCTTAAAGCGACCTCTTCCAAACAACCTGCATCATTCCAAATAGAATCTAATTTAGAAAAGTTGTGATAATTCTTTACATAGCTAACTATTTTTATTATTCTACTTGTAGTACGTAAAAAATTGTATAGTAAAGAAGTATGAAGTATTGTATGAATCAATTGTTACTAACACCAATATGGATTGTAGTCCGAAATATGTTTTTTAATTTATTTTAATTTAAACAACTAATAACGCCAACGGCTAAGTTTGAGACAGCTTTGCGCTTGCGATCTAAAAATAATTAAAAGAAAATACGAAGTTATCTAACCCTCAAGTCAGTGCCCGAATGCAACTCGAACATGCCCAAGTTTTAACCATTTGGCCTTGCCTCTAATTATAATTAATTAATTAAATTAATTATTGTCCTATATATTTTGCCAACTGTACCCGTCTGCAGCCGGAGCCAGTTTTTGGTAACACTTCAATTAAAGGACCTTAAATGGCTTAGTGCCGCGAGCTGGTTTGTTATGGTTTAGATTCCTTGCAGCGGGTTCACTCCTTGAGTGGATTTGTCATCACTTGACCACCTTAGCGAAGGAGCGCGGTGACTTACCTTGACCGAAATGGATCTCGGTTTCGTTTCTCAGGTGGGGTTAATTCTGAAAATTCTAAATTTGCTTTGGAATGGGTGTGCTGTGATGACTTTGACAATAAATAACTGTTTTGTAACTCGAAATCAAATAATCTAAATTCTTTACTTCGAGAGTGAGAGATCCATGACCACTGGTATGTTGTCCTGCACATACTAATTTGTTTATAGTAGCAATTGCAACACTATTGCGGTTCTAACGACTTTATCGCGCAACTCTCAACAAACGACCAAAACTAAAGGAGGTTTGCAGGAGGTAAACGTTTTTAATTAACATTTAAGATGTCTTGTGAATCTGCTTTACATTGAATGAGGCAAAGAACTGCAGTTAAGCAATACTTTTACTCATTTCAGCCGTTGCAGATATTTATGAAGCACCTTATATAATTAAAAAATAATATGTGCAAATAACTAACTCCACGACAAAAAAATAAAATGATTTAACCGTTCTAATTGCAAATTTGCAACTCAAAAAATAAAAACTAAAGGCAGATTCATACATAACTAGCTGTAGCCCGCGACTTCGTTCGCGTAGTGTTCAGTTTATGCATAAATGACTTTCTGCGCAACTTTTTTTTTCTTTCAAAAGAACTTTCTCCAGACAATAAATAACACAACAAAAAAAGAATTAGCGTTATTGTTCCATCCGTTCACGCTGATGCGATGACCAAGGGAAATAAGGATTCATTTTTATGTAATGAATGATAGATTGATAGAGAAATAGATAGAATCGGATTCCAAAGCCACATTTCTATTTACATTGTAACTAATAAGCAACAATGTAAGTAGATCCTATTCATCCCCATCGTGATGATATGCAGCATCCGTTGTCCAGCCATATTTCGAGTCAGCCTGGGGCATCTCGTTACTGATAAAGCTCGAACATAAATATATTGTAACCTATTTTTGTAAGCGGTCAACAATTTACTTTAAAACGCTAGGCAGGTACAATCACGAACAAAATGGAAGCTGGAAAAAAATCTATTGGAATTTAATTTAGAAAACTGAAGTATTGACGACCTCCGTAGCCGAGATGCGAGCATTCCGGACTTGGTGTCGCTATCTCTGAGGTTCCAGGTTCGATTCCCGGTCGTTCAATGTAGAAAAATAGCTTTTCTATATTGTCTCGGGTCTGGGTGTTGTGGTACCGGCGTTGTTTCTGGTTTCCGTAACACAAGTGCTTAAACTACTTATCATAGGATCAGAGCAATGTATGTGAAGTTGTCCAATAATAAAAAAAATGTCTGTTGAATTACGCCTTGACGCTAATTAAGCCTATTGAATGCTAGAAAAAACCTAGATACTCTATCACTCAATTGAATTTTACGCTCTAAAATAACAATTCCCGTCGTAATTTTTTTTCTCTTATTATAATTTATTGTCTACACAATCTATACATGTGCGAAATACGGTGCAATTTGTGTTTATCTATAAATCCGTCGTGCAATATTTCTAATGTTCCCTAAGCATGTTTCCTCTAGATTTAAAAAACATTGTAACAGCAGTTGATAATCCTAATAAATAAAATAAAAAATAAAAAAATAAAATAAAGTAATCTCGAAGCCTTCGATACAAACAATTTTTTCTTCTTTCCCTTTATGACGACAGACCTACCTTTTATAGGTGTAATTCACCGGACCTACCTTACTTGAAGGGTTGTGGGGCGTTCAGACGGAAAAATCGACAGCAGATAGAACAGAATGGTTCTCAATTGTGGACTACACCAAGTGCAGTGTGACTCAGTTTAAGACGAGATAAATTCCCTCATTTCCACCACTGCTACTCCTGCAAGACCTAGTCCGTATAGCAACACCGCCAATCGATGCAATACCGTACAACAGTTATTTTTGCAATATCACAGAGTTCGATGCCGGACTTACCTTAACTAATAAATTAGTCAAAAGTAAAATATGCAGTTTTGATGATTGCCAAAATTAAACTGTGAGACCTTTTTTATCTTTAAAAAAAGTTACAGCATTAGTCATTACTTCCATTTAAGTGTATTATAACGTAGGTAAAAACTCGTAGCAAATAAAGTCCACGGATCTTGGCGGGAGTGGTTGTAGAGTCCGACTCACCCCCAGATCGGGCCCGCTAGAAAGGAGCCCGACAGCGGTCCGGCCTGTTTCGGCAGTTCCGGTCCCGTCGGCGCCACCACTAGCGGGTTCGCCACTTGGTAGGGTGCCCTTTGCACTCCACATTGGCCCGATCACGCCTGCTAGTATGGGGCTCGACACGTACGAGTCTGAGGCCTCACACTCGGCCGGGTCGCGGCGACCGCTAGCGGGGCGGACCTAGGCTGTGCGCCTTCAGCGCACGCCACAACTGCCCGGGATAAGCTGAAGAATGTCTTCCTCAAAGGCACTTAGCGATAGATCCGTCCATTTAAAAAAAAAAGGGAGTGGTTGACGCGATTAGTCCATGTGCCGCGGCGAGCCGACTAAAAAAGCTATAAACATTTTTCTACTCGACTGTCTAAGCTAGTGCATCTAGATAAAACTGATTTATTTTTTCCTTGACAACTTTTAATAAAAACGCGCCAGCGAGAATGTTATTAAAACATATTTATGGGTGCTAGATAGCTTGTCTGACGCCCCGTTACTATAATGTGAAAATATTTTATTTACTATCCTTAAAGTTTAAGCATTCTTAATACCTGTACTGCAGAGGCTTTTTATTTAGTTTGTTGATCCGTTGGTTTATCCTGTTTCAAAAATAGTTTTGCGAAGTATAGTTGGCGATGCATTTTCTTAAATTTGGTAACTGATATAATTCCCACAGATCTTATTCCATTTTAATAACGTGAACCCTAACTACTTTTATAATTAAATACTTGAGCTTTTTATTAACAGTTTTGTATTATACAGGATGGCCAGAAAAGAACCGTCCAAAAATTTTTTTTAAGATGCCTCGTGTTGATAGGTATCTCAATCACCCCTATGTATGTTCTACGATTTACTTACTTACGATTTTTTATTATTATTTAGAAACCTTAGAGTCTAGCGCATTCTCTTAAACTACTGAGAAACTAAGAAATTATCAGTTTAGATTTTTAATTTTAGGTAGAAAATTTAAATGATCTCACTTAACATAAATTCTTAACTTTAGGTCAATTTTGTAAAACTTCCATTAAAGTATGAGGCTGTTTATTTTATGCATAAATGCACAGTTCATAGAGATTCAGCTGCAAGAAAAAAAAACTACATTTTTTTAAAATTTTTCAAACTGATCCGGTTGCAAAGATTCATAAAAAAAAACGTAACTCGAAAACTACTAAACTACGTAGAACATACATAGGGGTGATTCACATACCTCTCAACACAAGGCACCTAAAAAAAATTTTTGGAAGTCACTTTTCTGGCCACCCTGTATTTACTTGATCTGCAGCTAACTATGTAATCAAATCTTAGAAGTCGATTACATTGAGCTGATCTCTGATCTGATGACGGATAGGAGTGGATAATGAGACTCCACAATGCCTTCTAGTAAAACCTTTGCGTTTGTGTTGTTTTGACAAGAAATATACAATATGTATATCGAAGAATTTAAGCCACATTTAGGCTGGACAGTCATTTATTTGGTCGGTGATACGATCAGTCGTACAATGGCAGCTGTCAACGTCACTTGTTGTCTGTGCTGTCAGTGTCAACTGTCAATGTCAGTTGTGAACGTCAAGTTGGATCTGTCAGTAGTGCGATAGATCGATACTTCATACTTCATTCACTTGCTATCGAAACAACGCCTGCGACGGATATGCGCAGTGAGAGATAGTAATTCAACATGGCGGACACAAACGACTAGCACGTAGATTCAAATCAGTTTGAATCCTCGACGTGTATTTTGTGTATTTTAAAACTAACTTTTATTTAACTACCTTGTTTAACTGTCTCTATTCGATATAGACAATTATCGATATCTGTTTGGTGACAATACCTATATTATATAAACATGGATATTTTTATTAGCATCGAAACTATCTTGCATCCATAACGAGAGGTGTCATAATAAATTGGGAACACGTTTAACGAAGTTCCTTCTACTGGATTTAACATAAGTAATTTTTATTTAAAAAAATAAATCCGACTTCGAAACACTAAAAAGCTAAAAATAATATTAACACGTAAGTAGGTACCTAATCAGTTACTTTTGGAGATCAGCTTGCACCGATTTACAATCTTCACTATGACTAGAGTTGTAAAGTGTCCGTCACGTTATAAATGTCTGACCAATATGACCGAGTAAATTGGACATTTTCTCAATGTGACCGGACATTTTGGACATTTATTGACACTAACGTCACATTCAATTCTATTGACAAACTATGAAAAAAAAACGGTCACAAATAAGTGCATTATAAGACAGGCTTTAGTAGTGATGATCTTTATCGAAATGAAATTTCTAAAATCTTTCTGCACAAACAAGCTAAAAAGTGTCGTATCGTTACGCGCGAGTTTTTTTTTGAGTTCGCTCCAGATCCAATTGTAACATGTTTGTATTGTAAAATACTTAACATTTAAGACTTACTTTAGTGGAATTCTTCTTTTTTTAATTTATACCAAAAAAAATCTATGTGACCATTCGTGACAATAAATGTCCAATGTAACCAAGCATTTATCATAAATGACGGACGCTTATAGCATTATGACCGTCAATTTACAACTCTAACTATGACTAAACTGTACCAGGAAAAAAACACCAACATTGGTAGTGATTCAGAAATGCCGTGGGCTTAGCTTGATATTGTAGGTGAGAGATAGTGACGTCATAGTGGCCTTTTAGAAAATGACGTCATAGCTGCAGGCGGCCTAGCAAATTAGTATTTGCAAATATTTAAACTCCCTAACTAGGGCCACCTTAGCCCGAAAGACGCTGGACGGGATCGAGGTGCGCTAGGTATCTGTAATATCAAGTATATGCTGAGCACAGTATACAGGGTTATTTGTAAAACATCAACAACCTCCTATATGGGACCAACATTGAATTTGCAAAAAAAAATTCACTTCCCCATACTAAGAAGCCGACCAGCTGACATCAGTTTGTGTGGAGCAGCAAAAATTTGTTTTTTGATTTCAATGTTTGTCCCATAGAAAGTTGTTGTATTTAAGCACCAGAATCAGCCCCTAGCAGAATAACCATAAAATAAAGAAAAAAATCACGAAAAAAAAATTATGCAGAGGCGGTACGAAGTTCGCCGGTACAGCTATCTAAGTCAGTTAGTTACACCATTTATAAGTCAAGAACACCGGGACCGATTTTTATGATCTTTTATTTGTTGAATTTGTCTTTGCCCCGAATAGCAGAATAGCTATAAAAAACACTGATAAATGCATGAAAAACAAATGTATGAAGGGGCGGTACGAAGTTCGCTGGGACAGCTAGTACCTAAGTCATTATTGAAAGAGCCTTTTTTCCTAATTATTTCTTACATGTCTTTTTAGTGAACAATAATGGCGGACGGACGACTACAGGCAATTGATAGGGTTGGGAACCCTTGAATGAACTAGTGAATGAAATATAAAATATTAGTGAATGAATGTTTTGTATAGATATCACAGCTTAAAAAATAATAAGTACCTGCTATAACGTTAAACCGTTTCAAAAATAAGTTATATTTAGTAACGATACTTTTAAACCCTATTTAAACATTTATCGATGTAAACCAAAAATCTAGATGCGGTCAAAAATGTCATGAATCATGTTTTTCAAGATCTTCTTTATATAGTTATTACTTAGTAATAACTTGGTTTATAACTTACATAAATAACATTGTTGATGTTAGATAGTAATGTACAAAACAGGGAGCAGGACACAGGTCTTTACATTCACAATGATGTCATTCGTTCACTTCTCTTGTCCCATCACTAAAATTCAAAGATAAACAGAATTTAAGAAATGTCAAACGGTCATGTCATTTTATGTTAGGCCAGTTAATCTTAAGACAAAAATGCGAACATCGCAAACCCGCATGTATTTACGATTTTTTATATGTTGTTAGGTCTCTTGAGTGTAGTTAACACCCAAGCTTGCAACCATGAAAACCCTGTAAAAATTTACAACATACACAATGGTGGATCAAGACGGGAAGAAACGTTTTTGCTATGAGTCTTGTTTGTTTACTAAATAGGACAAGTAAGGACAAACAGATCGTAGACTAATTTATCCGAGGGAAATTTAGGTTAGTTCTAAGCCGTTAATCGTTTTTAAAAACTGTGGTGACAATAAATAAGTTATGGTTATGTGTTTACTTGATCAGTAGTTATGTGTAATGCGACCCGCTCAGATTCATGTCACGTTTATTCAAATCAGTATGACGTGAACACTACACTCGCAGGTCAGAAGTGACAATGAATGAGATAATTATTATACAGGGTGTTCTAAATAATAGGACTATAAAACAAATGATCAGCTGCTGTCAACTTTTACTATTAGAGCTACATCAAAATCTTGCAGGTGCAAAATCTTGCAGCATTTTTAGGTGTTTATACATTGTTATCGAGGTAGCGCGTTCGTTTGAGTAAAGTATTATTTTTTTTATGATTTCGATGTTACCCCTAAAATAAAGTTGTTGTATGTATATCAAGAACTGCTCAAGTGGTTATAAATAGTTTCCTATACTTCTGTAACCCTGTATATGGTGTGTGCGCAACTGGTTTGAATCCCGCTACGCAAATGTTTGTGTGATTAGCACGACCATTTTTACTTAAGTCATAGATGTTTATATTCGTATTTAAGTATGTTCATCCGTTGTCTAGTCACACATACAAGCAATTGTAAAAATAATTTATTATTGTTATCTCAATATTTTAGGTATATTGTATTTAACATTTAGAGAAAGAAAGAAAGAAAGAAAGAAAGAAACGTTTATTCGACACACAAGAGAAAATAATATAATAATACACAAAACAATATAAATTAGATATTGTGTCGAAAAGGTGCCCGCTCAGCATTTGTCGTGACAGCCACAGACTTATCACGACGCTGATTTTCGGCGGGAACCTCCGACGCTGGAACGTGCAGCGAGTGACGCAGCGGCACATCGGACCACCAGAGAATCCCAAATCCCTCCAACGGACTCCGGGCCCATGAGGAGCACAAGATCGGTCGGAGAAAACCTGGAACCCCCGATAGGCCATTTAGCTAAAACATCAAGTTTTCGTTTTTGAGTAAACAACACATTTTACGATTGTCATTTATCTTCAATTCATAAAAGCACAACCTACCAGGAAATTATAAGGTGGAAGATTGCTATGTCAGGACACCTTGGCGGCCCACGATCGATTAGCAAGTCCACGACTGTTTACACCCACAGTATGTTTTTCAAATTAGTTTATTTGCACTCGACCACACACTGCAGGCTCAAATTTGATGTAAAATTAAATACTAATTCCCTATAGAGATACCAGCGTTGTTTTGATTTTGGTATTAGAAACTATAGGTATCGGTATCAGGCTATATTTACCTAAACCATAGTTTATTTTGATGAAAATACAATTTAAGTAAGCCTAATTTCAATTATAAACTTTGCTTGCAACTCCTCGATGCCGAACAAATTGTTGTTGGTAAAAACGCTCACCTATTTATTAGCCAGTATAAAATTATGACGAGTCGTTTCCTTCAATTGACATTGTGGTGACTCAATCAACCAAGTGTATTAAAAATGTCTACAACCATCGCACTTAGTTTTCGAATTAAAATTAAGATCATTATCTAATCCAAAGCTTCACGACATTCGCAAAATCATATTTTCTCGTGGTAAACTGCGCTCAAAATTGGGCGTCAAATTTAAACAATAATCTTGCTTACTCTGTAACTAAATTATAATTATTATTTATTTGTTAAAAACTATATTTAGTCACGATTTGTTTACCTAAAATAGGAAGAAACTTGCTTAGGTCATCTTACTAATTTATTTTCATATGTGTCTGTAGAAGGAGCTAGGTCATAAAGAATCACAGCTAGAATGCTGTATCACTTTTCATTATTAATAGCCATCAAGGACATCGAATGTTAACCAAAAACATGTGGACTAACCAATCATTACACATTGAAATGCAGTACAAATAAAAATTACTGCATTTTGCAACCTCACAACATTTGCAACGACAGATTAAGAAAACTGTGGTAACAATCGTTTTGAAATTGTCCTTAAATAACAAAATAACTTTTCAAAATCTTAAAATTGCCGTTTTTTAATTTTGATGGCTACTTGCTAATTATTAAGTTAATGTAAATTTCATCAGATATGATTTAATATATAGGTACTGAATCTCGATGAATGTGATAGGTAGTGCATGAGTAAATGTGGTAAACGTTAATAAAATGATGTTTTAGATTGGTTTTGGCTATCGGCTGAAGCGATTTGATAATTATTTCGGTTTTAGTAAAAAAACTGGAATTGTTTTGTATATCTTAAGGCTTGTCAAGATTGAAAAGCTATTTGACTGATTTATATAATACAAATAAGTAGAAACTATAATATAATAAGTAGTACTTTTGTTCTAGTATGAAAACTTTGTATCGATCAATTGAAGTGAGCACTAGGCAAACTTTCGCGTTACCCACCTGTAAGTAGTGATAACATAGTGATGGCCAACATGAAGTTAATGGACAGTTAGGTAGACCGTTATCACCCCGCTAGTCTGAAGATATCGTGCAGGTCACTTAAAAAGACACAGAGCGAACTTGCATCTCCAACATCTTTTAACTTGAACCACTAAAGCCCATAGCGAGAGCGACATTACCAGCTCTGTCGCAAGTACTGACCACATTCGCCGATGTGGGTCGCGGGCGCAGCTGAGAGTAAGAGTGTTTGCAGGCTTAACGACATCATCACGATTGCACGAACCAATAAATTGCTAAAGGTGTCTTTTAAGATTATTTTTGTGTAATGTTTGGGTAAATACCCAAGAGTTGACGGACAGGTAGAGAACGGTTTGCTTTTAACATTAGGTTCGCTTCATTGTGACTTAAATTTTTTCAAGGATAGATACCTATTACTAATGTATTTCAAAAATGTATACTTATTGCGGAGTCGTCTTTAAAATAAATTAAATAAGTAATATAAATTAATAATAATTTAAATTAAATAAGTTTATTTTGCTATAAAAACAAAATTTGAAAATATTGTATTTAATTGTTTTCAAGGGCAATATTTTGTTTTTAAAGTGATTTTTTTATGTTTTTCTTTTTTTGTTACAGGTTATTTTATACACGATGCGGCTTAAATCTGCAGTTTGGCTGTAACGACGTTAAAATTCAACCTATGATTCAAAGAGATGTGAGAAGGTATGTATGTAAAATTAATTAATTTAATTTAAGAATTGGTAAAAAGAAATACAAAAGCAGAGCTTCGCTGCGTTTTGAAATTTGTTCAAAGGACTTACATAAAATTATATTTTATTATTATCTCTATATTTAAAATTTTAAAATATATATTTTATCTTTCTTTGCCTGTCACACGAGAAAAAAAAACCAATGTTTTAATTTATTATGATATATCCATATTTCAAGCCATTGTTATAAAATTGTGACTAACCACTCAAAAATATCGTCATATTTCGGCGTTACTTAGGAAGAATAATGTTTCCAGATAAAAAAATACCCATGGTACCGAAACGCAAACTGCCAAGTTGACAGTAACCACACCCTAAATTAGAGGTACCAAAAACCGGGTACCTCAGATACCCAATGTCTGAAACTGGTATCAAGTCAGACAACGAAGATGGCGATAAGGTAGAAAAAAACGAAACTAGAAACGATACCGAACCGAAGGAAAAAGAGACGAAATCGGTTTCCTTCAATAGGGACGTTCACGTCAAACGATTTGGTGAGTCGATGTACTGACATCACTGGGCTTATCAATCTGTTTTGGAAATGACCGAAAGTTTTAACAAATCTTAGTGACATTTCAGCTTAAAATTTTACAGTTCTTTTGTATATAAACAGAACCCAATGATTTGGAAAAGATTTTATTTTCTAAAAAATTATGTGAGTATATCAGTTGGATTGTGTTTAATTATTTGGTCATTTCTAAATAGATCGAACTTTTAGATACACTTGTAAATTTTTCTTGGATTTAACAAATAACAAATATTTTTGTTTCTGTCTTGGAGAAAGTACCTAAACACGTGTAACTACGCCCTCGATCTAACGTTTATCGAAAGGTATTGCTCCTCATTTCATCGATTTAATAACTGTGTACAGCAAATCGATATGAGAGGTAATATGAGCATTAATTGGATTTACTTTATAGGCAGTCATTTTTTTTAAGAGTAAGAATAATCCTAATATCTAATCATATAAGTTTACAAAAGTAGAAGTTTAAGGATTAGTTAAGCTTGAATATCAACACAATTGATAACTAACACACATCACTACTCGACAATACTATTAAAAAGATTTAGGGCCGATTCGACCAAACACAAAGTTATACCAGAATAACTATTATGGCTTTAATTTTATTTCTTGAATTTAGCCTCGGATAATTTCGTTCGCGTTTTCCAACTTAACACACAAATCCAAATACACCATACTCGGTATTGTTATTCTATGGTTCAAATGTAAATGATGAACGAATGTATAAACCTACTAAAATTCATCCTAATCTATTTCTTCTAGGTTGACTTGAAATGCCACATCAATTCAATTTTTTAAGATAATAAAGTGTCAATGCTAAATGTTGACATCTTGTCAGTAACTTTGTGACAAGTATGGATTCGTCAAGTGAAAACTTTGACATTAACTTATTCTCAAACAAAACAAAATCACCGGTTAAAATATTTACTTATGTTTAATCACCTTACTTTTAGAATAGTTGGTTGGTAAAATTGAAATACAGCTTACTCTAGATTAAGCAGTGGTTTACTCTTGAGTAAAAACTTAATCCAGGTCGAATCGGGATTTAAAACTAAAAAGCTCTGTGTAATGACTGATTAGAAACTATTTGATTTGTTTTGGTTAGTTATTTTATTTTTAGTTGTATTGAATAAATTATTAGTTTGCGTTAAAAAACGGAAAAAACGTATTTTTTACTTTTATGTAGTGAGTTTTTAAATTTATCTAATTAATATTTTGGTACCCGTGTATTGTATAGCAAATAATTGCAAAGTAAATCCTTCTAATGCCACGAACATAAACGTTTAACAAAATCAATAACACACTAATTTGGGTTTTCATACTTATAAAAAAATGGTATTCTGGGTCTAGTCTTAGTAAAACTTTTTTTTTTATGGATTTGAAATTCTGTAACTGTTTGACATTTGGACGACAATTTTTCCTAATTTCAAACCATAGAATAATGATTATAATGATGATGCAGCCATGGTGTGAATTGGATTGTGGAGCTCACTCTGCAATGTATATTACAAAAGTAAAACTTTCGTGTTTCGTTACAATACATAAAAGACTTCGGTTAGCTACAGTATAGTGGATTATAGTAACAGTCAATTATAGTCATTTATAAACACACTTTTATTAGCTTCACGTGAAACTAACTAATAATCTTGGAAATCATTTTTAACCTACTCTCAATGATGTATCGATTTAAAACTTTGTAAGTATTTGACATTCGGATGACAATTCAATAATTTGACACCATCGTAGCCAAGAGGCGAGTATACCGGACTTGGTGACGCTATCTCTGAGGTCCCGGGTTCGATTCCCGGTCGGTCAATGTAGAAAAATAACTTTTCTATATTGTCTCGGGTCTGGGTGTTGTGGTACCGTCGTTGTTTCTGATTTCTGTATCACAAGTGCTTAAGCTACTTATCACAGGATCAGAGCAATGTATGTGATGTTGTCCATATTTATTATTTATCGTGCTGATCTGATGATGGAGTAAGGAGGTGGATAATAGAACTTTTTAACAACTACTAGTAAACTTTTGTGTTTGGACTCTTTTTTCGTTTATACGAGTTAAATACACATAAAAGTGTTTCATGGTTTTGTAAACTATGGTACTAATTATTCAGTATACTTATAGTCCCTTTTCCAGGCACTCACATACTTCCCAAAAGTATAGATAGTATTAGAAAATTCCTTTTTCTCTAACCCTCAAGCCTAAATTCCTTCGCCCCTAAGTCCCTACAATCCTAACTAGAGTTGTAAATTGAGCCATATGCTCTAAGCATCCGTCATTTATGATAAATGCTTTTGTCACATTAGACATTTATTGTCACGATGGTCACATATTTTTTTTAGTATAAATTTTAAAAAAGAAGAATTTCGCTAAAGTAAATCTTCAATGTTAAGTATTTGACAATAAAAACATACAATAAAACATGTAATTGCGCGTAACGATACGACGCTTTTTAGCTTGTTCGTGCAGAAAGATAAATTATTTTTGAAATTTCATTTCATTATAGATCATCACTACTAAAGCCTGTCTTTCTTATAATAATGCACTTATTTGTGAGCAAGTTTTTTTTTCATAGTTTGTCAATAGAATTGATTGTTAGTGACAATAAATGTCCAAAATGTCCGGTCACATTAAGAAAATGTCCAATTTGTTCGGTCATTGACCAATATGACCGAACAAATTGGACATTTGTAACGTGACGGACACTTTACAACTCTATTCTAACCAACATCTGAAATTGAAAATAAATAAAATAAGGATATATACACGTAGACGTAACAAAAATTGCTTGTAATTTAAGTATTTTACGTATGGTAAAATAATTTGTATTTATATACAGGGTGTAACGAAAAGATGAAATAAAACTTTAAGGGGTAGAATACTACGGCTAAATTACATCAACTTTTTCTATGGGACCAACATCAAAATCTCAAAAAAAAAATTGACGTTTCCATACAAACTGATGCCAGCTGGTCGCGTTTTAGTATGGGAAAGTGTATTTTTTTGGCGATTTCGATGTTGGTCCCATAGAAAAAGTTGATGTAATTTAGCCGTAGAATAACCCCTTAAAGTTTTATTTCACCTTTTCGTTACACTCTGTCTATATTATTATGATGATATATATATAATGATTTGTATTTATGTATATATTATTAAGTTAGGAGACAGAGAGTAGTGAGAAACGAGTCGAGCTGTATGTTTTTTCATTGCCAGTCGAACAGACCCTTATGACTGATCAGGGACTGTCAAGGACTTATATTATCTATACCTACAGGGTATCATATAAAAGGATTCTACTGTTCAAATACAGAAACTTTTTCTATAGGACCAACATCGAAATCGAAATAAAAAATCATTTTCCCATACTAAACCGCAACGCGACCAGCTTACATGAGTGTGTATACGAAAACGATATTTTTTTAAGTCTATGTAGCCCCACACAAAAAGTGATTGTATTTGAGCACCTAAATCAATTCCTAAGAGATTTTGCGTTCATTGATGTGTTTATGAACGCAAACCCTAAAAAATAATATCATAGATAGATACTCTTTATTGCACACCATACAAGTAAAATACACATGATTTTTACAGAAAGATGTACAATTTAGGCGGTCTTATCGCTAATAGCGATCTTTTCCAGACAACCTTTAGGTAGAGGACAACCATTAGAGAAAGGGGAAGGTGTTGCAGAGTTCTTAAAATTCTTACCTGATACAAATAGGATTGCATACATTTATGGCATAGACGTATACATACAGTAATAAATAAATAAATAAAATAAAAACATAACAATAATTATACATACATACAATAAACATACTTAATACTACTTGATATATGCGAGGAGATGGCGAGACTAACAGTGACCAGACATCATACCTTATCCTAACCTAAATAGTAGAGCCCAAAAAATAAGGAGACATGTTCTGCCCCATATGGGCCTATAATGTTATTATTGACGTTCGCAACAAGTGGCAATTTTGTTCTAAATTAAATAAATTATTTTTGACTTTGACTTTGAAATAAAATAGATAATAAATCAAATCAAATCAAATCATTTACTTGCCTGACATGTGGTACAGAAGATGACAAAAAGTTAAATAGCTCGCACAAATCACCATGCATATAGGTTACAACTTATAATTATTATTGTCACATTATTAAAAATTATAGAATGAGTTAAAATTATTATTATCGATTGAATTCATAGAAGAAGATAAGCTCATCTCAATACCAAGAAATCAAAATCAGCCACGGTCAATCATTTCCGATGTTTTCTAAATTGACTCGTCATTCCGTGATCAGGCTGACCTCCCGTTCAATTAACAATTATTTAATAACGTTCATTCACACAGCTATCTTCATTCATGTGAAGACCATGAAAACGATTTAGTTCGGAATTTAAATTTAGGTGTAAATGGTAAAATCCTGAGTATTGAATTAGTATTTGATATGGTAATCCGGTAGCAGATTCACTGTAGCGTTTTTAGGGTTCCATCCTTCAAAAAAAAAAAAGGAAACGTGTGGCAGACGTAGTGTAGGTAAGGATGCCCCCCAGCTCGATGGACCAACGACCTTAGGAAGATTGCTGGCAGTGGCTGGATGAAAAAAGCAGGAGATCTTGCTCTTTGGTGCTCGTTTGGGGAGGCTTGCGTTTAGCAGTGGACTGCATAAGTCAGTCAATTTTTTTTTGATAATGCACTTTGACGTATTAAGCAGGTTCGCCGTTTCTAAGAAAATTTTGCAGGATGGGTTATCGTTTTTGTTAATTAAAGATCTTGTGTTTATTTCTATTTGTGTTGATTTCCACTAACAGCGTTTGTCCTTTGTTGGATGGTTGTATTAATTGAAACCTATTAATTGCAAGCTTAAGTAATATTAAGCCTCGTATTCACTAGGGGACAAATATCCCGCGACACAAATTGTCGCTAGTGGTGTGTCGTGAGACATCGAGAGAGGTTGCCCTAGCGGAAAGAGGAAACTTTTCGCACCCAGTTAAATAATGCAAGTCGAAAAGGTAAAGTTCTGGACAGTCTGCCTACCCCTATAGACCACTATCCTATTCTTTCCCTATAAAGGGTGGCCAGAAAAGTGACGTCGAAATATTTTTTTAGGTGCCTTATGTTGAGAAGTATCTGAATCATCCCTATGTATGTTCTACGATTTTTCGTAGTTTTCGAGTTACGATTTTTTTTAAATAGCCTATGAAGCCTATAAAGTAATAGTTCTTTATTGTTATTATGAAAGCTTAGAGTCTAGCGCATTCTCTGAAGCAGTTCATAGAGATTTAGCTGCAAGAAAAAAAAAAACGAAGGAAACTACTACTTTTTTTTAGAATTTTTTTCAACTGATCCGGTTGCAAAAATTCATTAAAAAAATCGTAACTAGAAAACTATGAAAAATCGTAGAACATACATAGGGGTGATTCAGATACTTCTCATCACAAGGCACCTAAAAAAATATTTTGACGTCACTTTTCTGGCCACCATGTATAGCGGTCTACCTTGTCGAAGGGCGCCCTACGCTTCGTTTGCCAAATCGCGGTCTCCATTAAAGAACACATTTAACCCATTGGCTACGTTCTGTTGCAGATGTGATTAGCCCACTGCCACTTCAGTTTGCTTATCCTTTAAGCTTTATCTGTTACTTTATTGCTATGTCAGATAAACTTCTTCTGATTTCATCCTTAAGAGAAATATGGAATCTCTCCATATCACACTATGAAAACCGTGCGTAGTTTTGGCAAAAAACCGACCGTGAACGAGCCCCTTTAGCTCTGAGCTGTGACTGTTGCAAAAAAACTTGACACGACATATCTGAGAAGCGTGTTTTGATGTTTTAGACAGGTTGTCTATTCCAACAATATTATATTGTCCATGTTATTTTATTAACACTTGTTTTATAATTGACAAGTCATCAGATAACTTTGATGGGGACGAGCTAGGACGAGATAATTAGTATTAAGCTGTAAAAAGTGACTTATTTATATGTTGTAACAGTTTTGACAATAGCAATGGGAAAAAAACTAGTAAAAAACATGGAGCATCCGTATGGGTACCTATCTGTTTTAATCATAAAAATAAATTATTAAACACAACACATTACACAACTTACAATTGAAAAATATATTAATTGATTAGTCAATGAATATCTTAATCTTTTACATAACTTATTGGATCACGTCGGGGTCACCAGTTTGGAGGTGTGAGGAGGGGGTTGTTGAGTTCCTCATCCACCATTGAAAAGGAAGGATCCTCCGACCAGACGGGTGTTGTCTGGTGGGCTACTGCCCCACGGTGGTTTGTCAGGTCCTTGTATATATGGTTCAATAGCTCCGATAACTTTAATATCGCGATGTAGGATACGTCAGTTTTATATGTGGCGAGATAGATGTCGCTACAACCGAATAGCAATAAAAATGTCTATCTCAATATAACATTTTCAACTCACTTCATTGTGAAACATGTATGCACCGAAGATAGATAATAATATATAGATAGATAGATACTCTTTTCTCTTTGCACACCACACAAAAGAAACAGTACAGAGGAAAAAAAAGATTTCAATCTGTTTTATAATACCGGCTGTTGCCTTCGTTCGCATTCGCATGATCTTTGAATCATTTAAAAAACTTTTTTATTTGAATTGGAATTTGTTCACAAGTTTAGGGGTTTTATTTGTTTTGCGCGGAACCCAAATTCTTTTTCTAAAATAAAAGTAGCCTAAGTGGCTAACAATTATAATAAAGGTCATCCGTCACAAAACATAATACCAAAACAAAGATTATCAATTATAATATTAAGTTGTCTATAACCGCAGATTACATGAAAACACCATGATTATAATATGTAACCAAGCCGTGACCGGACTCCATTATGTCTTCGTGATGTTTGTTATGTAATTTTCTGTCTGTCTTTGAACTCGGACCGATCTAGTTTCTTGGTTTTGTTTTACGCAGATGAAGATGGACAATTTGACATACCAAGCGTACATTGGAAGTGTACAACGTGTTTTTTTTATTTCCCATAACTTAAACCAACAATGCTAGTATAACGTAAAATAATGTGTTTGTCAAAAAACAAAAATGTCTGTCGCACTGTGTTAAAGTTAGGTACACAAGATTTTGTTAGTATCGCAAATAGCGTCTTAAATGTTATGCATATAGTCGCCTCGGTTAATTTAAAAGGTAAAAACCTTAAAACTTGCCACTTGTCATAAGACATCAAGTGTATAGAAATAGTTTTATAAAATAAAAATAAAAACAGTGATCATTTCAAAACATATTTTAACATGTCATTACCTGATGCAACCTAACTGATATCCTCAATTTATGGGAAATCAAAGAGAACACGTTGTATAGTTTGACTATCGATAATTTAAATAGAAAATTAGCAACTCCATGGACAGTACTACTAGATAGTGTACGATGTCGTGCGATGCGGAGCGACAGATGCTGCCGGGGACGAGGTGCGCTAGCGTATCAGCAGCAGCCGGTGGTGCTGTGGGGAAGTTAAACACGCATCTACTTACTAATACCTAATGCCTTAATAATACCAAGCGTATGTGGCCTAGCCAACGCCTGTCGCCCCGCCCTTCTTCCTCTCAGCGCTAGCCCACAATATTGTTCCGAAGCAGAGGTGGGGTAAAATAAACTGTCCTGATAAAGAGCTTAATTTAGACCTATTTGTAGTTTTTTTTATTTTATTGCATGATTATCGCGCACGAACTTGACTGGTTTTAATACAGTCTTATCTACTTACTGCATTGTTTTATGACTTATCTATATTTGTTCTACGAGTATTATCCTTTGTCCGAATAAGCAGATCACAATCACATGCTCTTAAAAGCTTTGTTTTAAGATTAGATCTTCTATTGTAAGGTCGCATTGACATACTCACATTTGTATCAACTAGTCTATTAAGAAATGGTTTTACAACCTTACCTTTCAGTATACCTTTTCAAATTACATATAGACCTTGAAATGACACATTAATTGTCTAATTAGACCGCCTCATATTTAAACTTACAAAATTCTCAAATGCATTTATACAAATTAGTCCAAAATGATGCAATATCAATAAAAATGGTCCAAAAGCACTACCCTGCGGCACTCATTAAGACTCCGCGTGGGGGCTAACGATATGAATCTGCGTTTGTGTGGCGAACCTAAAAAGGCTTCGGATGACGATACCAAACTCACACAAGTGGTTTTTGTATCGACATTGACCTGGCACCAGTTCCTTTTGTGGTCAACTGTTTCGAAAGCCTTAGCTGACTGGACTGAAATGACGATTAGTCTCTTAATATGTTAATCATATGCGATTGCCAACTCTACAGATGTAATCGCTGATTTAAGATCAGTTTTAGCTCGCGTTTCAGTCCTGACTAGACTTAATGATCATAGCAAACTGTTTGTGGTTGCGATTCTCTCGTCACACTTAGGTATTACAAAAAGTTACAAATAGGGACTTGTTAAGTTTTAGCCAAATTTTTTAAAATCACTTAAGATTTTTTTTTCTTTATTCGAGAGGTTTGATCGCTTAGCGATTACGTCACCTCGTAATTGAAATCAAATAACTTAAAAAGTTACAAAGAATCAAAAAGGAATAAATTTCGTTTCCTTTGTAAATAATTTTATTGAATCTGATGTAGATAATCTTATTTACTAAGACCACTTTCCAAAAGTGTATATAGTACTGTTTGATGGAATATGTCCGGATCGGAGTCGTAATGCCGACACTAATCTGTTTTTATTTAATTTAAGCTGCACTGGTTAATCCAGTTGCAGATTGGGAGTTGAGGTTGGATCATTTCACTAAAGACTTGTGACACTTTAAACTATAGTGGTGAATACGCTGGTTAGAGTGTTTATATACTTAAGATTAAAAACATTATCGGGCATGTACACTTATGATAGGAGAATCTTTATCTTATTCCTTTAAAGGAACAAAAAGTCTGACTAACCAACCCGTAGCCTATACAAATATGTTTTGCTTTGTCACACAAATTATTACCTACTGATTAGGGTTAGAACAACGTTTAAATTAAATTAAATGCTAGTCAGACTTAAAGTTCTGTTAGTATTAATACACGGTTCAGCTAAAAGCGATATTCTTAAACCCACTTGAAACCCTTAGTACTGGCTATTGAGCTGTCTATCTGAATAAATGAGTGCTGACTGAGTTGATCAATTGTTTGTTAAGAACCACGATTACTTAGACAATACGCTTCTAAAGCAATTGCTGACCAAAAACATAAATATTGATTTACATAAAAAGTTTTATCAATTTATAGAATCCTTAGTGTTATCCATATTTATTGTAAAATGGTACCGCCACGTTCGCGTACACTGACTGAAGAGGTTATTGTGACTGAATGGCAGAAGAAGGTTTTATAAAGGCAAGGAGATTTCGACCAAGGACTCTTGCCTTGATAAAACCAGGATATCAGAATCAAGAAAACAATACTGTAGATTTTACCTACATAAGTCCTGGCGAAAGTTAATGACCAACAACAATAGGCTATTCATAAATATGTCAGTAAAATCGAGCTAGTTGTCAATAAATTCCTTAACACTGTAGAAATTTTTGTCATTAAGCCATTCAGTTAATCTTTTTTTAAATAAGAAATTATTTAGCACTACTTAAACTTAGTCAAAGAAATTTGTCATTTGTAAGAGGTTTATAAGTGGTTGACAACTTGACAGTAACAGTAAAACTACCATCCAAGACTTTTATCCTTTCCCCATCAGTCTAGAGTGCTGGACGTAGCTTCTCCCAATCTTTGCCACTGAGCTAGATTCTCATCTTATCTATCTGCTGCCAGCAGTTTTACGTATAATATCGTTCCACCTTATTTTAATGTATTTATTTGGCACACAACACAATATACCTAGTTAAACGACACATTTGTCGGAGGAAGCTACAATCTTTATATGATTTGGTAACTGGAAAAGTAAAATAGATGCTACATATTTCATTATTCTTGTTTTGCATTCTCTTGTTAATTTACTATTAAAATTTTGATTACAGACATTTTTAATTATTGCAATTCATGTAGGTAATAACATACAATTTGCATGCTATTTTTTATTAGCGAAACATGAGCTCTTTTTATTGTTTAATGTTACTATTTATACCGTGTTTTGTGCAAATAAACGATTTATTTACTTATTATTATTTATTTATTAACAAGTAGAGTTTTATTTATTTAATTTTATTTATAAATTTACAAAATCCACTCTTACAAATAAAATTAACATCGATTCGGGTCGTATGTTTCGTTTAAAATTAACACTTTAAACGAAACATACGACCAGTAAAGGATTTACAGTTTTTTAAACAAAGTCAAACAAAAGTGACCAGTCTTCAAGCACCTCTACCTAAGCAACTCTAATTAATAATGATCAAAATCAATTTTGTCCCAACAATAAGCTACATGATTGTGTGTGTGTAGTTCAAGGTAGGTTAATAAGGTGTTAATTGCAGTTAACACAGATGATGATGATGTACGCATCATTATTATCATTATTATTATTATTATAAGCTTTTAGAAGTCCACTGCTGAACATAGGCTTGGGGAAGTCTATGTTCAGCAGTGGTATAGAACGCCACAGAACTCAGGGCATAACTTTTTTGAAATGCTTACAATTACTTTCTTGATTCAGTTAGCTAAATCTATTAGTCAGCTCTACTGCAGACCTGATATAGCTGGTAGTGGTAGTTCTATGTATTATGTAATGTCTTTAAACTAAAATATGCAGCTAAATAGAACAACTCGTATGACTAACCACTAGTTGTTAAGAAATCCTCATTTCCTTGCATTCTACCAAACAATTCCAACAATCAGGAAGCTAAAGTATCCATTAATTCTTTGAACCTTGATTGCACTTATTAAATTTAAATAAGTAACTATGTGGGCTGACGTATTTGGGGCGACGAAAGATGTTCAACCTACGGCTAGGCATTCTTCACATTGACCTTCAATACTGGTTTAGACAATAAGTATTGTTTCCGATATGATTGTAGTTTGTGCAGGGAACTGTTGACTGGAGTTGTATACGCACGTGAGTTTGCATTTGCAATTTATTGATTTAAATATAGGCTTTGATTAATTGAAAAACAACGGCCAATCCGGACTCGCGATCGCGCACCGAGAGTTCCGTAAAAACTTATGGTATGTAAATAAGTTCGTCCGAAATTTCAATCGAGTCTCAAAAATTTTTTTCGCTTTTTCTGCGAATAAGGTTTAAATAATCGTAAAAAAATATCTGGTGTGGCTACAAAACTGTTTTCGAATATTTTCCTTTATTGTGCTAAGTATAGATATTACTTCTTGCTCAATTTCACGGCAACGGGATGTTAGTCAACAAAGAAATTTTACCACCCTAAGGTCAAATATCACTTGCTCATAGAAAGTTTTCAAGGTCCATTTAGTAATTTGAGTACGCAATTAATAACATCTGCCTTAGGGTACACTACTAAGTCCGTTCTTTTTCCTCTCTATTGCCAGATTTTTATATGCCGTGACAGACGTTGTCTAGTCCAATTTGACAATGTGAAACGTCTTTGCATCCGTTGTAGCAAAAATGCCATATAAAAAAGATGTTTTATTTTTCCTAATTTAAAATATCCCGAGAAACTTATCCAGTTTTACTTTACATATAACAATATTAGAATTCGCCGAATTGGTCCATCTGTCCTAGAGCTTTTTAATTATTATTTTTTTATCTTCGTTTATAAAAAAACATTGTTTCACCAACCCGAATTGCATACAAATCAATACAGATACCGTTTTATACATCAGATTAACCCGTAGCACTATTAACAAAAAACTCAATCATTTTGGTTTATATTTCAATCAAGTCCGAAACGAACGGAAGCCGCCAAGGCTTGCGATCTCCGAGGTCTGTTTAACGCCTTCGCTTCTGCTTGTACCGGAATTTTGCTCGGCTTTGGCTTGACCCGCAGCGGCGTGGATGTGGAGGTTTAAAAGAGTAATCATTCATTACCGGCTCTTTTAAACATCTATCGAATCATTAACCCATTGATTGATATCGTTGGTTTTTCGTACGCTGATTAAGTGATTATTTGAAAAACGTAGATGAGCCCAAAGGTTTTGATAATAGCCATTGAGTTCCACTGCCCATCTTCTAGCTCTATCATTAAATCAGCACTATGATATTAAATTATAATATTATCATCCAAATGTCACATACCTAAAAAGTTTTAAATCCTTAAAACAGTCAAAAGTACGTTATCAACAACTTCAAATATTGCATTACATAGTTACCTGTTAGTTATTACAAGTTAAGCTAATATAAAAGTGGGTTAACAAGTTTGTGACATCAGGAATTAACAACTGTGAATTACATAAGTAGTTACAAGCCAAAAGCGTACGCGACGATCAACTGTTTGCCAAAAAACGAAAAAAAATGTAGCGTGTTAATGAAACCCGCGCCAGGTAGGCCAAAAATGTTACATCCAGTCTATCGCATGTTTATTAAAAAACACCAGTTTTATTGAAATGCAAAACCGACTTCCCGCTTGCATACAAGCCGCGTCTTTTTCAGACTACCAGCAGTCGATGACGTCATTAGCAAGTATACGTTATGTTTGATCAAGTGAACTGTTAATATCTAGTTGTATGTTCTACCGCATTTAGTTTTCCATTAAATTGATGAGACAATCATTGGAATACTTTAAATAGTATAGCAAACATGTATGGCTCGCTAAATAAAGATTATTTACACACTATAATGTTATGTTGATGAGCCTACACTAAATTACTGAAAGAATTCGGATAAAGTGTAAATAAAAGACGCTTTAAATAACAGAATTAACCAAAAAGTTATATATGTGACGCATCTTCCATAAGCTAGATAGAATAATATCTAACATAACTACTAAACAAAAATGCCATAAGCTTACACCATAAGGCAGTCATACAAACATGTTAAAACAGTTATTTTTGTTTAAAATGAAAGCGTCATTTTTAAAAAAAAAACCAACTGGCATATTGAAGTTTATGCTTTGACTTGTCAACTAATAAAAAACTTCGAACTTTTTTGTATGGAGCCTGGCATACCTCAAGTTGCAAGTAACCTTAAATAACGTTATTTTAGTGTACACCTATGAAACATACGTTAGTCGAAAGAGAAAATAATTACAACCAACAAATACTCTTTGACAAAATGTCGTAAATTATATACTTAGTTCAGAATTTAAATTTGATTGTGTAATAAAAATAAATATTACATGTTCACCCTGAATTCTTTTTTATTATTTTATTTCTATTTTTTATTATTTCGTTATCTTATTGTTGTGCCCTACAGGGTCTATAATGATCTATTTTATGTATTTAATTATAACACCTGTGTAACATTATAGAATGCAATAAATATATTGAATTGAATTGAATTGAATTGTACATCAAAATAACGTTATTTAAGGTTACTTGCAACTTGAGGTATGCCAATTAGGTTCTTGCCTAGAGACTGGTTTTTCCGAAAAGTACAAATCTCTATTTTGAAGAAGGTTATTTCGATATTTTTTTCTGACAACCGACTATTTACTTCGCGACTTCAGCTGCGTAGAGTTCGGTCTCTCACAATAAAATCTTTATCACCGACCAAATATGCATTATTTTAGAACAAATTTGATTACCATAAAAAAGTTATACAGCAAGTCAACAACCCCTTAAAAGTAGGCATTATGCTGATACAATTTTTTTTTAAATTTTTAGAGGGGAACAAGTTTGTCATACAGGACGCTTTAAAATGGATTTTTTTATTGATGCTTTGCTCCTATTGGTCTTAGCGTGATGTTATATACCTTCCGTGATTGGTGGACTATCCAACACAAACAAAAAATTTCAATTCGAATCAGTAGTTCCTGAGCGTTCAACCAAACAAACAAACTCTTAATAGGTATAGATTTGTATAGATCAGTTTCATAATATGTTAATGCTGAGAAAAATCGATATCCCTGCCACCAACATTTTCAATGCGTAATTATTGTTATTTAGCTTAATTCTAAAGTCAACGCAGACATAGTTCGAGCACTGCTAGGCAAAAAAAACTTGCTTGGCGATTGCTTATTTTAATATTGTTTAAAAACCGGTTCTAAATCGGCTCTTCTAACTGTTTCGCAGCCATCATGTGGACACTCAGTTTCCATTATCAATGCTAATTCAAGCTGTAAATATCGCAAACGTCACAACATACCAGCTATTTATTTAGACTCATTCTGCGTAAAAGCCATTTCTTTGTACACTAGCCACACGAATGGGTTTGCTCGGCTTGCATTAACTACGGTTATCTATAACTATATTTGGATGTAGGAAATAACTATTTAGAATTATCGTAAGTTTCAGCCATAGGACGTCCACTGCTAAAAATATGCTTCGTGGCTCAATGACTTCCAGATTGGCCGGTCTATAGACGGTCTGCATCCAACGGCTTCCTGCATCCTTTACCAGATCGTATATTTAGAATTTAATTTTAAAATGCAATGGATATAATAGGCTATAAATTCATCTTTATGTTTTACTCATTAGTTAGTTGTGGTAAACGTATTAAGGCGGTTCCCCAAACAAATAACCTTCAGCATTCTTCCTCTCTACGTACGGCACGCCTGAGAAACAGAAGTTAGTAGTAATCTTCGTAACTACTGTAAGGATTTTGATGGTTTTTACTAATGTACTCGTACAACATTAGTAAAGAATCCAAAGGTTTGTGTTATTAAAATAATGATTTGTAAAAATATAATTTATAGCGACCCGCCCTTCGGAGAGGTGGCACTAAATGTGGTGGTGGACTGTTAAATAAAAATAATAAGGCACCACTAGAGTTGTAAAGTGTCCGTCACGTTATAAATATCTGACCAATATGACCGAGATTGGACATTTTCTCTATGTGACCGGACATTTTGGACATTTATTGACACTAACGTCACATTCAATTCTATTGACAAACTATGAAAAAAAAAATCGGTCACAAATAAGTGCATTATTATAAGAGAGACAGGTTTTAGTAGTGATGATCTTTATCGAAGTGAAATTTCTAAAATCTTTCCGCACAAACAAGCTAAAAAGTGTCGTATCGTTACGCGCGAGTTTTTTTTGAGTTCGCTCCAGACCCAATTGTAACATGTTTTACTATAAAATACTTAACATTTAAGACTTAATTTAGTGGAATTCTTCTTTTTTAAATTTATACCAAAAAATATTTATGTGAACATCGTGACAATAAGAGAGTGCGCGCACGGGAGACTTTTGTCGCTGGGACAAAAAAGTTTTTGTCTCTGTCGCGTCGCGTCTCCAAAGAGGGGTGCGCGCACGAAGGAGACAAAGACGAAACTTTTTTTTAAAATTCGAAGCGTCATTCGCTTGTAATGTAGAATTTTTTTTTTTTAAATTTTATAATTGTCTTTTACGGCTCTGGGTTCCAGCCCTTTTAAGCCTGGAGCCTTATAATACATGGAGAGCACTGCTGCCAGACGTGGGATAAATAGGCTAGATTCACAATATTTTGGAATGTAATGCAAAAGAAAAAATAATAATGTATCGCACGATAAATCTACGAAAATCCGTGACATTTTGCTCAGTTAAGTAAAAGAAAATTTTATGAAATTTCAATCTGTGTATTTGAATACATTTTATCTTTATTTGGACTACTTTGACTCTGACAGCAGGATAGTAAATATAATTTCTTTGCACTACGAAAGAGATAGACTTTTAGCGTAAAATATTTTTTAACTTTTGAGCCGTATATTCTGTCTTTTACTAGTAAAATCTAGATTCGGTAGTTACAAATACAGTAATTTTGTTAACTGAGGTTGCGATAACACGATAATTTTGCAGTAAAACTAGGATAATTCTTAACCTATGAATCTGGCAACACTGGCGGAGAGACACAATTTTGTCCAATGTTTTTCATTTAACTAAAAAACTTTGGTTTTTATTTCGAAATTTCGATGGTCTTAGAAAAAGTTGTGTTTGAGCACCAAAACAAGACACTGAGTATTTGGATTTACATGTTGTTTAATTATTTTTATTTGTGAGGTCTAGAACCCAGAGCCGTAAAACCCACTATTTAAAAAAAACAAAGACACAATTTTGTCACCCGTGCTGGTCAGGGAACAAAAAAGTCTCCCAGTTGTCGCGTCGCAACGTGCGCGCACCTCCATACATAACAGAGGACTTGATATGAGAGACAAAAACGTCGCAGCGACAAAAGTCTCCCGTGCGCGCACTCTCTAAATGTCCAATGTGACCAAGCATTTATCATAAATGATGGACGCTTAAAGCATTATGACCGTCAATATACAACTCTAGTCACCACTATTAATGCAAATACATTCTCTTCTACTATGATATAATGATATTCAATAATTTCAACCGTGGTTTGTTTACAAAGTTACTACGCAATAAAATAATACGATAGCAAAATGACCCCAAAGTTATAATAATTATTTAAGATACATAGGAAAATGGGTTAGTTTTAATTTCAAATGCTGCCATTTTTAAAAAAGCAAACACAAAAAAAGTTAGCGTGTGACACTGACAGCACTGGCACAAAGGAATTTTCGACACCCACACATGTTACTCACCCCGAGACGACACTGGCGTGTAATGGATCGCAAAAAATAATGTAATGACTAGCCGAGTCACTCGATACTGTTGTTTCGTTAATGATTAATTTGAATTTGATTCGGTGTGTATATTTATTTGTTTTGTACTGACATAGTGGTACTTTAATACTTTTACAGCGGACTTGTTCGTATAAATAATATCAACACAGAGTAACGTTTTGTTCGGGTAAGTCGGGGACGGGCACTTACCCTTTAAGGCTGGGACTACATGCATCCGGAATTTTTCAGACATCCATACAAAATGTCTCCGGACAAGCCCGGATTTAATCCTGTTTGTATGGGGTTCTGAAAAATTCCGGATGCATGTAGTCCGAGCCTAAAGCAGTAATACGGAATCTGTCTCCGAAACTGATCAGTGAATTTTCACACAAACTAAGTATAAGTTGACAAGTCTTCAACTTTCGGAGACCAATGTTAAGATTCAGATAGGCCGATTAACATGTGTTAAGTCTGGAATGTCATTTAATGCTTCATTATTAACAAATTATTTATGTTATTAAGTACATATACAACTTATAATATATACTTTATACAAATAAAGGTTATTAGGTTTTGATAAACTTTTATTTTATACATTTTTTTTATTTTGTATGTCTTTTATGTACATTTTGTAATATATTATTATTTGTCTTTTATTTAGTTTTAAGCTGTATATTTATTTGTATAAAGTATATATTATAAGTTGTATATGTACTTAATAACATAAATAATTTGTTAAGTCTGGAATCGTTTTAGCCATTATGACAATACGAGTGTCATCTGCGCGTTATCTGTATGCGGCACCCTCCGACAAGATGGAGCGATGATATAATACGCAAAGCTGGCAGTGGATGGAAAGGAGAACCGAGGATCGGGCTCAGTTGGTTGGGACCAGCAGTGGACGTGGGCGGATTGATTGATGATCAATCTCTCTCTCTCTCTCTCTCTCTCTCTCTCTCTCTCTCTCTCTCTCTCTCTCTAACTGATCAATAATGGCGGAATTGTTGAGGAACAATATGACTTTTCTCTCTAGGTATAGGTTGTTAGGGGATCATCAACCAATGTTAAAAGGGCCACACCTATTAAATATTTTTATTGGTTTTCGATCGTAAGACAAAGAAATAAGGTTCAAAGTTTGGTGGTAACTATTTTTCTACTTATGATTAAGGCGGTTTCCCAAGCAAATGACCTTCAGCTTTCCTTTCAACCCCGTACGGCACGCCAGAGAAACAGAAGTTCGTAGATAATCAATAATTGTCAGAATAATCAATAATGGACCAATTAAAAAAATGGTCAATTTTGTGTTTTTTAAATTTTCTATCGATTGGTCAAAGTCAAAAATTAAGTTAAGGATTACTTACGAAGGAGATGCATAGAATACATTTTACATTACATAATATACATTAAAAGCCTGTTTTCGTAAATTTAAATTAGTGTATAACCCTTTTTTCGTAAAGATTGTTGTTCCTATTAGTCAGTCAAAAACCATTTATTGAATTTAGGACAGAAAATTGCCACTGATGAACGTCAACAATGAACATGTCTCCTTATTATTTGGGCTCTACTAGCGCTTCGAGACAAGACACAGAAAATCTGGCAAGTGCTCTCAGCACGATACGCCGAGTAGACAATCGAGTGGTTTGAAATTCTATTTTGTACACACACCCTGTATGTTTTAGTTGTTCCAAGTTATCAAGATCTACACATAATTATTACAACTTCATAGCACAAAATAAAGGTGCATAATAATATGGACCGATAATGTCATTCACTTATTTTCACTATTAAGTATTTATTCATTTTTATTATCGGTATCTTCGAACTTTTCATTCAGACATCTCCAAAGCTAAAATATTGAAACCCCCAATCACTGTTATGTAGATTTTTATCAGTGCAAAGGTTTTCTTATTTTTATCATGATCTCATCTTATTACTTACAAGTTTCATTCAAAGAAATAAATTTTATCGGCGCGTCAAACAGGAGGCGGTACCGCTTGAGAAAGACTCATCTAGATCCGATAACGTTAACGCAAAAATCTCACTAGTAACTCGAACTTAAGGGGAGGGTAGTTGCCAAATGTAAACTAGCATGTGGTTTTAAAAGCTTAAGACCAAATGGACAGACTAAAAAAAATGCTAAGAACTGTCAAAACCTAAACAACATTTTGAGCATAGCATTTGTTTCTTGCCTGCACAGGGTGGATAGACGACCTGGTAAAGTTGCAGGAAGACGCTGGATGCAGGCCGCTTCCAACCGGCCAATCTGGAAGTCACTGGGAATGGCCTATGTTTAGTAGTGGACGTCCTATGGCTGAAATGATGATGATGAAGATGATGACGAAATTAAAAATCCTCGTGCTACAGGAATTAGTCGCCTCTGACAACACGCGTCCTGTTGGCGGTGGGGAAGTGTATTCTTTACGGCCGTCCCCACACGGCACAAGAACACAAGGATGTTAGTTCCTTACATCGAAACCACGACATTGTGTGACGTTTCACGTTAGTCGTCTGGCGCGTTAGGTATTTAAGGCAGACGTTTTCGTACTTTATCTTCTTGTAATTCTAACAAGGAAAAACGATTCTCCTTAAGCCGAAAAAGCAAAGCATTCTAAAAATAGCCGTGACAGACGCGTGATGCAACGCGTAATTTTCGGACCCGCGACAGTCATTAAAATTTGGAGCAGGTAGAGTTCCGAAACAACTTATTTAAACCTGAAACAAGTTGTAAATTAACATTATTTATTTATTTGTAAACAAAAATCCCTACTACAATTATTACATATAAATTACCTATACATCACTTAGTAAGCATTAAAGCAAAATTAATATGTTACACCAAAATATATTCTACCATAAAGTTGTAAGTTCATAATACTTTATCGGTTAAAGATAAGATAAGCCAACCAACTTATAATTTAAGTCAAATTTTATGAACAAAAATAAAACCGACTTCAAAAAACTAAAAATAATCTTTAAACTTGAGAACCTAATCGGTTATTTTTGAAGTCGGTGCACACGAAACCGAATCTCTTATAGGTTGGCACCGACTCTAAAAGTAAGCTTTAATTTTTTTTCAATTTTTTTATATTAAATTTGCTTATTTTATCTATTCTTTGTGATAAATCCTAATCATAAAAATCTTAAAAGTGCAAACAAAAGTTAACTGCTGAACACCGAGATCATCTCCTATTTTTCTACACTTAGGGGTAAATTTTTTTTAAAAAAATCATCATCACATCAAAATCGGTTTACATTTGACGAAGATATTGGGTAACATAGATACTAAAATCAGTTCGCGTGGTATGGAGTTCATGCAATGTTTGATGATTTTCTTATACACCCCATCATCAGAATTTAACCAAATGAAAATGCGGCACAAACCTTCGAGACTATTTATGGACGATTCAAATCTCTCGATCTAATTACATTTCTACAAACAAACATACAAACGACAAACAAATATTGGACCACATCACATACGTTGCTCTGATCCTAAGGTAAGTAGCTAAACTAGCTAAAGCACTTGTGATATAGAAATCAGAAACAACGACGTCACCACAACACCCAGACACGAGACAACATACAAAAGTTCGTTTTCTACATTGACCCGGCCGAGAATCGAACCCGGGACCTCAGTGATGCCGAAGCCGCAAGAGGCGAGTAAGCCGGACTCGGCGTACTTGCCTCTCGGCTAGGTTGTCAACAAGTTTCTAAAATTATAATTTAAATATATTCATGATTTTTGTTTAATTGATCATATTAATTTATTGGTATGTTATGAACTAATGAAATTGGTATAATTAATGTAAATAATTGATTTAATTAACTTTTCTTTCGGCAATTTATTGATTTATTTACTTTTTAATGTTTTCACCGAAGTTGTTTTTTGTCTAGAGCCCAGGGCCCCCGCAGAATACCAGTGTCGCGGCAGCTATTTCTAGCTGCTACCTACTAACTACCTTCTACCCTTTTTGGCACATTTCTTCTATTTTTTTGTACCGGAAATGTCACTCATGTAACAGTTTTTGTGCCAAATAAATAAATAATTATATTCTATTCAAAAATTTCTAAAACGACTCGCACTTGGCCGGTTTTTAATCAATGATATTAATTAAGATTCATTTGCCACTTACAGGTGACTATGTTTTTAAATACAAAATCTGTGTGGAGATCTCATTTTGTCAGTTCATAATAAGTACGTAAATTTCTGAATTCATCATCCCTTTTTGAACATACAGCTATTTATTGCTCGGTCTATATAAAGGGTCGTCTAATCATATCCCGGGGCCCTGGGGCACACACAAATTTGGGGGCCCCAGTGTAAAAATGAAATACTGTTGGAACGAATTCATAACTTCCAAAAATTATTTTCATATCTCAGTTTAAAGTATAGTTTTAATTTTTTCTTTTTTATTTCTAGGCTGACCCTCTTTTCATTATTTTCGGTTAACAGTTTTTCTTAGTTTGCAAACATGTTTTAGTGCTTTGGGGCCCCCGTGAGACCTGGGGCCCTGGGCACAGGCCCCGTGTGCCCTTATGGTAAAGATGGAATATATATCATTTATCATTATGTAATTTATTAAACACTCAAAATACAAAAAAAAATGTAACAGCATCCGTTTGAATACACAGGCTATGAATATCGTCAATGCAAAAAGTAACCTCCAACATGATTAATGTTGAGTCTGACCAATCCACTAATCTCCTTTGTACAGATACTTATTTACCATAACACACTTTTTATGGGTTCTGACTGATTACTTCTAATGACTCTTATTTAATTTGAAATAAAGTTTTTATTTTTTATTTTTCGAACACGTCTTTTCAAATCCCTCATGATTGGGACTCTATTTTTGGCTACTTAAGAGCATAAAGGGTTTATTGAAGCTAACTACTACTCGTAATCCGAATTAGTTAGATTAGATATGTTTCGTAACTAATCACGTGGTACTAATGTTAAATCATCATCATCAGTGTCACGTGGTCTTTCGGTGAATACATTTATTGAACGGTTCTGAATCAGGGACCTGATCACTGATGATGATCCTGTTTCATGTTGACTAATAAATGTCTTTTAACTGAATGCAACACTTTTATACTTCAAATTATTTTAACAGTAAAGCTTAGTTCGCACTATATTAGTGATTTTGTCGAATGACTAGTGCTTTAGTGGCTTGACTAGTGAATTAGTTACACTAAAGCGCTTACGACTAAACTACTCATGTTTCGTTATTTAGACATAGCTAGCGACGGAATTACTCGCAACTCGACTAAAATACTTTTCTAGTTCGAATAAGCTTTACTTTGCAAAACTACTATAGAGTACTCCATAACATTAGCGTCGTAACGTCTTATTGCTGAAACAACCAAAAACTACCAATTCACAAACTATCAAAAGACGTCATCTAACTAGGACTTTGGGTATTAAAATTGTAAATAACTATTACTTACCAACATAATATACTCGTATTTTAAATGTCTTTTCAACTAAAATGACTAATGTCAATTTACTGTCAACTTCGGTGATTTTGACTAACAAAACGGCCGAATACTGCAACGGGAAGATCGAGATTATTTTGCCTGACATAGCGATAGAACATTAGTTAGACCATAGAAATTATATGGACAAGGAAGTCGTACCCCAGTTTCAGTATTCGTCTGATACACTTTTAATTTCGATGGAGATAACATCCATATTCCTGTTTCAGGTAAACCGCGTGAAACGCGGGGAACCTCGTCAGAATCACCCTCTGTAAGAAAAGAACCATTCACACATCTATCTGAGAAGGAACTAATAGAAGAAGCTAACAAAGTACTGGCCCAAGCCGGGAGTGTCACCTGCACGGCCGACCATCCTCCTGAGAAATTCTTCTCTCTACCACACAGAAGGAAATTCAAAGAAGACAGATCTGGCAGAAGAAACAGCGACGACGCTAACTCTGACATCCCAACAAAAACTACTCTAGGCAGATCCACCAGCGATGTAAGTCCGAAAAAGAAGAAAGAAAGAACATCACTATCAACCCTCTTCAGGAAAGCGCAAAGAACCAAAAGCCCCGATGCTCCAGTTAAGGTTACAACTAAACCTATCGTTGTTGTAAAAAGAAGTAAGAGTGACGTTTCGGATTTGAAATCTAACACAAATCTGAATACCCAAGTCAAACCCATTCGGAAAAGGGCAGGCAGTGAAACTGAAGAGTTCTTAAAATCTTTGAGAAACAAAAAAACACAGCTATCTCCTATAATTGAGAGCTCGCCACGCGAAGATTATTTTAAAAAGACTCCTCCTTTAGAAGTCTTTCAGAAACAAAAGTTATCCCAGAAAGATAGCAATAAAAGTGATGATCAAAAATCTAACAGTGAAAACAGAAAAGTTAATCCAGTAGAGAAACCTCCTAGGTACAAAACACCTGAGAAACAAGATCCTAAACCACCAATCAGAACTAAAAGAGGTAAATCTTTAGAAAAGGAAAAAGAAAAATCACCACCCATTACAGACACACCTAAACGAAAAACTGATGTCAAGAAAACACTTTTAGTAGATGAAATAGATTCTTTCAAACCAAAGGACACGAAATCAGCAGAAGTTAAAGATAAAATTAAAGAGAGCATTAGAAAGATCGAAGAAAACGTTTATGGTGATAAAGAAATGATCCATAGTAGTCAATTGCCCCCTGAAAAGCCACCACTAACACGGGGTCATACAGTGGATCATTTAGTAAGGATCTTGAAGGAGGACCAATCTTTGCCGCTTCCCAAAACTCACTTGATTTCACCACCAAACGGCACTAATACTAGCCAGCCTTTCTCTTATATCAAGCCTAGTGTTAGCCCTGACCCGAACTTATTTGTTCGAACTACAAGTCCGGATAGAGTCCCTTCTCCGATTAACAAGATGACTGATAAAGGAGTTGTCTATGCCCAAGTGGTTAGGGACTACGGTGATAATACATCTAGCAGACTTGGCAAACAAACTGTGCATAAAACTTATTCACCATCAAGAGAAAAATACGCACACCATTCTGATGAAGACGAGGGTTACGAAGAAAGACATAAAAATACTAACAATCGTTTCAATTACAGTCATAACAGTAAAAATAACGAAAACTTTAACAGCATTGAAGGCAACAAAATAACTGATTCACCTATAAGGCCAAGGTTCAGAGAATACAAACTTACTAGTTTTCAAGATTTCGAACCAACGTATGCAAATGAATATCCATTAGACAACAATAAGTCACATGATTACATCGACACTTTCAGAGGTAGAGGAGACGGTATGGATACAATGAAAAAACATTACGAAACAGAAAACCATAAACTAGAGTTTGATTTTAACGAGCTGAGTCATAGACGTCAGCTGTTAGAATCCAAACAGTTAGCTAGAAAAATAGAACGAGAAAAATTGATTACCGCTGAGCCAATTTCTAGGTATTTAGCTGAGACAGACCCCATATATGAAGCAGAGAAACGCAGACAAGCAACAGAAAAATATGTAGACGAGACAGCCAGGTATTACCGTCACACATTAGAGAAAGATGGCTTTGCTGAAAGCAGTGTGACTGAGGATTACAGCAAATATGACTCAGACAACAATAAAGTGAAATATAACACAGAAACTAGAACTTTCCATCAAGTTCCTAAAAGTGAATTAAATAGACGTGAATTCTTAGATAGTTTGACGCCAGAAGCTAGGTTTAGGAAAGAGAATAAGGTCTTTCCTCCTGAACCAGAATATGAACCCCCGAGCCTAGAATTCAATTCTGGCAAACCCATACTCTCGCCAAACGAGTACAAAGAAAAAAAATATAGAGTGAAAAAGAATCTAAATTCTAGTCATGACGTCATTCAGACTGGTCAAAAGTACAAAGTCAGAGAAGACGGATTTGGTAAAAGAAAAGGGCATTACGCATCAAATCCTGAGATAGCTCAAGAAAGAGAGGACGATTATGCTAATATTCGTTATGAAGCTAAACACGCTGAAACTTATCATAACTCTTTACGTCGTGTGAAGAATAAAGATCGGTACTATAAAGAGGATTTTGGAATGCGTCGACATGATTCTGGTGACAGCAGGGAATACTATCGGGATGACAGATCACCCCGTAGATATGATATCGACAATCGTCTAGTAGATTCTGGAATCGAGAACGATTTTAGAAAGGAATCAAGTGGGGAGCTCCATAGACTTAGAAGATACCCGAGTGACGAATACGTCCACAATACTTCTCTATTTCTGGCAAGTGAAAGAAGACATACAGAAGACAACCATCCAAGCGAGCAGATATATGCCAATGGCGAATACTTGGCAAGGTCCAAAGATTTCAGGGATCCTAGTTACAGAAAAGAGTACATTCGGAGGGAAGGGAAGAGTGCTGATGATGGGTCACATTTCGAACCTAAACTTGACAGATTTGAGAAAAGTCCAAACGATGACAAAGTTAGTGCGAAACCTCCTAAAGCCACAAAGAAACTTTCTGGACTCGAGAAGGTAAGACCTGAACTACTTTCAGATGAGTTTATGCTTAAATATGGATCATAAATAATGTTGTGGTTTGTTTATCAGGTAAAACAGCTATTCTCTCGCGACTCTTCGAAGAAGAGCAAGAAAGAGAAGGATGTGGTTCAGCCGAAGCCTCGCACCCGGGTGCTCAAGAGCCCTGAACATCTTGCTAGAGACGACTCCGAATACAGAAGGTAAATAACTAGGTAGCCCATGTAATTTTAAAAAACTATCTATTAACTCCTGTCTTTGCGGTAGCTGAAACCACATAACTGCTTTGCTGCGTAAAAATAACTTAGCTGCTTATTTGATCTTTTAGATGCAGATTATGGTTAATACCTACCGATTTTATTTATTTAGTTTAACAATACATCTGGTCAGTGCAAACTTAATTATAGGCCACAACACTATTTCGACGACCGTTTGGTGTAGTGGTTCGCGCTCCGGACTACAAAGCCAGCGGTTGCGTGTTCGAATCCTGCAAGGGGCAAATGTTTATGTGATGAGCACGAGCATTTGTACCTAAGTCATGGATGTTTATAAAAGTATTTAAGTATGTTTATTGCTTAGTTTGGGGCTAGCTAATTGGTGTGATCGTGAAAACAATATTATTATTTATTATTACCATGCACTGGGGCTGGGGACATCAATATTTAACAAAAACAAAATATTAAAAACAACAGACTAGTCATTTGATATCACTTGACAATACATCTGTGATCTAATCCTAAAATAAGATAAAATGAGAGTGGTGATGAAAAATCAGGGAAAAATTGTCTCTGAACTGAACATTCAATGAGTTTTTTTTAACTGCTAATAATTATCTAATTTCGTTCTAAGATACACAGACCCAGAGCCAAGCGACATCGTCGTTAAGAAAATAGACTATCACTGCCACGCGGACGAGAGGCGGTTCCAGAACTCTAGAGAGGATCTGGACAAGTATAGGAGTTCTAGGGAAGACCTGAACAAATACAGGAGCTCCGACAGCCCAGAGAGAAAGTACAGGGAGACAAACTTCGATGACAGGTTCGTAATAATTTTGGGGCTTCATATTGTTCGTATTCTTTGTATGGTGTACAATGGAAAGTATCTATCTATTTATCATTATCTGTAGTGTATGCGCAAGCTAGGGAGCGAGTCAGTCGCTCACCAGCCGTGTTCGGTGTTACGCATACCCTATTTCCACTTCATGATCCAAATGTGTGTTTTATTAATCTCATGTCATTATAGTATCCAAACAGAATCATGCACATTTTGTTAGCAATGCATGTGCAGCCATGGTACAAAATGCTCTGATTTTCCCCATTTCCCCATCCAAGGTAACGGCGGTCTTATTGGTTCGATTAACTCGGGTCTGGGTGTTGTGGTAGTGTCGGTGTTCCAAATTTCTAAAACACAAGTGCTTTAGCAACTTACTTCAGGTTCAGAGCACTGTATTTGATGTTGTTGATTAAATATATATTATTACAGGTACGAAATAAAGACCCAGGAGAGACGCTACAAAGACCGGCGAGAGGAGAAGAGGTACAATTCCTCGGAGAGGGACAGCGACCACCACTCCCGGCCTTCGGACGCAGAGAGTGACCTTAGGAAATCTAGGTCAAGAACTACTGGTCCACTGGATTCGCCCGCATTGGTAAGTGCTTAAGTGTTGTTAGATGAGTTTTATGAGCATTGAAGCAGCCTTTGACGAATTGGAAAGCTCTCCGCTTTCTATTATTTTATAATTGTCATCCAGCCTTCTTCTTCTAGTTTCGTAAGCAACTAAATGAATATTTTTAGTGACCAATACGCCGCCACTTGAACAACGTTTTCAGTGCCCGAACAACGTTTTCAGTGCCTGAACAACGTTTTCAGTGCCGTAAAGTACGTTTTTGTGTGAAGGTAATCACGTGGGACATGATAAGATATAACATTTTTTTATTTAATGGCCGTAACTTTTAATTCGGTTGACATACATAGAAGCTTATATTTACACCTCTAATAAATAAATAATAAATAAACATTGATATACTTTTAAAGCTAAAGCACTTGTATTATAGAAATCAGAAACAACGACGGTACCACAACACCCAGACCCGACTCAACATAGAAAAGTTCATTTTCTACGTTGACCCGACCGAATCGAACCCGGGACCTCAGAGATGGCGATGGCACCAAGGCTCAGGGATGGCACCAAGTCCGGCGCACTCGCCACTCGGCTGCGGAGTTCGTCAATAAAAGTGGACCATAGTATCAGATATGAATTTTAATTTGATACCTCTACCCGTTTTTATTTAAAAAAGCTCTTGATAGACAGGCTACGAAGTGATCCTGTAAGATGGAACCCATATTTTTTAATGACACGAAACCATTATAATAAACGATAAAAATTGCATAAATTACTGGACTAATTTAGTTCACGCAAAAATTTAGGTTAGTATTTTTAGTTTTGTTACTGTTGAATTAAGTATTTTCACTGCCACGTGAATATTATGCATAAGCAATACCTTTATTGGTATTCCAAAGGTTAATTAGATGCAATAAAAGAACTATTCACGTTGTTTTTACATGTTTTGCCTTCACCATTTCGCGAGTGATTAGTGACATTTTTGACATCTATTAACCTAGTTTTACTTACGACAGTTTTATACCAGTATATCATAAAAGTGTAGTAAAAGTGTGCAATGTTATGATACACAACATGGCGCTGCAAGGCGACCTATACCGATAGGTCAGCGTGGGCACAGCCTAAGGAGAACAAACACACCATTGATTGTGGCCTCGATAGGAAATACCGTGGCCGTGGGCAATGTCACATCCAAGGATTTCGTAAACTTTATAGAGAAAATAAGCGTCGCCGCCGTGCATGAAACTCTGTTATAAAACGAATCTTGTCTTCACAGTTCTAGGTGCTTTCTATACTAATTACTCAATAGGGGTGTATTGAGTAATAAGCAAAATTTGTAAATATATGAGACGAGTTTTTTTCACCTTACGTAAGTAAGAAAAAGAATACATTGCGTAAATTCCTTCGTTATTTTAAACAGGTTAAATTTTAAAATACTTTCTCTTTTAGGTCTGTTCATAACTAGTGAAAACCCTATCAGCGAGATTTTACTACCACTACTGTAATACGATTCAAATTATTATTAATTATTAGAAATTCTTTTTTTAAAGAAGACATTCGTGTTGAGTCCCAAATCTCATCAATTGTACTGCGTCTTGGCTCAACATATCTACAGCCTTCTTAATATAAGTGCCGCTCAAACAAAACTGTCTGTTCTATCTGTACTGTGACGGTGGTGAGAGTTGGTCCGGGTCCCGGCTGAATGACGAATTCTTTGTTTGAGTACCTTCCGCGTCGTAAACGATTTACAATTGACCAATTTAAAACGATGATTATGTGATTATCGCTATGTTATAACAATTTGGATAGTGTTCAAAACAGCCTTTAAAATATTACGAAATACAAATCACTCGTAAGGTCGACGTAAGCGTTTACTATCTGATTGATTTTCTTGTCTAAACGCATGGAATTAAGTCAAGGTAAAGATAATACCGTATTTTTATACGACTGTCAAAAAAAGGAGTTTAGGGTTCATTCAGTATGTATGTGTGTGTTTCTTTTTTTTATTGACTCAATCCCGCTCTATAAGCTTAGCAGTGATTCTGCCAATGTCGAGTATTTTCTTGATATAGTGTTCAAAATAAATATTTTATTGCTTTTCATGGATTGAATGAAGGCTTCTCTTCCCGTAGAAACAAGTTTCAAGGCGCTATCGGGTCTAAAGCAAGTTGTCTTGAGACAAGTCACTTGACACTCGATACGGCGTTGAATACAATGATATTATAATAGTTTCAGATCTTTATCACTTCACCAAACATTAGAACACAAACTACACCAAACTTGCACTCTAAAGCCCTTAAAATGATAAATAAAAACCATTAAAATAGATCAACCATGGTTTTTGTTCGACTACCCCTCACCGAATCCGTGTTTCTTTATTTCACCACATAACAAATTTATACTCAATAATATGGGGAAAAAAAATTGCTATTTTGGAAATTGACAAATTGTCATTATAATCCGATTTGATAATTAATAATAGAAATGTCGTCAGCAAACTGATGTTTAGTCACTCTAGGTAAGTCGTTTAAGTAAAACAAGAACAATAAAGGGCCCAAAACACTTCCCTGTGGTACTCCGAACCTATTTATTTTGTAAACAGAACGATCGGATGTAGCAATATTATCTTCAGTTATTCTATTCATTGCTACACTTTGATGTGTTGTTTCTGATTTCTGTAACACAAGTGCTTAAGCTACTTATTATAGGATCAGAGCAATGTATGTGATGTTGTCTAACATTTATTTTTAATTTACATTTTAATCACACCAAGTTTGACGTTTGTATACCTATGAGCATTTTTACTATTCGCTGTGTGCGCGATGACAGCGCCCTTAGTGACCACAATTAGTGTGGACTAAGATCTCTCAAATTATGGCAACTGAATGGTTTTAGAATGATTTTTGGATTGTTTTTCTTCGAAATTAGATCAAATATACCTAAAAAGTTTGTGCATATTATAATAAGTGATTATCTTACTTGAACTAAAATATAAATGTTATAATACGTATGGGATTTGAATCGACATAACATGATATTATAATTTTCCAACCTCAAACTGTGCAAAAAGGGTAAGAATTAGAATTAGCACAGCATGTGAGAGACGTTAAAGAGCTTAGAACTAACGGACAAAGCTACTTAATAAGAGCTGTGATCATAAGACAAACATCTGTGACAAAAACCCCTACAAACTTTTTTCTTTTTACAGCATCTATCCATTTATTTCTATGCTTCAAATTCCATCTTGATGTTGGAAACGAATAAAACATGTACAAACTGTTTTTCCCATTGTTTCTACACTTTATAACACAACACATACCGTGACCCACACTGCGAATTTTTACGTTTTTACTTAAAAATACTTAGTAACGTTAGTATGGATTTCTATGGAAATATAGCAATTTGACACATGACAGTCCAGAGTTATTTCTCATTTCTGCCAAATAGCGTGCTGCGATCGATTTGACGCCGCCCACCACCCACTTTGCACATATCGAATAGTCTTCGTAACAAAAACCAGTCAAATCGTAATCGCAAAAAAGCGTAGAGAGCACTTAATTTTACAAACGAATAAATTACGCGAAGCTGCTGGCAGCAAACCGAAAAGAATAGTCAAGGATCGGACCTAGTGACATGCTTTGGGATAGGCCAATGTCCAGCAGTGGACTACGACGTGGTATTGTGATTTTGATGATGACCCAACTAACTCACGATTTATGTATCAACTAGTCCGAAATTGGATATAGTAATTCGTTTTGATAAAGAAAATAAATCATAGACATTATTGCAGTAGCAGACGATTTGAACTAGTGACGATTAAGTATTTTTCTGATTAAAGTTACATTAGCACTCGTAACCTTAATGTCTTCTTCTCCGTCAGAAACAAAACAGGCAGAAACATAGAGCACATTATCTTTAGTTTCCTACTTTGTATTCTGGGTGACATAGGGCGTTGCCCCACTCACGCTTGGTACCAAACCAAATTTGGTATGAAATTTGTGGTGGTATACAAAGGGAAAAAGTCAGCCAATTCTCGAGTTTTACAATTGATTTTTAATAACAAATTTAAGAGAAGAAGTTTGCCCCATGTAAAACTACAGAGCTTATGTCTTGGGCTTCTTCAGAACTACAAGTGAAAGTGCACCGGCCGCTTACGATATCCCCCGGTGGGTAACCCCCTCGGTGTAGTAATGCAGGTCTGGTGCTGGAGATGCCATTACGTTTCTACGGAAAACTAATTTGTCTACGCTTTATGCTCGTGTTAAAAGAAGGACGGACTGATGAACGAACAAGAAGCGAAGAGTTGACAGTCAAGCAATGTCAGAGGCGGCCAGATTCCATTTGTCAGACCCATTAACCCCTTTATTGTAGAATTTGGGGCGGTAGTTGGAATCTTGCGTCTTATCCGTGTGCCGTGAGTTCTTTTCTAACACCAGCGCGTACCAATTTCTTATATATATTTTGGTAAGTAATTTATTTCTTCTTACTTCTCCTAATATTTATTACCTTTGCATATTCTGAAAACACTGGGTGAGTGGTTACGGCCAACTGGTTAGAAAGGACTGGTTACCCCAAAAAAAAGAGAAGAAGAGGTTACACTGTCTAAGTGGAGCGATGGTATAACTACTTACGCTTAACTGAGTCTAGTCCTCTGCTATTCTTTTCCATTCGTCAGCCAGCAGCTATGCGTAAGGTGGATCTGTCTGTCTAATTACCTCTAGGGCTTAAACAACTTCCCTTTTCAGACTACCTACTGCTAGACATAATATGCCTCTCCCAATGCACGCCACTAAGCCCGATGCCCGGCTATTCTTTTCCATCCACTGCCAGCACTATATACTATTTCATTTGTTCTAAATAAACATACATATTTATTTGTCGAAAATAAAGAGTGAATCGAAGGTTCAGGACTGCGATGGGACGATAAGTTTCTTTGATTATAGGCGTAATTAGCGTGTAGGCGTAATTTGACAGACCATAATCATCGCTATACCTTGTTGGAGGGCGCCCTACTCTCCGTTTCCCAAGGTGCGGTCTTCGCTATCCACCCCATTAGTTATCGGTTCTACGGCAAATGTGACCAGCCCTCTGCTATTGGCACTGATTCGGCTCAGTGGCATTGCGAGAGATCTTTGTCCAGCTGTGGACGTGGCGTAGGCTGATTATGGCAGCAGTAACAAATCGAAGGCTTTAAGCATTACATGCTTATGACTAGTCAAGTTATTTATTACATGACCTCTTTTCAAAATCGGTTGATGAGGTAAATGCATGTGGGAGCCGTATGGGCGGGAGTGTGTCAATATTATGCCGATAGCGGCATTGGCATACTTTTTACGATTTGTTTAATATTATTCGTGATACCATAAAGGTATAACTATAGAAACGCCTGCGGCTTGGCCTAAAAATGTTTGTGCGATTTATTATGTTTCCCACAATAGTACAATTTATTTATTTAAATGACAAATCTGGTTCATCTTTCACTAATTAACAATGCGTCAGCCACATTAGAGCATGACATAGTGCCGATATAATGCTTGTTAGACGAATTTTAGAAGATCTCTTATTTTTTATGGTGCAAAAAATATTGTTGGTTATGCCTGAATAACGGGTCTCTAAGTCTATAAAACTAATCTATTTCCTGATCACTTATACACGTCCCAAATCAACAATAGACATCCATGTCATGGCTACCGAGTTCATGAAGCCAGACTGAAAAGCCGGAAAAGTCTTTAGACTGACCTTCACCACCCAGCCTACAGATGCTCAAATATAGCTATGGTCCTACAAAATTTCAAAAAACTTCACTGTCACATGTAATCATCAAGCCGCTTTCCGACTTGTATAAGCGATTACTAGCCGAAACCAACTTTTAATGTAACTTCCGAAGCACGGAAAAGCTTCTAAGAAACGTTACTAAATATGGTCAGAATTGTCACTAAAGGTTGGAATGGAATGGAATCAAGAGTAAATAGCATCAGTCCGTGTAATGTACTAACACCAACAAACTGACCAACCTCTAGAAAAATATGATCGTCATTACTAAAACAAAATCATCGCTGCAAAAGCAAATTAATAGCAAAAACCTAAAATAATGTGAGTAATAGGATATCCGTTCCTCATTAATAATACTGACCTTGTCACTGAATAAGTACCCGACAAAACATATTTGTAGTTCAGAGATACAATCTAAACAATTCAATTACAAGGAAAAAAGTGTTAATTGCAACAAAAAACTGAGCGTTTGGTTCAGTGATTTTCCCATACTGATAGTTTCAGACAAATAGCAGATGATTTTTTATAAGAATTAATCAGTAGACGTTGAAAAATATGTTCCTAACATCAGCCAGCCGCACAACTCACACCTAACCGATTTTATTTTTTTGTTAAAACTAGAGCTAAAATGGGGTTGGTCGGAACCATAGACTAAATTATAATTGTGGTCTCTTTATGGTCAGAACACTAAGCTAGAAGGGCTGACATGCGTGCCAATGATCTCACAAGTAGAGACGCTCAAGACCGCGCGAAGTGGAGGAGTAAATCAAGGAAAGCGGACCCTGGGCTCCAAAGCAATGGCTTTGGACGCAACCGGGATTGACCGTATAGATGAAGAAGAAGAAGAAGACTTAGCTATAGAAGGGAAGACGGCTATGGGCCTAAGCAATAGCAAAATGGTGGGCAAGAGAGACAAGGAAAGAACATTTAAAAATGTCCATCGTATTTTGTGCCTAATGCTGTCTTTTCATAAGGATTGGTTAGATGATTACATCATGATGATTACAAAATTGATAAATTACAATAGTTCTAAAGGTGTTAGAGGCCAAAAATGGCTCAAAAAAATGTTTCGAGTTGTAATATAGCCTTTTAGAAAAAAAAATGTGACCCCCGTCATTAAATTAATAATAACACACGACTAGTGCGTCTCCAGGTTCTTTTTTTTTAACTTGGCTTGACACACGCCGTGTGTTTAGTCTAGAATAGTCTCGATAATGATCAATGAATTACATTATTATAATTCAAATTTAAGAATTTTTAAATGATAAGATTTGACATTTGTAATATAATATATGTTGTAATTGTAAACTATTTAGGTATACTATATTTTTTTGTATTTTAAACTCTTTACCAAAATACTATAACATCTTTCTTCTTTAAAATATACTAAATTAATGGTCATTATAAGTTATGTAGATCTCCTTATCAAAATTTGTACGTCCCTGGCGATACAATTTGTTGGAAAATATTTTATTTTAAGAACACTGTGTAACCATATTCTGGCAAATAAATGATTTGATTTAAAAATGGAAAATAAACATTTATTTCATTTTTGTTTGTCTTGTAAATATTTCACCAGTTATTTTAGTTTTAATTTCTGTACCACACATTAGGGCGAATCCAACTCTAATTATTTAGATTTTAATTAGCTTTAAGAAGTCGGTAGATCTTCGGTTTTTTGTTTAGGCAAGTTACGGTTTTCTATGGATTTTTTAAAATCTGGTCTGACAATGTGCTATCGGGGCAGAGGCCCGCGTGACTGCCTGCTCACTCGCTCCTAGCTGAATATATTGCAGTGTAGGTAAATTATCTTTGATTAAATTATGTGATATAGAACACACTTTGTAAGAGTGTTAAGAACATTTCCTCGTGTTTAATGTAAAACCTCCGACGATATATCAAAGTCGAGGTTCGGCGGTTCAACAGCCTGAGGTCAATGTCGCGGTGACACTATATGACATCATCCAGTCGCTTGGCGTTAGCAAAGATTTGCTTACTTTGTCATTAAAGCCTTGCGATGTTACCTGACTTATTAGAATCGGATCATCCAGGAAAAGTGATAAAAGACATCAGGACATAAAATTTGCACGCTATTTTTATTAGCGAAACTTAACATCCTTCTATTGATTAATGTTACCTATTTAAACCATGTTTAGTGCTAACTAACAATTTATTTATTAATTTAAGAATAAATATATAATGATAGCTTAGCAGTAATACATTAAATTATATTAGCAATAATTTAAGGCGTACGGGTGTAGTAGTTCGCCTCGAACGAAGGTCCCTTTTCAGAGTTGATGCGATCCGGTAATCGAATCAGCAAACCTTTCGTTCAAGGCGATCTCTGTGCTTTATACGTAAATCGGCTCTCCAAAGTAGGTAGGTAGTTAACACTGTTAACACAAACTAAAACGGGAATAGGCTAGTTTCCTGGCTCAAAAAAATATAATTCTATTTAGTCCGTCAGTTAGATTATCAAAAATATTGGACCCATAAGTATTTTTTCTTTTGTCAATCAAACAAAAAATTACAAAGATAGAGCGCATCAAAGTTTGTGAATGGGAGCACGTGACGTCACGCCTTGCTAAAAAGTGTCGCATCGCGAAACTTTAACGGGCTATACCTATCATCATATTTTTTTGTTTGATTGAGAAAAGCAAAAATACGTACGTACGTAATATTTTCTGTTAATCCAACTGACGGCCTAATTAGATTTTTTAGGTAACTAGCCCATTACCGCAATCATAAATAGATGCATATTTTACCTTTTATGTTGTTTTAATCATGAAACGCGAAAGTTTATTATTTTTATTTAAAAAAAAACCGACTTCAAAAAACTAAAAGTACCACTTAAGTACCTAATCAGTTACTTTTGGAGTTTTTATTTTTTATATAAAATTAACTTATTTCATCTATTTTAGTGATAAATCCTAAAACAAATCTTACGAGTGCATACATAATTTAACTGCAGAACACCGATTTCGTTTCTTATTTTTCCACCCTTAGGGGTGATTTTTTCTTCGCAAAATTTTATTATAGTATCTTTGAAGTATAAGTTATTCATTAAAAAAAGAATCATCAAAATCGGTTCACATTTGGCAAAGATGAGAGATTCAATGTTTTTGTTTGCACCGACTCCAAAAGTAACTGATTAGGTACTTAAGTGTTAGGATTATTTTTATCATTTTAGTGTTTTGAAGTCGGTTTTATTTTTTTTAATAAAATTTACTTATTTTATCTATTTTTAGTGATAAATCCTAATCTAACTGCTGAACACCGATTTCGTCCCCTATTTTCCTACCCTTAGGGGTGATTTTAATTTTGCAAACTTCTATCATAGCATTTTTGAAGTATAAGCTATTCAATAAAACAAAAATCATCAAAATCGGCTCATATTTGTCGAAGAGAGGTAACAAGAAGCACAACCAAAATATTATCTGGGTATATATTTGTTGATTTTCTCAAAAAGTTCTAAATCAATTTTGATAAAATTTATATGGGACCACCTCTGAAGTATGATCTACCAAACAAAAAAAGAATCATTAAAATCGATTCATAATTGGCGGAGTAATCGCGTAACAAACATACAAAAAAAAAAAAAACATACAGTCGAATTGAGGACCTCCTCCTTTTTTGAAGTCGGTTGAAAAATGATTCACGTCACCTCTCAGTTTGTATGGTTGGAGAAGTGTTTTTGTTGAGAATATTAATTTTGTGCCAAAAAATGTTTTTGTATAATTGAACGTAGTCATTAATATTATTTCTCGTTAAAACGAATCAAATAAAGTCGGTTTTTCTAGAAAACATTTTATATTACTATCTTATCCATCTCACCAGATCAGCTCATCATCAATATAATTCAGTGTAAGTGACTTAACCTTACTGTCAGATGTTAGTAAGTCGCCCTAAGGCCTCTGACTAGGCTCCACGAGTAAATCAAGCGATAATAGCCGAACTAGTAAGTGTGTAAGATTTTGTTTGTCAGGCAAATTTTAGCCTTCAGCTGAATTTCAACAATACTGTAGCCTCGGTGAGAGAGAGGTAGACATTTCCACTGCCGAATCAGGAATCCTGTCCTGCAGTAAGGTCACGCACCATATGGCGAGCTGTTCGCCTTGCGTGGACCTTTGGGGATGGCGGGTGATGTCATCCGATGAGACGCTTTTGCAGTCTTTAAACGTTCTGCTATGTAAATAGTTATTTATTCAGTACATAGGCCCTCTTTCAGGCACTAATACACGTCCCAAAAATATATATTTGACCTATAACCGCTTCGGGAGTACATATTGGCTGGTGATAAGAAGAAACGGCGCAACAAACTCAGTCAAAAGTCAAGGTAGATAGCCGAACTAAACCTATACGGGGTGAACAAAACAATACAACACTCCCATAAAACCACGTCATCATCTTTTATAGTCCATTTTTCTTTGCTTAGCAAATATTGTGTTTGTATATTTTTACAATCTTGTCATTATTTTTTACCGAAATTATTCATTTGGAATGATAGACACAAAAATAATAACCTGCTTGTAGTAATTAATAATTTGACACAAATCCTTTTTACAAAAATATGTTTGTAGAAAGACATGTCAAGATTTTGACGACTGACGACAAAGACATTTTGACGACCGCCGACAAAGACATTTTGACGACCGACGACAAAGACATTTTGACGACCGACGACAAAGACATTTTGACCACCGATGGAGTAGTGGTTCGCGCTCTGGATTACTAAGTACTACCGGCAAATGTTTGTGTGATGAGCAGAGCATTTGTACCTAAGTCATAGATGTTTATAAAAGTATTTATGTATGTTTATCCGTTATCTAGTCGCCATAGTACAAGCTTAGCTTAGTGTGGAGATAGATAATAGGTGTGATTGAGATAAAAAAAGATATTTATTTATTTAAGACTAGCTGTTGCCCGCGACTTTGTTTGCGTGGTCTTTAGTTTATTCATAAAGAATTTTCTGGGCAACTTTGTTAATTTTTTCTTTAAAGAACCTTCTCCTGACAGTATTTAACACAACAAAATAGAATTTGCGAAATTGTTCCACCCGTTCACACGTGGTTCGATGACCAAGGGAAATAGAAATTACATTTAAAAGTACCCCATACACACTAACGCGCTATACCTCGAAGATGATTAAGTAATGGCGCATATATTTTTTTACGATTTCGATGTTTCTACAATAATAAAAGATGTGGTTTCAAAAGCTTACGATAAGATAAACAAACTTAAATACATTTATAAACATCCATTATTTTCAAGCTGAAGTGGCAGCGGGCAGGGCACATAGCACGTAGAACTGACGGCCGATGAGGCAAAAAGGTTTTGGAATGGAGGCCACGTACCGGCAAGCACAGCGTAGGACGTCCACTTACAAGGTGGACAAACGATCTGGTAAAGGTTGCAGGAAGCCGCTGGATACGGGCCGCTTCCAACCGGCCAATCTGGAAGTCACTGGGGGAGGCCAATGTTCAGCAGTGGACGTCCTATGGCTGAAATGATAATAATGAAATACATTTATCACATAATCCTTGACTTGCCGTGCTCATCACCTCTTGCTGGATTCGAACCTACGACCACTGGCTTTGTGGTCTAAAACGCTTCAGGCTTTTATATGCAGAAATAAATTGGTTATATTTATTGGGCTGTTTGTCAGTTGCAGTTGTACAGTTCGTTGTTTAGTCAATTCTTAGATGCTATCAATCAAGGTCTGGTTTTGAAGAAGAATTTAAAGATAATCCGCACTGCCTCAAATCGGACAGTGACCTCAACAGGATGTCAGTTCCATAAAGTTGTCGCGACAAAATTCTAAAAACGGCAAATACGAGTAAGTTCTTTGGTATCATAACGGAGTTGCGAATATAGACTCTAATGCAAGGTTGTAGGCGCCATATATATTTTTTTTCATTTATTTTGGCATAAACAATCATTAAATAAACAGTGTATTTATTAACAGTAATTATACAGAAAGACAAGGCAGTGCCGAAACATAAGTAAGGAGTAGGTACCTAAATTAACAAAAACAACCGCAGCTAGCACATTACACATACACATGTAAGGGCACACAACTCACTGAAAACACCCTCTCAAACACACATACTTACGCACAGTCACTTACACTTAACCTATACCTACTTACTAATAAATACTTTATCAAAGACTAAATTCTTTCAATTTATTGCTTATCTTGTCTCTAGTTATCCTAATATTAATTTAATTATGTTCTCATTACCCACCAGCATGGCATGTAACTCACGGAGTGGGTCCTGGTGATCTTCATATGAACCTACAACAGGCACCAGCTCTCACAGTGTGACTTTAAAACATCTTCTGTTACTACAAAAAAAAAAAAACTATTATATTAATTGTAGTTTGTATGCTGTGAGAGAAATAAATGAATTACTTACTTACTTACTTACTTAAATTTAACTAGAACTTGTTGATAACAAACGTCTGTTAGATTATAAGTCGATTGACTAATTAAAATATTCAGACTACAGTCTATTGACAAATTAGGTAGTTAATTATTGAAATAAGTTGATGAATCTTTTAGTAAAGATTATATATTTAAGAAATAATATTTAAAATATTAGGATTTTTTTTAGAAATACATTTAAACGATACCATTCATTGCATAGGTATCCTTCAAGGAATATTTGTAACAGAAAATAAAACAAGTTAGTTACCGAATTAAATTGTAAGAATAGTTATAGAGATGACTATAGATTTAGGGGTTCATGTAAAATCACAACACATCCCTATGTGTGGATCTCCGTAGCCGAGAGGCGAGCATACCGGACTTGGTGTCGCTATCTCTGAGGTTCCGGGTTCGAATCCCGGTCGGGTCAATGTAGAAACATAACTCTTCTATATTGTCTCGGGTCTGGGTGTGGTGGTACCGTCGTTGTTTCTGATTCCTGTAACACAAGTGCTTTGGCTACTTACCACAGGATTAGAGCAATGTATGTGATGTTGTCCAATATTCATTTTTTTTTATTTATTTATTTACATTGCATTAACTCGTAACTGCCAATAAAGTACAATAATTTATTTAAACTTTTCACTGGTTTCTTTAATACATTAAATTATATTATTATTATACAGGGTTAAAACATCAACAACCTAAAAAAAATACAATCCATCTAATCTAAAAAAAATATCACTGCTTCATACAAACTGATGTCAGCTGATCGGCTGCTTAGGGGAAGTGTTATTTTTTTGCGATTCCGATGTTGGTCCCATAGAAAAAGTTGTTGTATTTGAGCACCAGAATCAGCCCCTAGAAGGTTGTCGATGTTTAAAAAAAAACCCTGTATAAGTAATAGCATAGACAATGGAAATTTCCTTTGTCTATGGTAGATAGATAGATAGATAGATACTCTTAATTGCACACCATACAAGTAAAATACACATGATTTTTACAGAAAGATGTACAATTTAGGCGGTCTTATCGCTAATAGCGATCTCTTCCAGACAACCTTTAGGTAGAGGACAACCATTAAAGAAAGGTAGGTAGGTAATAGTTTTATAAACTGTAACTGTCCAACTTCACGGTCAGACTAAATGCTGTTAGTGAAGTTAAATGTCTGTTAAATGAAGTTAAATACACGGTCTGAACAGCCTAAAGGCAGTTTTTTTCTCCAATAAATACTCTACACTCGAAGACAATGTTTCATTTCATTTGACACCGTGATGGCTCCTCAGGAAAAAACTGTCTCACTAATGAAGTCTTTTGTTTCTAACTGATGACATGATATCACGGCGTAGATATGATATCACGGCTGTAGAGCACGAGGTCATTCACACCGGCACATAAATCATAGCGTCGGGGATCAGTAAGAGTGTGATAAAACCATAACCAAAATGAGTTTGGTAGCTAATTAAACAGCTCAGTTTAGCTCAGTTAAGCTCAGCAACTGTATTTTTTAAAATATGATAAATATTTTGATTTTTTATCGAAACAGCGATCACAACATGTAACATCACCGGCACGGCGATTCAACATGGCGGCTATATCTATCATATTTTTACAGTTGATGTCGATAAATCGCTACATCATATCGTGTTTTGGTGGTCATGCTAGGGGGCTAGGGGGCAGGTTAGGGCCTTCATCATCTCTTGTTAGTCATATATAAGCCTTTTACAATTTTGTCTGGCTCTAGAGGGCCTAGTGTGAAATCATACTATTATAATGTCTTTTTATGAATAATTTTATTTTGGATTTGTATTTTGGGGCCAATTCGATGCCCAGACAAATCTTCGGTTATTCTTTCCGAAGCACTTAAAGTAATAAATCGTGGCTCAATAAATTCGATTATAAGATGAATACGACGACGATCTATATTTGAGAACATGTCTCATCGGTTCATGGTTATATACGAATGATGAAGCCTTAAGTTATTTGTCGAGTAAAACAAATGACCCACATCCATTGACTTACTTCGTACCTACATCTGACAGCTTGTCCTGAGACAAATATATTGAGCAAATGAAGCATAAAGTTAAGTAAATTAGAACAACCAAATGGGCTCATGCATAAATTTATCTGTTTTCTAGAAAAAATGGCAAAGTTTTGCCGCCTTCTAAAAATCTCTCTGGATGTGACATAAATTTCGAGCTAATTTTATACTGAAAAGTAACAAGAAATTAATTAACTCCAGTTGCTTTTGTTTCCTTTTTGATTCCCCACTTTTTGTCTGTTTATCAACATAAAATATTATCAAGCTTTTGAAAATGCTGATTTATTATTCATTAGTTCGGTCAAAGATCCATATAAATTATATTATACCTACCTATTAACTTTGGTTCAGTATAATTGGTACTACATACTTTATTTCTTCTCTGTATGCCGTGATCAGTAGGTAAACACAGTGTTTCATATTTTAAGAGAAACGGATCACGGTATCAGTGGATACAACTCGCCGTGATCCGTGGTTAACTCAATCTGATCCCGGGATAAGTGGAGACAAACAGACAGACGACCTCCGTAGCCGAGACGCGAGCATACCGGACTTGGTGTCGCTATCTCTGAGGGTTCGATTCCCGGTCGGTCAATGTAGAAAAATAACTTTTCTATACTGTCTCGGGTCTGGGTGTTGTGGTACCGTCGTTGTTTTTGATTTCTGTAACACAAGTGCTTAAGCTACTGAGCAATATATGTGATGTAGTCCAATATTTAATATTAATTTAATTTAATAAACCCCATTGTAATAAATCAACTTTTAAAACGGCAAAAAATTATGACATTCCCGTCTCGAGAGCTTTATTATCTCTATAAGGTCTAACAAAATCAACTACATTCCTTTTAATGGGGGTATCTGTACAACGAGCTGAGCAGGCTCACCAAATTTGAGCCAAAAATTCAGGCTAGTTACAGAGATATTGATCATAACAATCTCATTCCGTAACTACGAAAATCTACACCCTTTACAGCTGTTTACTACTACATTGACACACTACGCACGCACACAAGCAAACGTGACCCACACATGCACACACTCAAGAGAACAGCGCGGTGCGGCGACGGCGACTCAGAAATACCAACATGAAAGAATTACCCTGATTTTAGGGTAAAATAAAGTTTGTGGGTTTTCTTTTACAAGGATTTTTTTCACTACGGATTGGAGTAGAATCAACGACTCACCAGTTTTCGTAGTAACCAAAGCCGTATTCACATATCATTTTGAAAAAACGAAGATACCGCGGAGACAACGACAATTTCGATCAATGCACTTGTCTATTCAGCTTCAATAAAAATGACTGTACGACGTTACGTCTAACCGTTCCCAAGTCCCAATTTCCCATCACGGCTGTAAACTCGTCCTGTAATGTGCTATTAAATTAATTAAATTTTACAAACAAAACTAAAATCGAGTTGTTTAAACTGAAAATAACAAGGTCATTGAAGTATAATTTCTCGCCTTCTTTAATTCTAATTTATTTTTTAATTAATTTTGGGGGTAAAATTATTTTGGAGTTAGCAAGACCAAGTTTCAAAGGTGGCCCCGACAAAAGTACCCCGCCGTGTTTGTCGGTATCTTGGATAGGGTGACAAGCATTTTGTTTAGCTAAGATAAGATCGTAGGTATTCGTAAGGAAATGAAAGATTTTGCTATTTTAGGAACTGAAATACATTTTACTTATTATTGAAGTTTCAACATTTGAGATATTATTATTGTTTATAAGGAAAATTGTTGCAATAAAAAGGTTTTGCTATTTTGTAATTAATTCTTGACTAGTCGTCTAGATAATGAAATCGACACCATAAAAGTTGATATTAACTTGACAAACCACGGGACAAACTCATTTCAAAAAATGCTTCAAAACTTACCTAGAATTTAACTCTTAACCGATCGCAATATTACAATAAGAAAGTATTAAAATGTGATATTTCGTTCAATTAGTGTTTAATTTATTTATTAATTATAATTGTTTTGCTTAAAATAATTAAATAAAAAATGTTATGGATTGTTTTAATAAACCTACTCAAACATTCGTGTACAATCGTAATCCTAGATATTTATTTAACGTGGAAGCCCTACCGTACTCGCAAACTGCTGACTATGGCCGCTCGAGCCGAAAGGCCGGTGTCGGGCACGTGTCGGGGTCAATCAAAGTGTGCATGCGGATAGATAGGGATGTGCCACATTTGATCTGATTTCTAGGCTCATAGTTTTTTACGAGATCGGATCATTCATTCATTACATTACTACTTAAGATTTTATTTTGTTTAAACTAAAATTTGATTTTATTTGATTTTAACTAAGTTATTGAGACGATAACAATGTTTTACGAGTTTCGAAAAATAGTCTTATTAGCGCATATTTCATATTAAGTAAGTAATACATGTTATTAGTGTTTTGATTTCTCTCGCAGTTGTTTCCTTTTTGCCACTTACAGTAACTCAAGTAAGTAGTTAAGTGAATAAGCATTTTAAAAATACATTTTGGTAATTTTGCGACTGTCAGTTAAGAAATAACTGCTAGATAAAGTACGATATGTCCGAGTTTAAATGTTATGGCCTAGTTAGTTCATTAAAAATAATTCTTAGTGACTTTTTAAATTCAGTCGTTGTATGTTTTATCAGTCTTTGTCTGTCTTAAACTGACACTTTAGAACATTTATTACCGGTTTGGACAAAATAATTTTACTCTAAAAACAAGAGTTACACTTAACTAGATTGGCGAGTTGAAAGCTAAGGTACAAAAAAAACTTGTGTCGCACTCACGATTTCGTTTAAGTAGTAGGTTACCTCGCCATAATACTTAATTAAATGCGAGGTGTCAGTTCCCAATTCATGATCAGTTATCCGGTATGTTTTAGTTTTTAGTATCCTTTAAATTATGATCCCATCTTAGGCGCATCCCTAGCTTGAGCCTTTTCGGCTTTTGCAGGACGACCGTCCGGGGCGCCCGGGCGCCCGCGCCGCGCAGTCTCTAATTCGCTTCCGTACGGCGTGCGTGTGCGACGCCGCAACGGTGTCAGTCCAGGGTTATGTGCTACCAGGATCGCAACTTTAATTTGTGCTATAGCAGCGTGCCTTTACGCTGATATTAAGGGCGTTTTCGTGAGCGGTTCAGGGACTGGAGTGAGATTGTTTATGCCCGTCGGGGACCAGGGAACGCCAGCCTGTTCAATAAGAAGACAGTGTGATGCAGATTTTTGATCGGCAACCCAATCGCAAGCGCGACTGATGCAGCGTCCGTCTTCGCCAAGCGCTCATGGGCGCAGGCGTCATTATTGCGAATTCTGCGGCGAGACGCAAGACGAGGGGCCGGCGCCTGTATCATTTTACACTAGTTCAAGAGCTGAAGCCGCATGACTTCACACTACGAGTCCAGTTTTGCAGAAGTCGCAGAAGCTGCAACATTCTCTGGACGGACGAGAGAAGCTTCACCAGTGGTTGGATGTTTAACCTCTACGCCGCGGCGCCTACTATTGGGCTGAACAGAACCCCCACCTAGTTCGGCCCGATCATTTTTAGACTAGATGTAGCAGTAGCCTGAACATTTGGGCTTCCATGTGTGGGGCTAAGTGTAGGACTTAGTGTATTGTGAAGGTGATTATAACATTGAAAGTGCGACACAACTACGACAGCGAATTTTATTGCAAACCGTGTGAACGCTTTAAAACATAAAAAGTGACAGAGACTGTTATTTCGCGTAAAAGTGCACGTCGCATTGCTGTGCAATGTTTTTTTGTAATGTGATTATGATCAATGTAATTTGTTGTAAAGGTTGTAAACCTCTTAGTGAACTTAAACACGCCAAGTAAGCGTAGATTGAGAGTAATTGGTACCTACTTGATTGATTTGTTTGTTTAATTTTTTTGTTAGTCAGATAAATTATTTACTACGCTAACCTACTTGTTAGTCCAAAGCCTGTGAAAGTGTGATAGAGTCAGTCAGAGTCAGAATTAAATTCATAAATGTTTTAAAATCGCTTTATTTTCCTTTATTTCTATCCACCTTGCCATTCTGCTAGGAGTGATTCTAAAGAGCTTCGAGAGGTAAATAACGAATTAGGTACAACAACAATTACAAGAAAGTAAGTTAATACCTACCTAGTTCCTACAACTAAGATTTAATCTAACTCATAAAACATAGAAATTATCTTTCCTTAGAGCCTTGAAGTAACAAAAAAACGATGTTGGTTATTAATTTAGTTGACATTGTTTGTTTTGTTTGTTATCGAAAACATTATTATCATGAAAGTGTGTACACACACACTAGTGTACTAACATGTGTGTATGAAGCTATTCTTCGTTGCAATTGATCTGTGATTGGTCAAAAAAGCCTAGCTGTGCCACTCGACCAATCGCAGATCAGCTGGTTTGACAAGGGTGATGCACACAACGATCTTTGGTAATAAAATGCTGGTGTGCGCTGTGTACGTACACACCATCTGTGAACTACAGTTTGCATGAGTAAGAAAAGATACAGAGTGTTTCATTTTTGACTGCGTTTTAATTTATTTATTTTGTTAGAAAACATAACTTTTAAAAATGACTATAAAACAATACCTTATTTTTTGTCATCGCATTCAGTATGATGTATAGATACCCCCCTTTAAAGGAACGCAGTTGATTTTGTTAGACCTTGTATAATAAAACCAGCATTTTTTTTTTGTATGTTAATTGTTTGTATAAAAATGTAATGTCACTATTACAGTTACTATCATTATGTTGCTATGCCCTGCTATGTTAAGGGACTTTTATATTGTATTTATACAATATAAAAGTCCCTTAACATGTTTAAATATATGTGTGTTTATATATGTTTAATATAATATTAATATTTAATTTAATTTAATATTAATATATATGTTATATATATATATATATATATATATATATATATATATATATATATATTATACTGTATTTATACAATATAAAAGTCCCTTAACATGTTACCCTGGCAGGACACAGCAACATAATGATAGTAACTGTAATAGTTACATTACATTTATATACAAACAATTAACATAAAAAAAAAATGCTGGATGGTTTTATTATAGAGATAATAAAGCTCTCGAGACGGGAATGTCATAATTTTTTGCGGTTTTAAAAGTAAATTTACTTCAATTTTACCCACATGTGTGCAATAAATGTTTTGAATTTTGAAAAGTATTGGAAGTCCAGCAGATCCCTACCAAAATTCTTTAAACTTAGTACCTAGTAGTTAGCTTTCTAGTAATTCTTTCCGCCAAATAGCTTTGCTGTGCTAGAAGGAGGTACTTAGACCTTCTTGTATCTCATTAGGGTATTGATTAACACGTGGCAGAGCTTGAGCTATCAAACAAAAACCAGCATGTGAAACTGCTACAAACGGCTGCAGGAGAATCTATAGTTAATAAAGTAAATTAATGAATACCTAAGGAACCCCACCATGCAAATATAACAAAGCAATAATAATCATTTTTTGCCGCGACGAAATCATCAGTCAATTGCCTTTTTCTCGGCGTATATTATTTAATTATGTATCTCATTTTTGTTGTGGATACAATTACCTGCTAAAAAAACCTACGCCTGATTGAGTGCCGAAATATGGAAACGAGCAAAAAATGTGCAACTTTTATTTACCTTTGACGAATTCTGACGGTTTCTAATGAATTTCAACCTATTAGTAATAATGTCGGTCGGAAAAACTGACATTTAGTAAAAACCTGAGCCAATCAACCTCACAAAAATTTATAACTAAATAAATATTGGACAACATCACATACCTACATTGCTCCGATCCTAAGGTAGGTAGCTAAAGCACTTGTGGTATAGAAATCAGAAACTACGACGGTACCACAACACCCAGACCCGTGATAATATAGAAAAGTTCGTTGTCTACACCGAACCGACGGGGAATGAAACCAGGGACCTCAGAGATGGCGACGAGAAGCAATGAGGTCCTATTTTCAGTAAAATGTAACTTCTAGGTTTCTATTGATTAAACTTAGAACAATAATTTTATCATAGGACCAATGTTGATAATAATATCTATCGAAAACAAAGATTTTGCCATGCAATATCCACTTATTAGACCTGTATCTAGATATCTCTTTAGTGTAGGTATGTTTGGCAGTAACGTATAATATGGACCTAGTAAGGCACAGCCATGACATATGGAACTGAAACGTGGCCTCTCACTATGGGCCTCATAAGAAAGCTCAAGGTTGCACAGCGTGCTATGGAAAGAGCTATGCTCGGCGTTTCTTTGCGGGATCGAATCAGGAATGAGGAGATTCGTAAACGAACAAAAGTTGCTGACATAGCCCAACGGATAAGCAAGCTGAAGTGGCAGTGGGCGGGGCATATAGCACGTAGAACTGACGGCCGATGGGGCAGAAAGGTTCTGGAATGGAGGCCACGTACCGGCAAGCGCAGCGTAGGACGTCCACCTACAAGGTGGACAGACGACCTGGTAAAGGTTGCAGGAAGCCGCTGGATGCGAGCTGCTTTTAACCGGCCAATCTGGAAGTCACTGGGGGAGGCCTATGTTCAGCAGTGGACGTCCTATGGCCGAAATGATGATGAAGGCACAGCGACTTTGGATATTTAATACAAAAAGCATTATCAAAAGCGTTAATAAAAATCAATTATGAAAACATAAAAAATTAGTTGCCAAATAGATACAATACGCACTGATTTGGTATTATAGTATAGGTAAACAAACAAAATGTCGAATAGAAAACCCTCATGGCCTTTTTAAAAGTCTATTGAAAATGAAAAGGGTGATTACCGGACATTTAATTTGGTCGAAACTTGTAATTTTTCGTCTATTGTCTAAAGTAACTAGTTGGTATATTATCTTATTTCCAGGCCGAAAGATACAAAGGCAGACGGAGGCTGGCAACACCTAGCCCTACCCCATCGCCCCCAAGACGGCAGGCTCCCTCTACATCCACACCCACCTGGTTCAAGTCTTTGGACCGGCTTACGGCTAGGAAGAAGGGGAAGACTACTAAGGTAAATAAGTAATTACTCTTTATTTATAAAAACTGCTATTTTATGTTACCGTGCATACGTAGAATCTGTGTTGAGATATGGTTTGATTATATGGGGTAATAGCACAGATTGGAATAGAGTATTTGTTGCACAAAAACTTGCATTAGAGCCATGTGTGGAATTTTGCCTGATGAAACATATAGACCGATATTTAAAAACCTAGGTCTGTTGCCCTTTTCATCGCTTTACTTGAATGAGGTATGTCATTTTGTCCATCAACTTAGGGATCTGTTTGCTAAAGCATGTGATGCACAGAGTACTAGAGTGCGCAGAGACAAACATAAACTTGTCTTACGAAATGTTCCCAAAACATGGAATTATAATAAAAGTTGCCTTGCGATGTGCGTAAGAATATATAATAAGATCCCAAATGAATTTAAAGTGCAAAATAATTTTTTATTTAAAAAAAGATTAACGAATGGCTTAATGAGAAAAAAATCTATAGTGTTAAGAAATTTATTGACAACTAGCTAGATTTTTACTGACATATATTTACTATTGAAATTTTGAATTTTTTTGAAATTCAGACATTTTTAATTATTGCAATTTTTAATTCATGTAGGTAATAATAAAATAATACACTCATATTCATACAATTTGCATGCTATTTTTATTAGCGAAACATGAGCTCTTTTTTGTTTAATGTTAATGTTAATTGTTTTATGTTTAATGTTCTTGTTAATGTTTAATGTTAATTTATTTTTTAATGTTTAATGTTAATGTTAATTGTTTTATGTTTAATGTTATTGTTAATGTTACCATTTATACCGTGTTTTGTGCAAATAAACGATTTATTTATTTATTTAGCAACAAATCTAATCAGCCTATCATTGTCAACTACTGGACAGACGCCTCTTTCAAAACTCCAACTCCACTGCTTTTATTTTACTCCAGCTACCAACTCTAATTTTAAGTAAAAATTATGCAATTCAGATTTGACACACACAAGTGAATCTAAAACGTCCATCTATTGTCCAGACTTACTTTTATGGCTAACGAAACCGAAAGTAGTGAAGTCCCGTAAATATTAGAGTAAAATAACTTCTTTTTTGAAGGTACTCGTGTAGATACAGGTACAACAAAAGAATAGAACGACTTTTGATAAAAGGAGCTGGTGAAATTTGATCTTGAAAGGAAGATGCATCATATTCATCATCAAGGAGAAGATGCATAGCCATGTGTATTAAAATATTACAATAAACTTCCTAAGGGCATATAAATCTTAACCTGAATTTATTTAAGTCTAAACCATTGTCTCAGAAATTTATGTCTATGGTCTAAACTTTATAGGTGGCTTATCGAAAAAAAAATGACATCAAAGAATACATTGACCTTAAGCTTTAGTGATTGTTTGTATTGTTGTTATTATTTTGACCTTGATTTATTTGTACTCGATAATTGACATTATCACCTACTCGTTAGACATAATTTAAAGTTTGTAAATTATTGTTTACATAACGTAGGTGCTAAGCTGACATTACTAATTAATATTTCTTAATAATCTGTGAATTAAATAGTTTTGTGTTTAATCTTATAATTTATTACAATTTGCATGCTATAAAAATATAGCAAGACATGATCATGCTAAAATGTTCCACCTTTATTACCATGTTTTATAGCAAATAAAGAATTGATTATTGATTAATCAATTCTTTATTTTGTTGTTTATATATCGTTTGTTTTCCAGATCGAGAAAGAAACCGGAACGCCACCAGAAGAAGAACCACGCAAAGCTTGGGCTAAGTCCAAACCTCTCAACTCTCCAGCTAAGAATCTTCGGTTCTTCGGAGACACCGATCTCGAATCTGATGCCAATGTCAAACACCACACCGTCACCAAGACAAGAAGCAACCCGAAACACAGCACCTTAAGGAAGACCATCTCAAACTCAAGTACTGGCATTGACGAAGTGGATCATAGTGTGCTGTCAAGCAAAAGCCACTCATTGTCCAACTTGAGAGAGGAGAAAAGCGAATCGCCTCGCACCAAACAATACTACAAAAGGAATCTTAGAAATATTTCAGAGATCAGCAATTCAGAGACTGAAAGTCAGCTGGACAGAAAGGTGGGGAAGCCACCAATAAGTCCGTATGATAGATCAAGAAGTCACAGCAGTAGTAAGACTTTGAAGGGAAGTATGACTGATCAGAGGAGGAGAACTGAAGAGAGAGGCAGTTCTTCGGAGCTAAGAGGTAGCAGGCTAGAGGTCTCTAAAGACTTAAAGTAAGTACCTACTTAAGATCTTGTTTGAAATATTCTAGGTATATTCATTTAGTTAGGTATTAGTTAACATAAGTAATCTGATATTGATCATCCTTATAACAACAGTGTTAGTACATTATCGGGGAAATAATCTTAGTAAATTCCCACAAAGGACATGTGACACTCCACACCCTTTTTTTTCAAAATTTTCAATATATTTTATTTACTAGATTTAACATAGAAATAGACTAGATATAACACAATCGAAATCAAATATCGAATTTACTATAAAAAAAAAAATTGTGGGTGAACAAGCGTTCTGTAGCGATTTTTTTCTCATCATTATCTTAACCCTACCAAGGCCGCAAGAGACGTAATACGTATGTGCCTCGGTACCATCATAAAAATCACGGTTCTTTTTCAATGAACTATTTATGTGTTTTCTAGACATCGCCGCCGTACACCAGCCAACAATTCTGGCGAAAGCAGCACCGAGGGCGACTCCAGCCATCAGTCGCAACGAAGCGTCGTCTACCTCCATGCTACAACTGGTAAATGCTTAAAAGCATACCTTATGTTATGAATGCACAGCCAGCATCACTGTCAATGCTACGTTTGTGTTCTTACTATTATAAAGAAACTCTTTTTAGAGAAAGTACAGTCGTCTAATGTCTTTGTGTTTAATATTTGGGACTTAAATGTCTAGCAATAAACCGCCGTAGGCTGAATAGGATTAAATAAAGAATATTGACTTGATGACACACAAGAGTTTTAATTCATCACTTCTGACATGGTGGTAGAACAAGTAGAAACCCAAAACACAAGCTCACTTCTCAAGATCCAGAAGTATTTACTAAGAGTAATATATATTTGAAATTTTAAAAACAGAGCTAAAGCAATATTTTAAGTTGTCATTAGACTATTCTATAGCCTTCATAAAATAATTCCTTTACTTACCTCTTACCTTTCAGTCGGAGACATTCCTGATCCCGGCCGTCTCACACGCAATCGATCCCGCGACGACGTGTCTTCCGTCAACTCCTCGAACCTTCAAATCAGAAGCACCACAAAAAGCTTCTCCATCTTTGCACCATGGACCCCAAAGCATTACCAAGACCAACACGACGTCCACTACGCCCAGAAACCTAGGAAGACAAAACCTAAAGACATTAAAAAGACACCGGAAAGAAGCACTTTACAAAAGAACAAGTCTTATAGTCAAACGACTTTGACGAAACGCCCTCAAAGCAGTAGACTGACCAGCTCTAGTACTACGTTGTATAAGAAACCAGAGAAAAGAAAAGAAACTGAACACAGCACCATGTCCAGAAAAACTGCTGATCACAACCACAGTACAATTTCAAGGAAGACCACTAGGGACGGCAAGAAGAGTCAGTCCAATGAGATCTTGAACCGGGACAGTGATAGAGAAAGGGTCTCGAGGTCTATCTCCATGCCCAAAGACAATAACAAAAAGGCTGGATGGTTTAAACTGTCAAACAAAAATAAGAAGCCAGAAATTAACACGAGAGTGCGTTGAGTCGCAATAATGAAACGATTCAAATAGGTTTATGTTGATGACTTGTTTACTTGTGGGCATGATTTTGACTAAAAACTAAGATTCATAACTTATACATCAGATTTTAAGTATCACTAAGTACATTTTCTTATTAATCCAATATTTAACATACCTCTTAATGCCTCTATTTGTTTAAAAGCGCCATAACACATCAATAAATTATTTTTACTCCTAATGAGACCTCTTTAGAGAAATAAGGATATTCTCTATAAAACGACTTATATCTGGTGCTGTAAAATATTAACAAGTATAAGATTTTCTAACTATTTAGTGGTTTATCCTAAAGTGCCATCGACCACTTTTATGTTACCATTTTTTATTTTTAATATTTCCGAAAGGTATGTCGATAAAAGCAATGAATTATATTGCTAATATGTTCTGTTGTAAATGAAATAAATCAAGTAAGAAGAAATAATTTCTTAAAAACTATGGAACTTTTAGAATATATATTTACTTGTGAATAATTGACTTCCTTTCGGAGATCGTTAGTCATTTTAATTTTAATATTTCTGTGTATGTAACAAAATGCTTATTCTTTACTAATATTAAGATAATGATGATAATAATGTAGTAATAGATAATATGAAATTTTACCTAAAAGTTAAAATATTATCAACGTCGTACAGTAGGTATGTATATACCTGTTTGATGAACAAAAATAATATTAAGTCTATAAATAACGGTAAATTATTGTATTATCTATATTGTGCATTATATAGTTCTATTTTTAATTAACTATCTTAACAGATTTTGAAGTTCACTAAACAATTGAAAAGAGTGACAGGACGAAATTATGAAGCGTTTTTGTGATTAATTTATCTAAGCCGTCCATATAGCAATGAAGTAAATGTGGTCTGTATCAAGACGTAATCTGTAATTCGGGTGAATAATAAAATGTTTAATATACAAATGTGTTTATTTAATACTTGCTTACTTGCATCTCATCTAAACGCCTGTATAAAAATATCAGCAAACATTCGTCGAACAGAAATAAATATTAGTCACGTATTAAGGACAGGAGCGTTCGTATTTACTAGGTACGAGGAGGCAAATATTTATCGTAACGAGCGCAATGGTGATGGGATTGTTGGGTGGGTGAGCGACAGACGTTTTTTGACATCCAATCATGTCTCACGACGACAGGTCGTGAACCTTTTGGACAAACACTATGCACTAAACGAACACTATGAACTTTTGGACGAAATAGACAGAGAGGCAAGATGTCTCAAATCGCACTTTATCACTAGCGACACCGATGGGAAAGTTAATATTTAATTAGAGGTTTTAAGGTACAGTCAACGGCAGGTCAACCTATTTAAAAGTTAAAGGTCATTCAACCGATTTTTAACTTTAAGTCCGACATGTAGAGATCAATATCAATTGAGAAAATGTGACTTTTTGTGGTAGGTTGACAAGCTGTTGTCTATGTAAGGTGCTTTATAAAAATGTCTGCTACGGCTGAAATGGGTGAAAAACTTCCTTATATAGATTACGATAGTAAAGAAATTTTATGTCTAGAACATCATTAAATTTTTCCATTAAAAATAGTATTAATTAATGACTAGGCTTTATTTAGTCTCAAACCGTCCACACTCATCTAACCAGCCCGCTTGTACTACGTCTCATGCGCTGCGGTTACGAATTCGTTCATGTTACCGCTAAAATGCTAACGTTGCTGTCTTTTACTGTCTTTTCTCAAACAATTATAACCGATCCGGGGCACGTAATTCCTTCACTATCGTAATCTACATAAGCAATACTTTCACCCATTTCAGCCGTGGCAGATATTTTTAAAGCACCTTACATATCAAGACCAAGTAAAGAAAAATATAATGTCTTCTTGACTTGACGCATCAGGTGGTCATGAAGGATAGATGGTAAAAAATAAGCATTTAAACTTAACCAATAAATTTGCACCAGACATCGCCTTTATCGTCATGGTATTGGAAAGGAGTGAACGTCCCTGTCGTACAAGCTACCAAACAATGGATTTCTCGTCGTCGTCGCGTCTCCCATCTCCCAAGACACCTAGGCTAGTCAATCTAGAAAAAAATCTGATTGATCCAACCTGGAAATCGTAGTGTCGAGTGTCCATGTAACTATAATGGGTCTCAATACTCAATCATTTATTGCTATACCATATTAGCAGTTAGGTGTTAATCTTGGCAGTTACATAATATGGACCCAGTAGGGCACAGCGACTTTGGACGGAGGCAGGACGATCCTTTTAGAAACTTTGTTTATATAAACTAAGTAGTTCAGATGATTTGAGTAGACGTCGATTAGCAATTCCGATAATTCTAGCATCAAAATATCTGGATAAGTCAAATCTATTTATGTAAAAATTTACAATTGAGTGTCAACCATCTGATTGATTAGAACAGAATTTATAGAATAATAGTATTATTAGTAAATATGGTATTAAGAATAAGAATGTCAATTGATTCAAATTAAATTGTCAGTTAAGTGTTACATGTCTAATTGATTAAAATAAATAATAGTAATTTATAAAGTCCGTAGTAAGTATTAAGACCTTGTATACCATATTGAAGCAAATAAAGATTTATGATTTATGACAAATGGAAGCTGGCCTCCTCTTGACATTGCTTGACCGTCGACTCTCCGCTTCTTGTTTCGGATTGAGCATACATCGATTTTAGCTGAAACTCGAGTCGTGTAGGCGAATATAAACTCAGACCAGGTTTGAAAACATTAATATTGATTAATTATGGCCGGTTTGGCGTAAGGCGTTTCAAAATGACGACCTCCGTAGCCGAGAGACGAGCCGGACTTGGTGTCGCTATCTCTGAGGTCCCGGGTTCGATTCCCGGTTGGTCAATGTAGAGAAATAACTTTTCTATATTGTCTCGGGTCTAGGTGTTGTGGTACCTTCGTTGTTTCTGATTTCTGGAACACAAGTGCTTAAGCTATAAGTAACATCACATACATACATTATTGTTTTTGTTCAACATTTATTATTTATTTATTTAAAATTAGCACACAAAATTAGCCGTCATTTGTACGGAGCCAGTCAGCCAGTCCAGTGAGTAATTTAAACAAGTTAGTAACGTGTGGAGACACCACAACAGTAAATACAATACCCTTCGTGTTGCACCTTCCGAAAGACAAATACACTAGACTGCTAGTGTTAAATTAGATATAATGGATGGTAGTGGGATGAGACACGAAAAAATACGTTTCTTGGTAGGTCTGGTTGTACAATGAAAACACAAAAACCACATTTAAAAAAAAAACTCTTTATTAGTTATATTACAAAATTATCACAAGATAAAACTAGTTAATAGGACAAGAATATCTTAGGATATAGACAAACCTACACTTATCCAGTCAGTTCTTAAATGATAACATCACCTATAACAAAATATAATACCGCACATAGTACATTAGTATCTCACCCCAACCTACCTCATTGAGGACCTACTAGAAGAACAGGACTAAGTTTTTAAGTATTAAATCGATGAAAAAGCAAACATGATTTTCTATAGCTTCCGAAGTGGTGCTATCTGGTATCAGGTTAGCGAATGCACCCATACACCCATACAAATCTCCGTTCACCAATGTAAACTAAAGACAATTCTTCAAATGCTATCAAGTAAAACTCGGAATAGGCACTGTGCTAGTACTCAATGAGGCAGAGAGAGTTACTAGGGGCATCTCTGTCTAAATGAACAACATAACAAGCCCTATTAATGAAACAAATACCTCTCGTTTAGCAAACACTTAGTTTTAATCTTTGAATGCTAGCAATTTACCAATTTAGTTTTATATTAGCGACAAATCTTTAGTTCTTAACGTTCATTAAAAAATTAAAAGATTTAAATTAAAATAAATTACTACACATCAAGATAATAAATAATGACAAGTTAAATACAGATATAATCCAACAGATAATTATTGGAGACAGAATTATTAAAAACCTAATAATATGATGACATAATTGGTGCCCTTTATAAACAAAACCTTAGTATCTAATAAAACAAATTTCATTGCGAAAAAGTGACTTCAACATTATTTTTAACTAAATCTCTATGACCATATACAGTACACCTAATGTGCTAATTAATATTGACAAAATAGGAATCCAATACTTCCTACAAAAACTTCTATTGTCATAATTGGCTACAACCTTCTTTTCTTTATACTTCTTCTTCTTACCACTTAACTTCCACTCATACTCTGCTAGCTCTTTACGGTTCCTTTCTTTTTCTAATTCCTGCAATCTATGATCTTCTTTTTCTTTCTCTAGTTGAGCAGCAACTTTTTTAGCTTCACAACTTTCATCACATGCAACTTTTGCCTCACCAGATCTAACCAAATTGCATGGTGCGTCGCGTTTTAAATTTCCACATTGACAGTGAATTTTAGTTTTCTTGCTGCACACCTGACCTATTCCACACAACCCTGAATGACAGGAATTCCTGCACCGATGTCCACACTCCAAATTCTTAGGACATTGCTGCTTACATGACAACATTTCTTCTGTAGCCATAGACAACTCACGACACCGTAAATACAGTTCAGTGACTCCACAATGACAAGGAATTCGCTCCAGAATTTCACATGGAGGACATTCTCCAGGATGACAAGCTCTGATACTGCATTTATGGGAACACTTATCTGGACGGGCTACTGAACATTCTTTATTACACGGTTTACAAATATAAGGCACATTTGGATACTCAGGATTGTTTTTATAGAGATGACAGAGTAAGGAGCAAGAGTGGTTGCCACAGGCTAAAGGACGGGCGCACTTGCGGCCGCAGCATCGTCTTTTAGCAGAATGACAGGGCTGATGCTCAGTCTCATGTTCTCCGAAGCATATTACAGAGACAGGTGTCTCACAAGGTGGGCAGTCTAGGGTCATTATTTTTGTTTTCGGTGGAATTATCTCCCATGGAGTTGCTGGCTTTTCCACTGGTTTGAATGTGACAGCTACATTTTCATGACAAGTTGCATTACAGTTGTGTTCGCACTCTTTGTATGCTTTTTTACAAACGGCCTTGCAAGGAGGGCAGTCTCCAAAATGGCAGGAATGTTTGTTTTCATTAATATGGCCACATTTGTATTTGATTTTGCATTGCAGATTGCATTTTGGTGGTTTCGTGTGTTTTTCTCTGCCACACAAGACTGTAATGTAAGTTTCTTTACATCTACAAGTTATTTTGGACTCTCTAGGACATGGGTAACAAGGCCCATGATGACAAACCATTGTGCATTTGTGGCGGCCGCATTGAAGAGGTTTGTCACAAACCTTTTCACATGGTGGGCAGTTTCCATTACAGCATTTGCGACTGCAACCATGTTTACCGCACGGTCTTATTCCCCTGCATTTGGTTTCGCATTTATATTCTTTGCTACAAGGTAGCATTCTTGTATGGGCTGAGCAGATGCATTTTTTCTCAAACAACACTTGGCACGGAGGGCATGGTCCCTTATGACATTTTTCCGGACATCTATGCTCACAGTTTTCATGCTTTTTGTTGCACGTACCTAAGCAAGTTTCCATTACATCTGGGCATTGGACAAACCGTTGATTTGCCCCACATGGGCAAGATCTTGTGCCAGAATTCGGACAAATACCGCAGCTTCCAGAATGACAAATATTCTCACATTTATGATAGCCACATGAAAAAGGCTTATTACATACTTTCTTGCATTTCCATATAGGATCATTGCATGGTCGTTTTGTTTTCTCAGCACCACATTGACAGGATTGCACACTTACATAGCTGCATGGAGGACAATCATCTGGATGACAGACGTTTTCACACTTGTGTGACTTGCAGAAGAGCACTTTGTGGCATTTCTGGCCACAAGACCATTGAGCAGCACTACATCTAACTTTTTTATGTTCCTTTTCGCAATAACACACAATATTGACAGTTTGTGGACACGGAGGGCATGGCCCAGGGTGACAAAGCAGCAAACACTTATGTTTACAGATATCCCCACTCGAAAGGGGTTTTCCACACACCTCGCCACAAGTATGAGGTATCAGCCATGGGTGGAATGGAGGGTTATCAGTTTTATTACAAAAGCACCTATATTTACGAGGTATTTCGTCTTTAGTGTTTGAATTTCTACATTTAGGACAGCACCATTCAATCTTTTTAGGCTTTACAACAGCTATGGGACCGTGTGCTTCTTCGGTTCGGAGGCTTACGCTGTCGTTAGCCCACTTTTGAATGCACAAAAGATGGAAGTAGCAGTAGCAGTGATCGCAGGTCCAAATTGCGTCGGATCTCTTTATAGATGCTATACAAATGAGGCAAGTTACTGACCGGCCACCGATCGCCTCTTCCAGTAGATGTTTAGTCCGATCTAGCATGTGGGTGTCGCCGCCGCCTCGCCTGTACGTCTCGAGGACTCCCTCCAGCACACTGGGCTCGTAAGGCTCTTCATCTTCAGAAGAGGAGAGTTCTTTCATCTCCTTTAGATGTTTCTGGACGTTCTGCTGCATTTTCGCAGCAACATCGCGGTAACGCCTCGACATGAAAGTGTTTTGATTCCAAGTCGTTTTGTAAGTAAGCTTTTACTGTTGCATAATAAAACTGCTGCTATTTATATAATTAAGTCGACGAAATGTGGCGGAAACCGAAAAAGACACGAAATGATTGGATTGATTGGTGGTAAATATGTATCTGTAATAACTGTGTGTGTACCTTCTAGTGATGTGCCGAGTACGGCTTGACTCGAGTCAGACTCGATTCCTGCTTTGGACTCGGCTACTCGAATACCGGTTTATTTTAATTCGAGTACGCCGGACTCGATTCTGGTACTCGAGTCAGGAAGAATCGATTTTGTACTTACTGACTCGCTCGTACTCGATTTCTGTTTACTTAGGCAATGAAGTGATGCCTAATAAATTCAAGGTTGAACCTGCAACTTTTTGATTTGATTTCCTTGTTTTGTGTCAGTTAGCTGTTACTGTAAGTTAATTTAATTGTTATGAAAATATTTTAATTAATTTTATTACAAAATTACAACTAATTTGAAAAAAAGCTCATCAAGATCATTTTGTAATTTCTAGACTCGAGTACTAGACTCGAGTCAACATTCGAATACCACACATCACTAGTACCTTCCAAATCGACATGACGTTGTTGACGTCTAAGTGATGTGCATCAATGTCAAATCAAAATAAAAAAGAAAACGAAAACCGGACACAGTTGTAAACGGACCAAATCACCAGCAACTAGGCTATAGTCAAAGCCTGCAACGGGACATTCCTCATGGCCTTGATCGACCTTGGCTCTCTTTTCTTTTTTTTTATAAACGTAGTTAGATGTCCGGAGGTTCTCGAGCTAACCTGCAAGTGCTGTCTGGTATCTGCCAATCAACCCGAGGGGGTATCGTCAGCAAATGTTGCTGTGTGAGTGTGACACCTGTAACACTTGGCAGTTCTGTTGTAATATAGTATATACAGTGCTGGACATGGGACAGAGTCTTGCGAGACGCCTGCTTTGATTTCATGATATTAGGATGTGCCACGATTCCTTAACTTGAAATAGCCTTTCAGTCAAGTAAGAGTGAATGCCTTCATAGAAGCTGTGAGGATATCTGTTTTTTAATTTTGCTGTGGAGACCTTGGTGCAATACCTTACCAATGGCTTGTAGTATGTCCAAAAAAGCTGAAGAAAGGTACTCTCTCCTTTCTAGAGCTCCTCGGATCTTGTCCGTGACGTAGTGCACCTGTTCTATAGTTGAATGCAGTTGTGTGATCCAAATTGGTGATTGGGTATTATTTCTTTCCTGTCCAACAGGGGCAAAATTCCATTTAACATAATTCTCTCACAGAATTTTCACATAATTGGCAGCAAGCTGACGGGTCTATAGGAGCCAACTTCATTGAGAGGCTTTGCAGTCTTGAGAATCATAATTACTTGGGATAATTGCCACATCACTGGAAAGTACTGCACTCTCAAACTGGTGACAAACTGCGACGGACGCGTCTCTGGACGCGTCTTGACATTGTGAGGTCAAGCGCTGCCATTGGTCTATCCTTCAGTCAACTTCCGCCAGCTCAAGGATCGACAATGGCGCGTCCAGAGACGTGTCCATCGCCGCTTGCCACCAGCTTAAGTGTGTCAGCCACCCAATACTTTGACGTTTCAATACGACATTGGTTAAAAAAATAGTATAGATTCGGTGGGGGGTAGTCGAACGAAAAGCATGGTCGATCTATTATAATGGTTTTTATTTATCATTTAAAGAGCTCTAGAGTGCAAGTTTGGTGTAGTTTGTGTTTTAATGTTTGGTGAAGTGATAAAGACCTGAAACTATTGAAATATCATTGTATTCAACGCCGCATCGACTTGTCTCTAGACAACTTGCTTTAAACCTGATAGCGTCTTGAAACCTGCTTCTACGGGAAGAGTAGTCTTCACTGAATCCAAGAGAAGCAATAAAAACTAAACACCCGTTATTTAATGTGAACACTATTCAAGAATCTCTCAAAATTGGCAGAATTACCGCTCTGCATATAAAGCGGGATTTATATGGACTCACTAAATAAAAAAAGTATAATTCATTGTTTATGATTCAATAACGGTTTAAGTTTTTTTTTCTAGTAACAATAATTATATTGGGGACCTGAAAGCTTATCTACTTAGGTACAATTTAAGTTTAGCAATGATTTTTACACAAATATTCATTCATACACACACACACACACACCAGGCTACGACTGGGTGCATTAATTTAGTGTACAATTTTTGCTTGTGGTTCAAAATCAAGTCTAGAATATACACACCCTCTAAGTGTGGGTGATAGTGTGGTGACCCAGGCGATAAAATATTAATATTTTATCACCTGACGCCCGCTGGTACACCCTTCCTTTAAATAAAATATTTAAAAACAATACGAACCGAGTGCACTAAACAAAAAAAACAGTGTCTATTTAACTACAGTAATGGGGAGAAACTCTAACTTTTTATCACGCCAGAGGGCGCATAATCGACTGAACCTTTATTTGACATAACATCTGTCAGATTTTTTTCCAGTAATTGTAGCGTTCCTTCTACGAAGTTCGCTTTTAAGCTCAGAAACAGACATCAACCAATACATTTTACAGTGAGAAAATCCTATAAAACGCAAAAAATTGCAACTACACACTTGACACTAGTAGTAAACAAGGTACAGTCGCCGATAGCGCCATCTACACTTAAAGCTTTGAGTGTTCCTCCCCATTAGTATAGTAAAAACAACATCTATCAAAATCATTATTCCAACGTTTGTTACGGCGCGTGCACGATTGCATCATTTTTAATTTAAAAAAAAATTGAATGAATAGTGGTGATCGACTGTTAAAGTGCAGGTGACTTCCAAGTAAACTAGGTCTTCAATCAACACGGGTCTATTAACAGATAATATAAGCACATCTACAAGATACTAACTAATTTAATAATTAGCTATGATGATATTGCGCTACGAGAAAAGAAGAAATCCTTCAATTGTTTTAGAGCTAGGTGTCTAGACAATTTCCACAGTTCCTTTACATAGTCTTCAGCCTGGGATAATGGCTATTCGCCACAAATTTTTATTTATGTACGATTTTCTTGTATTTTAGACTCGAATCTGAACTACTTCCTAAATTTTGGCTCATACTCTCTTTAGCACGCTGTATATTCAATCTTATGTTTTACCGTAACTTGAAATTACGGTGATTCTATTTTAGGCATGGAGCACATACCCTATCTATAGAGTAGAAATGTCTTAGGATTTGTTCTACAAATTTTCCGCCATTTTATAAACTGTATCTGTACTATGATAATATAACACTTGAAAAAAGCTAGCTTTGGCAACCCACAGTCATACGGTAACTTTAATTAAGATCGAAAAACAGTCAAATATCGACTTGGGGACAATATCACTAATTTAGTTCCAAGTTCCGAAACTACGACCTACAGTGCCAAAATGACAAAAATCAAATATTCACAAATTCCATTTGACAGCAGCCAGTCCATGTTTATTTTT